>CM045760.1:191191111-192391111 GCA_025200525.1 Camellia lanceoleosa | reverse complement strand
CCGTCGCCGGCGGATCAGGTGCTACAAGAAAATACTGGATGCTTAAAATTTACGTTCGATGCTCGCTCGAGCGTGAGACACAGCTCTTCGCTCGAGCGTATGTCCCTTCGCTCGAGCGTACGCCTGCGCGCACTAAGATTTTGAGAGCTTGAAATTTACGCTCAAGCCACCATTCCGTCGCTCGAGCGTAGCTCAGAGTAAATGGTGGTTGCTCGAGCGTAGAATCCTTCACTCGAGTGTAGAAGCCAAATTCTAGAATTTCCAGATTTGCCTCCCAAGCTCAAACCAAGCATTCTTAAGCTCAAAACTCGACCTCTTGGGCCCAAATTTTGGAAAACACATCTAAACTCAATATACAACAAGTTTCAAAGCTCAATTTGTGAATTTAAAGCCCAAGGGTGAATCAATTAAATCCAAATTTCAAACCCATTTTCATGAACATGAAGGACATGCAAACATGCATGAATTCAAATCATTTCAAAGCTTCAATTTGATGCTTTAGTGAGCCAATTGTTCCAAAAACAAGTTGAAAACATGGACCATTGTAAAATTATGAACATGCATGTACCATTTCATGAAAGACAACTTCAAAACTTCAAAATAAAGGCATGCATGCATGAACTAGGCTCCAATTTGACATATATGGACCAATTCAAGGCTCAAATCACTAGGGATATAAGAACTAGGCATGAACAAGCTTAAACACAACAATGAGAGGTTAAATTCCTTACCTAGAGCTTCAATTACAAGGTTAGAGGTTCAATTTGCCAATTTACACTTCAATTCCTTTATTTCTACCAAGTTCCAAGCCAATTAGAGATGAAAACACACTCTCTCCTTACTCTCTCTGTCTCTAGTTCGGTTGGCTCAACAAGAAGGCTAATGAAATGTTGTATAATGCAAGACCAAGTCTTGGACAAGGCTTGGTGTAGTGGTCCACTAGATGGCATGATTGTAATTAAGCTAACTCTCGTAATTGGCTTATTTTAATCTAATTTAATCGTACCAAATTACATTTTAACTAAATATTCCATAAAATCACATAAATTATGATGGTCCTAAAACACCAATCAATTTCTGATTCGGCCGCCGATAAGGCCTTCAATTAACAGTTTAAACATAACAACATGAACAGATAATCAAATAGTCAAACAGATAGAATGCAAATTAACATATATACTCAGTCAATTCAGTTCGATTCCATCGATCGATTCGATATTTCAGTTGATTCATTACTTATCATAATCAGTCTCAGTTTATCAGTATTCGGTAGGAAATCGGTAAACAGTGGTGAGGGTTATTACAGTACACTACCTCTATCTCAAGCTTAAACAAACAATCAGTTTGAAACCACACTCAAAACAAATGAAAAATCAAGAAATGGGGGAGGTTGTAGAGATGATTAGAGGTTATCACAAGTATGGAAAGCTTGAAATAAATACTAACAATTCAAATAGGTTGGTATCTAATGCCTAAAACAGCAAGCCTATGAGGACCATTACACTACAAGCATACTAGACAAAGAATGAATGAAGCTAACACATAAAAATAGTCCTAAAATAGTCCAAAAAAGTGCTGGAATTAAGATAAAAATAACTATGACAACTAGTTAAAGGTGGTGTTCGGGGAGTGTTTTTTTTTTTTGGCTAAAAAACACTAAAAGACAAAATTGGTTAAAAAAACAAAAAAAAAAAACAAATCCAGACAAAATGTCACATCAAATCCATAATCATTTCACTTTTTCTCTCACAAACACCACATCCAACTACAAAAAACTCAACTATCTTCTCAAACACAAATTTTAACCTCCTAAAATAATCAAAAACTAAAAAAACCTACTAAAATAACCACTTCCTAAACACTCACAAAATATTGAGGAATTAAAACTAGCACATAAGCACAAAGAGGGGAGGTTAACCCTTCCATTTTTGGGACTTCAAAACATGATTTTTGCCTCTGAAAAACCTCTGAAAATCAATGGTAAAAATCTTAAAAAAAAGGTGATGAGAAAGTGGAAAACACAAGGGCAAAGGCCTTAGAAGCAAGGTTAAAAGAAGGGTTATCAACCCCTCTTCCTTTAGTGGCCTTAAATCACAAGTTTCAGCCCAAAAACAAAGGTAATAAACAGCTCAAAAACAACAAGAAAGGATAGAAAACAAGTAGTGTAAAGATGGTACAAAAGCACTAGAAGGTATACCTCTTGAAGAGGAATAAAACCTTGAGTTACAAACCGCCAATTTCACACTCTCAAGTGCCTCAAGAGCTAAAATTGAAGCCCGAATCACCTCAGCAAGGAACTTTCTAGGTTTGGTTTAGAGTGTTTGAGCAAAGGCTATGTAAGTTGCAAGAGAGAGAAAGTTTTTCTCTTCTAAAAATATTTTCTCACTCCTCAATTTTTCTAACCTTGAAACCAATTGGAGAGGTCATCTATATATAGAAAACCATGTGCCTATCTCAAAAATATCTGTATACGTACAGCTGGAATGATGCATGCACATGGGGAGACAACTGGCAGAAAATATCTGGTTTTTTACTCTAGTGGCCGGTAGGCCACTAATAGTGGATGGCAAGCCACACTAGTGGACGGCAGGTTACTGCAGGCATAGACCTGAAAAACCACTATTTTGGTCAAAAACAAGGCATAAGGTTTGAAAGTTCAAACCTGAGGTTTCCTGCTGGGGAAGTCAGGCATTTGGCGAGTGTATACATTCATCATTGAGTGATCAATCAGTGGCGCCCAAGTCTTAAGGGCTGTCAAAAATGGGGTGCCTACAGTTGCCTCTCTTTGAAGTTATAGTATGACATGAGTGAGTGTCAAAGCACGAAGAAGACCTATTTTGACAAGGCTGTAAGACTTGGCCAAACAATCAAGACATAAATAAAATTGGTTGAGCTCGCAAGCTACCTACGTATCCCTTTGCAAGGAATCAAACTAGCGTAGTTCTGGGGCAAGATGCAAATGATATACATGAAAAATACTTTGAAAGCTGGACTCACATGCTCCGCAAAGCCAGTTATTTTGAAAACTCATGATCATGCGAGATGATGTAATAAGCAATAATAGATGTGATAAGCAATAACAAGATAACAACATATGAATGAATGAGCTTAAATCGAATAGGTTCAACTCGGGAAGAACTAAAAATGCACACTCTAACCATTCCGAAAGTCATGAAAAGAGGAGAGAAAAATCACTCAGGGTCACATTTCACGCGTCTTGAGATACTCTAATCACGATAAAATCGTGAGAAGAGGAGAAAAACCGCTCGGGGTTGCATTTCACGCGTCTTGAGATACTCTAATCATGCGGAAATTGTGAGAAGAGGAGAAAAAGCAGTTCAGGGTTGCATTTTACGTAGCCCAAGATACTCTAATCATGCGAAAATATGAGAAGAGAAGCAAAAGCCGCTCATGGTCGCATTTCACGTGTCCTGAGATAAAACTCACTCAAGGTGACATTTCATGCGTCTTGAGATAAAACCTGCTCAGGGTCGCGTTTCACGTGTCCTGAGATACTCTAATCACGCTGAAATCGTGAGAAGAGGAGAAAAATCACTTAGGGTCGCGTTTCACGCGTCCTGAGATAAGAAAAAACCGCTTAGGGTAGCATTTCACGTGTCCTAAGATAAGAGAAAAACCGCTCAGGGTCGCGTTTCATGTATTTTGAGATAAAGGCAAAAGGTATGAGGTTGTACAATAAATATACAATGAAAGTGAAAGCGTGCGATAGATGCACAAGGTGAGCAAGTGTGATAGATGGACAAAGTGAACAAGTGCGATAGATGCACAAAGTGAACAAGTGTGATAGATGCACAAAGTGAACAAGATTACAAATCAATACAGTGACAACGCATGTTCCATGCAAGATAGACAACTGACGTATGATGTTAATTGAAAACATGCTCTATGCAAAATTGAAAGCATATTCTACGCAAAAATTAAAAGCATATTCTATGCATGAATCATGAATGATGAAAGACATGCGTGTAACATAAGTGTATGTGAAAACGCATATTCTATGCAATAGAAGATAACAAATACAGAACGAACAAAAGTGATGTTCGGAGACAACCTCTGACTTACCCCTCGGGGACTTTGCAACATGCTCAAAAAGGATACATCATGTTCATATTGGCAAGTGAAGAATGTTCACGCGCCGGAACAAGAGTATTGGAAACGGCACAATCGGAACACAGTCTCGAGCTCCTCAAAAACCAATCTAAACCCAAAAGAGAACCTCCCGTACACTGCTCGGGAAAAAGAGGCACAAAATAGCACCAGGCCACCAATGAGGATTGCTAACCACCTGTCGGCCACCAATGAGGTCTACCGGCCACTAATGGAAAAACACGAGTAGAAATAACATTTTGCCTCGGGTCTTTATACACACACCACCACACTTCATTTCCTCACTCACCCAAGTCCAAAATCCTTCTCTCTCTCTCTCTCTAGATTTGTGCTTTATACGCATTTTCCAATGCCCCATGCAAACTTTATTCGTAAACCCTCTTTGATTCTCTACACTTTGAACCGATTAGATTTTGCTTTCGTTGATTTTTTTTTTTTACATTTTCACCACTTCGGGCTTGTTTTCCTCGACTTTCTCTTGGGTTTCGTGAATTTTGTCGAGTTTTGACTTTTTCTCCTATTTTCTCTCTCCTAGGTTGAGTTTTTCTAAGTTTTCTCTATTTTCTCCATTTTTCTTCATTTTTCACCCACTTTTCACCCACTTTCTAGATGGCGGATAATGTTCCACATGATGGTGCTCCTCCTGAGGTCCCACCTCTACTATAACCCCCTATCGAGGTAGAGGAGCCGGCGATTGCCGAGGCCGACGAGGCGGTGGAGGGCGTTGTGGCTGACTTTGAGGCAGAGTTCGATCCAGGACTCGAGCTTGAGCCACTACCACTGAGGATACGACCCTTTGATCCCGTGACTTATCATCCTCACACGCACATGATACTGCCTGGAGGCATCAGACACTTTGATGATTTCATTGGTGGCATGCCGGAGGATCTTCTACTGAGGGAGCCAGACTCCCATCTTTCCTTCGGCGCTAATGAGGTACTAACTTTATTTTGCATGCATTCCTGCCTTTCATTTGACTGTATTTCTTACATTACTTTGCATCTGAATGCTCTTTATCACTGTCTTTCATCTGATTCACTCTTTCTTTGCCACGGGGGGACTCCTGTTCTTATAGGGGGTATGGGGAAGTGACAGCGAGAGACTGGTATTATGAGCTCTCTCCTAAGGTGCGCAACCTTGTTGACGAGACCGACTTCGGCTTATTATGTACCGAACTATCACGACACATGGCGAGCTAGCCTCTACTCAGAGCATTGGTGGGGAGGTGGTGGGACACCACTAACTCTTTCCATCTCTCTTCCGCTAGGGAGATGACGATGACTCCCTATGATTTCTCCATGATCATCGGCCTAAGAGTAGGGGGTGATCTGATCCCCTTCGACATGGATATGAGCTAGTGAGAGGCAGCTTGGATCTACCTGCTTGGAGGGCGTCCACCGCTATACAGGCCAGCGATGGTGAGGTACAGTTGGTTTCCTGAGCACTTCCACGGGAGTGAGCCCGAGACACTAGAGGATGAAGAGCAGTATGTCCGGGGCTTGTTGATGTTCCTACTCGATACTACCTTGTTTGCGAACAGATGGAACATCATAAGTCTGTACTTACTGAGTGCCCTCGTGACCTTGCCGCGAGTTCGGTTCTATGACTGGGGCGAAGCTGGCCTCACCACACTTTATGCTATGAGCTCCACTTCCCACATGAGGAGAGAACGGGTCGAAGGCTACTAGAGAGCCTAGGATGTATGCTCCACATCTTTCTGCTTTTGTACTTTCTATTGACATATATGTTCACAACTTGTGCTTTTTGCTTTGCACTTTCTATTTTACATCTGTTTACAATATTGTGCTTTCTGCTTTGCACTTTCTGTTTTATATTTATCCACAGCTTCTGCTTTCTGCTTTGCACTTTCTGTTTTACATCTGTTTACACATTGTGGATAACATCGCTGACCTTTCCTTGCAGTTATGGGTTTATGCCTGTTTCCCGATTTTAGCTCCAGAGCCAGTATATGAGATCCCTCCCGTCGTGCCTTACGCGAGACGATATGATGGCCGGTGCCGGCGCCGAAGCCGCGATGACATGACTTTCGACTTCTACCATTGATACTTCGACACGGTGGTTGCCGATGAGCTAATCCGAAACTCATAGTTATTTTTGCTTTACTACTGCTCTGACTCATATTTCGACAATTGATGGCAACTAACAATTTGTATGTTCTTTGTTTGCAGATCACATGGAAGCGTTGGGCGGCAATGCCAGCTGGAGTAAAGGACGAGTACGTTGGGACTTGGGCCACATCTCAATTTTGGATTTTACTGAAGGTCCTAGTTTGTCGGGCCTAGTTCTTGGGTGAGCATTTTATACGCTAGACTCTGGGCTTACCCGTCCCAGTCGTTCCTATGTCACCTCCAGTATCCATGCAGATAGCCGATAGCCTCCTAACCGGGGCAATTATTCAGTTTATGGTGGGGCTGGATGTCGATTACTTCAGAGCAGAGGGCGATTATGAGGCTTTCATCCAGACTCATCTCATGCCCTCTTTGATGGGCGTTCGCACAGGCGATGCATCAGGTGCTCCATTGGCAAGTGAGGCTGCTTAAGAGGCTGAGGCTGATATTGGGGGAGCCCCTCCTATCATGCAGGTTGTTGGTTGGCCAGTGGTTCCCACTACGCTTACATGCTGGCGGTCGACCGAGTTAGCTTATCAGATCCCGATAGAGCCACCCAAGGCAGGGCATGGATATGTCAAAGCCCGTGGCCCACTTCAGGTACGAACCACATTTGACAGCTTGTAACTGAATTATCCCTTTCCAAATATTAATCTTCTTAATACTGATCATTCAAATGCACTTGCAGGCACCAAATGAGTACACAGAGGGCCTACTCTAGTTGGTTACTTCTCTGATTGGCATGGTGCAGAGGAGAGAGACGTTGCTTGATCTCCACGGTATCCAAGTATCTTCTCTATTTTCCACATACACTTCACTACTACCTCACACTGTTGTGCACCACATTATCACATTTCCACTGGTATACTGATATGCATATCGTAACATTCATACCACTCCACACTGCCCTGATTCACTACATTGACACACTGTACTCATACTATACCTTTTGTACTTATTTCGTATACATACACTGTATCTAATATTTTGACAATTGTTTTCCAGATCCCATCTGTACTGAGGACACTAGCAGCAGTGGCACCAGCGGTACCTCCTCCGGCAACAGCGAGGAGAGGTAGACAGGCCTCAGTATGTGGCTGAGATAAACGCTAAGTTGAGGCAGAGGCAGGGGTGCTCGGCGCCAAAATAGCGAGTCCAAGCCTGTATTGAGTAGGGATGATACCGAGGCCAGTGACCCTAAGGAGGCTGAAAAGGCAGTGAGCCGACGCTTTGAGTCTAAGGGTAGAGGCGATGATGTTGGTTCGGGGTCAAGGAGTGGAGATGACGCCGAGACTGGCTCTGAAGCGCGGAGATGATGAGACCGGCTCTGGCTCAGAGTTTGATTCTGATAGCGGTGCTGATGGAGACAGTGCCCCTAAGTCCTCTCTGAGGAAGAGGACGAAGAGGGCCTCTCGAGCTTGAGATGACTGGCATCGATTTTTGTACTTTTTGCTTAGTTTCTTTTATTTTGGTAGCTCATCACATGTATAGCTTCAGATAGGCTTTTACTTTTGCTTTTGAAAACTTCTACTCTTTTTTGTAAAAACTATGATCAGGAAAACCCTGTAGTTTTATGAAAAGAGTTATTATTTTTGCATCATGAGCACCACATTTGCAGAATGAAAATGGAGTTGAATTTGCAACCAAAAATAAAAACTTGTATTGGCATGATATTCTTAATCGGGTAATGAGTTGACCAACGACCAAAATACAAAATCTAACTTGATAAACAAAGCAAAAACAACCCAAAACACGGATATGTAGATTTGCTAAAACCAAAAGGCTCAAAACAAGACCTCAAAACATAAAGACCAAAACAAAACGAGACGGCCAAAACTGCTAGACACACAAGTGGACGGCAGGCCAGAAAAAGTGGGTTGCCGGCTATTAAAAATGGGTGGTCGGCTAGAAGAAGTGGGTTGCTGGCCACTTGTGATGAATCCACCAGACAGTTGACAGCTGGCCTTCACTCACAGCCTTATCTTCTACAAAAGGTCTTTCTCCGTGATTTCTTCACTAGAACCTCATTTTTGTAGTTGTTTCTTCCACAAATGGAGCTATTTCTTGCCGAGAAGCTCACGGATTGGATAACCACTTTAGACGGCCCAAAAAAGGTAAATTTTTGAGGTTTCAGCATAAATGCACTTTTTTCTGTTAAGCTATACTCCACTTTGCTTTCCATTCCTCCAAGTCGCAGCCCGATGCTGGGACCCAATTACGCATGTATTTCGTTTTGGACCACAAGAAATGTGCCCGACTCTTGAAGAATTTCGAGCATTGTTGGAAACCCGACGCGATAAGGAAATCATGTCTCAGCCCTGTTTTGGCCATGCCCAGGCTTTGGGACAAATGTGTGGGCTTACTTTGCACGAAGCTTAATCTTTAGCCCATGATGGAGAGTCAGATATACCTAGTTTGATTCATCAATTTTGTGACATCGGTGATAGAGGCAACCCTCTCTGGCGAGGTTTTTGGCAACATGCCCTCTGTTTATGTATGCTTGCGCATTTCCTTATTACCTCTAATTATGGTGGAACTGGCATTCGGTTGATCGAAGTGGCCCAATGTCTGAAAGTAGCTAAGAGTTGCATCAGTTTGATGCTGGCCGAGACCCTGATGGGCTTAGATGCTTTTCATCGGCGAGAGACCACCAGATTTGTGGGGAGTCCGCTACTTCTTTAGGTATTGTTTCCCACCCTTTCTGATATATGTTTCGCACATCACTCGGCACTCATGCTCTACTCTCTCTCAAAGCCCTTTCTTTACTTTTCTCTATACGCACATCTCTCTATTCTTTAATCGCTCTTATTTTTCATCCTTTCCCAGGTATGGCTTATGGATAAGCTGAAGGTAGTGGACCTTTGCCCCGAGTATTCTGCTCGAGCTTATTTCTTCAGTCAACGAATAGTGGACTTTCCCAATGAGAGATAGTGGTGCAACTGGATGTGCAACAGGTCTCTAGCTGACATAGCTTAGCGTTGCCCCTGGCTCAATCTGCTTGAGATGAGTTACAGCATGACTCGACAGCCTGACATATAGTTGATTGGCCTCATGCACTGCGTGCTCTATTTTTCCTTCCAGTTCAGACGCCAGTTTGGATATGATCAGACTTGCCTAGAGGAAGGGCTTCATTCTCGATTCATGCTTCACACCTGGCTCGGTATCTTGCTGCCTAGAGGACGAGAGAGCTTCTAGCACCTGCCCCTAGTTTCAGTTATGCCCTTTCTGGCGAGTGCTTGGCTTGGCTCGAGGATGAGGCACAAGCTGGGCCCACTTTGGCTACATAAGCTTCCGCAAGCATGAGCAGAGGACGCAGAAGCACCTGACTCACCTATGCCCCTAGTTTATTGCTTTGACCTTTATTTTCAAGTTTTATGATGTAAAAGCAACTTTGATTTGTATCAGAGAGTTGGAGAATGTACTTCATGTTGAAATCAATGGAATTAAAGTTGTGAGCACTAAAATTTTTTCTTCTGGTCCAAAAATGGTTCAAATTGTAAAAGGTAAAATTTTGAGAAAAATAAACTTTTATTAAAACTTTTCAAAACCATTTTCGAAAATGATCACTGCCTGACACACATAGAATCGATCCTCAAGATGTACAACCGTAAATCAAAAGATCATAATTGCCCTTGCTTGAATACCACTACTGCTCTGCATTGTAACTAGCTTTTCTTCCCAAAATGAAGATCACAACCGAACTAACAGATGATAAACATAGATGACCCAAATCAGAAAAAACGGACAGGATAGTTGAGTTGGAGATAGTTAAGGCTGAACTTCAAGATGAAGTTGCCTACGTATCCCAAAGAGGGAAATCAGGCCTTACATAGTTCGGTTCAGGTTCACTCGAATATTAACTCTTTCCTTTTGCGCTCTAACTTTTGCCAAAGTCACCCTTTAGGGTTTTCAACCTTGCGAGCTTAGTTTTTCTTTATTCTAATTTTTCATGCTCTAACTTTTGCCTAGGTCGCCCTTTCGGGTTTTCGGCCTAGTGAGCCTCTCAGGAGTAGTATTTCTTTAATTTGTATATTGATCGGCTGTGAAAATTCCAAGCTATCTAAGTCTATGAGAATAACCGCCCCTTCTAACCAGATAGCTTTGATAATGTAAGGACCAGTCCAATTGGGTCTGAACTTGCCCCTAGGGTCATGGATAGGAGCTCGGTTATCTTTCAGTACCATGTCTCATTTCTTGAGATTCTGGGACTTAACTTTCTTGTTAAAAACCCTAGCAATTCTGCGCTGGTAGCCCTGAACATGATATAATACCTTTAGCCTTCTCTTATCAAACACCAGTAACTTCTTAAATCTGCTCTGTTGCCAGTCCGCCTCCGCTATTTGACACTCAGCCATAACTTGCAACGACAGGACTTTAATTTCAATTGGCAAAATGGCTTTTATACCATAGACGAGAGAATAGGGGGTTGCCCCTGTGGATGTTCAGTTCGAGGTTCTGTAACGCCAGAGTGCGAATGGTAGTTTATCTAGCCACTCCCTGTAGGTCTCAACTATCTTCTGCAAGATGTTCTTGATATTCTTATTGGTGGCTTTAACAGCTCCATTGGTTTATGGCTTGTATGTGGATGAATTATGAAAAGCCACGTTGTATTTGTCCAACAAGTCTATCACCTGTTTCTTGAAGTGTGAGCCGTTATCTGATATAATCTCGTTCGGGACCCCGTACCGACAGATGATATTGTTTCTAATAAATTTGGCCACATGCAATGCCTTCAACACTGCATAGGATTTGACATGTGTGGTATCGTCGCACAAAACCAATACAATCTTCCTCAATGGTGGACCAGTAGTAGCCTTGTTTGAGGATCTTCCGGGCTAGCATTACAGCATTCATATGCGCTCCGCATTCTTCGCCGTAGATAGCCTCTATAAGGCGCTTTGATTCTTTTTCCTCCATATACAGTTTATGCATTCCCAGATGACCTCTTTTATATAGCTTACCCCCACAGATGATAAATTGGAAGGCCATACGCCATATTCCCCGTTTGTCTTTGACATTTGCCCCTGGTGGATACGTCTCTTTTTTCAAAAAGTTTCAAATATCGTAATACTAGGGGTTTTACTCTTGCACTTCATTTATCGCGGCAATAGTTTTATAAGCCGGCGTGTATTTTTGTTCGATAATAATTGGACGCATCCGGACTCCAAGTGAGATGTCTACCATAGAAGATAGAGTTGCTAAAGCATCAATGAACCTGTTGTTCTCTTTTAATAGATGCGTAAATGTCAACTTCTCAAACCTAGGAATTAGAATATCCAGGATCTGATGGTAAATATTCATCTTCTCTTCTTTGATTGTCTAGTCTCCATTTGCTTGAGAAACAACCAAGTTCAAGTCTCCGATGACATCCAACCTTATTGCCCTTAGTTCTAGGGCGGCTTCTAAACCAGCAATCCACACTTCATATTCTACTTCATTGTTGGACACCTTGAATCGGAGTTTGAAGGCTAAGGGTATATGGGAGTCGTCAGGTACTATCAGCAACACACCTATTCCATAACTGTACTGATTGGATGTTCCGTCAAAGTACATTGTCCAAGTTTCCTCTTCAACTTGTAGAATGTCTTCATTTGGGAATAAGTATTCCATTGCCTTATCTCCTTCTACCAGTGGTCTACCAGGAACTCCGCTACAGCTCTTTCTTTAACTGACTTGCGGGTGACATGCTTGAGATCAAATTTGGACAGGAGAAGCAACCAACGAGCTAGCCTATCCGTAAGGGCTGGTTTCTCAAAAAGATATTTGATTGGGATCTAATCTCCAAACCAAGATTATAGAGTGAGCTAACAAGTAGTGCCTCAATTTCTGGGTAGCCCATACCAAGGCTAGGCAAGCTTTCTCCAAAGGAGTGTAGCGGGTCTCATAATCAAGTACATAATCAAAGGTTTTCTCGGCTTTGGCAGTGACAACATAGGCGGATTCTGGAGGTACTGCTTGACCTATTCGAAGGCAAACTGACATCGATCATCCTATCGAAATTTCTTCCCTTTCTTCAAGAGACCAAAAAGTGGATCACAAGTCAAGGTTAATTTAAAAATAAACCGTCTTATGAATTGCACTTTGCCCAGAAAGCCACGCATCTCCTTTTCGGTCCTTGGTGATGGCATTTCTAAGATGGCCTTAATTTTGAAAGGATCTACTTCAATTCCCCTCTGTGTGATCAAAAAGCCCCGCATTTTTCCTAGCGTCACGCCAAAGGTGCATTTTTGCGGGTTTAACCTCAATCTGTATTCCCTGATCTATTGAAAGAATTTCTTCAGCGTGGTGTAATGGCCCCCTCGTTCTTTGGACTTGACAATCATGTCGTCCACATACACCTCGACCTCTTTATGGATCATGTCATGTAGAATGGTGGTTGTAGCTCTCTGATAGGTAACTCCAGCATTTTTCAACCCGAACGGCACAACACAGTAGCAGTAAGTACCCTACGGGGCAGTGAATCCGGTCTTCTCTTTGTCCTCGGGTGCCATCCGAATCTAGTTGTACCCGAAAAACCCATCCATAAATGATAGTAATCCATGGCCCGCAGTGAAATTCACTAATTCATTAATATGCGGCAGAGAAAAGTCATCTTTCGGACTGACTCTGTTCAAGTCCCGGAAGTCTACACGCACCCGGATTCTACCATCCTTCTTTAGTATTGGAATGATGTTGGCTAACCAAGTCGGGTACTTAGATACTAACGAGAAACTTGCCTTGATCTTCTTGGTGACCTCTTCCTTGATTTTCAGCGCCCAATTCGAACGAATTCTACGCAATTTCTACTTGACTGGTCGGGCTTCGGGGTCAAGAGGAATCTAGTACTGTATAATCTCATGATCGATTCTAGGTATGTCTTCATAGGACCACGCGAAAACATCTTTGAAATCTTTTAGCAAAGTGATTAAACGCTCGTGCTCCTCCGAAGACAACGTGGACCCGATCAGAACTGGGCGCGGATCCTTCTCAGTACCCACATTAATGGCAATGATTTCATCAGTACAGGGTTTAGCAGACTTCTTATCCTTTCGATTAATCAAAATTTTCAAAG
Source organism: Camellia lanceoleosa (assembly GCA_025200525.1). Classification (NCBI taxonomy): domain Eukaryota; kingdom Viridiplantae; phylum Streptophyta; class Magnoliopsida; order Ericales; family Theaceae; genus Camellia; species Camellia lanceoleosa. The sequence goes on along the minus strand of CM045760.1, from coordinate 192,377,803 downwards.
CCAGAGGAATTTCTTCCTCTTTGTTTTCATTAAAATTCTAAAAATCTTGGTTAATACAATGAACCAACGGCATAGAAAAGTACACAGAATCTGCAAAGTTTTTATTCAAAAGGTTCAAATCTTCGATTACAAACTCGAAAGAAAAGCTGAATGAAGACCTAGACAGGACTTTGGCATCTGGGTTACCACTCCCAGAAATACCAGACTTAGACTCAAAAGAACTTGAATATGATCTTGACCCCACAGACTCAGTGGAATCAGATTCTAACTTATCACTTGATTCAGAACTGGACAGATAGCCTTCCCCCAGCTGCCAGGTAAGAGATGGTGCCCCTGATGCATCCAAAATGCCACTGGTTGGGTTCTCACCCGGTTTCTCCTCGATCATGGAGACAGTAAAGTTATCCCCCAAATTCTCTAGGTCAGCCGCAGGATCTGTCAAGAGACTAGCCAGCGCTGTCCATACTCCAGGTTCACTGCCATCTGAGTCACTTTTTGTGCTCTATTCGGCTTTGATGCTTAATTCAACCCTTTCCTCATCATCATTGTCCTGCAGCTAAAGATTAAAAAAGATCTCAAATCCAGGAACACGTTGCTTCAAGGAATTCACCCAAGGCTCAAGAAAGCCACAAAAAAGGAAATCCTCTCATTCCCGAACAAAGTGGCCATTCAGTGTCCCTTGGATTGGCCTGTAGATTAGTTCATAGCATTTTTCGGCTTGCTGGCCTTGGCTCTGCCTTTCATTTCTTCCCTCTTTTTGATCCAGTCCTCTTTGGTAGGCATATAGCCTAATCTAAAGGCATGTGGGTTGTGCGACCCATCTGTCAGTGCTGCAACACCTTTCCGACCACTCCTTCTAAGCTCTATTCTTAGAACGTGCTGCAGTTTGTTCATGAAGTAAATAGACTGGGTGCTGACGTTCATGCCTTCGTCTGCGGCCAGAATGGTCTGCACTACTCGGGCTTCAGCCAGAGTTAATCCCGAGAGGAATACATCCTCCTCGCCATGGTTGATCTCTAGTACTGGTACAGTCACCTCCGGAGGTGGATGGATGGAGGAGTTCCCAAAAAAAATTGCCACTCCTCCTCCATGAGGATATTTCAACATCTAATGGAGAGTAAAAGAGACAGCCTTCACATGGTGCAACTAGGGCCTCCCTAACAGCAAATTGAAAGTAACCAACACATTTAAGACATGAAACTCAACCTTTTGCTCAGTTGGGCCCACATGGACTCTGACTTGCATCGTGCCCATGACTTCTCTACTTGTATTATCATACGCCCGTATTACTTGGGCTGTGGGAACAAAGTCCGCTGGTTTGAGGCCAATTGCATAGGTGGTACTGGAAGAACAGACATTAATGGCCGAACCGGTATCTATCAGCACCATCGACACCCATTTCTCCCTGCATTCCACAGATATGTACAATGGTTTATTATGAGCCAAGCCCTCTGACGACAGCTCTTTGTCAGAAAAAGTTAAGTGTTGGCTTGGCACCACTTGGAAAAACCAAACCCACAAGCTGCTCGGGCGCAGTGTCAATGGACAATTTAGCCTTGTCCATTATCGACAACACTGCTTATCGGTGTACTCGTGAGACCATGAGAAGACCCTAGCTGGAGATGTCAGCTTGAATTTTCTTGAGCTGTTTCAATACTGCCTCTTCTTCTAGTCTCCTTTTGTTTCTCGGTTTCCTTGTCCTTTCCAGATGCCTCTACTTAATCTAGGTGCGGCGACTTAAAATACCGCCCACTTCTTATCAGATGGTCTATTTCCTCGGCATACCACGTATTGTCCGGAATGCAACCGCCCCAATCTTCATCAGTATGGGCCAGATACAGATCATTATCGTCCTACCATTCACCCTCAGTAGCTGACAAACAGTTGTCTGGCTCTGCTTGTATCACCTTCACATCATAGGTGTCCTCCATAAGGTGTTGTGAATTTACGGTTTCCCAGTTGTCTTCAATTCTTTCTCGTTCAAACTGCCTCAGTGCAGCTTCTTGTTCAGTATCTACAATGCTTACAGTGCCCACTTCCTGGGTTGGGCTTTCCACACCAGCACTCTCCGGCAACTTTCCTTTCTCATTAGCCTTTTCGGCTACTATAGCTATCTCTGCTTCTTTTCCCTCTAGTTTCATTCCAATTTCTTCTTCCTTGTCTGGCTCATCACTCAGCCATCCAGTGTTGTTAGTTGATCCATCCAGATCGAACCACCTGATTTGTACATCTCCTTGATCCTGCTCATCAAAGAACTACAGGTTGTCCAAATCCTCCTCAAGATCTACTAAATCATCCAATCCTTGGCTCAGGTTATCTTCCCTGACCATATTAATGTCTACCAAGGTTGGCATCACCAATTCAGGCTTGATTTGACCAGTTGACACAATGTAGCAACTTGGATTATACACTCTATCAAATGAGTCGTCAGGACACTCTAGCAGCAGACTAGTATCTTCCTTCAAGGTCGACTCTCCTTTCACTATAAGTCTCATCACCACGTGCTTGGATTGAGGTTTGCACGTGTCTATTATGCAGCATCTTTCAGAATGAACAACGTCGATTTTGGTAGGTGAGAGGGAGTAATATATACGCTGGGGTCATAAGAGGTGGCTAGTGTATAGATCAGGTTAAGATTTTGAGGTGGGGGGACTTGATTATGGGCTGGGAGTGGATTTGTGGTTACGTTTGGTTTCTGAGGTGGATCGATCACCTTGTTGTCAATGAGATCTTGAATCTCATGATGTAATCCAAAGCATTGGTCGGTGTTATGACCATGCTGTTGGTGAAAGACGCAGTATTTTGCGAGATTGTGTTTGAGTGGGAGAGGATTAGGAAGTGGGCGAGGTTTTAAAGGTTTGAGGTGCCCTTTCTTAACTAGCACCTTCATGGCTTAAAAGAGAGTCATGTACAGTTGTTTGAAAGTCCTCTAGGATCGAGTAGGGTTGGACAGTGTTTGTGAGCTTGTGTTGGCAAAGGGGTCGGCAGTCATGGTTGTGCTGACAGCACTTACGTCTGATGGCCTCACAGCTGTGCAACCACTGGCAGTATTGGAATTATGAATAGATGGCGTTTTTGCAGGCTCTTTCTCATTTGTAATAAGTCCCTGCTTCATGACATCTTCAATTTGCACTCCCATCTCATGGAGTTCTGTAAATGTGAATAGAGGTAGGACAATAATCTTTTGCAACAGCTTGCCATGTAGATTTCGAACAACCATCATAATCTAATCCTTCTTAGAAGGCCTCGTGGTCATCATCGAGGCTTTAGCTCTCTATCTTGTCACAAATTCAGAGAAACCCTCCTTCGGCTCTTAGCATGTTGTCTCAAGATCAGAAGTTGTGACCTCAATCTGTGTATTGTAAGAATACTGAGCAATGAATGACTCAGTCATCTCTTCCCAATTCTATTTAACATAATCTTCCAACTTAGCATACCAAATGGACGCTATCCCTGATATTGTGCAACCAAAGAGAAACAGCTTCTGTAGCCTAGTTAAGGCCATCGGTCGCAAGATGTCTGAAAACAATCGTAGGTGAACCATCGGATCTCTGAAACCGTCAAATCGATCGATATGTGGCATTTTAAACCGATCTAGCAATGTAATTGCATAATCTATATACCCCGTCCTCGATGTCCGGGATGGAGTTAACCCCTTGTGCTCTCTTGAATAAATTTTCTAGTTTATTGACCTTGAGTACAATTGGGTTGACTTTGAACTCGAACGGAGCCTCGGTCTGATAAACAGGGGTTTTGGAGGCTTGTATTGGGATTGGCTCTGTTGGACTGCCCTGGTTTTCTTGAACATTGGTAGTGTGAGTGGTGGCTCCGGGTGCTGGGATACCCGCGGTAGGTGCATGGGATGCAGAGGCCGCAGCTCGCTGTGGTTGTTGTTGTTATAGCCTTGTTATAACCTCGGCCTGACGGGCTGTGACCTCAGCCTGGCAGGCCGCATCTTGCTGTAGGGTCTCAACTATCTGTTGCAGATGGTGTATTAGTTCTTCCACACTGATTGGAGGATACTATGCCGTCGGAATAGGTGATTGATCTCGTACTAGGCTAGAAGTAGATGACCGTTCCCGAACCTGACTGGACACAGGCGAACTGAGGGGTGACTGTTATAAAAACTGAACTGGTGAATTATACCTGATTCTCCTCCGTCTTGTAACCAGTGGGAGTGAAGTAAACACGGGTTGTCTCCTAATAAGATCCTCAGTTTTACAAAGTCTTCTAACTCGGGTCTAGAGTACTTGGGGGATATCTGAACTTTCTGAAGCTATGATTTTAAACTACCTAGCAAAAGAAATAAAGCAAAAGAGTAATAATCAAAAACCGCACAGCACCTCAACTAAGAAGTTATCAACACAGACATGATCAAAGTTGTAGGACTACACTCCATACTGAATTCTGCCCTCCAAAACAAATACCAAATTTGCAACTGCTATGCACATTCCTATATAGTTTCATTGTAAAGCATATACCAGTTAAGGGAGAGCCAAAACACCCCTATGAGGGGTAGGGTTACCTTGTCCTAGTTTTGTCATGAACTAGGTTTTACTATTTCAATCAAGTGATTTCATGCAATCCTGCATTTTGGGTGAACATCCTGTCCTAGTTTGGATGAGTCACTATGGCTTACTATATGCAGCTAGGCCAATTGGTCAAAAAGGGTACCTTAGCAAGACTACCTAATATACCTCTCACACCTAATACCGAGAAGTGAAAGGAGGATCAAACAATACAGCAGTATTCCAGATCCAAGGGTTATGTTCCCATCATGGCAGAGCCCACGACCGGTCAGCCTTTTGGCAAGCTTTCGGGTAAGCCTTTGGCAACCGTCTAGGAATAGCAAATAGCAAACATAGTGATTTGAGCGCACCAATGCAAATGCAATGCAAAGAACATATATGTGTAGATAAAATTTCACATCATGAATTTTCAAGTCAAGTTCTCTAATCTTTCCCCAGCAAAGTTGCAAAAAATTGTAGCTCGAATTTTCGTGCTCTTTTTGGATACGATTAGCCTTATAGTTTGGACTCCTCTAGTTCTGAATCTGATTCCACAAGTACAATATGAAATAGATAAACACCAAAGAGTCTAAATCTGACAAATCTTTTAAAAAATCAATTTTTAATCAAAATGCCAAAAATAGACTGCTTTGCCAGATACAGAGTTGCTACCTAAATATTTTTGAGAAATTTGGAAAACCCATGACTCGTGCCAAAGGCCACGTGTCCGTCATCACCAAGATTGTCTCAGCTCGGGAACTTACCTACGTAAGGGGAAGGTCATGAATTAAGCACCCCACTCGCCCGATCAAAGATCAACCTCTACTAATCATGATGTGATTTTTATTTACATTATATGCTCTTATTCCATTTATTAGGCTAACTTATTATGTGATACGCACACAAGTATAGACTAATTTGCAAAAATTGAAACACTTTCATTTCATGTTTGTTTGAAAATTGTTTCGAATATGTACCACTTGAAAAAGTAACTCATATGCACACTACTCAAATTGTTCCAATCCAAGCAATTACCCTTCATCTATAGGCATTCAGGCAATTTATCAATTAAGCACTTAGTCTAATGGCAAGCATGCTAGACATAACAACAATTACATTCATGCAATATGCTAAAGCGCAAAAATGCTCACCTAGTACTTTGAGGCGAGCCAAAATAAGCAAAAGAGTTAGAAAACATGCATACTTCTAACTAATGCAACATGGCTAATGCAACACATGCAATGATGCAACTAATAGGCTCGACTATTAATGATGTCATGTGATTCAATTTGATTGCATGCAGTTTAAGCACATTTTTCAAAGAAGTATTTAAACGACAATGCATTGTTAGAATGATGAACCGAGCCTTAATGCATGCAAGACAAGTGGATGCAAATCATGGAGTACGCTAAAAGAAACATGATGTTCTAAACTATCCATTATAAACATGTAAATAAAAGGGAGAAAGACGTGGGGTTGGAAGACATACACATTTTTACAAATTTTGCCCTCGCGCAGGAGGGTCCGAATGAATGAGCTAGCTAAGCTATGAATTAACTAACTATTACAAACTAAATGAAATAAATTAACTACACTAGCTAATTAACTAATTATTACAACACAAATTTAACTAACTATTCTAGCTAATTAATTCAAATAATTACAATACAAAACTAACTATCTATTCTAACTAATTAGTTACAAACTTACTACTTTAAGCACAACACTACTACTATTACAACATCATTTCACGAATCTTGAAGATCGAGAGATGGCTCATGCATAGATGTGGATTTCCATCCGATAATGCTCTCCGTTTTGCTTCTGGAATGCCTCTGTTGCACAGTTAAAAAATTGCACATGTTTTCTACCTCAGCCTCTGCTTTGCTTTGCAGGAAAAAGGACACTGCCTGCTTTGTAGGAAAAAGCGGTTGGCAACCTAGAAGTAGTGGGCAGCAGGCCACTAATAGTGGGTTGCCGTCTAGTAAAAGGGGTTTGCTGACGACTGATGTTGGTTCTTTCCTGTAGCAATAGAGGACAAACAGAGCATAAACTAGAGTGTTTTCAGGGGATGTTTGTCCATCATGCCTCTTCTTATCAGCAAATAGGTCAAAGGAGAAGTAGGCTTGATTTGCAAATCATCAATTGACACAATTTCATTGCGTGATGACTTATGAACCAAGGGACACAATTTCAATAAATGCATAACAAAAGACCAACAAAATCTCCTCCCTATCATGATTTGATCAAGGGAAGTGGTTGACCTCAGAAACTTGGACCATTTCATCACTAACAAGTATGAAATAGGCCAAGTCTCCTTGTGTTCAATTAACGTCCGATTGAACATAAAACCTTTTGTTATCTTGTTCCATTTTAGTCCAAGTTAACACCTCTTTTAATTACCTTTCCATTCATTAACCAATTGAGTCCAATAATAAGCTTTAAGTCCACTAATGGAGAGAAATACCAAACCAAGTGTTGTTTTAGGCATGAGAGAAGTGTCGTGCTATTGGTAATGAACCCCTAAAGGGATTAAACCATTAAGCACACTACCTCTATCTCAAGCTTAAACAAACAATCGATTTGAAACCACCATCAAAACAAATGAAAAATCAAGAAATGGGGAACGTTGCAGAGATGATTAGAGGTTATCACAAGTATGGAAAGCTTGAAATAAATACTATCAACTCAAATAGGTTAGTATCTAATGCCTAAAACACCAATCCTATGAGGACCATTACACTACAAGCATACTAGACAAAGCATGAATGAAGCTAACACATAAAAATAGTCCTAAACCAGTCGAAAAAAGTGCTAGAATTAAGATAAAAATAACTACAACAACTAGCTAAAATATTGAGGAATTAAAACTAGCACACAAGCACAAAAAAGAGAGGCTAACCCCTCCACTTTTGGGACTTCAAAACATGATTTTTGCCTTTGAAAAATCTTTGAAAATCAGTGGTAAAAAGCTCAAAAAAAGGTGATGAGAAAGTGGGAAACACAAGGGCAAAGACCTTAGAAGCAAGGTTAAAAGAAGGGTTATCAACCCCTCTTCCTTTAATGGCCTTAAACCACAAGTTTCAGCCCAAAAACATAGGTGATAAATAGCTCAAAATAGGAAGAAATGATAGAAAACAAATGGTGTAAAGATGGTACAAAAGCACTAGAAGGTATATCTCTTGAAGAGGAATGAAACCTTGAGTTACAAACCACAAATTTCACACTTTCAAGTGCCTCAAGAGCTAAAATCCAAGCTCGAATCACCTCAGCAAGGAACTCTCTAGGTTTGGTTTAGAGTGTTTCAGCAAATGCTATGTATGTTGCAAGAGAGAGAGAGAGAGAATTGTAGAGAAATAGAGAATTTTGCTCTTTCAAAAATATTTTCTCAATCCTTAATTTTTCTAACCTTGAAGCCAATTGGAGAGGTCATCTATATATAGAAAACCATGTGCCTATCTCGAAAATATCTATATACATACAATTGGAATAGTGCATGCATATGGGGGGACAACTGGCAGAAAATATCTGGTTTTTTACACTAGTGGCCGGAAGGCCACTAATAGTGGGTGGCCGGCCACTATTTGTGGCTGACAAGCCACACTAGTGGACGGCAGGTCACTGGAGGCACATGCCTGAAAAACCATTGTTTTGGTCCAAAACAAGGCACAAGGTTTGAAGGTTCAAAACTGAGGTTTCTTGCTGAGAAGTCAAGCATTCGGCGAGTGTACACATTCATCATTGATTGATCAATCAGTGGTGCCCAAGTCTTAAGGGTCGTAAAAAATGAAGTGTACAAAGACATATTCATGTTAAAGTCTTATTCTTTTGAACAAAACTTCTAATTTATGCTTGAATTCATCTTGATTCAACTTAAATCCTATGAGTTCATGTATGGAATGAGAGATGAATTCCTAGCTTAAGGAATCAATTTGTTGAAGGTTATGAAGTTCTTTCCCTTTCTCCTTCTTGAACTCTTTCTTTTTCTTTAGATGTCTCTATAATGTTTGTCTCCAAGAATTCCTACTAAGTCTCTCTCTTTTCTTATTGTGTTAAAGAATAGGCTCAAGGATATGCAATTAGCCTCTAATTATTCTAGACTTACACTTAAGTGGCAAATTAAATTAAATATCAAATTCACTCACATTAAATTAATTCTTATCAAATTATGATCTCAATTAAACTAAATTTAAATAAACTAATGTGAATTAGGTTCTAATTGCCTATCCAAATATTTAATTCTAACTTGTTAAAATTTCTGAATCATACATGTTTATTTCATCCCTTTACATATTCGTTCACAATAACAAAGTTTAAATATTCACATGGCAATCCATAACACTTCATAACACATAATCACATAATTAACAATAAGCACATAATCAATATAATTAATTTACTTAATTAAGGAGGTGGTTGTCACAGCTCTAATAGCTCTAATTTGTATGTGGGCCCCATCTGATGTGATATTTTGGTCTGTTTTTTTTTAATTTTTTTTTTATTTTCCACATCACTAAGGGGTCTTTTGGGAAGCAAAAAAAAAAGGGTTAGTTTTTAGTTTTTTATCCATTTTGGATCAAATCACTTATCACATTTTTTATTTACAAAAAGACAAAATAGGTTAAAAAAGTCAAAAAGTCAACTTTTTACCAATTTCTTAAAACACCACTAAGCTCAATTAGAGTTTCAGTTTTAGGAGGATGAATCAGTGTTGAATTCTAAATCTTTATTTACCTAACTTTTTTTTTGAACAATTTATTTACCTAACTTGTAATTTTTTTTATTTCATCATTAATTAAAAACACAAAAAAAATCACATTATACACTAAGATGTTTAGAATGCTTTAATATATTTTTTAATTTTTTATAAAAAAAATGTATAAAAAAGTAAAAATGTAATGTAATTCAAAATAATAAAAAGATAAAAAAGTATAGTTTCTAAAAAATGCCAAATACTACCTAAAAGTACCTAATAATAACCAACCTAGTAAGCTCTACTAAGGTGGGTTGATCTCATGAAACTCACGTGAAGAGAGAATTACGTATGGTTCTCCACAACAAGAACTACAACTCCGTGGTGGGTTAACCAAGTCAAAACATAAACAAACCTTTATTAAACAATTTGCATTATCAACCCAAACGGCTGCGTAAACATAATTGTTTGACTCAATGAATAATTAGTTGAATTGAGTAGCGTGCAAGTCGTGCTAGTGGGGCGTTTTAATAAGTCAGGTGATATCTGGCTTTTTTATTTACAGTTACTAGTCTATTACCCATGTTATGTACGAGATAATTATAAATATTTATATATTTTTTATTTTTTTTAATATATAAATTAAATATATAGGGTTTGACTGAGGAGTTTAAAAGAATTTAATAAGTATTTATTTATTTATTTAAGAGGCATTTATAAAATAATTACATAGGTCTCTTGGGAATGTAAAAAGTAAGAAAATTAGGATTTCATTTATTGCGTTATTCATTTAATAAGTGTAATTATTATAAATTAAGTGTTTATTGTAATCAATAGTGTAATTATTACAATCTTTGAACCAATCACCAATCACCAAGTCAATTTTTAAAAAAAAAAATATTAAAAAATCAGGAAATTAGGATTTTTTAATATATAAATTAAATACATAGGGTTTGACCGAAGAGTTTGAAAGAATTTAATAAGTGTTTATTTATTTATTTAAGAGGCATTTACACAATAATTACATAATATATAAATTAAATACATGGGGTTTGACTGAGGAGTTTGAAAGAATTTAATAAGTGTTTATTTATTTATTTAAGAGGCATTTACACAATAATTACATGGGTCTCTTGGAGATGCAAAAAGTAAGAAAATTAAGATTTCATTTATTGCGTTATTCATTTAATAAGTGTAATTATTATAAATTAAGTGTTTATTGTAATCAATAGTGTAATTATTACAATCTTTGAACCAATCACCAATTACCAAGTCAATTTTTAAAAAAAAAAATTAAAAAATCAGGAAATTAGGATTGACATGTTGGAGCTTCCACAAACCTTGGGTTTTAAAACACCCTTTTCCTTAATATATAGACTAGCCTATCACCCGTGCTATGCACGGAATAATTATTGATATTTATATTTGTTTAAATTTTTTTTAATATATAAATTTTGTTTTTTAAGATTTTTTATAAAAATAATTTAGCAATTTTATCACTAATCATAATATATGGGAGAAGTTGAAAAGGGTACTGTAGTAACTATACACGGATTGTATCTATAATTATTTATTTGAGGGGATTTTAAATGCTGATCAGAGAATTTTGACCAAATCAATAAATGCTGACATGTGGGTTGAAAAAAGTTAATAAATGCTGATCAAAAAATTTTGACCAAATCAATAAATGCTGTGTTTTTTTTTAAATAAAAAATTTTAAAAATTCAGATTGGGATATTGAAATTCCCACAAGTCTTGGGGGTTAAAAACCCCCTTTTTAAATGTCTTCTTTTTTTTTTCTTTTTTATATTATATTAAAGTTTAATATTTTGATAATAATCATATGTGTTGGATTTTTCAAGAAATTAAATGTCTTTTTTTTATTATATTATATTAAAGTTTAATATTTTGATAATAATCACATGTGTTGGATTTTTCAAGAAATTCTTTTTATACTTGTTCTTAATGCATTCAAGTGTTATTATGAGGGATAATAATCATATGTGTTGGGACTTTTCAAGGAATTCATATGTGTTAGATTTCAAAGAATTTTTTTTTATGCTTGTTCTTAATGCATTAAAGTGCTATTATGATGGTAAGACTTGGGAGTTGTGAGAAGTTAATAAATATTAAGATTTTTTTTTTTAAATCAAAAAATCAGGAAATTTAGATTGAGAGATTGGAGCTCCCACAAGACTTGGGGTTAAAAACCCCCTTTTGCTTAATATATAGTATAGATTTATATCATGTTCTCTTAATTATTAATAAATATTATTTTATTTTTTTATTTATGAATTCATAAATTTTGTAAATATTAGTTTGAAGTTTTTTTTTAACATTTTTTTTATTAACTTATTTTCATTTTTGGTAAATTTGTTTTTTAATTTTTCAAAAAAATTTAGATTTGTGGATTCTACTCTACTAAACGAATCGAAAAATTAAAATAAAATAAAAAAATAGAATAGACAACAAAAAACAAAAAAAAAAAAAACCAAAAAATAGTTAACTTTTTTTGGCTTATTTTATTTTTTCCATTTTTTAATTAAAAATAAAATTTAGATTCATCACAAGATGGATCGAAAAAGCAACATTTTTTGACATAATTTTGAAAAAAAAAAGTCACTAAAAAAAAAAAATAGAGGAAAAGGTGGCTTTTTAATTTGTTCTAAAACAACTTTGAACTATAAAAAATGTATTACTTTCGTCATTGCAGACCATTTCTAGACTTCTTTCAAAATATGTGTATTTTTATATAATTTTCATAATTAAAAACATCAATGTGTATAAATTCATAAATGAAGAATTAAATTGATATTTATTAATAATTAAAAAAATAGTATAATTAATTATCTTGTATTTACAAAGAGCAAGGTAGTGAGTCTAGTCTATCATACCTAGATTCAGGACATTACAGCTCATTTCTTAGCTCCAAAGTCAAATTCAAAAATGCCATTCTTTGCTTTTTGAAGCCCCACCCATCTTAATGTTGTCTCTCTTTTGACCTTTATTTCAAAAAAGAGGAAGAACTAATCAAACAATTATTTTCATATTTCAAAATTCCAATCCAAATGAGCGGGAACCTCTTTGCAACTCTTATGACAAGAAGTTAAAATTACCTTGTTAAAGTTATTTTTGGTTTATTATAATATAATTTTTTTTATTGGATATATAACTTTAATGATTAATATGTCATTTTGACACAATCGATTCTCATATCATTTTTGAAAAATTCTATTTCCATCCAACAAGTTTTTTTACTTCACACACTTCATGAATTTTTTTAGAATCACAATTTTATTCTTTAACAAAATTACCATCTCGCCTACCACCATCTCACCAGCCACTTCACAAACAGCCACCGTTGGCCATCGCCTCCCTTCCATGTCCAAACCTTAACCATACACAACATTTCCTTTCATTTTCCCCACTCATTTCAGTCCCTATAAATTACTTATTAGTCAGTGAATTAATGTGACTTAAGAGCATAATTGATCATTTGGTTACACAACAAACCATTTAATATGCTTGAATCCTTTAAGTAATAGATGAAATGCTTGAGATCTATAAGTTAAATTTGATGTAAATCATTGAGTGGGAGTTGATTTCCATCCCAAGTTTCTGATAGAATTCCAAATAGTGAATTGAAAAGACATGAAGTTCCTCCGTCTCTTGACTCTTTGTTCTTTCCATTTTCTCATCTTGTCTAAGGCTTTGGTAGGATCCATGTTGTGGCAGAGGAATTTTCTTTTTCTTTTCATTCATTCATTCATTCTTTTTTCCTTATTTTTTATAATAATATCTGATAAGAAACAATTTCTGAAAGAAAATAATCTCAAGGAACGACAACATAATTGCAGTTACAGACTCTGATCTCACACTTACAGAAATCCTTAGGTAATTACATTGCACCTGGAGAAGTGGTGTCCTTGATGATGGATAGGATGACATGGATTGGTTGTGAACATTTGTGCATCCAATTAACTTTGAAATAAGATTATATATACTGCTACTTTAGTTTTATGAGTGTTACTTTTCTAGACACTTTTTTTTCCTCTAAAATTTCTTTGGTTGCTTAACAGATCAAAATCTAATTTTGGTTTAATGTGCTACTTAACAGGATGGCATTCTTAAAGCTTGGACAAGCATTTTGTTTCCTTCCTTTGCCTGTACAAACTGGATTGACAGTGCAAGTTAATGGATACTTTGAGGTTTCATCAAATCGGCGTGGCATTTAGTATGGAGCTGATATGGACAGAAGTGGAAAAATTTGTTCTCTTTAGAACAGGCTTCTTTTAGAAGAAGTTGTGGCCCCTAGTTTTAGGCTGAGAGGTTGGGAAAGGGCAGTGGTTGATGTTGTCGTTGCCGCCGTCGCCGGTAGTTGGTATAGTTAGGGTTAAGGTTTTTGGAATGAGAAATGATGGAAAAAGAGGATGTGCACAGAGAAGGTGAGAGTACATTTGAAATGTGAAGTGTGGGGACATATTTTGTGAATGACAACACGTGGCTAAGGTGACACCGAAGTGTCAGCCGAGATGATCTTGGCTAGGCCGAGGTTGTTTGCGGAGATGCCGCAATTTGAGATGAGTGGATAAGGGACAAGAGTCCTAGAACATTGAGCCTAAGTCCACTGAAGTGAGGCTTTTACAAAGATCAGGTCAGTGCTGGCTATAAAAGTAGGGCACCACCGTAGGTCTTAGAGAGGTGTGATATACCGTGAGGCTTTCTTATGAGCCAACACAGAAGTATTTTCTTGGACACCATATGAGATGCCAGGCATTAACCCCAAGGTCACATGCCATATGCTCAATATAGACAGGACGACCAAACCTATCATCCAACGAGTAAGGAGGCCGACATTAATGCATGTTGATGTAGTTGAAGAGGAAGTGGACAAACTACTAGAAGCCAAAGCCATTCGCGAGGTAAACTACCCTACTTGGCTATCCAATACAGTGGTTATGAAAAAGAAGAACGGCAAGTGGAGGGTTTGTGTTAACTTCACCAGCCTAAATAAGGCTTGCCCCAAGGATAGTTTCCTACTCACCAAGATTGATCAGCTAATGGATGCTACTTCAGGGCATGAGAGGATGAACCTTCCTGGATGCTTATAGAGGATACCAACAAATAGCAATGTATCCTCCTGACGAGGAGAAAACTGCATTTATCACCCCAAAGGGCCTGTACTGCTACATAGTGATGCCTTTCGGGTTGAAAAATATAGGAGCAACCTATCAGAGGTTAGTGGCCAAGATGTTCAGACATCTAATTAGCAAGACAATAGAAGTATACATCGATGACATGGTCATAAAGACCAAAGAACCTGGGAATCATCTGGCCGACTTGAAGGTAGTTTTTGATATCTTGAGAACATATCGGCTCCCACTTAATGCTTCAAAATGTGCATTTGGAGTCAGGTCTAGTAAATTCTTAGGGTACTTGGTCACCAGAAGGGGCATTGAGGCAAGCCCAGATCAAATCAAGGTCACCCTTGACTTAAAGAGCTCGATATCGACAAAACAAGTGTAGATGTTGATTGGAAAGGCCGCAGCCTTGAATAGGTTTATAAGCAGAAGTTCAGATAAGTGTAAACCATTTTTTAGTTTGTTAAAAAGGCCACAAGTTTCTTGTGGACAAAGGAGTGCGAAATCGCCTTAGCCGACTTGAAAAAATACTTGACAACTGCCCCAGTTCTGTTAAACCTAATACCTGGAGAAGAAATGTTCTTATACTTGGCAGTTATAGAGCACGTAGTGAGTGCTATAGTAATCAGAGAAGAGAAGGGAGAACAAAGGGCAGTATACTATATGAGTAAGACCCTAGCAAGTGCAGAAACCAAGTACTTACCCTTGGAAAAATTGACACTAGCCCTGGTGATGGCTTCGAAAAAACTGAATCACTACTTCCAAGCCCACAAGATTGTGGTACTGACTGAACATCCTTTAAAGTCCCTGTTACAGCAAGGAGATCTGACAGGCAGGGTAGCCAGATGGGCAGTAGTGTTGGGCCAACATGACTTGGAGTTTAGGCCCTGGACAATAATTAAAGGCCAGGTTCTGGCTGACTTTATGGCCGAGTTCACCCTTGGAGCCATCCCGTGTCAGATTTTAGTGAGCCGCGGCCTGGGATGTCCAGAGGAGCAGAAAGAAACCCAATTAGGGTCCGAGAACCCCACTCAGGCGAAATAGAAAAAAGAAGAGAAACCAAAGCCCTGTGACATCTATATTGGCGACTCCTTCTGCTTGTTTGTTGATAGAAGTTCAAACCGTCAAGGAGCGGGGGCAGGAGTAGTGTTAGTATCGCCAGATAGGAGAACGTCAGAGCAGTCTATTCGTTTGGAGTTCAAGACCTCAAATAATGAAGTAGAGTATGAGGCATTGATCCTAGGGTTAAAGTTAGCAGCAGTAATGAAAGTCGATGAGGTGGTAGTCTTCTGTGACTCCCAACTTATTGTGAATCAGGTAACAGACGAGTATGCAACCCGAGATGAAAGAATGATAGCCTATGTCAAAGAAGTTGTTAGACTACTAGCATTGTTCTAGGAATGAAGGCTATAGCAAGTTAGCTGAGATGATAACAATCATGCCGATGCCTTGGCTAATTGGGCTAGTGCAATGACATTAGAGGAGGTAAGGATAATAATGGTTGATTATTTGTTAGGCCCAAGTGTGGAACCACTGATCACAGAGTACGAAGCAATGTGTGTGGAGATGGGTCTAAGTTGGATGGATGTAATAGTGATTTTCCTTAGGGATGGCAAGCTGCCAGACGACCGAAAAAAGGCACACAAGACCAGATTAAAGTCGGCCAGGTTCAGCCTAACAGCAGATGACCATCTCTACAAGAAATCCTTCACTGGTCCCCTTTTGAGATGTATACATCCCTCTCAAGTTGAGGACTTTTTGTATGAGATTCATGAAGGAGTCTGTGGAAGCTATGCTGGGGGTATATCACTTGCTCATAGGGCCATCACTCAAGAATACTGGTGGCTCTACATGCAGAAGGATGCTGAAGCCTACGTCAGAAAGTGCGAAAAGTGTCAAAGGTTTGCAACTTTGATACATCAACCAGCAGTAGATTTGAACCCAATATTCAGCCCTTGGCTATTTGCCCAGTGGGGTATGGATCTTGTGGACAATTACCCTAAGCAACTGGGCAAAGGAAGTTTCTGCTGGTAGCAACTGACGACTTCACGAAGTGGATATAAGCTGAACCCCTTGTGAAGATTCGAGATATTGATGTGAAGAACTTCATATGAAGAACATCATCACCAGGTTTGGAATCCCAAAGGTAATAATAGCAGATAATGGTACACAGTTCGACAGTAAGCTAATCAAAAACTTCTGTGCAAAGTACAAAATCAAGAATTACTACTCCACTCCAAGTTTCCCTCAAAACAATGATCAAATAGAAGTATCCAATAAGGCTATCTTGGATGGGATCAAGAAGAGGCTGGAAGCAGTAAAAGAGAAGTGGGTGGAAGAGTTGCCCAATGTGCTTTGGGCATATCAGACTACGCCGAGAAGATCCATTAGGGAGTCTCCTTTTGCCATGGCTTATGGCACTGAAGTAGTTATCCCACTGGAAGTTGGCATCCTTGGAATCAGAACCCAGGGAGTGGAAGATGGGACCAACGAGGCATTCTTAGCCCGAGATCTGGATCTATTGAAAGAAAGAAGGAAGAGAGCAGCAATTCGACTGGGAGTATACCGGCAGCAGCTTGCTAGGGCTTACAACAAGAAGGTCAACCCAAGAGAGTTCAAAGTTGAGAACCTCATCCTGAGGAAAGTTGTCGGCAACAAGAAGGATCCTAGGAAGGGCAAGCTTGGCCCAAACTGGGAGGGGCCTTATAAAATCATCTTGGTTTCCGGCAATGGGGTATATCAGCTGGAAGATAGTGATGGCAAGGAGTTGCCCAAACCATGGAACACTTGCAATTTGAAGTTTTTTTATCATTAGTTTTTTTTTGTTTTTTGAAGTTCATGTCATAACTAGCCGAAGTAACAATAAAATGTTAGTTTGATTTCTATGAATTTAAAATTTGTGCGATAGGAATGACCAGTCCTATGATGATGTTTCTGAATGAAACATGAGGAATAACTTAGACTTGTTATATGGTAGAGCTGAATTATAGTGGCATATAATGGAGTTGAACTAAGTTGGCTATGTTTCTGAATGAAACATGACAAATAACTTAGATTTATTATATGACAGAGTTGGATTATACTTGCATATAATAGAGTTAAACTAAGTTTGTGATGTTTTCCGAATAAAACATGACGAGTAACTTAGACTTATTATATGACAGAGTTTAATTATACTTGCATATAATAAAGTTGAACTAAGTTGAATTAACCTAGACTTGCCATGTCGGCAGAGTTGAACTCCAAATGGAACTAAGTTCGCTTCAGTTAGATTAGTAGAGAAACCAATGTTAATAACCTCGACTAGTCTTTGTTTGAATCTGACTTCGGCAAAAAAACCATAAAACGCATAATGTGAACTTAAGAAGAACTTCAGTCCACATTAGGGGGCAGGGAGTAGGAATGATAGATAAACCTAAGAGCTTGGCACTTTTTGAAATTTTTTAGAAAATTTACAAGTTAGAATGGGCTTGACACTTGTTGAAATTTTAGAACAATTTACAAGTTGAAGTTAGCCGAGGTAATAAGGAAAGAAGTATCTGAGGTACATATTATCCGAGATGACCAACCAGATTGTCAAGCTTGGAAGGGTTGGAAAGGTGAAGTCTTGACAGCAAGTGGAAGTAAATAAGCAGTACTTGATTGAATAAATTTTAAAAAACAACACTTGTAAAAATACTTCGAAATATTTTTAAGTGTTAGCCGAGGTATTCCAATTTTTGGCCGAGACAAACAGTCAAGGTTTATATCCGAGATACTCTACCCCAAAGTGATTACACAATTAAGGTATACTTTGAAAAAATGCAAAAATATTCCAAGTATAGAAACGTGCATAGAAGGAAAGCAGTAAGCAAACATAAAGCAAAGCATTCAACATTTAAGAAAAAAGGAAAAAGGTAAACATGCATTTAAAGAAGAAACTTGTTCAGAAACAAAAGGCACTTCAGCCTAGCAAAAGAGATTACTTGTCCAAAGTTACAAAAAATTACAACTGTTCAAAAGTAAAGTTCAAAGTAAAGAAAAAATTCCTAAGTGTTGGAATTATGGGCACTGATCTCAGATTGCTCAACCTCGGCTGTTGGCGTTGTGTCGACCTCGGTTGGCAATGTGGCTTCCTTCTCCACCGCTAGCTCGGTGTCAATTTCTAGAAGCGTCTAGTTCAAGCTTTTTTTGGCTGCCTGGACCTCGGCATCAGAAGTTGTTTGTGTGGGAGAGGCACCCTTGAAAACCAAGTCTTTCTCCTCATTATGAGTCAAGTCCAGGACTTGATCATTCAATATTGGAAACTTGGTCTCATCAGCAACTAGCTCCTATTTTTCAACATCCTTTGCGTCGGTTTCCTCTTCATCAGCCTCGCCACCCAATCTTTTAGTAGGCGGAGGGAAAGGAACTTGGAGTTTGTTGATATCACAGAGGTTGGAATCCATTGGGATGGAAAGCTTGTTCAAAGTAGCCGTCCAACCAAGATAGAAACCTCGGTTGCGGGCTTGGTTTACTTGTTCCTTATAGGCGTCATGCACGTCGGCTTGGCCTTTAGTATAGGCCTTTTCGTCAGCTGCCATAATTTTGGTCGCCTTGGTCGCCAAGGCCTTTCGCAACTCCACTTTGGCTTTGGCAATTTTGGCTTCAGATTCTTTGGCCTTGGCCCTGAGTACATTGACAACCGCTTCAGCAGCCTTCGTTTTTCCTCGGCTTGATCTTGAGCTTGTTTGGCAGCCTTGGCTTGATCTAGCAGCATTTTCATTTTTGCCTCGGCATTATTGAGGGAGGCGAGGAAGTTAGTAGCCTCTTTGGTCTTGTGGACCAATTCTTTCTTGAAAGCCTCGGCTTTCGTTGCAAAGGAATGAGCGTGCTGGATCGCCTGAAAGAAAAAGAATGAACAAGTTAGTAAAATTTCTAAGTATGAGAACTTGAAATAAAAACCAAAAAAGGCAGGAGTTGAAGACTTACCAGAACAGAGTGTTGCATCATTAAATCAAAGTTTTCATATTCGGTGATCTCAACCATTCGATTGAGATCAGTAGGTAGAAGAACAGCGATGAAGAGAGCAGTGCTAACTTCAATGTTGTCGATCGCACTGTTGCCAACTGTCATCGGCCTGTCGCCAATCGAAATCGCTAGGGCCCAGGGCTCGTCGACTTTGAAAAATCCTCAGCCCTTTTCACCTTTGGACCTCGCCCATTTTGATTGCCAATTGTCGGATATCTCGGCCTCAGAAGGCCTATTCTCAGCGGAGGCATTTTTCTCAACCTCGGCCAATTTGGAGATCAGCAAGGTGTCTTCGGTGTCCACTTGGGTAACTGGGGCCTTTGCCTTAGCCTTTTTCACCCTCTTTAGTTTTGGCTTGGGTTGGGATTCTAATGGAGAAGATTGAACAGTCACCACTCCTGGCAGATCGACTAGGAGGTCCTCCACAACGGCTTTGTTGTGGCCCATCTCTTCGGCTGATGTAGCGACGGTGATTTTGGTGCCAAAATGAATTGTTGGCAGAGCGATTGGTGGGTTTACTGGGTCGTATGCTGATTTTTCAGAATCTCGTTGTTTGCAACTTCTGGTTTTGCCGACAGGGACGTTTGGTGGAGCTTGACGTCGGCGTCGACATTGGGAAAGTGGAATCAACTAGGGGATGGATGTGGATGTAACCTCAACTAGATTTGAAGAAGAGGCCTAGTCTGGCTTGAGTAAGGAAGCAACTAGTGGAGTTGTTGCAGAAGGTGGAGTCTTGCTTCAGCGAGGAACGTCAGGCAAGGCCGACTTATAAGTCGGAATGTAATCAAGCAATAGGGGGCCTTGCATTTTTCAACTGGCAAGTCTAACAGCTTTTTTAGATCAGGGTTGGGGAAGAAAGTTTGTCTGAAATCCTTTGCTGGATAGGGAAGAGCTGCAAAAGAGAACAAGAAAAAAAACATTCAAAAAGAGATATATGAGTTAACAAGTCCTGGCAAAAATAGGATTAAGAGGATGACTCAGTTCTTACCATCACCCTCTTTAAACACCAATCGGTGCAGAGGGAAGAGATGAAGACCATCATCAGGAGCAAACTCCCAATTGCCCGAGACGATCAGGTAATCATCTCCAGCACCCTTGTTGGAGTCTGGGAGGTCGGTTATAATTTTGTAGGCAGTAGATCTGGGCATGAGGTAATCAATGTAGGGTTTTTCTGACTTGAGACCATATATGGTATAACAAAATTAGATGTCGGCTAATGTGATCCTAGCTTTTTCTCGGTGGGCTAGGGCAATTATACCATTGATAACCCTATAGGAATTGATGGCTAACTGCATACGGTTGAGTTTGTAATAGTAGAGAACTTCCCTAAAGAGAATGTCTAAAGGAAACCAAAATCTGCACTCAATGAATGCAACAATGGGAAAGGGCATGAAGTCTCCATCAAGCATGATGGAATCCTCCTCCCCAGCTAACCTGATCTAAACGTCAGCTGGGATAGAGAACTCTCTTTTAAAGTACTCAAGTTTTTCTAGGGTGTCTACCCTCCACCTAAACATACCCATGTTCTCGGCTTAAGATATTTTATGAGGGATTTCAGAAAGAAAAGATTGGTAGGGATTAAGAACCTCGGCTAAACCCTAAACAGGTATTCGAGCAAGGGTTTTGAAGATCTAAAGGAAATTTGTTTTAATTTTCCTAAGAATGTGATTGCTATCAAACCCCAAACCTAAGTCTATAACAAAAACAATAATCAAAGGCAAGAATCTGGAAAACAAGTCAAAGAGAAACAGAAAAGAGAATGATTCAGACTTAAGAAAGCAATAGAAATTCAAGAACATAGAGTAAGTGTGTGCAAATATGCAAAAGTCAAGAGCAGTGGCAAATTGTTAAAGCATCAAAATTTATGAACACTACGTACGTGTGTGCAAGAACCACGAACAGTGTGTATAGATACAAGGATAAATTGAGTAGCACAAATAAAAAACAAGCACGAGATTCAAAGCACAACGAAAAGTCAAGAAAGTATATGAATAAGCGATGTAGGTTCCATCATCTCAGGTTGCCGAGGTAATAGAATCTAAGGGGCAGTTGTAGGAACATATTTTGTGAATGACAGCATGTGGCCAAGGTGACGCCGAATTATCAGCCGAGGTGCCACGTGGCCTGGTCATGATGTTGAGGTGATCTCGGCTAGGCCAAGGTTGTCTGTGGAGATGTTGGAATTCAAGATGAGCGGAAAAGGGACAAGAGTCCTAGAATAAGGGAGGATCTCAATCTGGATAAAGATAAAGCTCTTAGGGAGTTTATCCATATCTAGCTAACAGTCCAGGATGAGCATCAAGCCTGAGTCTACTGAAGTGAGGTTTCTATAGAGATTAGGTTAGTGCTAGCTATAAAAGTAGGGCACCCCCGTGGGTCTCAGAGATGTGTGATATACTGTGAGCAGTAAGTTCTTTCTTGTGAGTTAAGCATAATTTGCTATCTTTGAGAGATATTTGATTATTGACTTAAGCGTCGGAGCACCACTGGGTGGACGAACCACCGTCGGATTCTTATCTTTTGTGACAGATTGTTCGGGCTTAATTTATTCTGCCGGTGCTTTCCAACTAAGTTCCCCTCTTGGTTGTGTGGTCAAAAATCAACATCCACATGAAATGTGTGGATTGAGATAAAGAAGTAAAAATCAAATTACTAAATGTGTGGATTGAGAAAAAAATATACATAGAGATAATTTGGTGTGTGAAAATAAAATTTCTCATTATTTTTTGATCATTGGATTTACTACTCAAAAAGTCTTTTAGATCATCTCCAACCCTGAACCAAATCTGGCATCAAATTTAAAATTTGATGAAAAAAGCACTTTTTCATGCTCCAACGGTTTCACCAAATTGATATCAAATCAATTTCACCAAACGTTTCACCAAAATGAGGACAGGTTCTGCATTTCATCAAAATACTGTGCCCGTTGGGGGAGACCAACTAGTCGACCACCAAAAGGTTCAAACAGTTAAAAAAAAAAAGGATCAAACAGTTGAAAATTTTTTTTTTTTTTTTTTTTTGCCTTACCGGTGGACCGGCCGGTCGACCATTAAAAGGTTTAAAAAAAAAAAATAAAAAATTTGGCGTAATCGGTCGACCAACCGGTTACCCCGGCACAGATTTGATGAAAATTTGATGAAAATCAATCGTTGGAGCAATCGGTATCAGATTGAGGAAAAAGTGATTTTTTTATTCAGATTTGATGAAAATTTTGGTTCAGGATTGGAGATGCTCTTATAATTACCAATTAGTTTTGTTGATGTGATGGAAAATGATTTTGTTAAATTAAAGTAAAATATTTGATGCAAGATTTGACTATATCATTTTTCTGATAAGGCATTAAACTCATTTGAATTTTTTTTATTAAAATGTCTAACCAAAAAATAGCTTTGAGAAGTCTCATGACTTTGTTATTGGTTTCAAACTGCTCTTAGAAACTTAGTTTACTGTTCATCTTTTAATTCTTATCCGACTTACCCCTTTTTCTCTCCTCTTTAGGTTTGGATATGTTATTGATATTTTTGTGGAGGGTGGAAAGAGAGAAATTAAACTCGTGATTTCCTAACATACTGAATATATAATAATAATAATAATAATAATAATAATAATAATAGATAGATTTCATCTCCAAATTCAAGGTCTAATTTCACACTACAAACAAAACTTAAAAAGATAAAAAGAAAAATAATGAATAAGTAAAAGAAAAGAAAAAAGGGATTGAGACAGCCTTCAATTCCAAATTCAAGGTTTGAATTTCAGTGTCAAACAAAACACACACACACACACACACAAAACCGACTGGGACAGCCTTCAATTCCAAATTCAAGGTCTAAATTCACACTGCCAAACAAAACTTCGACCAAAATAAAGCTTGCCAATTAGGGTTTTTTAAGGCTTAATCAATCAAAAAGTGTAGGCTCTCTTTCATGAAAAATAAGTACAAATATTATAATTATTTCATAGATAGTGAGATTCAAATTTATGATCTATTGTCTATTCTGATAAAGAGAAATAATTTTATTATTTATATTCTCAACCATTCATCTCTTAGCAAACCTTGCCCAAGCCCTTTGCCCAATTTCATAATTTTTATTTTTTTATTTTTTTGTGTTGTATCAATCAATAGAAGTATTTACAATATAGAAAATTACAATTAGAAATTCACACGTAAGATTTAATAAGGATAGACTCCTTGACCTTCCATATTAAAAACTAGGATTAACCCGTACCTAAAAGCACACGCCACTATAATTTAGTCCAATCTAGATCAACCATTAAAATTTGAAATAGAAAGATACTAAATCTTAATCGTATGATCTCACAAATAACCCTTTGAATCTTTTTCTTAAAACTGATCTAAGCTATCCAAATGTCCACATAAGACAAATGTCTCCGACATTTTCAAAACCAGCCTTATTTTGTTATATAGATTGTGAATGATTTTGAATTTTAATTAGAAATATAGAAAAAAAAATGTATTTTACTTTAAAAATTTATAATATATAATATTATTCAAATATAAAAAAGGCTTCTTGCTGAGATTTTATCTTAAACTTCTATTCAGTATGTTTGGTTTCAGTTTTTTTAATTTAGTTTTTTGAAAATTGAGTAAAATTGAGTTTTTTCTTTTTTTTTTTTTTTTTTTTTTTGTTTTTAGTGAATATTTTTAAAATTTTAACAAGTTTTTTTTACTTTTTTAGATGTAGCTTACTTAAATGTATCTAAAAAGTAAAATATTTGTGAAAAAATATTTTAAATTTTTAATAAATACACAAAAATACGAAAAATGTACTGAATTTTCGTAATTTTTTTTCTTCATATTTT
This sequence comes from Camellia lanceoleosa, assembly GCA_025200525.1. Lineage (NCBI taxonomy): Eukaryota > Viridiplantae > Streptophyta > Magnoliopsida > Ericales > Theaceae > Camellia > Camellia lanceoleosa. Next base: position 192,353,648 of record CM045760.1, on the reverse strand, counting down.
TGGTATTTAGTGAATTTTTTGAAGATTTTTTTTCACAAAAAATATACTTTTTAAGTGTGTCTATGTTAGATGTGTCTAAAAATAAAAAAAATTGCTTAAAATATTAAAAAAATTTAGTAAAAACAAAAAAATACGGAAAACAAAATAGTATAATTTTCTGAAAAGTGTTTTCAAAAAATTAGAAACAAACATAGCGATTAATTTTATTTTTAAAAAAAAATAAAAAATGATGTTTGGCGGGGATATCACAACATCCATAGGGAGACGTAGCAATGTAAGGGCGAGGGAGGTCACATGCCCCCTGAGTTGTGGGATTTTTTTTGTTTTTTTTTTAACATAAAGAAAGTATTTTAAATAAAAAAATTTATAAAAATATTATTTAAAGTGAAATGTCAATGACATTTTTAAAAGGAAAATTCCTCGTAGCTCGAAATATCACAGCTCGAATAGTGCGAAAATAATCTCTTACCGGTAAGAGATTATTTTTTAGCCTATGAAAATATTCTCTTACCGGTAAGAGATTATTTTCGCGCTATTCGAGCTGTGATATTCGAGTTACGTAGCAGAACTGACATTATGAGAACAATAATGATTATTTTGATTGAAAATAAAGAGACTATGATAAGTCCTATTATTATATATGAAAATTTCAATATAATGGTGACGTCTATCATTATTGACATACAAACATAATTAATTCCAATAAAGATATAGAATTTATTGAATTGTTAGTTTAATTTAACATGTGAAATTTATCTTACATGTGGAGTTTATTCTCCTTGTGTTTCTTTCCATTCATAACTAAAATGACGACTATATAAATTATAATCAATCAACACATCTTCAATTATAAAAAATAGAAATAACAATAAAAATTATAATAGATCATAACTAATATCAGAATGAATCATAACTAATTATTACTTGATATATAGTCATAACCAAAATAATAACCACAAGAAGTTATAACTAAATTATATTATCTAACACTATAATGTGTTATAACTAAAGACCACGAAGATCATAATTGCGACATATGATAGATACTTTTTTTGCAATATGTTTTATAGAATTTCTCTACTAAAATATATCTTCTATCTCAAGTCATCTGCTTTTTTAATTTTCTAATTCACCTATAAAATAGTTACTCCCCAATATTTGTATAAAATTTAATTTCAAATTCTTTAATTTAAAATTCATATTTATCCAAATGAACTCTTAATATTTAAGTTTAGTAATATCTCATTAATGTTTATTATGAAATAAAAAATTTAATGTTATCATTAATTTGTGTCCCTTTTCACAGAATTCCTAGCTACGCCACTGTCCATAGGGCCTGACCCTAGGGTAACCGATTGATAGTTAAATTTAACCAAATCCAATAGAGCTCAGCCATGTGTCACAAAAAGACCAAGTATCGATCGAAATATAGCGTGGTGTCTCTGAAGAGAGTCAACTGGACACAGTTAGCATTTTGCATCTCCACATGAGACTGCCACCCCTAGTGGTAACTTCTACTAAGGGTCGAGCCGCCCCAATTTTAGATTGAATATATTTTTTAATTGTTATAGTTATAAAAGTGTATTTTTCAAAATATATTTACGTGTCACATAATCATAATGCATGCAAATTCTTAATCCTAATCCACCTAATGCATCTACCAAATGCTAACTGTGTTGATTATATTAGAGTTATTTAGCTCAACCCTCTAACTTTACTGGCCAACTCATATAAAATAATCATCGACAAAACATATGTTAAAAATAGAATATTATTTTGAGCAATCAACTTCCATACCAAATCACATTCAAATGTCTTTTGTGTTGAGAGCAAGCAATTGATTCAATTATATTTTCGACAAGGCTGGTAAAGTTAGACTGACAATTATTTACTACCATTTGATGAGACTAATTTTATGTAAAATGAATGCTAATATTAATATTTTGTGAGACCTAAGGGGTCGTTTGGAATGATTTAAATAAGTACACGTTTTGATTTTTTATGAAATATGAGTTGAGTTTGAAGTGATGTGGTAGAGAGGTGATATGATTTAAATAAGATGATGTAACTTAAATAGGATAGTGATTTTTTAACTTTTTTGTGTTATGCCAAACTTAACCTTATTACAAAATGCTGTTAATATTATATAAGATGTCACATTAGTTTATACTAAAATTTAATCATCACACTATTACTTTTTTATGTTGTGTTTGGATTAAGAATTTTTTACGTTGTGTTTAGATTAAAAATTTAAGGAAGGGACACGAAGGAAAAAAAAAATGAAAGAGAAAAGTGAAAAAAAAAAAAAAATTAACTTCTGTTCTATTCATTTTTTCCTTGTCCTCCATAAATTCCCTTTAGAGTGCACGTTTGACTTGTAAGAATTGAAAATCGAGAATCAAAACCAAACCAATAAGGATTTTAGGAACTGACCTCTTTGATTCAGTTCTTCATTTGAGTATTGATTAAACCGAATCAAGCCGATAACCAATCCCTTAATATTAATTTTTTATTTTATTTTTCCCACTTAACGTTGCTATCATTCCCGCTTAACCTTTTCAAATCAGCTTTAAAATATGAGCTTTGCTACAAATATATACAAATCCTCTAGAAATATATACAAATCCTCTCACCTATTATTGATATTCTTACTTGTCTCATTAATAGAGAACAAACGCTTCTCTATTCATTAGTCTCTCACCTATTATTGATAATCTTACTTGTTCTATTGGTAGAGAACAAATGCTTCTCTATTCACGGACCTCTTTTGAGAAGGTAAAAAAATGCCAATTTGTTGGCTTATTTGAGCACTATTTGGCATAAACTAAATAAGTATACTTAAGTCACACCATATTTGTTTATAGTTTTTTAAAAATACTTTTCAGAAAATTCTACTTTCTTGTTTTTCATATTTTTTTGTTTTTATTGATTTTTTTATAATATTCTAAGTAAATTTTGTAATTTTTAAACACACCTAACATAATTACACTTAAAAAGTATAATTTTCATTAAAAAAAAATCTTTAAAAAATTCACTAAATACTAAAAATACAAAAAAAAAAAAAGAGTATATTTTTCGTATTTTTATGTATTTATTAATTGTTTAAAATATTTTTCACAACTATTTTACTTTTTAGATACATCTAAGTAATGTGCATCTAAAAAAGTTAAAAAAAAAAATGCTTAAAATTTTAAAAATATTCACTAAAAACAAACAAACACAAAAAACGAAAAACTCAATTTTCAGAAAACTGAAACCAAACACACTTTATCTTTCTACTTTTTGCACATCTTTTTGTAAAAAGTAAAAAAGTATACTTATTTAGATTATCCCAAACAACCTTAGATCACATCATCATCTCTTTATTTTTTTACACATTTTTTTCATAATAAGACAATAAGTCAAAAAAAATCACTTCCCGAAATAAGCATATCAACTTATTGCCAAATAACAATAAGGTAGTTGGTGGGCCTAACTTTGTTTTAGGCCCAACATTATGTGAAGCCTGCAAGAATTGGGCCAGTTGCATAATGGGCTCGTTACAATAAATCATGAAATTGATTTGAACCGAACCGAATTGGGAATTATTGGTTGGTTTTAGGTTGGGTTGGGTCTATTGGTTGGTTTTAGGTTGGGTTGAGCCTGAGTTGAGTTTAAACCCAAACCAAATCAACCCATGTATAGTGAGGTTGGCTTGACTCGATACGAATTGGATTGGGCATTATGTAAGTCTGAATAAGATTTTGATATTAATTAAGTCACAAGTGATGACTCTTTCAAATAAATGTTTACGACCAGATTTGACGAACTGTTTACCACCTCCGCAAGCAACCCATGACTTCACATTCATGGATAATTGAATATTGAGAATTGATTTTATTCATAATCAATTTGGGTCTCATTTGGTGTAGTAGATGAGATGAGTACTAATATACCCCAAAAGTAATAATAATAATAATAATAATAATAATAATAATAATGAACACACTGTCATATTATTGTAATGACAAATTTTATATAAAAATTAAATATGAAAATCAATTTAATTATTATTATTATCGCTCTAAATCATGATCAACATGCTAAGGATATCATAAAGGATATACTTTGATTGTCCTGCATGCTATCTTGAGGAGAATAACAAATCAGTGTATATTTTGAAAGAAAAAAAAATCAAATTAATAATAAATTTTGTAAATTTTAATTATTAAGAGTATAAACTTTTCTATATATATGTAATTATTTTTTAAAGGTATAACTGATTTGTAATTTTTTCTTATTTTAAAAGAAAACCACCATGGTGTGGAATATGAGGAAAATCATTACTAGTGAATGGTTAGCAAGTGAAAACTTTATTTAGAAACATTTTTTCAAAGGACCTCTTACCTTTTTATTTTTTTATTCTCCTCTTGCACTTTTTTCTATCAATTATTTCTCTCTCTCTCTCTCTCTCCCCTTCCTTATTTTAATTTTTTATTATTTTATTTTGATAAAATATGTATAACTTTTAAAATATACACTACCTAACTCACATCAATAAACACAATGCGAAACTCATATAAGGCAAGTTGCAACTTGATGTACTAAAACATATTGTAGATTTGCGGCTTATTATGTTGTATCGCTTGACTTAGAATCAGCACGCTAGCTAGGTATACCATATTTTTAATCCATTAAAAAAATTATAAAAAAAAAGAAGAAAGGATGAATCATGGAAGGAAAAGAAACAAGCTAGCTAAATGTATATTACTTAAAATGGTATTATGCATTTTAAGGATTGAGTCCATTTTCAGATACTTATACTAGGTGTTAAAGTATGGAAAATGCTATAAGTCCTAAATTTTCTATCAAACAAAGGATCGAGATATTTGATTATTTATTTGGTAGAAAATTTGATATCCAAACATTACCAGTTAAAGTAATGTACCACTATTAATGCATTGACAATGTTATGTTATGCCTATTGTTTTGGTGATAATAGATCAATTTTATTTCAAAGGGGAATTTATTGTGCAATAAAATATGGGGAAAGTTAATGGTAACTTTCACAAAATTCTAATAGCAATGGCATTAAAAACTATGCATTAAAAGGTTATATTATATATATATATATATTGCTTTGGCGATAATAAGGGTTGGTTTGAGATATTCTAAAAAAGTGTACTTTTTGACTTATTAGCTTATGGGGAATTGACCCAAAGGTCCAAGCCCAACATATCCTACCCCGTTTAGGCCCAAAACAAATTTAATACTCCATTAAGTCCTCAAATTAACAATAAGACGAAAATACCCACAATATGTCATCCAATTTACACGCGCGCAACCATCACCCACGTCCCAAACATCTCAGACTGATCAGTACGCTGTCACGTCTCCGCCGTTCGAAATCGACTCCTCAGTCCTCCATCTCTCTTCCGTTCAACTCCATCGCCTCAGAAACCCTAACCCTAACCAGAAAACGTAACCGTTCATCTTCATCACCCACAATCATCTCAGTCTGATCAGTACACTCCGCCGCTCGAAATCGCATTCTCAATCCTCCATCTCTCCTCCGTTCGACTCTCAACAACACGAAGAACCATCACCACTCTGAAGAGATTTCATAGTTCCTGGCTTCCGACTCACAAAAATGGGGAAAAAAAAATAACATCTCTCTTCACCTATTCATTAATTTTCATTCACATTTGTACATCATTCTTTCATATTTCGTATATACACATTTTACATACTTCCAAATGTATAAACCCTCTTTTATATATAATCCCCTGTTTTCAAACATTCTTCTCCCCTGTTTTTCAACATTCTAAACACTGTTTTTACACATAAATCCCTGTTTTTACACATTCAACACCTTATTCCTATTCTTGTTGTTCAATATTGGCTTCTCTTATTCTTATTTTTGAATTTTTAATCTTCTCGTTGTTATTGTTGCTTTTTACAAAATACAATGGGTTGTTACTATTGTTCATACTATTTATAAAAACTGCAACATCATAGTGTTTCATTTCATCACTACACAAGTAACATATCTAAATTTATTCAAACTGAAAATGAAACTGCAAAATTACACAGTTTAACCACTACTCAAAACAAGTAGATAACTTATTATAAAGTGCAAATCAAACTGTCAAATTATACAGTTTCGTAACTGTTACCAACAAAATACATATAACTTCATATGAAATTGCATATAAAACTTCAAAATTATACAGTTTTGTCACTATATTACTCATACCCTGCTGTCGCTTTCATTTTTTCAGAAACAGCTGTTGGAAGATATTGGAAGAAACAAACCCATACGCCCACAAATCCAATCAGGGATTTAACTATCTCCCCTTTTGAAAGTCCATCTCCTGTAGCCACTGAAATGCCACCACCATCTCCCCATCCACAAAAAACCAAACCACCACACCCAAAAACAACCAAACCCAACAGACCCCACCAAAAAATCCACAAAACAACCACACCACCAACAAGAAAAAGCCCAAGAATTACACCACAGACCCCACCCACACAACAAACACCAACCACACCTCCAACCACAACAAAAACAAACAAAAGAAAGCCAACAAAAAAACAAGAAGCTCCTCCGACCAAAAGAAGAAAGCTCCAAGAAAGCCAATCAACTCCCAAAACAAAAACCAAGCCATCAAAAGAAAAAAAAGCAGCAGTCCCTGCAAAGAGAGTCCAACAATTTAATTATCGTTCCAACATCGGAACAGTAATCAAACTGTTGAAGGGGGTCAAATTCATAAAAGCCCAACAGATAGAGCTGCAAAAAACCCCTTTTTGGCCCCTAATAAATGCTCTCTCCTTAACACAACTGAAGGCCTCTTGGTACAGATGCTACAATTCCATTGTAGCAGAAATGACAAAACTCTACAACAAAAGAAAAAGATCATTTGTACTTGGCAAAAAGGAAATGAAACTCAGAAGCAGTGATGTGAAGCTCATTTTTGGTATCGACTGTGGAGAAGACAACATCACCACCAAATTCTATGCAACACCAAAGGATTTTGAGCTTCCATTTTACAAACGAAGATGCAAATCAGTCAACAGATTGGATGGCAAGTCTTTGACCAAAATGTTTCAACAAACAAAAAAAGGAAAATCAACCAATGATCGTCAAGATCTTGCAAGGGTAATCACGCTTTACTTGTGCTTGAAACTTCTTATGCCCACAACAAGCCATACACTGAGTTGGAGTTTCCTCAAATATGTTGACAATCTCAACAACATCAAGAAGTACAATTGGGTAGAGGCAATCAAAGACACACTGATGAATTCAATGGCAAATGCAAACAACAACCCAAGGCGTGTCACTGGATGCGTCATGTTACTCTTGGTAAACACATTACTCAACTACTTCCCACAAAAATATCAGACATCCACCTATTTCTAACTATCTAACATATTTCAATTTTTTTTTTTTTTACAGTACTGGTACTGTGAGCACAGTAAACTCCTCTGACCATCCAACAAAGAAGGCTTCCCAAGGTTTATGAAATAGAACCTTGGCAGAATGTACTCCAAGTGGAAACACATCAACCTTGCTCACTTTGAAAAGGTATTCAAACTCTTCTATACTATCATAGCACAAATCTATTCAACAATACTTTCACATTCATTGTAGTACAAATCATATTATGAAACTGTGAAAATTTTCAGTTTCAAAGCACACACTTATTTCACATCACTCATGTTATGAAACTGTAACATTTTTCAGTTTCAAAAAACATATTTCGACACTTAACCCATATTACTCACAGTACAATTCATCTTATGAAACTGACCATATTTACAGTATTACTGATATATGCCACATTGTTCCAATGCAGGTTAACCAAAGTGCTTTAACCCCAACTGAACAAAAAATATAGTTATTGAATATCAATCAAAGCACATCAACAAACTTTTCAGCAAAGAAACATGACCACAAAAAGGACAATAAGCGAAAAAAGAAAACAAAAGCAACAAAAAAAGAAAGACTTGTAGACAGTGATGAGGATGACTTTCTTGAAGAAGAACATCATTCAGAATCAACATCAAAATCAGAACAAGAAGAACAACAAAAAAAAAAAAAAGAAAAGAAAGCAAAAACCACAACAACAACCAGAAAGTGCTGAACAAGAAGAAAACAGTGATGATGAAAAAAATCAAGTGACTGATGAAGAAGAAACTGAAGAAGAAGAAGAAACCGAAACTGAAGAAGAAGAAGAAGAAGAAGAAGAAGAAGAAGAAAGACAACAAACAAAAGGTGATCAATGAGAAGACCTTGATGAAGAAGAAGACCAACAACAAGAACAAGAAGAACAACAAACAAACCAACAAGAAGCAGTCAATGAATAAGAACCGACAAACCAACAAGAAGAACTGCAAGACAAATCTCACATATTTCATGCACAAGGTAAACTATTATATAATACTAAAGCAAACTGCAAAATTTCATTACACTAACCAAAACACAATCCAACATTTTTATAGGTCATGACCAACCAGAAACACCAACCAAAGAGGACGAAAAGGACAAGCTCATATCAGCCATGAGAGCACAAATGCAAGAAATGGAACAAAAATTCATGGCTGAATTGCAAAAAAAAAGAAGATCAATTGAAGGACATGTCCACCAAAAAAATTGCCACTCCCCAACAAAGATCCATGGTCAAGAGACTCAAACAAAAATCAAGAAAACAAGCACATGACCCAGATTTTGAATACCAACCAATAACCAAACCCAAAGAAGATGCAAGAAACAAGACACAAACTGCTGCTGATGTACCCAAACCAACACAGGGTACCGATGAAGAAAAAGAGAAGGAGAATGACAACAACAAAGAAGGTGCTCATGAAGCAAAACAACAGCAGAAAGAAAAGATGCAAGAGCATATTGGCCAAGAGAAAGCAGTTGCTCCTGAAACAAACCCAAAAGAGCATGCCAATCAAGAAAAGACAAAAGTTCAAGTATTGGAAAGTGATGATGATTTCCAGGAAGAATCAATCCCAAACAAGCCACTCACCATTTCATGCCGCAAAACAAACAAGGTTTGGCATAGCCTATCCAAAAAAGACCAAGACCAAATTCAACTCATCAATAACACACAATCAAGTGCTTGTGTCTGGTCTGGCAGCGAAGATGAAAACTGCGTATACTTTTCAGATATATGCAGATTGACCAACAGGGAACCCTTATATGGGAATGTAGGTCTCGAACTGCACAATTTTACAGTTTCTGTACAAATTCAATAACCTGTTCCACAAACCTAACACATTCTCATATATAACATGTTTCAGGTTATTGATGCCTTCTCAGAAAAGCAATTGGCACTCTAACCAACCATTGAAGAATTTGAGAAAAACGATCTAGTCTTTGCAAGCAATCCATATGCAGGAAGATCTTACGTTTTCTCAACACTCATCAATGTAAGCAAAACTTAACATACCTTACAACTGCAAAATTTTCTACTTTCTCAACATGTATTACTAAATAGTTTCATAACATATTTCAAATATATAGATAACTTACAGACTCCACTACAAAACCAAGATCAAACGCTGAGAGAAAAACTGATGGACAGCCATTTTCCAGAAGCAATGAAAAACAGATATATCCATTTCCCAATCAACCACGACAACCATTGGACAATTGTGGTATTTGACAATGCTGATGGAATATGGAGACACTATGACTCTTTGAGACCAGCAAAAGATTGACACAACAAGCACTTTGAAATTGCAAAGCAAATTGTAAGTTAAAATAAAATTTCATACTTGGTTCCATTCCTTTACAAACATCTAAACTCATCACTATAACTAACAAAAACACCCACTAACTATTTTGTAGCAACAACATCAATTGAGATGGAATAAAGCATTACTCAGCAAACAGGGAAACATGTTATCATCTCAAGAGTGCGAGACAGAAATTGCATCAATTGAGAAATGCCCACAACAAACCCCACACTCGTAAGATACAAAATCCATAAACTAATCTTCCAATATGCTAAATTTTGCAGTTTCACCTAACTAATTAACTTCATCTCAAACACTGCAGGAATGATTGTGCAATCGCCGTCTGCAATGTCATCAACCAATATCTCAACTGGCAACCTGTGCAGAAAAAACTTCGTCCAACTGAGTGGGTCAAATTTCGAGTACAAATCATCAGTCAATTCCTCCATGATGAGAACCGATCCTGGAAACTCGAGCACTACAAAATGTTGACAAAACATACCAAACCATAGAAACAATGAACAAACTTCTTGACAACACAAATATTCAATGGAACATATCTTTATACCTTTTTTTTTTTTTTTTTATTTCTCTTTTTTAACATGTGACAACTACTTTATATACTTTTGGGAATGATCTTTTTATGGTTATTATGGTTATGGTGAAAATGATTGATGTTGTTGTTGCTCTTCTTCTTGTTATTATTATTGTGGTTGTTTTTCTGATTGTTTGTCTACTTGTTTCTGGTTGCATATATTTTCATACAGTAAAAGTTGTTTCTAATAATTCTTCAAACTGCAAAATTTTGCAGTTTCATCAGCTTGTTTCTAATAATTTTTAAAACTGAAAAATTATGCGGTTTCATCAGGTTGTTTCTAATAATTCTTAAAACTGCAAAATTTTACAGTTTTATCGCTATGAAATATGAACTGCATTTCCATATTATACTGTTTCAATAAGAAATTTTCAACAACCTTCTCTGCATTCCATAAAAATAAAAAACAAAACCAGACTGTTACAAAACAACTTCAATAAGTAAAGAACACATCAACTTTATTCATTACTTCCATAATACCAAGTATCACATTTTTTATTCTCATAATTCCTCAAATTCAAATACAAATAGAAAAGAATAGATTGTGGCCTCAAATAGTAGTCTTGCACATCTTCTTATTGTGATTCCCATATTTCAAGCACCTCTCATACTTGATTTGCTTCACATTCTCACCCCTAGAAGGTATCCTCTTCTTCTTGTTCCACCCGGGCTGCTTCTTCATTATAGGAGGTTTGATAACCGAACTACTGGCACCATCAAAACCAAATCTCTCACTTGAAGGCACTGGATAAACAGATTCCTTGTATGACTCTCTAAAACAATCTACATGAAAAAAACGATCAATGAAACCATACACATCTCTACCACTACTACGCAAAGCATGCACAGCATGACAACAAGGAAAACCATTCAATTGCCTTTCATGGCAAGAACAAGTCTGTCTACCAATATCAACATAAAAAGAAATAGAAGAATGAACCTCAAGCACAGTATCACTAGCAACAATCACATCCCAAGACTTAGCTAGCTCCAAAGAGTCCACCAACTTCTTTTCCATAACTGGACACAATTTCGTACTCCATCTTTTAGATTCAGCTTTTCTATCCGACAATTGAGTCATGATTTGAACCCTAATCATATCAACCATACAAGTAATAGGCAACTCACGAGCCCCACCAATCCAATTATTGTAAGACTCGGCAGCATTAGATGACATCTCACCAAATCGTTTCCCTCTAAAAAATGCATTGGCCCACTTATCATTTTGCAAACCATCCAACATACTATCAACTCTACCATTCCCAGCAATACGCCTCAATTTCTTCATATAATGTTGGAAAGAAGCAACCGTTGGCGCATAAGCACATTTGACTAATATTTTCATCAAACACAGCTTATAGGTAGTACGAAGTCCCACCAATTTGTCAATCAAATTTCTCTTCAAATGATTCAAGCAATAAGCATGATGTGCATTGGGGAAAACCACCGAAAGGGCGTCTAGCAATCCATGTTGACGATCCGACACAAAAGTCAATCTCCGGCCTGAACCAACAGCCTTTAACAACTGACTTAAGAACCACATCCAATTATCTTGATTTTCAGCGTCAATAATCGCAAAAGCCAAAGGAAACAGACCTGCAAACAAAATACATGAAACTGCAAAAATTAGCAGACTCACAATACAATAACACACTGACAAACCAAACCTATACTAACTGCAAATAAATACATACCTTGATTACCATCCTTTGATGTTGCTGCAAGCAAATGCCCCTTGTAACGCCCCTTCAAAAATGTACCATCAACAAACAACAACGGACGACAAAATTGAAAGCCATACAAACATCCATGAAATGCCACAAACAACCTCCGAAAACACCCACTACTTTCATCCACATCTAATTCAAACACACTTCCCGGATTCGTTCTCATAGTCGTCTCATGGTACCATCGAAGCTGGTCAAAAGAAGTTGCAAAATCACCAAACAACCCACCTCTTACCTTATCAACTCCTAACCATGCAACCCGATAAGAAACATCTATACCATATTGCTTCTTCAACTTTTTTTTAACTTCAATAGGACGAGTCAACGGATTATCACTAATATCATTTTGCACAATATCAGACACAAGTCTAGAACCAACCATTTTGCTACAAGATCTACGAGTCACAACCCCACAACTATGCACATTATCCAACTTCATTATAAAAAAAACACCGGAATCCATCAACACCCTTCCATGCACAAACCATTTACAACCCGTAGACGACTTCATCATACACTCAACAGTTACCCTTGTTGCGTCGTTCTTCAAATAATTCACTGCAAAACCACACTCAATTGCATACTTAGCCAATGCAATGCGGAATGCCGGCACTCCACCTTCAAATTCTTGACCAACACTATGTATAATCCCCTTCCAACTAGCAGACAACAAAACTTTCTCTGGTTCTGGATAAAAACTACGCAACAAGCCACCAACATCATCACAATCATTCACAAAAGAACTCTCACAAGTTACAGAATCAATCCTACAAGAATTACCATCATCAACCTCCACAACTCTCTTATCCCCCACAATAACATCAACAACATGACAACCACTACTACCTACCATTGACAGCATATTCCCCAAATCATCATCACATTCAACAATACAATTAGAATATCCAAGAACAGAGAAAAACAAACAAAAGTTACCAACACTCAACTCCTTGAACTTCGCACATATTTTCTCAACAACTTCATCATAACTACATCCCTGACTAATCTTAATACCAGCACAACAATTACTGTATTTGCACATTAACATGAAACACCCCTCCATACTACAAAATCACAAACTACCAAACAATTGTTCACAGATTCCAAACTGCAAAATTATACAGTTACAACATATCAATACCAATACTGCACAATTCACAATTCCAAAATACAACTTCAAAACACATTACACTATACGACAAACAAAATCAACAAAATCATAATCAAACAAACAAAATTTCCCAAACACAAACCACATACCACGCAAATTTGCTTATCTATATATACATACATATATGTATCAACAAATACAAACTACATACACACACAGACATATATATATATATATATAAATATATATGTATATCTATGTATCGACACATAAATACATACACATACATATATCTATCACCAGATACAGAAAGAGAGAGAGAGAGAGAGAGAGAGAGAGAACATACGCAGATATCGCCTGTACACAGAGATTCAGATCGCACAATGAGATCGACCACACAGCACAATGAGATCGCCACAACGAATAGAAATCCAGATCGCAGAGATGAAGATTTGATTTCCTTTTTTTAAACGCAGCAAAAATTTGATTTCTCACGTATATATAGATCTCAAAACAAAGGCTAATACAGTCATTTAAAAATATGAAAATAAAAAACGGGACCTCTTGGTATAAAACTTAAAAAACTGTGGACTTATTAATCTATTAAAAATAAAGTGGGATTAGAAGGGAAATAGATCTCCTACATAGGACTACATGGTAATTTTCCCATAGCTTATATGGGTTGGGTTGGGTTTGGGTTTAGGTTGGGTTTGTGATGTGTTAGAGAGGTGATGTGATTTAAATAAGATGATGTGACTTAAATAGGATAGTGACTTTTTGACTTTTTGTATTATTTAGGTTATGCCAAACTTTCTACATCATTCTTTGTTTAATAGACCTTTTTACCCTTTTTGGTTTGGGTAAATTACAAATATATCCCTTAAGGTTTACTTAAAGTACAAATTGCCCCTTATAATTTAAAAAATTATAAATACCCCTTTGTTAGAATTTTTTATTTAACAGAATTAACTAAAAAAATTAAAATTCATAATTGCTCTCTAATATAATAATAAAATTACCTAAATTATTAATTGAAACATATTTCTAATATTGTTAAAAACTCTTAATTGACTTCATGATTTATTAATAAAAAGGGCAATTTGCTACGAAATTAGAAATCTCAAGGGATGAAATGTAATTTTCAAAATCACAGGGAGTAATTCGTCTTTTAATCAAATCTCAGAGGTGTATTTATAATTTGCCATTTTGGTTTTATTTTCCTCTCACACTTTTTTCTATCAAATCGGGTGCGGGCACACACATTCTCTCTTTTCTTACTGTATAACTTTTAAAATATAACACTGATTTTTATAAAATGAGCAGCTTGCCTCCAGTTCGAGATCGGACTGGACGGTGCTATTCGGCCCATGAGGGCCCACCACGGGTCCTGTTTTAATAATCTAAATCATTCAATGTATGAAACTCGTCGAATACTATATGTCTGTAAAAAATCACGTTGAACGGATATCGATAGCTATCTCATTGGATTAGTTTTTTGTTAACCATTAATTTGTTCACCGTCTATTTTTTTTATATATAAAATTGATTTGATCACATAGCTATCGACATCCAATTAACATCATTTTTTACAGGCATATAATACTCAACGAGTTCTACACATTTAACGGTTCAAATTATTAAAACGAGACCCGTGGTGGATCCCTACGGGTCGAACAATACTGTCTAGTCTGATCTCGAATTGGAGGTAAGCTGCATCCTTTATGAAATTAGTACTATTGGGTAGATATTGATGATTCCTTCAAAACGAGATTAATATTAATTATATCTAATAAAAAATTATATTGTTTTGAAAAAATTACATAATTAAAAAGACATGTATGGTTGAAATTGTGTAACAAAAAAAATTTATAATACAAATAATAAAATTATCTAAAATTAGTTAAATGTAAAACATAATTTTCAATTTCAAAGTGAAAAAAATGAGAATGTAGAGATTAAAAATAATACAGTTGTGTTAGGTGCAGGTAACACAGTTGTTATGCAAACTAATAAATTTTATATATATATTTTTTTTGTTAGTAGCCAATGTGTCATGCAATAAAAAAAATTTAAAATATAAAACTTCAATAATGTAATAAGTATTACATCAACAAATAATAAATTTTTAATAAATTTTATTAATTTACATAGTATTAGAAAATGGTTACATGGTTGCACCCTCTACTAAATGTCATTTTTTTTTAGTTTTTTTAAATCATGTCACATCTTTTATTTTTTACATGTTTTTAAAAAAAATTTAAAAAAAAATCAAAAAATTAGTTTTTAACTTACTTTTCAAAATAAATTTATATCAAAGTTGAAAAGAAAAGAGAAAAGAAGAAAAAAAAATAAAGAAAAAAATAAAATAAAGGAGAGGTTATTAAGAGGAAGACTAGTCCAAAAAGAGAAGATAAAGTAACAATCATCATATTTTTTGTTTGTCAAATTATGGAATAATCTACTTTAAGAAAACTTTTTTTTAAAGATATTTCAACAACTCTTTATTTCTACTTATCATTCTATCATTACTCTAGCTCTAGTTACAACATTTTCTTAATTTAGTGACATTTGAAAGTGTCACAAAATTATTCTTCTAATGACATTTTTTAGTCTTGTGCCATTTTAAACAAGTGTCATTTATACTCATGTCACGGTAGATACTAGTGGCACCTCAGTGACACTTGCAAGTGCCGCTACACTATCATGGTTAAAGACTGTAATAACCCCGATCCTGATTAATGCTGATTGGAACTTAATTAAGCCTGATAATAATTAAGAGGAAAACCGGGACTAATTTTGCATGAGCATTTCATGAATTATGTGTTTTTATCTGTGCGGTGTCAGAATATCTGTTCGTGTTTTCAACTTTAATTTGTAAATTGAAAGCCTTATTGGCGTCCGATTCCGAAATTGATTAGTGTTTTGGACTAGTTAGATTTTATGTGATTTTATGGTAGGTTCAATTAAAATTCGACTTGGGGCGATTAAACTTGATTAAAATAATGCCATTTATTTAGTTTGAGCCAAACACCACTTAAAGACTAATTTTTGCTTTGATCTTGTTTTCTCTCCACTAACTTATCCTTATGCATTTCACTTGCACATTTGACCCTCAACAAGAGAGAAAAACGTGAGAGAGGAGAGGAATTGAGGGAATTGGGTCTTAGCTCAAGAACTAGCTTGGAACTTAGAACAAATTGGAAGATAACAACAAATTGAGCTAGCACACTTTGATTTTAAGGTTTAAGGTAGGAGATTCTCCTCTTAGTAGTGAGTTTAGATCAGTTCTTGCATGATTCTTGGTTAGAGTAGAGTTTAAAGATGGAAATGGGTTTAGCATGTTGAATTGAAATCCATAACATGCATGCATGTACAAGTTCTTGGTATATGAAGTTGTTTTGTATCAAATCTCTACATGCATGTTCATATTTTTGCTTAAGTCCATGAATTCATCAAAATTCTGAGTTTAATGTTGCTTTGGATCATGTTTTGAAGCTTTGAAATGCACTTGAATTCATGCATGTTTGTTTAAACTTGGTTCTTGAAAATTTATGAAAATGGTGCTCAAATTGACTCACTCTTAGGCAATGATTTTATAAATTGACTCTTGAAACTTGATGTACTATGAGTTTGAAATGTTTTTCCAGAATTTGGGCCCAAGAGGTTGAGTTTTTGGTTGGAGAATGCTTGGTTCGAACTTGGAAGACAAATCTGAAAATTCCAGATTTGGCTTCCTCGCTCGAGCGAAGGATTCCTCGCTCGAGTGAGCACTTTTGTCCAGAAGCTCGCTCGAGCGAGCATCGCGCGGAAAAAATCAACAACCAGTACTTTCTCATTTCATCAGACCGCTCGAGCGAGGAGCGAAGGATTCCTCGCTCGAGCGAGTCCTTTGATTTTGCAAGCTCGCTCGAGCGAAGAAAGGCTTGCTCGAGCGAGACCCCTATTTTCAGCAACTTTTGAAAAACATTTTCTAAGGCATTTTTACACCCTCATTCCATCCTAGGCATTCCTAGGCCATGCTTAAGGCTCCATACTAAGGGTAAGGGGTTAGGTACACGCTTAGAATCGTTGATGTAAGTTTTGTACAATTGGAGTGCATGTTTCAAGGTGTGTATCTGTAATGTGTTATGTAGGTCACGTGCCGAAATCCGTTTGACCCTTTTGACTTCGTCTACTTGTATCAACGCCCACTGTGAGTAATAACTTTGTAAAGTTATGTTCAATGTTATGTATTTTCAGTATACTATGATATGAAATGATTGATTCTTGAAAAAGCTATGATATGTTGGAAATGAATGAATGAATGTCCAGTTTTCTGAAAAGTATTTGTGGCACCCTTAGTCCGGATGGCCCTCGCCCGGGGGTAACAATACCGTGGCCTATGGCCCTTGCCTGGGGGTAACAATATCATGGCTACTTGCGCGCAAGATATGGACCTTTGTGGTTGTTGGTACCAACTTTATCTGTGGTCTTCGGACCTACCTGCTGTGGTCTTCGGGCCTACCTGTTGTGTTTTTCGGACCTACCTTTTGTGGTCTTCGGACCTACCTGTTGTGGTCTTAGGACTTACCTGATCTGATAGCTAATGGGTGTACCACATATGATCTTATGCAAACTCTGAATATGAATATGAATATGTATCTGAACCTATATCTGATTTGAAATCTGAACATGCATAAGACTCTATTTCTGATAAGATTGTGTTCTTGATATAAACTCTGTGATGGACATCATTCATTAAACCCCTTTACTCTGTTATTATTCACTGGGCTTTCGCTCACAGTTTATTATATATATGTAGGTGAGCCGGCACAAGACCCTGGCCAGAGTTGATGGTCCCTCTATTTTTGTTTTTGGTCAGCCACCTGTTGCGCCTCCCGAGGAGGTTCTGCCTGAAGCCTAACACCGTGGCAATTTTTGCACTTCATGCTAGTCAATGGTTGTGTTTTTGTAAAGTCGGATCTTGGGACGTACTTATGTAAATATTATGTACATATTGGTGTACTTTTGACTGGCATGCTATGTATATAAATAAGTTTTGAATTTTCTGTCCCATGTACGTCAGCACAGCTCATTGGACCTTGTTTACTTTATGTAATTGCTTCCGCAGCCCCTTACTATTTGTTATTCTGTTTGGAGGCCGTAGGTAATCCACGGATTACTGGCCGGTTACGGTACCGAACCTATAGGGGCGGGTTTGGGTCGTGACAAAGACTTTCAATGACATTTTGATGTCATGATAGACACTATTTGTGACACTATCAAGCGCCTTTTTTAATGGCATTTCAGTGACACTTGTAAGTTCTATTACATCATCAAGGCTAAAGACTTTCAGTGACACTTTAATGTTATGTTAGACACTATTCGTGAAGCTATCAAGTGCCATAGACTTACAATCTAAAAAATGCTACTATATGGATTTTTAATGGCACTTGTTATGCCACAATTGATAGTTTTAACAACTTCATAAATGCCACTAAATCTAATTCATTTGTGCCATTACATGGATATAAGTGCTATTGGAACTTATTCTAGTGACACTTTGCAAAGCTACTATCACTATTACGAAATACCGCTTATATATTCTTTTCATTGATACTTTTAAAAGCCATAACGAAGCATGCGTAAATGCCTGTAAAAATTGAATCGAGTTCATAAAAATTGAATATTAATTGTCACATCCTATATTAATTTGACATCCATTTATCCTGTAATATTTTTATAATAATAAACAAATATTACCACTATAGGATTATCACATCAAAAACAAAAAAAAATTCAAATCACAATCATTGTTTTATCTAAAAATATAAATTTATTAATATTGCAATACAAATCATAATCAAAATTATAAAATATTCTACCACACTAACAAAGTTAAAGCAAATAAAATTTAAAAGAAAATTATTTTAACCATAAGTTCTGAAAAGTCATAGTGATATCCATCTTCCAAAAAGACAAATTATCAAAATAAATTTAGTTCCTAAATTCTCAACCTCACTTGTATAAATATTCTTGGCTAGCATCCATGACTTGCGAAATCTGCATCCAAAAGATAAATATATAAAGGAAATTGAAACTATATTAAGTTAGTATAAATTTGTTAATGAAATTAGTATTTACGAAAGAAATATACCACAAATGGAGCAGGCCAAGCAACATGAGCTCTAATAACTTGTCCAATTATTTTGATAAGTCCATATGATCGGATCAAGCTCTCATTAGGTTTGACTAACATTTGATCACGTACCTCCCAATAGTTAGGTCCTAGTTCTTCCCCTTCTACTTCTTTAGATGGGTCTGTGCTTTTAAGTACTCCGATTGCAACTGTTTTTGTTGACTTAATGATACTTTTTAGAATAACTATATCTCTCACCTATAAATCAAGATTTAACTACTTAAGTAATTATATTATTACAATTAATAAATAATATTTAAAAAATAAACTAGTACAAAATGCCAGAGTGAAGATGATCATAACTAAAAGTGATATGCATTTCTCCAGTAGATAAGCAAGTCACATGATTTAAATACTTAATTGGGACTTTTAGAAATACCATGTTTACAAATGCAAAAAAAAAAATAATAATAATAATAATAAAATAAGATAAAAATAAAATATGGGGCTTTTGAATCTTTCTTGAAGTGATGGTGTGAAAATAAATTAGTATTATTTTGTCATCTTATTTATCCTTACAAACAGAAAAAGGATAAAAAAAAATTAAAATAAAAACATAGCAAAATAATGCAAAATCCCACTTAAACATTTAAACAAACACTTGAAAAACACTATATAAAATTACAACATAAATACAATAATAGTAAATCACAACTAACCTTTTATATTAAAAGATGAAAATTAATAAATTCATGAGTTAAAAGATTAAATTTTCCAGATTGTATCAAGTTTTATGTCTAAAATAAGGAGATCATAAATAAGTGACAAAGATAGAGGTATTGCGTGTGTTTGATGAGAGTGAGAAAGAGAGAAAGAATACCTAATGAACTTTGATCGTAGAAGATAAAAACACAGCAAATCTGTAGTGTAGATGGTAGATAAAGATGGCATGAAAGATAAATAATGATAAACCCTTGCTTCATTATTTGGCTCCTGCCTCTTTGTCCCGACAGAATAAAATTTGTTTCACCAATTTCAGAATTGTTGGACTTGCGCCTCTGTTTCTATCTCGATCTGCTCTGCGGATTTTGCCTCATCAAATTTGGTTTGTGTCACATTCCAAAATTTGAAAAATTAAATATTAAATTAGAACTAAACTCTAATCAATATTCTATCATCCAAATCCTAGGGATGAAACAAAAATCTAAATGTTTTTGTCTCAATCTGGTTTAAGTAAATTTCAATGCTAAAAAAAAAAATACAAGGTATAAAAAAAATTAACAAACGTCAACCAAACCATCCATCATAAATTCATGACTATCCAATACCTCAAACATTAAAGTAGCAACAAATAGTCAAAACAACTTAAATAGTATAAAGTTAGAAAATAACCTACAATGCCAAACTATCAAAATACTAAAGTCATAAAATAAATAAATAAACTAATATTGACCATAAGCTCTAGAAAACAAAAGAAGTCCGAAAGACATCTTTTACAATCGTAGTTATTTTTCGTCACCACTCTCAACTAATCCTGCAAAGGAAGCTCGGCTACACTCAAATAGAATGCTCCCGAGATGTCAAGAGACAAAACGGATTAGTATACAAGTATACTGGTATGAGTACAAGATTTGATACCCACGTGTCCATCAGACACAAACAAAAGTATATTTAATTCTTGTTACGGGACAAGACAAGTAGTTTTATCTGCATCGAGACGAAGAGATAGTTTTCAGAGATACAGTGGCATTTGATTTCTTACCCGTACACAACTAAATATAAATTGAGTATACAAAAATACAAATAATAATAATATGGTGGATCAGTCCTGCATAAAAAGTTAGTAAGACCCACCATTCTGCAAAAAATAAAGTTAGTATAATTTAATCATAAGTAAATTATTGAAGAAGCATAAAAATATACTATTTCATGCTTAAATCATTTGAATTGACCAAAACTCAAAGAACAAAAGTTGTACAAAATCAAATTTTCTAAAAGACAGCTTAAACGAATTTAGTAGAAACTGAATAGGTTTAGAGAAAAATTTGATAAAAGAACCTAGATGGAATTCAACCAAAAAATTTGAAACTGAAAATGAAACGAAACTGCCCTAAGATGATTTTTTTTGAAAAAGTTCAAAACATGAAAAGTGTTCAGAATAATGTTTTACTTTAATTTATATGAAATCAATGAAAATGAGCTCGTTTCGTGGGTTAAAACAGCATCTAAAGTTTGCATTGCTAAAATGAATAAAAATTATTGCAACCAAGATTATCTGATTACAAGTTCTAATTGATTTTTTTAGTAAAAAGTTCAAATACAAAAGTTGTCTAGAATTACGTATACATGTCTCTGCCCAAATTTCATAATTTATCGAGGTCGTTTACTATTTTTCAAGATGTACAAATCAATATAATTAAACTATACCAATAATTCATATTTAATTCTTTGTACCTTAACTTCACCACTTCGGCCCTTCACTTCTGACCTACACATATATCCCATGTGCCTCATGTATACCTAACACTATTCCGAAGTTAATTTGATGAAAAGTTAAATGCTCATTTGATTTGATGAAAAATTTGACATCGCCTTAATTTGATATAGGTTTAGTAACCATGGTTAGAGTAGAAAAAGGAAGCGTACTTCATCAAATTTAAATTTGATGAAATATATAGGTAAGTATTAGAGGCGCTCTTGTACGGGCAATCTATGGGATAAGAGATTTTTGGGTAAAATTATAAATAGGAGAATTTATTAGTAGAACATAAATTACTTGTATTCAATTAGTCTATACAATATTTTTGTATTTCAATATTGTTTTTGACATATAATTCATCAAATTTTAAATCTCATAATTAAGATATTTTATGAATAGTTTTATTCTTATAAATATTTTTTGAATCCTTAGAAATTTAGTAATGTGAACATTCATATTAAATAAATTTGACAGTGTGAATATTCACGTTAGCAATATGAATGTTCACATTGGCAAATTCTAACTCTCATAATTAAGATATTTTATAAGCGGTTTTATTCTTACAAATATTTTTTGAATCCTTAGGAATTTGGTGATATTAACATTTACATTAAATAAATTTGACAGTGTGAATGTTCACATCATGGAACATTTACACTGTCAATGTGAACATTAATGCGCACTTTATCCTATTATTATTAAGGATATTTTAGTAACTATGTCATTCATAGAATTTATTGGAATATAAAAAAATAATTTAGATTAAGTGAAATATAAATAAGTAAAGAGATTTATAAATAAATGTCCTTTTACATGGTTTCATGCAGGGAATATTGTCACAAAATAAAAAGAATAATAAAAGAGGAAAAACTATGAGGGGTGTGTATCATGTGGGTGTTTGGGAAGTTGTTATTTTAATAAGTTATTTTAGTTTTAGGCTATTTTAGTAGACTAAAATTTTTATGTTGGAGAAGATGATTGAATTTTTTTTAGTGGAATGTGAAATTTTTGAGAGAAAAAGTGAAATGATTATAAGTTTGATATGGCATTTTATCTTATTATCTATTTTAGTCTAATTTGTGTTTTTGTAAATTTTAGCCTAAATTGGGCTAGAATCCCACTTCCAAAACAACCCTTATAAGTACCTTATAATTAAAAAAAGAAAATGATATAATTTTATATAATTTTGAGTTACAACTTTAAAAAAAAAAAGAAAAAAAAGAAAAAGAAAAAGAAAAAGAAAAAAAAGTCATAACTAAAAAAATATTATAACTAAAAAATAAAATAATATAACTAGAGGTGTATATAATACATCTCATTCAAAGGGTGTGTATAGTACACACCCCATAAAGGGTGGATATTATATGTATGTATCTTATAATTAAATAAAAAAATGATATAACTCCATATTTTTTGAGTTGTAATTAAAAAAAATTATAACTAAATATTACATGAAACATAACTAAATATATCAAAATAATATCATAATTAAAAAAAATTTATAACTAAATAAACAAATGACATAATTAAAAAAGTATATAATAAGAGGTTTGTATCCCAGAATTCTCTTGATAAAAGACGCACAAACTTTAACGTGGTATAAAAAATTATGGATCCGCCTCCTCTCCTGCGCTTTTTCCCTCCGGCTCTGTCCGGCGAAATGAGGCGATTGAGACACGTGGGTTTGGGACAATCCAAGGGTCTCAAGAAGGGGATGGAATAGAATTAATTTTTTTTAAAATTTTTTTGTATTTTTTTTATGTATCTTATTTAGATATATCTAAAAAATAAAATATTTGTGAAAAAATATTTTTAAAAATTAATAAATACATAAAAATATATTGAAACTTTATGGCTCCGTTTGGTAAGATTTTTTAATTATGATTTGAGAATATGAGTTGTATTTTGAGTTTGTGTGTTTTTTTTATTTTTACTAATTTGTTTTTAAAAAAAATTCACAAAAGTTATATTAAGTGTATTTATAGTAGGTGTGTTTAAAAATTTTAAAAATTGTTTAAAATATTAAAAATAAATTAGTAAAAATAAAAAAAATACAGAAAATAAAAAAATAAAATTTAATCAAAAAACAAAAAACAAATAAGCTTAAATTATTTAATTTTTTTGAATATTTTAAGAGAAACCTGGTATCAAATTTAAAATAAATGATTTGAGTCAATAAAATAAAATAAATAAATGATTTAATTTAATCAAAAAGATTGCGGAGGAGTGATCCAAAGGGTTTGAAGCTGCCACGTTGTGAAGGAAGAAATAAATTAAGAAATTAAATTTTAATATTATGATTTTAATTTTTTAAATTTTAAAATATTTAAAAAAAATAAATTCAAACTCTATTTTTAAATATTTTAATTTTTTTATTATGTATTTAGTTACGATTTAAGTGTAGAGTTATGAAAGTAGTATGAAATTTCGAGTTATATGTTTGGTTATGAGTTTTGAAAATAATTTCTTAATTGAGTTTTATTTTATTTTTTTGGTTACGATTTGAGTATAGAGTTGTTTTTAAATCTAAAATATTATTATTTGAGTATAGAGTTGTTTGGTTAAAATATTATTTTGAAAAAAATTTTTGAATCTAAAATATTTATTTTTAAAATTTAAAATGAATCCAAAACATTTTTGAATCTAAAATATTTATTTTTAAATTTTTTGAATCTAAAACATTTTTGATTTAAAATGAATGAGGACCACATTTTTTATTCATATGTCCACAAAGTATGCAGCATTCTTTAATTTGCAAGCAGCACGGAAGATGGAAGACGGGTGACCGGTTGGTTGACCGGCCGGTCAACCGGTTAGACAAATTTTTTTTTTTTTTAATCTGTTTGAACTTAATTTCTTTTTAAAATATTTTGAAATTTAAAAAATTAAAATCGTAATATTAAAATTTAATTTCTTAATTCATTTCTTCCTTCACAACGTGGCAGCTTCAAACCCTTTGGATCACTCCTCCGCAATCTTTTTGATTAAATTAAATCATTTATTTATTTTATTTTATTGACTCAAATCATTTATTTTAAATTTGATACCAGGTTTCTCTTAAAATATTCAAAGAAATGAAATAATTTAGGCTTATTTGATTTTTGTTTTTTGATTAAAAATTATTTTTTGTTTTCTGTATTTTTTTTTATTTTTACTAATTTATATTTAATATTTTAAAAAAATTTTAAAATTTTTAAACACACCTACTATAAATACACTTAATATAACTTTTGTGAATTTTTTTTAAAAACAAATTAGTAAAAATAAAAAAAAACACACAAACTCAAAATACAACTCATATTCTCAAATCATAATTAAAAAGTCTTACCAAACGGAGCCATAAAGTTTCAATATATTTTTATGTATTTATTAATTTTTAAAAATATTTTTTCACAAATATTTTATTTTTTAGATATATCTAAATAAGATACATAAAAAAAAATACAAAAAAATTTTAAAAAAAATTAATTCTATTCCATCCCCTTCTTGAGACCCTTGGATTGTCCCAAACCCACCTGTCTCAATCGCCTCATTTCGCCGGACAGAGCTTGAGGGAAAAAGCGCAGGAGAGGAGGCGGATCCATAACAAAGAGGGTCCTACCTTCTATCAAAAAAAGAAAAGAAAAAGAAAAAGAAAAAAAAAGAAATAGAAAAAAGAAAGTGTACTATCCAACAAAGAATATTTATCATTTAACATGCAATGATATTTGTTATTTAGGTAAAAAATAAATAAATGATTGTAGTACAGATATTTGATTTTTTTTTTCTAATTATATATATACATATACGTAAAGTATCCCGCAGTACATATCCTTTTAAACATGTACATTCGTTTTGGGTTGACATAAATATTGCCAAAATCTGATATGATCTTTTTGAAGCTATGATGGGAGTACATGGCCTATTTGATAGAGTTGTGGAAAAGTAATTATACATTATAACTTAATAGATTATGATTTATAGTTGTGAATATAAGCTGATAATCTGTTTGGTACAGCTGTGAGATTATGGATTTAAGCAGTAGAATAATGTTTGGTTAATAAGCTGTAAAATAGTTTTTTACTGTATAATTGTCCTTTCTGCCCTTATATGATATACAAATGATTATTTTGTCATTTTTTTCAATTTTAATTTTAAAAAAATTATTTCATTAATAAAAGTTAATATAATTAGTATTAATTAGTATCAATTAAGATAAAAATTGATACATTTGATAAAAATGTAATGGAAGTATTATTGTTACAATTCTTTTCCATTATAAATTAATTAGTATCAATTAATTGCTTAATTAGTATCAATTAATATTAAAATTATTAATTAGTATTGATACGGATAGGCCCATAAGGCCCACAACCCACCGTGGGTAAGCCCCGGTCCACCATTCAAACCCCATTGCATAACCCGGTTAGCAAAACCCAACACAGCTGGAACCCAACTGGGCAGGGAAGGCCAATGACATTCGGACACACGGCAGATGCAGAACAGGCCACGTCAGCAGACAAAGATCTGCAGAGTTATTGCCATAGCACATCACCATTAATGCGCCCCATTACAGCATTTATTGCGAAAACACCTCTCAGCCGGAATGGCTCCCCCTCACCTTGAACCAGACGAACCACGGCACAAGCTTTCGGCGGGAAGGTCAGGATGACAGAGACAGTGAAATGATTACCATGGGATATAAGCAAAGTCTGAAGATAAGATGAAGGTTAAGTTTTTCTATCTCTCTCCCTCACTACATTTTTTCTATCAATCTCCTCTTCTAATTCGCACGCTGGAGGGTTCGCTGGGGGACTACCCCGTTCCCCGTTGAACTTGTTTGCAGGTTGCCCAGTGGATCTGAGGAGCTTGGACCGATCTAGCCCATTCACGTTGACAACTGCATCATCAGCTGGCACCGTCTGTGGGAACTGGTTGATCCGCGCGCCAATTGTGTTCATTGCCGCCGGAGACCCTATTCCACCGACTCCTACATCTCACCCGTCAAGTGTATGGTCACGACTAGGTCCATGGCCTCCCGCCACAACGCTACCGATCACCAAGCCGACCCTCCCAATCCAAACAACCCGCTTCAGTACTTCATCGAGCTCACCAACAGCATCAATCGTATGGCCAAACAAAACCAGGCCTTGATCAACGCTATGCTCCAACGGAACCTCCCTATTCCTCCACCACCTCCAGATATTCCACCACATCCAGAACAACTTCCGGGCCATACCGTCCCACAGCCCGATCCCCTCAACTCAGGGGGTCTGCAACCCCCTCATCCACATGTGCATCCACCTCCTCCACCCCCACGTCCATCAGTCATAGCTCCAGTTCCCGAGGAAGAAGCCAGCAGCGTCCAACATCTGTCCCCCTCTGGCGGTGACAACATTCCCCTTTGGGATGCTGAACTCCGAGCCATGAAGCTCCAACTCCAAGGGGTGATGCAGAATATCCAACATAAGCCCTCTACTACAGCAAACTCCCCATTTGTCGCCTCCATCCGAGACAAACCCCTACCCGCCAAGTTCAAAATGCCCACCATCGACTCCTTTGACGGGACGACCGACCCCGTAGACCACCTGGAGACTTACCGTACCCTCATGATCCTCCATGCCTTCCCCGATGAAATCATGTGCCGAGCCTTCCCCGTGACACTGAAGGGATCGGCTCGGCTATGGTTCAGCCAGTTACCACCAGATTCGGTTTCTACATTCCAGCATCTCAGTGACTCCTTCCTGAGCCACTTCATCGGGGCCCAACGCCAGCGACGCCCGGCGGCGACCCAACATCTGTCCGGGCGACCGAGGGGAATCATGCCGCAACCGTCACTCGCTTCAACACCGAAGCCCTGCAAGTTGCCGAAAATGACGACAAGGTCATCCTCACAGCCTTCATGGCCGGTCTGCGGTCCTCTGACTTCCTCTTCTCCCTCTCCAAGAACCTCCCGACCTCCATGGCAGCCCTACTCTCCAAAGCCCAAAAATACATGAATGCCGAGGATTCACTCGCCGCTCGGCAAGACCCACCAGCTAAAGACTCGACCCCCCGAGAGAAGAGGAAAGACCAAGAGCCCAACAACACCCAGTATCATAGCCAACCACCCCGCCACACCAACCGACCCCCTCGCACCGACTGGTCGGCACCAGTGAGACCGCCCGGTCGGTTCGAGCGATATACACCCCTCAACTCTCCCATAGAACATGTCCTTAATCAGATCCAACGGGACTACCCCCTCAAATGGCCTCTTCCTCCACGGAACCCTTCCAACCGGAAAGACCAATCCAAATATTGCCGTTTCCATCAGGACCATGGCCATAACACCGATGATTGCATCAGCCTCAAAGACCAAGTGGAGACCCTCATTCGCCAGGGGCGCCTCAGCCGATTCACAGACACCCGCCCTCAGCAGAGTCAAAGGACCGAGCCCCACAGAGACAACCGCAGACACACCCCTCCGCGCCGACCAGCTCAGCCAGACCAGGGGCATGATAGACCCCACCAACAACCTCGTCCCCAAGGTAATCCACCTCCGCCAGTTGGCGAAATTAGAGTTATTTCAGGTGGTCTCGCCTGTGGGGGGCCATCCCGCTCGGCTCAGAGGGCAGAACTCAGAAAAATACGACAGGGCTCAGACAAAGCAGTCGCCACAGTAGACCGACCCCTCAAACAACCCAAGCAATGGACAGAGCCCATCACCTTCACGGACGCCGACTATACAGGCATCCGTTATCCTCATGATGATCCCCTTGTCATCTCCACCGTTCTCTCCAATTATAAGGTCAGACGAGTTCTCATCGACAATGGTAGCTCTTCGGACATCATCTTCCTCAACTGCTTTCGCCAACTGAAAATCGGGGAAGAAAGTCTGTCTCCACTCCAAACCCCCTTGGTTGGTTTCACTGGCGACCGAGTGACCTCTATCGGCTCCATTGACCTCCCCATCACCATTGGGGAGTACCCGCGGCAAACCACGAAGTTACTCACCTTCCTGGTGGTCGATTGCCCATCTGCCTACAACCTCATCCTCGGCCGCACCGCCCTCAATGCCTTCCAAGCCATCACATCCACCTACCATCTTGCCCTCAAGTTCCTTACCGATCTCGGGGTAGGAACAGTTAGGGAAGAGCAGACCGTGGCCAGGGAATGTTATGTGGCCTCACTTAAAGAAGTCAAGCTGAAGGAGGCGATGATCATTGAAGGACTCGACGTCCGGGATGAGGACGAGCTGATCAGAGGAGAACCTGTGGAAGAACTCGTTGAAGTTAACATCGATCCTACCAACCCACTCAAAACTGCCAAAATCGGCAGTCAACTACCTTCCCAAGCAAAGGCCGATCTCACCGCCCTCCTGACCGAGCACAGAGATGTCTTCGCCTGGACCCACGCAGACATGCCAGGCATTGACCCTTCTTTCATAACTCACCGCCTCAGCATCAAACCCCACTTCCGACCTCACCGACAAAAGCAGCGCATTTTTCACCCAGAGCGCAACAATCTCATAGCCGCAGAGGTCGACAAGCTTCTTGAAGCTCAGTTTATTCGAAATGTGGATTATCCCAAGTGGCTGTCCAATGTGGTCCTGGTCCGCAAGAACAATGGCAAGTGGCGCCTCTGTTTTGATTACTCTGACCTGAACCGAGCTTGCCCCAAAGATAGTTACCCACTCCCCCGCATAGATCTGCTGGTCGACGCCACGGCTGGTCATCAAATGCTCAGCTTCATGGATGCTTTCTCCGGGTACAACCAGATCATGATGCACTCATCCGACCAGGAACACACATCCTTCATCACCGACCGAGGTACTTACCACTATTGTGTAATGCCGTTCGGACTAAAAAATGCCGGGGCCACATACCAACGGCTAGTCAATGCAGTCTTCCACCATCAGATCGGTCGGAACATGGAAGTATATGTGGACGACATGCTAGTCAAGAGCAAACTCTCCACTAACCATCTCACTGACCTACGAGAAACCTTCACCACCCTCCGCAAATACCAGATGAAGCTCAACCCAGAGAAATGTGCCTTTGGCGTAGGCTCTGGAAAGTTCTTGGGTTTTATGGTCAGTCAGCGCGGCATCGAGGCCAACCCCGAGAAGATCAAAGCCTTGATTGAGATGCAGTCCCCCAAAACCATCAAGGAGGTTCAAAGACTCACTGGCAGAGTTGCAGCCCTCAACCGGTTCATCTCCCGTGCAACGGATAAGTGCCTTCCATTCTTCAAAGTTCTTCGGTAGACTTTTGAATGGACACCTGAATCCGAAGAAGCCTTCCAACAGCTAAAGCAATGCATGGCCAACCCTCCTCTTCTCTCGCAGGCAATCACGGGTGAGCCCCTCTTCCTCTACTTAGCAGTATCAAGCACCGCGGTCAGTGCAGCTCTTATCAGGGAAGACGGCTCAGTCCAACGGCCGGTCTACTACATCAGTCGGGCTCTCAGAGGAGCGGAGCAGAACTACCCCCTGTTAGAAAAGCTGTCACTGGCCTTGGTCACCGCATCCAGACGACTCCGCCCCTACTTCCAAGCCCACTCCATAGTGGTCCTCACCGACCAACCCCTGAAGAAGGTCATGCAACAACCAGAACTCTCAGGCAGACTCATGCAGTGGTCAGTAGAACTAAGCCAATTCGACATCTCCTATCGCCCCCGGACAGCAATCAAGGGACATGCTGTAGCCGACTTCATCTTGGAATTCACCAACCCAGTCCCTACCACTACCTCTCCGCCCCCACCAATTCCACCAGAGCCTGAAGACCCCCATTCTTGGACACTCAACGTTGACGGCTCTTCCCGCAAGGAAGGAAGTGGGGCTGGCCTCATCCTCACCTCCCCTAAGGGTGGCTATTTCAAGTGTGCACTCCGTCTCTTATTTGCGGCCAGCAACAATGAGGCCGAATATGAAGCCTTGATAGCAGGACTTCGTCTGGCCAAAGATATTGGTGTTAGCCACATCCGCGTGTTCAGCGACTCCCAACTCATAGTCGGCCAAATCACGGGGGAATTCGATGCCAAGGATGACACAATGCGGGCTTACAGGGACGTGGCACTCCCCCTCGTTCGCCTCTTCAATACTTTCCAGATCAGGCATATACCTCGGGCGAAAAACTCCAAAGCAGATGAGATGGCCCAACTGGCCTCCGCCGACCATTCCAATCTCAGCCATGGAGTTCGTCTTGAATACCTAACCCACCCAGCCACCTCACCCGACCTACAAGAAGTGCAAGTCCTCCAGACGGAGCCCATCCCCTGGGCATCTGACATCCTCCTCTTCTTGACTACTGGGGAACTCCCAAACGACCAACAGCAGGCCTCCAAAGTTAGAGCACGGTCGGCTAACTACATTTTGGTTGATGGCGTCCTTTACAAACGCGGTTTTTCACGCCCGTACCTGCGATGTCTTAACCCCGCCCAAGCAACTTATGTAATGCAAGAAATCCATGAAGGGATCTGTGGCAATCACTCGGGTGGCAGGTCTCTCGCTCACAAAGTA
The DNA here is from genome assembly GCA_025200525.1 of Camellia lanceoleosa. Classification (NCBI taxonomy): domain Eukaryota; kingdom Viridiplantae; phylum Streptophyta; class Magnoliopsida; order Ericales; family Theaceae; genus Camellia; species Camellia lanceoleosa. Next base: position 192,322,411 of record CM045760.1, on the reverse strand, counting down.
CTCCGCACCGGTTACTTCTGGCCGACTCTCAACCAGGATGCCACTGATTTTGTGCTCAAATGTGACAAGTGTCAGCGCTTCGCCAACATCCCCCATACTCCTCCTACTGAGCTGATCACACTCTGCAGTCCGTACCCGTTCGCCAAATGAGGGATCGACTTGGTCGGTCCTCTTCCCACCGGCCGAGGCCAGACCAAGTTCGCAATAGTCGCCATTGACTACTTCACCAAATGGGTAGAAGCAGAGCCCTTGGCCACCATCACCGAGTGGAATACAACCAAATTCATTTGGCAGTCCATTGTGTGCAGGTTCGGCATCCCTCAAGCTATCGTCTCCGACAATGGCAAGCAATTCGACAACGCCAATTACAGGAAGTTCTGTGCCGACCTTCAGATCCAACCATGCTTCTCTTCTCCAGGACATCCGCAAGCCAATGGCCAAGTTGAGGTCACCAACCGCTCACTCCTAAAGATCATCAAAACCAAGTTGGAAGCTGCCAAGGGACTTTGGGCAGAGGAACTACCAAACGTGCTCTGGGCCTACCGGACTACCGCTCGGACTCTTATTGGGGAAACCCCTTTTCGCCTAACCTCTGGTGGCGGCGGTTATCGATAGAAGTCGGTGCCAACCCCGTGGTCTTACATCCGGATCAACGTTGGTGAAGAGCTCCGTCAGGCGGACTGGACTGATTGAAGAACTTCAGGAAACATGGCAGTCAGACTAGCCTCATACCAACAAAAAATGAGAACACATTACAACCGCAAGGTCCGACCAAGGGGATTTGCTGTGGGAGACCTAGTGTTGAGAGAAGCAACATTGGCCACCAAGAATCCGACTGAGGGCAAATTGGCAGCTAAATGGGAGGGACCTTATATTGTGAAAGCCAGGCCGCGTCCAGGCACCTATCGACTTCAAGACATGGAGGGGCGCGACCTTCCCCATCAATGGAATGCTGAACACCTGAAGCGCTACTTTCAATAGACTATCGCTGTTGTATTGCTAAATTGCTGTACTTACTTTTTGATGCAATGAAAATTTCGATCATTGTACTATGCTTCTCACAACCATAATTTTGTCTCTCAGCTACTCCTGTCGCTCCACTAACATGTTCACTTACAGCCCTTTCAAAAGCCTCAGTCCGACCTGAGCACCTTCAAAAGCTTCGGCCAGTCCGAGCACTTTCAAAAGCCTCAGTCCGACCTGAGCACCTTCAAAAGCCTCGGCCAGTCCGAGCACTTTCAAAAGCCTCAGTCCGACCTGAGCACCTTCAAAAGCCTCAGTCCGACCTGAGCACCTTCAAAAGCCTCGGCCAGTTCGAGCACTTTCAAAAGCCTTAGTCCGACCTGAGCACCTTCAAAAGCCTCGGCCAGTCCGAGCACTTTCAAAAGCCTCAGTCTGACCTGAGCACCTTCAAAAGCCTCGGCCAGTCCGAGCACTTTCAAAAGCTTCAGCCCGACCTGAGCACCTTCAAAAGCCTCGGCCAGTCCGAGCACTTTCAAAAGCCTCAGTCCGACCTAAGCACCTTCAAAAGCCTCGGCCAGTCCGAGCACTTTCAAAAGCCTCAGTCCGACCTGAGCACCTTCAAAAGCCTCAGTCCGACCTGAGCACCTTCAAAAGCCTCAGTCCGACCTGAGCACTTCCAAAAGCCTTGGCCAGATCGAGCACTTTCAAATGTCAGAAGACCCAGTCAAACCAGCACCAGCATGGCCTTGGGAGGACACTTAATCACAAGTTGAGGTCCCAAAACTTTTCCATCTCTACTTAGTCAAATTCCAATGGCGTTCCCTAATTTCTCCCCTACGGGTTTACTATTGGCCCCTTTTAGTTACAATTTCAAACCTACTTTCCTGCCCTCATTCGTTGCATTTTTACACAAGTCCAATCTCACTTCGCATAAAGACATTTTGTCAGTTCACTCTTACTCTGCGTGGTGGAATTTTTAAATCAACAGGTTCAAATTCACAAGTTCATCCTCTTCAATTTATTAGCCCAATTTTATCGGCCCAATCTCACAAGTTTAAACTCACTTCGCTCAAGTTCACTCTGTCATGAAGTTGAATTTTTTCATAAGTTCATTACTCATTTTTATTACAAACATCTCTCCATTTCAAACCCACCAACCAAACAAACACAAAAAAAAATCCCACTGGCAAAGTAAACGAAATTTTATTCATTCAAACATGTATATACACAATTCATTACATCACTTCAAAAAAAAAAAAAAAAAAACAAACTGTGTGTACAAAGACAAAACAAAAATTCTTCAACTACATGCATCCAGCTCACTCCTCTCCTTCACTGGAGGCCAGATCCTCTTCTTCCACACCTTCGTCCAGAGGGGTCTGGGCCACATCATCCTCTCCAATCGTTACGCCGCTGAAGTCAAGTTCTGGGAACAGCTCCTCAGCCCTTCGTCTGAACATTTTCCACCCACTGTCCCAGTACTTTGACATTTCATGTTTGTAATAATCCGGCTCCTGGAAGCTCGCAATCACCTCAGACTCAGTTCTCCCAGCAGTCGTCTTCGATGGGCCAGCCCCCCCAGTCTCCTCCCTTGCTAAGCTACTGGCAACTGCAGCATCAATCGCCATCTGGAACTCAGGAGACCCTTTGAATTGAGTAACAGCGGCAACATAAAGATCAGGGTAGGCTGCCCTTTCCGAGGCCGCCTTCGCCCTCTCTTCGTTAAGCTCTTTCTGTAGGGCCTCCTTTTCAGCCGCAGCCTTAACCCTCTCAGCCTCCAACTCCCTCTTCCAGGCCTCCACTTCAGCAGTCAACTTCCCCCTCTCTTCTTCAAACTGTTTCTGCAAGGTCTCCCTCTCCACAGCCACCCTACTTCGCTCTGCCTCCAACTCCTTGCGCAGGCTCTCCCCCTGCTCCACCGCTCTAGCACGCTCCTCCTCCACCTCCTTCTGCAGAGCTTCAACCTTAGCATCTGCATCATCTCACTGCCTGACGAGCTCTTCATAATTGGTCATGGCTTCCTCATGCCGCTCGATCGCGGTGGCACAGGCCTTCTAGGACTCCTCCAACTTCTTCTGCTCACCAGTCAACTGGAATTCGAGCGACATAACCCTGCGGCGTGTGTCCTCCAACTCCAACTTGACTGATGACAGCTCGGTGTGGGCAGCCTTCCATGTAGCACTCTCCTTTTTCAGTTTGGTCAGGTCTGCCTTGGCCTCGTCAGCTCTGATCTTGGCCGTCGCAGTTTTCCTCAGCAGGGCCCCTGCCAGGGTAGTTACCTTCATTTGGGCAGAGCATAACCCCCTGAACAGGTCCGCCTCATTGAATCCAGAGGCCGAGCGCAGAGCTGACTCCTCCACCATCTTCACTAAGCGGTCTGCCACCGCCTTAGCTGGGCCTCCGTCTCCCTCCAGCCTCCTAGCCACAGCACGCGTATGGTAAATCGTGGCACCCAGGCTGACCCCCCCTTCCTGGGGCGCAGGACCCCCTGGGGTCGTTCCTCCCCCCTTTGTTCAGGATCTCTGCTCCCCACCCCTATGCCGATCGCAGCCCTCACTGGCACAACATCTCTAACTTGTGAGGATACGTCCACCACCTCTGGGACGACCACCCTCCATGCAGTCTCCTCCACAACCGGGGTCTCCTTCATCTTTTTAGGCGCGGGCTCCTCTGCAGCCCCCTCTGGGGCACTTTGCTCCTTCTTCTTCTTCAGACCCTCTCCCTCCCCCCGTCTCAACCTCTTCTTTTTCTTCCCCACGCCTAAGTCCTCCATCTCCTTCAACGACCTCTCCTTCAGAGGGTCCTTGGGGAGCGGTCGCGTCACAAACTCACTCAAGTCCTTCTGCCCCATAGGCTTGGGACGAGGTCGAATCCTCTCCCTTGCAAGCGGCTGAGGCGGTCGGTCAGCCTGAGCTTCCTTGAACTTCTGAGCCTTCACCATAATGGCCTGATCCTCCGCCTCCTGCACCCTTCTTCTGGCCTCCAACTCTGATTGGTCGAGGTCCCCCCCGATCGGTTGTGGACCCAATCCCGCTTGAAACAGTGCGGACGGCTGAACAAGCTCGTCCCACTTAACTTTTTCCCTCTCCCTCCACTTCTTCACCTTCTTTACTCTCTCCTCCACCGCCGCACCCACCTTTGGCTCCACAAACTTGGTCGGCACCTTCCACCTCGTGCGCACTCCAACCCCGCCGGAATTGGACACGTAGAACCACCTGGGTCTCCACCCTTTAATTGAGGTTGGTAACCCTGCCACCAAGCCCTTCCCCGCCACGGCTTGTAGGGTTACCCAAGTTTCCTGCTGCCCTGAAGCTTTGTAGCAGCAGAAGAACTCATCCACTGTCATGGCATGCCCTTCAATCGCCTTTGGCTAGGCGCTTGCGCAAGATAGCAGAATCTTCCACGCATTGGGCATTAACTGCCCTAGTGCCACTTCCAAGTGGTTAAGCACATCTACCACGATCTGCGGCAGCGACAATCTCAACCCACCCTTCAGCGCTTCTTCGTAGAGGGAGAACTCCCTCGGCCTGACGTCAGACGGCCTATCTGTTGATGTTGGCAGCACCAACTGCACCTCCGCCGGAATTTGGTACTTCTCGCAGATAACCTCCACTCACAGCTTATCCGCGGCGGAACCATGGGCCTTGTACCGGTTCTCCCGTCCTTTGGGACCTATACTGAACCGCCAGTTCTTCTGCATCATCATCCCCCAGTGGATCCACCCTGATGATTGCAGTTTCTTCCTAGGCCATTTCCAAGCTGTGCTTGCGAATCGCTTCTGATGCAGGTGCTAACAAATCGAAGAAGTGTTTCAATGGGGTATCCTGAGCGACGAAGAAGTTAACACCAGAGATATCTTGCGTTTTTGTAAAGAAGTAGGTGAATCGTATGATACCAAAAGTCCACGGTTTACCCGTATTCCAAGGGTCCAAATTAATTTTCGCCAGTTTGAAAACCTTTCAAATCATCCGCCAAAACTGTGTTATCAATGCCCATAATAATGCCCTGACGTTTCACTTCTGATCCAACGCTTGACTTTTCCCCTTCCCCCAAATTCTGCCACGTGTATGGCCACGATACATGACTTCTGTCCTCATTTTGTCTTTTCCACTTCAAATCATCACGTGACACGCCGCCTCTCTTTCCCTCTCGCTCCTCTCTCCCTCCCCCCTCCGGCCTCTCGAGCTCCGGCTCTTCGGCCTCGGCCTCGCCCCTCCTGAGCCCTCCTCTCCTCCCTCTCCTCGGGCCTCACGTCGGCCACCCTCTCTGTCGGGCCTCTTCTCGCGGTCGGGCCCTCACGCTCGGCCCCTCGCGCCACCCCTCCTGACGGCCGGCCTTTCCTCTTCGGTCGGTCCCTCATGCTCGGCCACCCTCACGGTTGGCCTCTCACGCTCGGCCACCCTCACGGTCGGCCTCTTCCTCTCGGTCGGCCTCTCGCACTCGGCCACCACCACGGTCGGCCTTTCCAGCTCGATCTCCCTCGCGGCCGGTCTTCCCCTACCAGTCGCACCCATCTTCGTTTTTGCAATTCCCTTCGTTGGACTAAAGCTGCACTCGGGAATGGAGGACTACTGATACGGATAGGCCCATAAGGCCCACAACCCACCGTGGGTAAGCCCCGGTCCACCATTCAAACCCCATTGCATAACCCGGTTAGCAAAACCCAACACAGATGGAACCTTACTGGGCAGGGAAAGCCAATGACATTCGGACACACGGCAGATGCAGAACAAGCCACGTCAGCAGACAAAGATCTGTAGAGTTATTGCCATAGCACATCACCATTGATGCGCCCCATTACAGCATTTATTGCGAAAACACCTCTCAGCCAGAATGGCTCCCCCTCACCCTGAACCAGACGAACCACGGCACAAGCTTTCGGCGGGAAGGTCAGGATGACAGAGACAGCGAAATGATTACCATGGGATATAAGCAAAGTCTGAAGATAAGATGAAGGTTAAGTTTTTCTATCTCTCTCCCTCACTACATTTTGTCTATCAATCTCCTCTTCTAATTCGCACGCCGGAGGGTTTGCTGGGGGACTATCCCGTTCCCCGTTGAACTTGTTTGCAGGTTGCCCAGTGGATCTGAGGAGCTTGGACCGATCTAGCCCATTCACGTTGGCAACTGCATCATCAAGTATCAATTAATATTAATAATAAAAAATTGTTATTAATTAGTATCAATTAATAATTAATTCATTACAAAAGTATACGATATTAATTTATTAATAATTAATACCAATTAATATTTATTTTTTAATTAATATTATTTTTTTCTTTTTCTTCAGAAATATACAATTTTTTATTTTTAATTAATATAAAAATATACAATATGAATTTATTCATAATTAATAAACTTCTCAATCAAGATCCGCCAATCCATTGGATGCGGATTGGCGGATGGATGGATGCGGTTTGGCGGTTTAAAATTTTATAAATTTTAACATAATTCAACTTGTACACTTCCTCAAAAAAAAGAAAAAAAAAAAAAAAAAAAAAAAAAAAAAAAAAGTATTTAAATGCCTTATCTAAAGAAAGAAAGTTTGAAACTTTAGAATATCACGATCACTGCATGCCTCATCTACATATTACAATCACAGTATGATTCATCCACATAAAATATTACAATATGTGATTTTTAAAATATAATAATAATTCAAACTACCAAAACCATGAACAGAGCAGTAGTAGAGATTGTATGTCTCTATATTGTTACATCTACATATGTTTTTGAAAACAAAAACCAACCAACATATATCATATTTTCTATTTATTATTTTTAGAGCTAAATTTAAAAACCAAAAAATATAGATAAATAATATGTTTATTTTTTTCAATTCAAAAAATATATTCAAGTTGAAAACTTTTTTTCAACAAAATATTTGAACTTTTTTTCAATTGAAAACACAAACATAATATTTAAACAAATTGAAAATACAAAATCTTATAAATTACTAGGGTGCTCGCGATTTGGCGGTTTGGCGGTTTGCCAAAGAAATCTCAAATCCGCCATCCTTGGCGGATTGGAGAAAATCAATCCGCAATCGTCCGCTCGTCATCACGCATCCGTCCAAAATGCGACGGATCGGTTCGGTTCGGTCGGTTTTGGCGGATCGGTAAATCCGCTGCTCACCCCTATAATTAATACCAATTAATATTTATTTTTTAATTAATATTGATTTGTTTCTTTTTCTTTAGAAATATACAATTTTTTCTTTTTTAATTAATATTGATATTTGGGTATTGACGAGGGCATTTAAGTAATTTTAGCCCTCCACACCAACTGCGCGCTTAAGTCAAAAATTTAAGCACTCCCTGACCAGCTTTTGAGATAAGTTGAGAAATAGCTTAATTTAAGTTATAAGCTGGTTAACTTAAGTTGCACCAAATATAATATTTTAACTTAAATTAAGTTAAAAGCTAAAATAAGTAACTTATAAATTCTACCTAACAGGGGTATTGAATCAAAATGCTGAATTTATAATAATAATAATATAATATGCGTGATTAACTAGTAACTTCAAAATCATGACATACATCACCGCATAATTAGAGTGATACATAACAAGCACATTTATTTATTTTTTTACTGGAGAAATTATTTGATGGTCTTGTAATAATATTTCACATGGGTTGGTTTAAAAATTAATTATTTTAATTGTTTTTTTTTTATATTTATAAAAGGATAGAGTATCAATAAATTTTAAATAGTAATTTTATAAACTATTTGGTCTTTCATTTTTTCTTATGGGTCCAAAGATTCCATTCTAGTACGAATTACATAAAGGATCAAGTATTAACGTACATGTGCTATGTGTTGAGAGACAAATATGAGTTTTTTCATAATGTTAAAATTATTAAATATAATACTTTAAAAATTCCTTAGTGTATTTTTTTCAAACATAACACTCGAATGTAACACTCAAAAAACGTAGCACTCCAATGTAATATACAAAAAAACTCCTTAATATATTTTTTTTAAACGTAATACTCCAATAAATATAACACACTAAAAAACTTTTTAATGTACTTGTTGCCTGTATAATTTGTACAAACCAATCGCAGAGTGACACGTGGCAACTAAAGGGCAATTTGGGGAATTGATGTAAGTCTCCAATCAAAGACAGACACGTGGCAGTTCATATTGGTAGTATCGGATCTGCGTGACATCTGAATAATTAAGAGGCGCGAGATGACATAGCCTAACGGTTACCTACAATTTAAATTCTAATTTAGAAGGAAAGCCTAACTGCAAAAGAGGCATAGTGGGAGCTAGTTGAGCGAAGCCATGATCAAAGATCGTGGAGATGTATTTCGACGGTTGAAAGCCCACTTCGACGGTTATCATTGAAGAGTATAAATAGCAGAAAAGGGCCCAGAATGAACGACCCAAACTCAGATCCATAAACCAGTTTATTTACTTCATTTTCTTTCTAGTTTTACTTTTCTAGTTCTTTATATTTCCAGCACTTCAATTCTTATACTGTACTTCATTTCCTAAGAATAGTTTCAACTAGTTCGTTGCTGTGAACCTCTACGAGGCTGGGTCAGATCATTGTAAGTTTTCATTTACTTAATGAAATTCAGATTATGAAATTGTTTTTTACTTATTATTATTTACTAATTTCTCCTAAACAATCCACTAGTAAAAGTCTTCTTTATTGAGGCTGAAAGAACTATAACACAATCGTGTGATAATTGGTTGGCAATTAATATTCCGTAAGGACTAATTGATCCTTGGTAGCACACTTAAATTTACATTATTAACCTTCGAAAGTCAAAAGGCCAACATATATTTTTGGCACACCCAGTGGGACACTAAAATGGCTAGATGTAGTTGACAAGGAGAAAATGAATGCTTGGAAGAAGGTGTGGAGGGAGAGGTAAAAGTACCTGATCCAGAGGATAATGTGATAACACATCTTATGGAAGTACCTACCTTATCAGAACCTATGGTCGAACAGACCAGCACCTTGGAACATGCACAACATGTTTAAAATATTGGACGAGGCCATGGAATTGGACTATCCATTGTTCTGTCTACCCAGCCAATGAATCCGTGGGGAGGCTTAGAAGATGTCATGGGACAGTAGTTAATGTATACAATGGAAAGATGGGAAACATCCATCATAAATCGAATGAATTCCTATTAACTAACTATCACAAGGCATATGGAGGAAAATTCAAATGTTCTTCAACAAAGATTGGCTAGAGATAAATAGCCTATGCAAATTAATGAACATACCAATAGTCAGACTAGTAATCAAAATTATGAAAGACTATCATCTGTACCTCAGTCATGGTATGAGCCTTCTTCAAGGCCTTTAGTAAATCAAAATATCTCATTATCTAACAGCGAAGCCATACAAATTGGTAGATTTGGGCTATCACAAGAAAATGACATGAGAATGTTTCTAAATCCCATGTTCAAAACCATGCCTGGCACAAGGTGGTTCACTAACCCTCTGTTTGAATTCACACCCGGGGGGTTGGAAGGGTTTCCTGCGGCTGAGAGAGAAACAACCCCTGTTCCTCCTCTTGCAGTACCTTTCGCAGAACAGGCTTAGAGAGGTCAACCATACCCTCAATAGCAACCAGCACCACAGGGATAGCCAGTCTTAAATATATCTCCCTATGGACCAAGAGTACCTCAAGCACATGGGGTTCCACCAAACCTTGTGTTTGTTCCTTTAGTAGTGGTTCAACAAGTACAAAATATGGTCCCTAGGGACCAAATTGCTGATATTATCAAAGAAATGTGTGGATCTATGACTCGGGGGGTTCAGCCTCTTGTATATAGGAAGCCATACCCAGAATGGATGGATAGGGTGCATAAATACCCAAGGGCGTTTAGAATTCCAAACTTTGCTCTCTTTTATGGAAATGAAAACCAGTCAATAGTAAAATACATTGCCAGGTTCGCAGGCCAATGTGGCAAATTTACTAATAATGATTATATTAAGTTAAGACTTTTTCTAAATTTTTTAATTGGGGCAGCCTTTGTATGGTTTATTAACCTTACACCTGGCTCTATCCAAACTTGGCAGCAAATGGAGGAGGCATTTCACGCCTAATTCTTCCAAACATAGCCTGAAGTTTCCATGGTAGATTTGGCAAGGTTAAGCTAAAGTCCTAATGAGAAGGCTATTCAATTTATTGCCAAATTCAAAAGAGCATGAAACAAGTGTAGGGTCATTCTACCAGAGCCTGAATTTGTGAGATTGGCTCAAAATGGTTTAGAGTTTAGGCTTCGAAACAAGTTCGATTCAACTGAGTTTCGAGACTTAGTGGAATTAAATTATAAGATGTCTAGATATGAATCTTTACTTGAGAAAGAATAGGATCGAAGTAATGCATCATATAAGACTTATTATAGGGACCCTAATTATGAATTGATGCAGCAGAAATTGTAAGAAAAGAGCCTATGATCTGTGAGGTGTTAATTCAAAAGGATAGTACAATAAACTAGCAGTTAAAAAGAAAGACCTTCATAGAAAGTATTCTTTTGATTTAACAAAGAAGATGCCATTTTTGATCATTTACTTGCAGCAAATTTCTCAAAGTTACCAAAGGGAGTTAAGATCCCTACCCCAGAAGAAGTTAAAGGGAAAATGTACTATAAATGGCACAATTCTTGGTTTCATTCAACTAAAAACTTTATTGTTTTTCGGGATATGAACCAAGAACAAATTCGAAAGCGGAGTTTAAAGTTTCCAGCCAAAGCGGAGAAAGTTATGGGGATTGACACCAACCCGTTCCCAGAGATTGGGAAGGTTACAGCCTATGTTGGCATGCCAGATTTCCAAAGCCTATCCTTAAAGGAATTGGAGGAGGTTAATGTGCAGATGCATGTTGCCAGCCAAACTGCTTTCAAGAAGGATACCAGAAGTTCACTGAAAAATGGACAGAGCTTTGCGGACTAAAAGGATGACTCTAGTGAGGAAGCACTGGATGGTGACTCTTTTGAGGCAATTATCATGCAAAGGATGTGTCCCTGATGCAGGTTAAGTTACAAATGGCTGAAAGGGCTTCCAATTGATGAGAAGCGGTATTACAAGGATGTACAAAGACGCCCTAAGCCAACCAATACCTATAACAAGAGGCCATACCCAACTGGTCCTAGATAGTAGCCATTCTTGGTTGGACCACTAGCCACTAAAATGCAATCCAAGGGTAAGAGACCTCTACATGAGCTCAAACCACCCAATTACTATAGGATGGAAGGAAATTTTCTTAAAAGAAGGCCTGAATTGGGTTCAAGTCAGGGAATCAGAGCTAGTAATTGGCCTTCAAAGTTAACTTCGAACAAGATGCAAGGCAATTACCCTAAAAGAAGGCCTAAATTAGGCTCGAGACAGGGTGCTAGAGGCAATGATTGGCCTCAATAGTTAGCTTCGAAGGTGGCTTTAAAGACTGGGAAAGCAAGTTTAGCAACTGAATTGGTGAGTTCATGGGTACCTAGGGTGCCATACTGGTTTGTCATGCAGAACAAGCCTATGGAAATACCTGCATAGAGAAATGTCTTTGGAGACAAGGGTAGAATGATTAAACCTCCTTTGGTGGCTTCAAATAATTTACTAAAGCACCCAAAAACAAAGGAACTAGATGTGGTTCCAGTAATCTTTAGGTCTTAAAGGAGGAAGATCCAGTGAAGGTACACCCAGTACCAAAAGGATTTGAAGGAAAGTGGAGAGAGTTCTTCATTGGCCCAGTCAAAAAGCCAGACAGAGAAAAAAGGAAGTCCAAAATTGGTTCCTCAGAACAAAAGAAGTGTCAGCAGAGAGCAGTTAGCTAAAGTTCACATTGAACTGAAAGCCAAGGAAAGATCTAGCTTGGCAGGTCTTGAAAAGGCCTTGATGGAAAGCGACAGTGAGACAGAAGGAGAAGTTGAACTAGGCCAAAGGAAAGAAATGGCTAAAGATGAGATGTTTGAAGCCTTCATTGCTGAACAGACCTTTTTGGTTGAAAAGCCAATAGGAGCAAACCACAAACGAGTTGATTTGAAGGAAGTCATCAGTACTGCGGTACCAAAGTGCAGCATGGAAGATGCTTCCGAAATAACTGAACAAGTTAGTTTGGAAAAGAAACAAGTGTAGCCAACAGCTCAGTTTGGCTCATTTCCTCCAGTGTCAGTAAACATGGTATATATATTGCCACAGGAGTTCCAGGCTGAAGATGGAAACCAAGAATGTCAAGAAGATGACCCGATTCCAGTTTATAGTGAAGATTCACAGGTTAGCATGATTCAAGATAAGTCTGAAGTGGCCACACCAATGGAAACTTAAGATGAAAGTGAGGAGGCGAGTATTAATCTCTCATATCCCTTCGAGTACCCTACAACATCTATGACGTAGCATGTTAAGCTCTTGTATATCAAGGCTTATTTTGATGGAATACAAATGAAAAGGGTGTTAGTGGATAATGGGGTAGCAGTGAACCTACTTCCGAAGTCCTCTTTGAAGAAATTGGAAAAAAAAAAAAACCCAGATTAATCCCAATCAGCACAACCATTGCTAGCTTTGTTGGGAATAAACAGATGGCTCAGGGCATCCTGCTCATCAACTTGAGTGTGGGAACCAGAGATTACATGACATCATTCTTTGTTATAGATAGTAATGCCAAGTATAATGCTTTACTTGGCAGGGATTGGATCCACACCAACAAATGTGTGCTTTCCTTTCTACATTAGAAAATAATGATGGCCTTATGCAATGGAACAACAAATGAGATCAGCGCAGACCCTCAACCCTTTATCATTTGTGTTGATTTTGCAGAGGCCAAGTTATATACTGAAGAAGTGACACCACTCAGTATATTAAGGAAACCTGATGGAACAACCGAAGTGACGACTGATGAGGAAGTAGCACACTTGAAGCACTTAGTGCAGGAGAGTGCTGATAAAGAGTTCTTCACCAAGGATGACAATGATGCCTGGTTGTAGGCAAGAAGATGAGACCCAAGAAGCCAGATCCTTGGTTTTAGTCAAGTTTTCAACATTAGATGTAAAATTAATAGTCCAGAAGGTTCAGGAACAAGAGAGGGAAGTCATGGTGGTTGGCTGTAATCAGGAGCAACAAAAGGTCAGGCCTTTGACCCTTGATAAGTACTATGCATTAGACATCAAAACAAAAGTCCAGAAAATACAGGAAGAAGAAACCTTATGGATAGATTTTTTCTATGAAGAAGAAGGCAAAGATGTTGAACTAGAGAAGGTAGGAACAGAACATAGCAAAGAAGTTGCTTCGAAGGCAGAAGAAGTCGAAGGAAAAGAATTATAAGTGCTCAAGTACAAGATCCCTTGGAAGAAGTCAATTTAGGGGAAGGTTCTACACAGTAACCCACTTATATCAGTGCTTGGTTAAGTTTTATTGACAAGAACCAGTTGTTGGTAATTTTAAAGAAATATAAGGATTGTTTTGCGTGGTCTTATAATGAACTGCCAGGATTGGATAAGTCATTAATGGAACATAGGCTTCTTATGAAGCCTAACTTCAAACCACACAAGCAGAAACTAAGACAGATAAGCCCTGAAGTGGTTCAGAAAGTAAAGGAGGAAATTCTCAGACTCCTTAAAGCAGGCTTTATTAGAACAACCAAGTATGTTAAATGGTTGTCTAACATTGTGCTCTTGGTTAAAAGAATGGCAGTATGAGGGTATGCATCGATTTTAGAAATCTGAACTTGGCAACTCCAAAAGATGAATACCCCATGCCTATAGTGGATCTCTTGGTAGACAGTTTAGCAGGACACATGATTTTATCTATGATGGATAGGCATTCTGGTTACAACCAAATCTACATTGCAGAAAAGGATGTCCACAAGACAACGTTCAGGTGTCCTGGGAATATTGGCACCTTCGAATGGGTAAAAATGTCATTTGGTCTAAAGAATTCTAGGGCAACATATCAGAGGGCGATGAATACTATCTTTCATGATCTTATTGGAGGATACCTAGAGTGTTACATTGATGATATTGTTGAAAAGTCCCAGTCTATAGAGGAACACTTGGTTCACTTGGTAGCAACTTTCGAAAGAATGAGAAAGTTCAAGTTAAAGCTTAATCCTCTCAAATGTGCTTTTGGTGTATCAGCTGGAAACTTCTTGGGGTATGTTCTGCACAAGAAGGGAATACAGATTGATCAGAATAAAACCAAAGCCATCATTGAGGCCAAACCTCCATCAAGCGAGAAAGAAGTACAAAAATTCCTTGGTCAGGTTAATTTTCTTCGAAGATTTATTTCTAACACTGCACGGAAAACAAAAGTATTTTCTTCTTTGTTAAAGTTGAAAGATGAAGAGGAACTTGTGTAGACAGCAGAGCATCAAGCTGCATTCGAAGGAATTAAAGCCTACTTGGCTAAGCCTTTGGTGTTGATGCCGCTAAGGAGCGACAAGCCCTTGAAGTTATACATTTTTGCAGCAGAAGATTCAGTGGGAGTTTTCTAGGCCAATAAAGAAGGCAAGGAGCAAGCAGTTTATTACCTTAGTAGGTTTTTAAATTTTTGTGAATGTAAATACTCAGCTGTAGAAAAGCTGTGCGTTGCATTGTACTTTGCAGCATTAAAATTAAGATATCATCTTTTGCCTACTGTTGTCTTGGTAATTGCAACTACAGACTTGGTTAAGTACATATGATGTAGACCTATGTTGAGAGGAAAAATTGGCAAATGGATATTAGCTTTATCAGAATTTCATCTAGAATATGTCTCCCAAAAGGCAGTAAAAGGACAAATTTTGGCTAACTTCTTGGCAGATCATCTATGACAAACAGAAAACTAGGAGATAATGGATCTTGGTATGGTCAATGTTAAGCCATGGTAGATATGGTTTGACGGATCAAAGGCCGATGGTCTGATTGGAATTGGTGTTGTAATTAAGTCACCATAGGGGGTAGAAATCACAAATGGTTTCAAAGTTGATGAAATTACTTGTTCCAATAATCAAGCTGAATATGAAATTTTAATAATGAGACTGGAAATGCTTATTGGTTTACAAGCTCAGGTAGTTGATATATTTGGAGAGTTCCTGAAGGTCCAGCTTCCTAGCGGGGACAACTCGATCATACCATTCTTTCCATTCAGGTCTCATTGTGGGCTAGCAGTGGTGGGGTCGGTTCAACCTCCAGTTCCCCCAGTCAAGGCCCCCCTCGTAGAGTAGGTAGTGGTTCTCTAGACGAGGATATAAGGCAGGGAGTTGAGCAGGGGCCTCTCTGAAAATGGGTCCAAGCACATACTCTCCTTGAGCATGGTTACGAGGAATGAGGATGCACCCATCAACAGCACACCGTTCACCAGCTTTATAGTTCTCACATTTTTCATTGATGAGTCTCCTCAAAGTCACAGAGGGACTTACACGCTCAACAATTGGCACTTTTAGAG
Organism: Camellia lanceoleosa; assembly: GCA_025200525.1. NCBI lineage: Eukaryota > Viridiplantae > Streptophyta > Magnoliopsida > Ericales > Theaceae > Camellia > Camellia lanceoleosa. The sequence goes on along the minus strand of CM045760.1, from coordinate 192,307,068 downwards.
ATGAAGAAGCCATTATTGATGAGTTGAAAGAGGAAAGTGAATAAGGAGTAGAAAGTTGCAGGTAAGAGCAGTAGGGGTGAGAAGGAAAATTTTGGGCAAGTGAATAGGCAAAGCGCGAAAGAAGAGGGTTTTTAACCTTTTTGTCCAAAAGATTACCAATTCAACCCAACGGGTCAGTTATACCCGAAATAAACCATTTGATGGTTTTGACTTATGTGGAATTGAAATGCTAATTTCAGAACATAAGAGGTTTTGAAACCACATCAGAGAGAGTCTTTTTCAGGAGTAAGTTGTGGGAGGGAAGTATATTTTTAAATGCTCAGATTGGCTTCGAAAACCTGTAGTTGGCTTTGAAGCCTGTTTCCTCCCAAGATCTTTAAAGCTTATGCCTCAAAAGGGAAAATAGATAAGGCTTGTTCTTTTTGAAGGTTTTATAAGCATTCTCCTAGACCATCTTTATACGGTAATGTCTTTTGAAAGAATCTTTAGAATGTCTATCTTGTTTACAGTTGTAAATTTTGAAAGTAAGCAGTACAAAACCAGTACTTGGCCAAGTAGTGAAGAAACCCAAAAGGACTCACTCTTTAAGAGTAAGCAGTATAATTTCTAAGGGAAATTTCCATACTTCGAAGCACGTAGACTATATTTCAAAGCAAAAATGGTTAATTCAAAGTTGTTGGTTATACAGATTATGTTAACTATGTAATTGGAATGTAAAACTTAGGACCAAGATTGTAACAACCCTCATACTGTTTACCGATTAATGACTGATTGATTACCGATTACTGCTAAACTGAGATCGAATATGAAAAGTAATCGAACTGACTGAAATCTGAAACTGAATCGATTAACTGTATCTGTTTAATTGCATGTTTATCTGTTGCCTGTTTAATTATCTATTCAGTTTATATGTTTAGACTGTAAATTGAAGGCCTTATTGGCGGCCGAACCAGAAATTGATTAGTGATTTGTGATCGCCATAATTTATGTGATTTTATGGTATATTTAATTGAAAGTGGATTTGGTATGATTAAACTAGATTAAATTAGATTAAATGGTGTCAAATTACATGAAATGGACATATTTACATTTAGACCACTTAGTGGCCCACTATCTCCACTTCTTTGAGCCTTATTCATCACTTAAGCCTTATACAAAACATTTCTTCAGCTCTTTCTCTTGTGCCCACCGAATTTAGAGAGAGAGAGAGTGAGAATTTGGAGGATAGCTTGGCTCTATCTTGGTTTTGCTTAGAAAACCTGAAGAAATTGAGGAGTAGATTGCAAATTGAGCCTCCTTCCCTTTAATCCAAGACTTGAGGTAGAGATTGTACCTCCTTGTTCATGCATTCAAGTTATTTGTAGCATGGTTCATGGAAGGTTAGAGATTAAAGGCATGAATTAGTTTAATTTTTGGAATTGAAGCTCATTCCATGCATGCATGTTTATATTATTGATTTTTGAGGATTTTGTCCATGGGATTGTACATGCATGTGCATATTATGGTTCTAGCCCATGATTTCCTCATGATTTTAGAAGAATTGGTTCTAGCATGTTGGAGTGAAGCTTAATTGATGCATGCATGTGGTATTGTTGAGTTTTAGGTTGATTTCATGGCAAAAGGTTGCATGCATGTCCATATTCATGTATAAGTCCATGTTTTCATCTTGTTTTGAAAGGATTGAGCTCATTAGAGCAGGAGTTGAAGCTTTGAAATGGTTTTTGTGAGACCATGAAATATCCTCTCACATGGATGTTGTAGAGATCCAACGAAGAGAAGAGCTTCACCCCTGTAGATCTGCAATGAGGAACATAGTCGGTGCCACCCAACCCGGGGTTGCCGGCCGGGAGTACTCCGATGATGAAGTTAGTGCTTGGATCAGGAAATAGTATATGTATATTAGAAGGGGTGTGTGCTCTGTGTAGGGAGAACAGACATACCTTTCATTTGAGATGCCCCCCCTTTATATAGAGGAGGGGGGGTGTGATATTTATTTGGGCTGGACCCATTGTGGGCTTTGTGTGGGTTAGGCCGAATAAGCTTGTACCTATATTTTTCTGGCCCCCACAATTGCCCCAAAACTTTCATTGTCTTCCGTAAAAGGAATGAGGGTTTTTATTGCCGAGTTATGCTGTACAAATAGATGTTAGGTCTTTTGATAAAGAATACATTTGATAAATGAATAAAATGTATGGATGAATGACTGCTTGTATGCTTGAATGTATGTGTAAATATACGTATGTATGTATAAATGTATGTATGTCTTGAATGTATGTATAAATGTATATATGTTGATCATAAGATGTGGGGGGTTGAGCTAAAACCCAAAAAAGAATACAAATAAATCATAACGATAGGCCACGGTATTTTAACCCCCGGGCATGGGTGTAGGCCGCAGTATTCTAACCCTTGGGCATGGGTGTAGGCCACAGTATTCTAACCCTTGGGCATGGGTGTAGGCCGTAGTATTCTAACCCCCGGACATGGGTGTAGGCCACGGTATTATATCCCCCGGGCATGGGTGTTGTATTTTGTCAAGTGCAAAGATTACTTCCAAATATGGACTTTCATGCCGAGCTAGAAATATTTCTATAGGCCGAACACAGAAATGATTACCTGAACCAAATAAGATAGGTTAAATAAGGTAGATATATCAGTCAAAAATTGGACCACGGTATTATTACCCCCGGGTAAGGGTGTAGACCTACGGTATTATAACCCTGGTCAAGGGTGTAAGCCTTTGCTATGATTGCTCTGTCTTAGAGTCACGAAGATTGTATTTTCTCGGAGACTTTTGCTGATTTTAAGTGGCAATTAAGTGCCAGTATGGCAAGGACTTTGAATAATGTATCCTGTACCGAATAAGGTAGACGTGTTAATCACCAATAATATTGTTCCGCTTGTATGGAATTGCCAAGTAGATATTGGCCCAACTATTTAATTGCCGAGTTGCTCAGTTTGCGTTTAGTCCAAGGTAGACTTGCCCCATTGCTTTCGAATGCCAGGTGTTAGTCGGAAGGAATGTAGATTCCCATTGCCCTATGTTGCAAGGAAGATTCGGCTTTGGTAAAATGACGACGCACAAAAATATTCAAACTGCTGACTGCCGAGTGTGTAATGTATTGCCCCAAAATAGGCGCTTGCTTGAAGCTGTGTGAAAAGGAGCGGAAGTTTATAACTCAAGTAAACGTCGTTGTAATGTTTGTACTAAGTTGGCCGAGTATGCATGCATATCAAAGGTGCCGAGATGATGATCGGCTGATGTGCCCCAATTGGAAAGCGGAAAATTGACTGACGTCCCAGTGGGCAAATGTTTTGCCAAATAATGTTGTTAGGCGAATAGAGTTGCCGAATACTATGGCCAATGTTGCTGCATAAAGCTTGACCATGCATAAAGTTGACAAATAATGTTGCTTAGCCGAATAGAGTTGATGCACTGCTGAGTAACTAGTGTCAAAACATCGGTGTTCGTTTACACTTGGGTTTGTGCCAATCGTTTGGTCGGCGGTGTGTCGGCATTCCTTCGGAGTTAGGTTTGCTAAGAGCTTGGTTGGCAATGGTTGCCAATTTAGTGAAGTTGAGCTTCTTGTCCAATGTATATTTGTCAATGTATATTTGTTGCCGATTGAGTTTCTTGTCCAACGCATATTTGTTGCCGATTGAGTTTCTTGTCTGACACATATTTGCCTCATTATTTTTTAATAAGATTTGTTATTTGGAAGGAATAAAATTGACTTGGGCCAAAATCGCCGAGAAGGCCGATAATGATTTGAAACGGATTTCGTGCCCCTGTTCGGTGCCGTGGCGAAATCAGAATGAAGCCGAGACAATGTAGGGTGCTTGGTGATAGCGGAATCAAACTCTGACTGTACGGATGGACCCAGAATACGTCAGATAGCTGGAAAGGACTATTGGATCGCTGTGATCAGACTCCTGATGGCGTAATTATAGCCAAGATGGATCTAACAGCTCAAATCAACGGGGTGTAATGCAACCGGGAAGCACATGATCATTTCTTTATATGTTGCTGGATCGTCTTCCCTAGATAAAGAACTCATTTTCCGGGCAAACTTTGAACGGCATGTACGGCTTCGTTTGAGCTCCGATTTTGACACGGTTTGTTGCGTTGGACTCGTCTCAATGTGTACTTCATGTTGGTATAGGCAAACTTGGGTTTGACAGCTTTGGAAATTTCAATTGTCGAAAAGTGTGAGCCGTATCGCAATTTTCGACAAACTTTGGTTACTTCGGGACTCCTCGGGTTGGTGGGTTTGGATTCTTTAAGCCGATACGAATCATGTGGTATGTTCGGATATGGATTTCGGCAAGCCGAGATGCTAGTTTTATGTCGAATCGTAGTGCCGAATAAGTTGTCCAAGCTAGATAATGCAAAGTATATATTAATTCGCTCTTGATAATACGCCGGAAGATCTGTGGATGGCAGTGATAATATATCGAATAAGTTGTGAGTTATGCTGAGAAAGTTGCCGAATAATCAATGCAGATTGTTTTTGCCGAATAAATGTATGATCTGCCGAAAACTACTTGGGCCATGTAATCGGCATTTCTCTAGTTGAATGGGATGTGCAGCTTGGTGCTGAATGGATCTTGGTGCCGAATAATTTTTTGATGTTCATATATACTTCTGAAAGCACCTTTTAAGGAGATATATTGCAAAAATATTGTGACCGAATAGAAGAAATTCAAGTTGTGGGTCTTGCCCCAATAATAGATGGTATGAATGATCGGTGAGGATGGACAATTATGGCTTAGCTCCTAGAGCCTGCTGTCAAAATTACATGCTATTCGGACATGATTTGACCGTTGAACTGTCGTTTAACGTCCCCGATTTGCTAGTTGATTGATCCCAAGCTAAAACTCGAAATTCATAAAATTGGAGCTCAAAAATGGATTCTACACGGCAAAAAACTAGAGGGTAGGCGTCCTCGAAATTACTGGACCATCTGATTGACTGGAATGTGGTGAGATGCAACGGAGCACATTGTGCCGAGAAGCGCATGATAAATTCTCATTTCATCACCTTCATGCTGCTGCATGTCGTGAAAGGCAAAGTTCAAGTTTTGAGTTCGTGACTTTGAGGTCTTGTATCTCCTTCGTTTTAAGTCCGATTTTGACGTCGTTTTTTGCGTTGGACTCGTCTCAAAGAGTACTTGACACTGTTATGGTCGAAATTGGGTTTTGAGAACGTTGAAAATTGCAGTTTGTTGAAATTATGGGCTATTGCGCAATTATCAGCAAGTATCGGTCAATTTTTTTCTCCTCTGGTTAGTGGCTTTGGGCTCCTTAAGTCGACGCGAATCCTCTGGTATTGTTAGATGTGGATTTTGGCAAGCCGAGATGCTAGTTTCATGCCGAGATTTTGGGGCCGAATGGTTTGCCGAATTTACGGAGTTTGACAAGCAACGTTGCCGAATAATCAATGTTGAGGAGTAACGCTTCCGAATTCTTGCCGAGTAAGTTGCCGAGCTGGGATTGTACATTTGGATGTTTTGGAACATTGAGTCGGCATTCTTTGCTTCGGTGTCAGCTTACTTGGTCTCTTTATTTTTGCAACGTGGTTGATTGGTTATTTGATGTTGCCGAATAATTTAATTGGAGTGCTAGTGCCGTACTTCGAAGGCAGAGGTGAACTAGCAAGTTGATGGGCCCATGGTGACATCGAGTAAATAATAATTGTGGGGGTGACGAAAATTTGGGTTTGGTTTGAAGTATGAGTCGGCCATTATAATTCCGTCAGAGCCAAATTTGTTGCATGCAACGAAGTGGAGGGGCCCGATCTTGGTGGGTAATTTCTTGGTGCTTTGCTTGGCCAAAAAACCTTGCTAATAGATGAAATAAAGACCCACTGTAATCATGAAGTTTCGTCGCGGCTAGACTGGGTTGTAAAGATGTCAAGTTGTGTTGTACCGATAGAGGTGGAAGGGACGCCGAGTAATCTTTTGGCTTTGCCGAGTAATGTTGAAAAATGATGGATTAATCATGGTGCTAAAAACGGTGCCAAACAATGTTGCCGAATAAAGTTTGGTGCACTGCCGAATAATGTTGGTGAATTGATAATGGCCCAAATGGTGCGAAGCCGAACAGGTCATGAAAATGCAGATTTTGTAGATTCAAACTATTGACTTTGAGCCTTATATCTTCCACGTTTGAAGTCTGATTGGCCTTATTTTCGTGGTGTTGGATTCATCACTTGGCCTAGTGTGCATTCCACTATTCAGATACGTCGTTCCGCTCTGGGTTGGATGCCGTTGAACCTCTGAAAGTTGACCAAAAATAAGATTGATCGACCCATTTTGTGTTCGTTTGTGTTCGGATTGGCAATGTTGCGGAGTAATTAGTGGTATGGTTGCGCAATGGTTGGAAGGCAGATTTTGGCACTTTGATTTGCCGAATCACTTGGTCGGTGACAACTTCACCCTTGACTCGCTAGAAATTAAGGATCACCTGCCGATAACAATGTATTGATGTAAAGTATTGGCCCAGTATGTAATTCATGCTGTCTTGTGAATGAAGTAAACCATGATGCATTGAAGTAACAAGCGGGTGATTTGGACGCCGATTTCAAATGCGAATAACTTGTGCACGATATTTGGCTCGTAGTGGCGCCATTCTTCTTATCCTTGTGTTCATAGGTCACGTTAGTTGGAGAGTTGGTAGATACTCGGCAAAGTGAGAGCTTGATTGTTGCTTAGTCGGCTATGCAACTTGGTGAAATACATGATTATCGTTGCCGATGAGCTTGATGATGGAAATAGTGTGAATTGGGCAAGTTGATAATTATCTAAAATTGTCGAGCAAACTATGGTGAAGTCGCCAAGAGGTGTTGTCATCGTTGGGATTTATCAATGTCATTCGGCGCCAAGACGTTGCCGAGTAGGCGTAGTTGTAATAGCCAGATCTTGAGTTTGTAAGCTGATGATCGCTACGTAAAGATTTTGTGGATGACTCGGCAAGCTTGTTATGGGTGCCAATCAATTTCTTCCCGGATCGTAGGGGCTTTTCGATATACCAAAACTCTTGGTTGGCAACTTCTTAGCTTCACAATGTGCTGAATCACTTGGTGGGCATCTCTTTATACTTGGCGTTGCTAAGAATGTGGTCGGCAAGACTTCTTTATGCATGCGACACCTTTGATCTTCGGTTTTGTCGAGATTTTGGTTGGCATCAACGTAAGCCATTAGAGAAAAAGTGAACCCAACTTGTTTAGCATAGGTATACGTGCATATATATGAAAAATCAACTTCAAGATATGTTTTGTGAAACAGGGATTAAATAAATAAATAGATAGACGCATGTATTAATGTAGCCGAATAACTTTATTGAATTGTCGAAAAGATGTTCGTACCAAAAAGTGTGAAAACCATTTGTAGAGAGGGAAAATGCAACTATAAAAGTAGATCCACATAATATATGACGACTACTCTTCTCAGAATGTCAAGATAGATATTAAACAAATGTTTGGACCAAATCTATGAGCATCAATATATAATGGACCAAATCTATAAGCGCAAATTCAGAAATGAGATTTAGAATAACAAGAGAGTTGACAAACAACCCAATAAAGAGTTATTGTTGCTGAGTTGGTTAATAGACAAGCCAAATAAAGTGCCGAATTAAATGAGCCTTTCAATTTTAATAGTTTACTCCGATCTCATTTCGATCCTACTTAGAAGATAGTGGTGTCGAATATCCTGATTAATAAACTTTTAGAGAGAGAAAGTAAAGATGCTTTGCTCTAATTTCGTTCTTGTTGATTTTAGCAGGCAAAAATTGATATTCAAAAAACAACCCACCAATATACGTTTACTTACATCACAGATATATATATAATATTATATGTACGTAGATATGCATATTGCGAATCAAGTTGAATCAAAATGAAAATGAGACCCAGCCGTGGGCCGTATTGCTTGGGATTGATTTTGCTTTTGTGGAAAGTGTACTAACCTCGAAGCAACCCATATATGTTTACTTACAGCAGTATATTTGTTGTGTTCTTCATTGATCTCATTCATTCGTTCCCACAGACGGCGCCAATTGTGAGACCATGAAATATCCTCTCACATGGATGTTGTAGAGATCCAACGAAGAGAAGAGCTTCACCCCTGTATATCTGCAATGAGAAACATAGTCGGTGCCACCCAACCGGGGTTGCCGGCCGGGAGTACTCCGATGATGAAGTTAGTGCTTGGATCAGGAAATAGTATATGTATATTAGAAGGGGTGTGTGCTTTGTGTAGGGAGAACAGACATACCTTTCATTTGAGATGCCCCCCCTTTATATAGAGGAGGGGGGGTGTGATATTTATTTGGGCTGGACCCATTGTGGGCTTTGTGTGGGTTAGGCCGAATAAGCTTGTACCTATATTTTTCTGGCCCCCACAGTTTTAATCCATGCATGTTCTATTTGAGTATTGTTCTTGAAAAATGGTTTGAATTGGAGTTGAATTAAACACCATTGGGCCTTGATTTCTTAAATTGGGTTTTGAAACATGTTATTTTATGTGTTTACAAGAGTTTTCCAGAAAATGGGCCCAAGAGGATCGAATTTGGAACATCAAAACTTGGTTTTAAACTTGGAGTTCAAATCTGCATTTTTCCAGAATTTGGGTGCCCGCTCGGCGAAGTGCCGCTTCGGCGGGAAATCAAGCTCAAAGATACTTTGACACGTGTTCTGATCCGCTCGGCGGAGAGATGCCTTCGGCGGAGGAATCGAGCATCGATTACTTTCTTATTTGTTCATCGGTCCGCTCGGCGAAAACTGTGCTCGGCGAGGATCTGTTCAATGAAATTTCTAAAAATGTTGTCTGTATACATCTCTGCATCCTCATCCCATCCTAGGCATTCTTAGGCCTAGTTTAAAGCATCTTAATGAGGATATAGATGTAGAACACACCAAGGCAATTAGGGATTAAATTGTTATCTTCCCCAACTGTGTAACTTAGTGTGTGTTCGATCTGTTAACTGTATAGGGTTGGCGACTAAAGACGCGCTCTAGCATACTGTAGCCCAAACTCTGTGACTAACAATTGTGTAAAGATATGTTCAAAAATGACTATCTTTTGAACTGTTTATTGAACTGCATCTTGGACTATCTTGTTTATTGAAGTGCCTTTGTTTCTTGACCGTCTTGTTCTTGAATGAATATATGTCCTTTATTTTGAACTGCATTGTGGCATCCTTAGCAATTACTGTTTATTGTTACTGCTATTGTTTGACAAATCTCTGCTATCGACGGTCTATGAACGGATAGCCCCACCGACGGTCTATGAACGGGTGGATTTGTCTAATCGAATCGGTTCCCATGTTGGAACCACTACTGTTTACTGTTATGATGGCCATCATTTACTGTTTGGTCTGTTAAGACCTGGTCTTCCAAGACCTACTGTTTACTGTACTGTTATGCTAAGGGATGCACCACATATCACTGTTTCGACTGAATGACTGTTATGGCCTGAAATAAGAGCCACAAACTGAATGATTGATAAATTGATTGAAATGACTGTTTTCAATACTGAAAGGACATTCATTCTTAACCCCTTTATGCATTATGTTATTCACTGGGCTTTAGCTCACTGCTCATATATATATGTAGGTGTGCAGGCACCGGATCAAAGCTAGAGGCGTCAAGGTTAACTCCAGCTTTGTCAAGCCAACCTATGTGCTTCACTGCGAGGTTCCGAGCCTGCTATGCTAAGGCTTAGAGGTGTTTTAGTAATTCCCCCTTCCGTATTGTTTTGTAATATCGTATCGACTGTATGCTTGCACTGTACTGTACTGTAAAAGGGATTAGGTCCCTGTACTGAATGATGGGTATGTATATATATATACTGTTCTGTACTGTATTGTCTCTACATGTATGTATGAAAAATCTTTTGGCATACAGACTGGCACAGCTCATTGGACAATGTTTATTTACTGTAATGGCTTCCGCCATGCCCAATACTCTTTTTTTCTTGTATTCTTTAAGCGGGCCTTGGTAATCTTGGATTCTTGGCGATTCTGATGCTAAACCCATAGGGGCGGGTTTGGGTCGTGACAAAGATTGTTTTTCGTAAGAAAAAAATTCCACACTTTGAAAATACTTAAGTTAGGCTTCAAAGCAAAATTGGTTGACTCGAAGTTTTTGTGAACATAGTAAGGAGCAAGGTCACATTAACCATACAATCAAGCATGCAATTGGTACATAAAATCAGATCATGCCAAATAGGTAAAGAAAACCCTAGTTTTATTGATATGTAAATAATTACATTGGAAAAGCCTACTTGGCTACAAATTCGATTTCATAATAATAGGGAATAGAAAGATTAATAAGTTCATTAAATTTGTAACACCCGCATCCTTTAATCCATCGGAGAGTGTATTTAATTCCATTATTTTCTTTTTGAGAGTTTTTGGAGTTGTTGAATGTTGGTTTTGGAGGAGTATGATCTGATTTAAACTCATTGGGTTTGTTTGTTTGCGCTTGTTCTCGTCAAAAAGTTCCTTGGAAACTTATAAATTCTATTCTGGGGTCGACACCAACCTTCCTAAAGGTCGACCCTTATCTATTGGTGGAGTTTCTGGAGGCGTTGCTAGAAAATAGAGTTGACACCAACCTTGGTGGTGTGGATACTTGCCTCTTGTTGTTGTCCACAAGGGTCGACACCAGTCTAGGAAGGGTTGACCCTTGTATATTGCAAAATTTGTGTGTTGGTTGCTGGAAAATAGGGTCGACCCTTCCTGTCTAAGGGTCGACACCTTGCATGTTGCACAGATTACTTTTCTTCTTAGAGGGTCGACACCTCTGCCCGAAGGGTCGGCCCCTGTGTGTAATTTTTAACTTTTTGGGCTAGTTTGGGCCCTATTTTTGAGGGGTTTTGGGCCTATTATTTTATTGACCTTAGGGCTACTTCTCTACTACTATAAATAGGCTCCAAATACATTTTATTTCACTTTTTTCTCCTCTTTCCTCTATCTCAAACCGTGAGTTCTACTCTCTCTCTCTAAACTTAAGTTTTTGGCACTAAGGTCTCTAGATCTACTCATCTAGAGTGATTGTTTCACCATGGTCCTTTGAGAAAAAGTGTAGATCTCGTCAAAAGCTTCCTTTTGGTCCGATTGGTTTGTGGTTTCGTCGCCATTGATTTTTGGATTGTCATCTCTTGGCTTCAAGAGGTAGGGGTTTCTAGTTCTCTTTCAATACCCTTATTTATGAATAGATTTGTGGTATTTTCTTTATACAAATACAAAAGTTTATATTTTTATGGATATTGTGATAAATCACGAGATTGGGGGTTAGGGTTTGAAGAGAGTTGGGTTTATTTGTTGGGTTATGATCTTGGGTCATGAGTTTGGGTGTAGAAGTAATGGAAGGGTTAGAATAAAATGTGTTTTTGTGAAAAGCTTTAACTTCTCTTAAAAACCCTAGTTTGGCTCATGAAGATGGTTAATGGTTTTGCTTCAATTAATGGTAGAATCATGAAATTGAGATGTTAAATTCCATATGTACAAGGTTAATTGAAATTTTAAACAATTTGAGAAATGTATGTAAAAGTTGCGATTGAACTCATAATGTTGATGTCTTAAATTATGTTATAATGTGAACCAAGCTTGGGGGAAAGGAAATTACTACTGGTATGGATGATATGAGCCTTGTGTTGAAATGGTTGTGTTGAATCTTATTGTGTGTTATGTGAATTGTATTGGGTTATGTTGTGTTGAGTTGGTTGAATTGTGTTGTATGGAATTGAGTTGTGTTGGGTTGAGTTGAGTTGTGTTGGGTTATGTTGTGGTTGGTACCCCCGCGGGGGAGTTAAAAAATGGTTTTCGGTGCCCACGACCGTTCGTATTATAGCCCGCGCGGGGGAGTTAAAAAATGGTTTTTGGTGCCCATGACCGTTCGTATCATAGCCGGTAAATGTGGGGGATTGTTTTAAAAATTGAAAAAAAATGATTTTTCGGTACCCACAATCGTCTGTATAATAGCCGGTAAATGTGAGGGTGGTTTAAATTCAAGGTGCCCAATTGCCCTGTTTAGACTTATCGCTGGACGAATGTGGAAAAAGTGTTTTTGGGTCTCCACATAGTCCTGCCATATTGTAGCTAGCAAAAGTCGAAAAATGATTTTTGGGTGTCCACACAGTCCTGCTGTATTGTAGCCAGCAAAAATGAAAAAACGGATGGTTTTCGAAAATGTTTTGGGTGCCCACGTCCTGCCGTATAATAGCCAGCAAATGTGGGGGATGGTTTTTAAAAGGTTGAAAACGGTTTTCGGAAAAGACATGGTTTTTGAGAAAATAATTTTCGGGAGTTCACTTCTCGCTGTATAATAGTAGACAAAAGGTGGAATGTGCTATGAATAGGGTGCCCACTATCCCGCCATATCAAGCCAGCAAAAGGTGGAATGTACTGTGACGTGTGTGTTGAGGTCGGTGATGATATATGTGACTTGTATTGAACTTGTGAAATTACCATTTGATGTGTAAACTGGTATGGAATGGAAATGCTTATGGGAATTATTTGAAAAGAATGAATAATGAAATGATAATTGGATGAGGGGTTAGTGATAAAGAACTCACCGGATTGTTTGCATCTATAAGGAAAAAATTAAAAGTTTTGTTTTATGATTAATTGAGAAATTGAATTAAAAGGATCTATTATCATTGGGATATGTTGAATTACGATTGATAACGCACATGTGGATATAATGTAGTTGTGATATGTTGAATTATAATTGATAATGCAAGTGTGGATGTGATGTAGTTGTTAGATAAGTAGGAGTTGAGTATAGGATAACAATTAAGGACTATAAAAGAGATTTGGATTTTTGTATTGAGGAGTTACAGCAAATATGAATAGATGGGTGGGAATAGCACATATGTGGGATGTTTTTAAAGTATTAAGGGAATTTGAACTTGAGGTTATGACGTTATAATAAATGTAACTAGAAAAGGGGAGAATGGGAAACAAAAGAGGAATATTTTGGAATGTGTTAATAAATACAAAATGTTGTGGTTCCTTAAACATGTTTGTTTCCAAAAAGGATTTTTGGTTTTTTGATAAAAAGGATAGTTTTTGATGGTTAAAGGTTTTCCTTAAATGTTTAAATAAATTTTGAGAAAAAGGTACTCTACGTATGATATTTTGAAATTACAAAACGTCACCTACTATATGGTATCACCTTGCATGCATGATCATTTCTATCAATAGGATGGTTATTGTTTTAGAATTATGAGATTCCTACTGGGCAATTGTGCTCACCCCTTGTTGTTTTCATTTTTTTTTAACAGGAAGAGAATTCGGATTGATTGGTTGAAGGATTAGGAAGTTCATGTAGATCTTGTATGCAATCTCCTTGTATTTTGATGTTTTTAATTATTTATTTGTAACTCCGTAGTGAGAGCTTGGCATGTATTATTAATATTGTTGCATTCATCATGAGGGAGACATGTACTATTATGTTTCTATTACTCAAGGGTAATAGATATTTTTAACCCAAAAAAAAAAATGGACCTAAATTTCAGGTTTTTGGTAATGTTTCCGTGTAATTAAAATTGGGGTGTGACAAAATTTGACCCAGCAATGTTCAATGAACTTATGTTCTTTCTTTATTTTATTTTATATCCTATCAAAGCTAGGTTGTTGCAGCTGGTATGCTCTTATTTGGTGAAAAAGCTGTTTAGCTTTCACTTCAAATTCTGTCTCTTTCAAGCCTTATTCCATTTTGTCCATATTTAAATCATCCCAGTATGCTGAGTTCTTACTCTTGAAGTCATCATATTCTTCAATAAGGTTATCTGCTTCGTACTGTGTCTGAATTTGATTGGTTGTGATTTCGTCCAAAGAGTTACTAGTAGCTAAAGAAATTTTGTACCAATGAAGAAAGAGTGGAAGTTGATCCAAAAAGCTTGAAGCTCTGCTTGGGCAATGGGGTTGAAAACATGACCCCGAGTCATAACATAACAGGCCCACTGGAAGTTCTTGAGAGGAATCTCATCTCCAAGAACATTGAAAGGCAAGTGAGAGAAGGCAGCAAGTAGAAGTTGTGCTTGGTATCGCTCAAATGCAACTGGAAGAGCTGGAGGTTGGTAGGAAGGAAAAAACTGATTCTTGAAAAGAGTAAGTTTCAATTCCTCCATTTAATGAGGATTCTGAGGGAGAGGAGGTGCAGAGGGATCCATCCCGAAGGAAGAGGGGAATTGGAGACTATTTACTCATTCAAGCCAGTCAGAAGAGCAAAGTTTTGCCTTTTTAGCCAAGAATGACGGATTATATCCTTGTGCTTCGTCTGGATGAGGAGTTGCTTGCACTATCTTCACTGGCATGGAGGATGTGTACTACGCCACAAGCAAGTTGTCCTCCAGACTGCGTTGGTGATCAATAGGTACATAGGGGTAAACCACTGAGCTCTGAGCAAAAGGAGGACTTGAAAGGGGATCATTGAATTCAACAAATCGATGATGAATCTGCTCCTTTAATTGGGGTTCATCAAGTTTTGACCAACTTTCCTTGCCAGTAGACTTAGAGGAAGAAGAAGTGGCTTGGTCTCATGCGAAGAGTGGTGGGGCAGAAGAGGAGCCTCCAAGGTTCATTTCTTCAAATGCTTGGTCCAAAGGTTTGTAGTTGGCAGATTCTTGGTCTAAAGGTTGATAATTTGCAAAAGCTTCCATAACTTGTATAAATGGAAGCGGATAAGTGTAGCCAATAAATGCGTTAAGGTTCTTTCGAGGTCTGCAATCATCTTCCAAAGACTCCTCATATGCTCGATCGATGTAAGAGAATGTGTGATTGGCCATTTGGGATGTACTAGTCTTTTCGTTTACTCAAAGAATGGAAGTACAAAACATAAGGATTTAATGAAATTCATTGTTTTATTGTTCAATAGTAGTTATACTTCTGGAATATATAGAGTCCATGCATGTCCCGGAACGTGGGTAGATTGCACTAGTCCACTAATATTACCAAGTATTGGGTATTAGTGCGGGGGCTAATGTTGGCTGTATAATTTGTAAAAGCCAATCGCAAAGTGACACGTAGCACCTAAAGGGCAATTTGGGCAATTGATGCAAGCCTCTAATCAAGGACAGACATGTGGCAGTTTATATTGGTAGTATCAGATTTGCGTGGTATCTGAATAGTCAAGAGGTGTGAGATGACATAGCCTAACGGTACCTACAATTCAAATTCAAATTCAAATTCAAATTCAAATTCAAATTCAAATTCAGAAGGAAAGCCTAACTGTAAAAGAGACATAGTGGGAGCTAGTTGAGCGAAACCATGACCAAAGATCGTGAAGATGTATTTCGATGGTTGAAAGCCCAGTTCAGCGGTTATCATTGAAGAGTATAAATAGCAAAAAATGCCCCAGAATGAAAGACCCAGACTCAGATCCAGAAACTAGTTTATTTACTTCATTTTCTTTCCAATTTTACTTTTCCAGTTCTTTATATTTCCAACACTTCAATTCCTGTATTGCACTTCATTTCCTAGGAGTAGTTTCAAATAGTTTGTTGCTGTAAATCTCTATGAGGCTGGGTCAGATCATTGTAAGTTTTCATTTACTTAATGAAATTCAGATTATGAAATTGTTCTTTACTTATTGTTATTTTCTAATTTCTCCTAAACAATCCACTAGTAAAAGTTCTTTTCATTAAGGCTAAAAGAACTATAACACAGTCGTGTGATAATTGGTTGGTAATTAATATTCTGTAAGGACTAATTGATCCTTGCTAGCACGTTTAAATTTACATTATTAACTTTCAAAAGCCAAAAAGCCAACAGTACTTTTTCCAAATGTAACAACGTAACATTCCAAAAAAACTCTTAGTATACTTTTCCTAAACGTAACCCTCCAATCAATGTAATACACAAAATCCCCTTAGTATATTTTTCTCAAACGTAACACTCTAATCTAACACATTAAAAAACTCCTTAGTGTACTTTTCTCAAACATAACAACGTAACATTTCAAAAAATATTCTTAGTATATTTTTTTCAAACATAACACTTCAATCAATATAACACACAAAAACTCATTAGTGTATTCTTTTCAAACGTAGCACTCTAATATAATACTCAAATGTAATACCAGAAAACCATACTAACAGAAAATGTAAATTTTCACGCTCGACAACCAACACTTCAACCACTAATCCCTCTAAAAAAATCTTCCATACCTTACTCTTCCATTCCCATCTCAAAAAAGAATCAGAAAATTTTAAAAAAATAAATCATAAAAAGGCATTCACTTAAACTCAAATGGTAGCAAATTAAATAAATACAACTTTTCAAAACATAAAAGACTAATTGGTTCGTAAGAAAATTCTTAGAATTAAATGGATCAATATTTGTTCATATGGGATTTATGATAAATTTTCCTTAGTAAAAACATGAGCAAAAAAAATAAAAAGAGTTATATGTAACTTGTAATAACTTTTTGACTAAAAACTCACATTCCTAAACAATGCCACATCGAGTAACACATGTTTTGCTATCTCTTAAAAAAAATAATATAAAAGCAATAAATCACACTATTTTAATTAAAATATTATGTGTAATTGTTCGAAGAGAATTAAATAATTTACCCCTTTTAGAGTGTACAAATGATAAATTTTGCCTCAAGGTTCACTACAGGAAATAACACTTTTGCCGATTAAAAATTTAGTCGGCAAAAGTCCATTTTTAGTTAGCAAAAGTTTTCCGAGACTAAATTTTTTGGTCACCACTTTGGTTGCCAATAGAGGGTTGGGAAAAGTAATTAGCAACTAAAAATTTTTTTAGTCAGGAAAATGTTATATTTGCCGACTAAATTTTTGGTCGCCAAATATATATTTACTATGACTAAATCATTTTGTAGCTAAAACACTTTAGTTGCCAAAAGTGATATTTTCCCGCCTAAATATGTTAGTCGCTTATTTTACCATTCCCCGACCAAACATGTTAGTCACCAAAAGTAACATTCCCTGACCAAATCTGTTAGTCGCCAAAAGTAATGTATACGCGACTAAAACTTTAGTCGGCAATAGACCTATTCGCGACCAAACTCTTTGGTTGCCAAAATTAATAATTCACCGACTAATTATTTAGTCGTCAAATGTACCCTTTTGCCTACCAACATTTTGGTCGCCAAATATGAGTGGTCATACACTGACTAACAACTTTAGTTGGCAAAAGTATTACTTATCTTTCCCGACTAATCATTTAGTCGCCAAAAGAGGAAAAATAAAACCAATTTTTGGTCGCCAATTCAATTCTTTTTTTTTATATATAATAGTCCATCAAATCCATTCAATATAACCTGTAATTTGCAAGAATCAATCAAACCAACAAAATCAACTGAATCATTAACATCCAACAATTTACATAAATCATCAAATCCTTAACCTATTTAATTAAAGTCATCAATTATTATAAGTTTTCATCCACAAGTAATTTCAAACTACATAATCGGCCAATTAAAAGTCATGTAATCTATATAATCATTCAATTCACATCCATTTAGCATAAAAATTTAAAACATAACAAGTATTTGTTATTATATTTTAAATTTTTATCCATGAGCATCTATTCAAAAATATAACTAGTCTATCCAAATATTTTCCATACACATCTATCCAAAAATGTATAAGCCTGTAACCAATCAAAAATGAACACGTATCAAATTAAATCATTGTAAGTGAAATAAGTATTCATTTGTAGTTACAGTGAAAAAATTCTAACCAGAAAACATATGTATGAAGTAAACTAATAAGAAATGCATTGTGCAATCCCTAGAGTGTACAACATTCCAAGATCCATACTGTAAAACACATCCTTCGAATATTTAGTGCAGAAAAAATAGAACTTCGTGAAATTTCTACTGGAAAATGAGACATCATTTCAGTCTAAAAGGTACATTCATACAGGTGTAGAGGCAAAATCTTTTTCCCTCCAAAAGTTAAGCAAATCCTGAGCCTCTTAAGTAACTGGCAGTCAATGAAGTACACTGGTGAAGGCTCAGGCAGTAAGAATCACCAAACAAAAACAATCACAATTAAATAGGTATAATACAAGGGACACCATCACACTTAAATAGGTAATACATGATGAACCTCACACCTTCCCCTAGTGGCCAATCTACAAATTTTCATCACGGGGATGGGAAGGATACATGATTGCAAACATCTAAAATCTCATAAACTATCATCTCCCTCGACAAATTAATGCTTGCAATTTCAGTCCTATTTTAATTTCCTTAAACTGTTGTCCCCTAAACCAAATGCCTGTAATTCGCCGAAGAAAGAAGAGACCATAATTAGATAAACAAAGTTTGAAACAACAAGTCATACAATTCAATTCTTGTGCTAACAGCCAATATTTCAATAAATTTGATGAGAATGTTGAAATAAACAAGGACAAATTGATTTAAGTAAAAGAAATAATACACATTAAATTTAATGATTGCATTTCATAGTCAAGTATTACCACAAAGATGATGTCGAAAAAGCTACCCATCTGAATGTACTCATAAACCAAAAGTTTTTGAGAAATCAACACAAAATCAACTCAAAATTTGGATGGCCTGTTTTGAGCTTGAATTTGGGATTTATATGTAGAAATCAAACCCTAGAAGTTTCGAAATCAAAGTACAACAACCAAACCAATTTCATAAATCGACACGAAATTAAACTGAATCAAGCATATAAAACCCTAAAGCAACAATCAGAAAGGGGGAAATAGAGGAAGGGAGAGAGACTCAAAACGAGAGAGCTCGAACGAGTTAGAGAGACACACACAGATAGACCGAGAGCGAAAGAGTGAGCGCGCGCACGCGCGAGAGAGAGAGAGAGAGAGAACCTGTGATCTGTGGCTGGCGGTGGTGATTTGCGGCAGTGACCATAGCGATGTGCTCCATACGATGGGCTGCAGACAAGTGCTTTCTGTGAGGTTTGGCGGTGAAGGACAGTGTGTGTGAGAGGTTTGAACTTCCTTGTCTAACAGAGAAAGGGGAAAGAGCCAATAAATGAATTCCCTCTTCTTCTTTTTTTTTTTCTTTACCTTCAACGACTAAATTTAGTTTTAGTCGGAAAATCTAAATCAACGGCGACTAAAATCTTTGTTGCCAAAAGTTTTAATTTGGCGACTAATAAATATTTTGGTTAGAAAAAGTAATATAAGCACGACTAATTTTATTTTGTCACCAAAACTTAATATTTGCCGACTAATTTGTTTGGTCGCCAAAGAGAAATCATAATAATATGTTTGTTTTTGGCGACTAATTTTTTTTGGTCGGCAAAAAATATTATATGTCAACCAAAAACAGATTTAGTAGCCTAAAATGTACACTAACGGAGATTAATACATTTTTTAGTCACTAAATGTTAAATTTTTGGCGACTAAATTTTTTTTAGTTGCCAATAAGTAATATATGTCGACTAAAAAATTTTAGTAGCTATACCCTAAATCAACACTGACTAAATTTTTTTTAGTCGCCAATAAGCAATATATGATATATTATGGCAAAATTTATTCTCTGTGTGAAAGAAAGAAAGAAAGAGACTGCTTGCTTGTGAAGGACTAAAGAACTTGCTTGCGGCGGTGGTGATATATTTTGTGTGTGAAAGAAAGAGAGCAAGAGAGAGAAAGAACTTGCTTACTTGTGAAGGACTAAAGAGACTGATATTAAAAGTAAAAAAATAAAAAATAAAAGAGACTTGGCAAAATTTGGGCAGCAATCTTGAAATTTTTTCACTAAATTTGTATACGCAATTTGCCGACCAAAAAAATATTTTGTAGCCTAAACCCTAAACTAATGCCGACTGAAAGTTTTTTTGTCGCCTATTGTGAAACTTTTGGCAACTAAATGTTTTTTAGTCGGCAAAAAGTAATATTCCTCGACTAAAAATATTTAGTAGCCTAAAAGTTAAATTAACGCCGACCAAACTTTAGTCAGTATTTGCCAAAATGTAGTTCAATACCACCAAAACGGCATAGTTTTATTATCTGCGACCAAAATATTTTAGTTGCTAAAAGTTTTTTCATTCCCACTTTTTTCTTTTGTCTTTCCTCTTCGACTTTTGCCGACCAAATTTCAATTTTGGTCGCAGAAAATTATACTTTGGCAACTAAAAAATATTAGTCGGCGAAACTCCAAACCTTTACCGACCAAATTTTTATTTAGTCGCCAAATGAAATTTTTTTGCGACTAAATAAAAGTTAGTCGGCAAATTTGGTCGGGAAAAGTATAATTTCCTGTCGTGGTTAAAATAAGTTGAAAAATAATGAAATATTTCTTAATATTATGTGACATTATTTAAGTATTCATCCTGATAAATGAAAAAATTGCAAAATATACTAGTGAATCGTCCATTTACACCTAATGAATAACAAAAATGAGTCAATATTATTTAATGGGTAATGCTATACAAAAAAAAATTTTATACAAAAATTTGTATAAAATGACATGCATTCTGTAGTCTTTTCGCTAAAATATCCACCATTGTACGTTATAATTATAAAATGCAACTGTCATATCATTCTAAATCTTTATTTAACTAACTTGTAATTTTTTATTTCATCATTAATTAAAAATACAAAAAATGAAAAAATCACATTATATACTAAGAGGATGCTTAGAATAATCTAAATAAATATATTTTTTTTTAACTTTTTACCAAAATAATATGAAAAAAATAAAAATTTAATGTAATTCAAAAAAATAAAACGATAAAAAAATATACAATGTGGAGAATGCCAAAAACTACCTGTACCTAATAATAACCAACCTAGTAAGCTCTACTAAGGTGCGTTCATCTCATTAAACTCACGGGAAGAGAGAATTATGTACAGCTCTCCACAACAAGAACTACAACTCCGTGGTGGGTTAACCAAGTCAAAACATAAACAAACCTTTCGTCCGTAATGTGGATTGATTTTTTAATTTTTTGACTTTTTAATTATTTTAATTTGGACTTAAAAAATCTCGTTTTGAATAAATTTTTTAATTTTTTAAACTTTTGTAAAAGAAAAAATAAAATAATTATAAATTAGATGTGATGTTTTGTCTTATTAAATTAAAAAATTTATTTTATCTTTTTTAATTATTTCAGCCAAAAAATCTTTAGCTTTTTTATACCAAACGAACTCTAAGAGTAAGGCTGCGTAAAAATTTAGCGAAAAGCCTTTGCCTTTGGCCTTTTTTTGTTTTTTTTTTTTTAAACAATTTGCATTATCAACCCAAACGGCTGCGTAAAAATAATTGTATGACAAATGATGAATTAGTTGAATTGAGTTGCGTACAAGTCGTGCTAGTGGGGGCGTTGCTGTAATAAGCCAGGTGATATCTGGTGTGTTTATTTATAGTTATTTACATCACGTTCTCTTAATTATTAGTAAATATTATTTTATTTTTTTATTTATGAATTCATAAATTTTGTAAATATTAGTTTGAATTTTTTTTAAACATCTTTTTTATTAACTTATTTTCATTTTCAGTAATTTTTTTTTAATTTTTCAAAAAGTTTTAGGTTTGTGGATTCTACTCAGGGAAACGAATCGAAAAATTAAAATTTAAAAAAAAATTAGAAAAGACAACAACAAAAAAATAGTAAACTTTTTTTGGCTTATTTTATTTTTTCTAATTTTTTAGATTCGTCACAAGACAGATTGAAAAAATAACATTTTTTGACATAATTTTGGAAAAAAGTCATTAAAAAAAATTAGAGAAAAAGGTGGCTTTTTAATTTGTTCTCAAACAACTTTGAACTATAAAAAATATATTACTTTCATCATTGCGGAACATTCATAGACTTCTTCCAAAATAGGTGTATTTTTATATGATTTTCATAATTAAAAGGATCAACATGTATAAATTCATAAATGAAGGATTAAAGTGAGATTTATTAATTTAGTATAATTAATTATTTTGTATATGCAAATAGTAAGGCAGTGAGTCCAGTCTGTCATACCTAGATTCAGGACATATGTTTGGTTTGAGTTTGGGAGATGAGTTTTAGAGATAAAAAGTACGAAAAGTTGTTTGGTTTAGTTTTTTTCAAAAGATGTTTTGAAAATTATTTTGAGAGAGAATTTTAGAAAAAGTGATTGATTTGATGTGTATGAGAGAGAGATTTGTTTGAAAAATTTATAAACAAAACAAGTTTTGGGAAATTTTTTTGGAAAAATTTGTTTGGTTTGATTACTTTTAAAAACTTATTTGTAGAGAATTTTTCTCAAAAATTTTTAGGAAACACAAACCAAACAAGGCATACAGCTCATTTCTTAGCTCCAAAGCCAAACTAAAAAATGCCATTCTTTGCTTTTTGAAGCCCCGTCCTAATGTTGTCTCTCTTTTGACCTTTATTTCAAAAAAGAGGAAGAACAAATCAAACAATTATTATCATATTTCAAAATTCCAATCCAAATGAGCGGGTGCCTCTTTGCAACTCTTATGACAAGAAGTCAAAATTACTTTGTTAAAGTTATTTTTTGGTTTATTATAATATATATATATATATATATTTGGGATATATAACTTTAATGATTAACATGCCATTTTAACACAATCGATTCTCATATTATTTTTTGATCATTGGATTTACTACTCAAAAAGTGTCTTATAATTACGATTTAATTTTGTTGATGTGATCAAAAATGATTTTGTTAAATTTAAAGTAAAAAATTTGATACAATATTTGACTTTATTATTTTTCTAATAAGGCATTAGACTCACTTGAATTTTTTTTTATATTAAAATGTCTAACCAGAAAATAACTTTGATAAGTCTTATGACTTTGTTATTGGTTTCAAATTGTTTAGAGACCGTTCATCTTTTGATTCTTATCCGACTTATCCCTTTTTCCCTCCTCTCTAGGTTTGAATATGTTATTGATATTTTTGTAAAGGATGGAAAGAGAAAAATTAAACTCGTGATTTCCTAACATACTGAAAATATATATATATATATAAAATAAAATAGATATACTTCATCTCCAAAGTCAAGGTCTAATTTCACACTACAAACAAAACTTAAAAAGAAAAAATGAAAAATAATAAATAATAAATAAGTAAAAGAAAAGAAAAAAAAAGGGGGATTGAGACAGCCTTCAAGGAAATTATTATGGATCCCAAATAAATTATCAAAATTTCTATCAAAACTCTTACATGGGTGTGGGACCCACGCACACCACATGTGTGAGTTCCACACCCATGTGAAAGTTTTGGTAGAAAGTTTGGTAATTTATTTAGAGTCCATAACTTAGCCTTCAATTCCAAATTCAAGGTCTTGAAGAATAAAAAATGATTGAGATAGCTTTTAATTCCAAATTCAAGGTTTGAATTTCAGTGTCAAACAAAACACACACACACACACACAAAACCGATTGGGGCAGCCTTCAATTCCAAATTCAAGGTCTAAATTCACACTGCCAAACAAAACTTCGACCAAAGTAAGGCTTGCCAATTAGGGTTTTTTGAGGCTTTAATCAATCAAAAAGTGTAGGCTCTCTTTCATAAAAAAATGAGTACAAATATTATAATTATTGCATAGATAGTGAGATTCAAATTTATGATCTATTGTCTTTTTTTATTCTGATAAGGAGAAATAATTTTATTATTTATATTCTCAACCATTTATCTCCTTAGCAAACCTTGCCCAATCCCTTAGCCCAATTTCATAATTTTATTTATTTATTTAATTTTATTTTTGTGTTGGATCAATCGATATGAGTATTTACAATATAGAGAATTATAATTGGAAATTCACACGTACGATTTAATAAGGATAGATCCCTTAACCTTCCATATTAAAAACTAGGATTAACCCGTGCCTAAAAGCACGCCCCACTATAATTTAGTCCAATCTAGATCAACCATTAAAATTTGACATAGAAAAATACTAAATCTTAACCGTATGATCTCACAAATAACCCATTGAATTTTCTCCTTAAAACTAATATGAACTATCCAAATGTCCACATAAGACAAATGTCTGAGACATTTTCAAAACCAGCCTCATTTTGTTATATAGATTGTGAATGATTTTGAATTTTAATTAGAAATATAGAAAACAAATGTTTTTTATTTTAAAAATTTATAATATATAATATTATTCATATATAAAAGGGGCTTCTTGCTGAGATTCTATCTTAAACTTCTATTTAGTTTTTTTTTTTTTTTTGTTAATTAAAAAAAAGATGTTTTGTGAGGATATCACAACATCCATAGGGCCTGACCCCAAGGTAACTAGTTGATGGCTAAATTTAATCCAACCTATATGAAGGGATCCACACTAAGACACTCAATGGAGCTTAGCCATGTGTTACAAAAGAGGCCAAGTATCGATCATATTATAGCGCGACGTCTCTTAAAAGAATCAATTGGACAAAGCCAGCATTTCGCATCTCTACATGAGACTGCCACCCCTAGTGATAACTTCTATTAAGAGTCAAGCCACCCTAATTTTAAAGTGTATTTTTTAAAATATATTTACGTGTCACATAATCATAATGCATGCAAATTCTTAATCCTAATCCACCTAATGCATCTACCAAATGCTAACTGTGTTGATTATGAGCTCGTTTGGGAAGAAAAGGCCTGAGGTTTTTTGGCTAAAATAGTCAAAAAAAAATAAAATAGACTAAAAAGTTAATAAGACAAAATATTACATCCAAACCATAATCATTTCATTTTTTCTCTCACAAAAATCAAAAAATTCAAAAAGTACATTCCAAATGAGACTTTGTAGCCCTGAACTAAAATAACCAAAAAACTAACTCACATTCCAAATAAAACCTATATTAGAGTTCTTTAGCTCAACCCTCTAACCTTACTGGTCAACTCAAATAAAATAATCATCGACAAAACATATGTTAAAAATAGAATATTATTTTGAGCAATCAACTTCCATACCAAATCACATTCAAATGTCTTTTGAGTTGAGAGCAAGCAATTGATTCAATTATATTTTCGACATGGTTGGTAAGTTTGGGAACCTAAGTTTGAGTCTGAAATAGTCTCAAAAACCCAAAAAAAAAAAAAAAAAAAAAAACCAAATAGTCCCTAAACTAATGATTTATGTTAAAAAAAAAAAAAAAAAAGAGAGAGAAGAAAGTAGCTCGGTGACAGTGTAGGCATAGCCTACCACTGTCACATTGACAAGTTGTCCCATTGTTGGTAAATAACAAGTTTGTCCCTTTAGACCAATTTTGAAAAAAGAGGTTAGGGACAAAATTGTCATTTCAGCCTCAAACATCATTTCAATTATATTTTTTTTAATACAACAACTCAAATAAAAATTCATCATATCTTCCCAAATACAAAAACTAAAACAGTAAAAAATTTGAAAAACCTAAAAAATAGTTACTTCCCAAACACCCACAAAGTTAGACTGACTATTATTTACTACTATTTGATGAGACTAAATTTTATGTAAAACAAATGCTAATATTAATATTTTGTAAGACTTATTACAAAATGTTGTTAATATCATATAAGATGTCACATTAGTTGATACTAAAATTTAATCATCACACTATTACTTTTTTACATTGTGTTTGGATTAAGAATTCTTTACATTGTGTTTGAATTAAGAATTTAAGGGAGAGACATGAAGAAAAAGAAAAATGAAAGAGAAAAGTAAAAATAAAAAAAATAAAAAATTAACTTTTATTTTATTCATTTTTTTCCTTTCCCTCCATGAATTCACTTTAGAGTGCACGTTTGACTCGTAAGAATTGAAAATCGAGAATCAAAACCAAACCCAATAAAGATTTTAGGAACTGACGTCTTTGATTCAGTTCTTCATTTGAGCATTGATTAAACCGAATCAATCCGATAACCAATCCCTTAAACTTAATTTTTTATTTTATTTTTCCCACTTAACCTTGCTATCATTCCCACTTAACCTTTTCAAATCAGCTTAAAAATATGAGCTTTGCTACAAATCCTCTCACCTGTTATTGATATTTTTACTTGTCTACATTGATAGAGAACAAACGCTTCTCTATTCATTAGTCTCTCACCTATTATTGATATTCTTACTTGTCCTATATTGGCAGAGAACAAACGCTTTTCTATTCACGGGCCTCTTTTGAGAAGGTAAAAAAATGCCAGTTTATTGGCTTAGCATCACATCGCCTCTTTATTTTTTTACACGTTTTTTCATAATAAGCCAATAAGTAAAAAAAAAATCACTTCCCAAAATAAGCATATCAACTTATTGCTAAATAACAATAAGGTAGTTTGGTGGGCGTAGCTTTGTTTTAGGCCCAACATTATGTGAAGCCTGAAAGAATTGGGCCAGTTGCATAATGGGCTCGTCACAATAAATCATGAAAATGATTTGGACTGAACCGAATTGGGATTTGTTGGTTGGTTTTAGGTTGGGCTAGGTTGGATTTGAGTTGAGTTTAAACCCGAACCAAATCAACCCATGTGTCGTGAGGTTGGGTTGACTCGATAAGAATTGGATTGGGCATTATGTAAGTCTGAATAAGATTTTGATATTAATTAAGTAACAAGTGATGGCTCTTTCAAATAAATGTATACGTAGTTGGCGCACCAGATTTGACGAACTGTTTACCACCTTCCCAAGCAGCCCATGATTTTATTCATAATTAATTTGGGTCTCATTTGGTGTAGTAGATGAGATGAGTACCAATATACCCCAAAAGTAATAATAATAATAATTATTATTATTATCTGGTAACATTGGGACTTAACACACTGTCACATTATTCTAATGACAAATATTATATAAAAATTAAATATGAAAATCAATTTAATTATTATTATTATTATTGCTATTATTTTTTACTTATAAATCATGATCAACATGCTAAGGATATCATAAAGGATATACTTTGATTGTCCTCCATGTTATTTTAAGGAAAATAACAAATTGGCGTATATTTTGAAAAAAAAAATCAAACTAATGATAAATTTTGTAAATTTTAATTATTAAGAGTATAAACTTTTCCATATATATATGTAATTATTTTTTAAAGGTATAACTGATTTGTAATTTTCCCCTTATTTTAAAAGAAAACTACCGTGATGTGGAATATGAGAAAAATTATTACTAGTGAATGGTTAGCAAGTGAAAACTTTATTTACAAACATTTTTTTAAACGACCTCTTACCTTTTTATTTTTTTATTTTGCTCTCGCACTTTTTTTATCAAATATTTATCTCTCTCTTACCTTCCTTATTTTTATTTTTTATTGTTTTATTTTGATAAAATATGTATAACTTTTAAAATATAACTTCACAAGGTACCTCACATTAATAAGCACAATGTAAAACTCATAAGACGTGTTATAACTTGATGTACTGAGCCTTCTTTAGTTGAGCTCAAAAAGCACAAAAGATAAAATAAGTTAAGGCTAAGTTTGGCAAATAAAAAAAGTCAAAAAATTAAAAAGTTACTCAAAAAGTTAAAAAGTTATCACTATTCATCAAAAGTCAAAAATTACGGCAACACAACTCTCAATCATAATTTTTCCCTACACACTAATTTATACAATTTTTTAATACATATTTTTTCATAAAAAGTCAAAAAATTAACACAAATATCCATATTTTTTTCCTCAAATTTTTAGTCTAAAAAAATAAAAAAATACACTTATTTAGGACACTCCAAAAATCAATAAAAAAAATATCACTTTCAAACTATAATTATTTTATTTTTTTCTCATAAAAATAAAAAAGACTAAACCATACGAATTTTTTAGTACCAGATTAAAAAAGTGTCAATTTAAAAAGCTAACTAAAAAAAAGTCAAACAACGACTAAAACATATAGTAGATTTGCAGCCTATGTTGTACCACATTTTTACTCCATTAAAAAATAATAATAATAAAAAAAACAAAAAAAAAAACAAGTATGAATCATGGAAGGAAAAGAAACAAGCTAAATGTATATTACTTAAGAAAAATGTTTTGTGGCCCTAAAATCTGTGACCTTAATGGCTCTAATTTCCTGTTTGGGTAAGTTTGTTTTTTTTTCCCTTTTTTTTTACCTGATATGGAAATTAGGGTCATTAGGACCACTAATTTTTGAGCTACCAACCAAAGCCGATTACTTAAAACGGTATTATGTATTTTAAGGATTGAGTCCATTTTTAGGTACTTATAGCAGTTGTTAAAGTAATATACTACCATTAATGCATTGATAATGTTATAGTATACATATTGTTTTGGCGATAATAAATCAACTTTAATTTAAAGGGAAATTTATTGTGCAGTAGAATATGAGGAAAGTTAATGGTAACTTCCACAAAATTCTAATAGCAATGGCATGTAAAAACTATGTATTAAAAAGGTTATATTATATATATTGCTTTCATTCTTTGTTTAGTGGACCTTTTTACCTTTTTTGGTTTTATTTTACTCTCACACTTTTTTTCTATCAAATCGGGTGTCGGCACACACATTCTCTATTTTCTTACTGTATAACTTTTAAAATATAACACTGATTTTTATAAAATTAGTACTATTGAGTAGATATTGATGATACCTTTAAAACGAGATTAATATTAATTATATTTAATAAAATATTATATTGTTTTTAAAAAAATACATAATTAAAAAGACATGTATGGTTGAAATTGTGTAACAAAAAAAATTTATAATACGAATAATAAAATGATCTAAAATTAGTTAAATATAAAACATAATTTTCAATCTCAAAGTGAAAAAAAATGAGAATGTAGAGATTAAAAATAATACAGTTGTGTTGGGTGCAAGTAACACAATTGTTATGCAAACTAATAAATTTTATAAATTTTTTGTTAGTAACCAATGTGTCATGCAATAAAAAAAAATTAAAATATAAAACATTACCCACTTCAATAATGTAAAAAGTATTACATCAACAAATAATAATTTTTTAATAATTTTTTTAATTTATATAGTATTAGAAAATGGCTACATGGTTGCACCCTCTAATTTATTGCACGTGCTTAAAGTGACTCCATTGGATGACTCTTCTATACTGAAAATAAGTCATTTTATGGCTTGTTTTGGCAGCTCGACTAAATGTCATTTTTTAAATTTTTTTAGTTTTTTTAGATCATATCATCTCTTTTATTTTTACACATTTTTACAAAAAAAAATTAAAAAAATTTAAAAGATTAATTTTTAACCTACTTTTAAAAATAAGCCTATATTAAAGTTGAAAAGAAAAGAGAAAAGAAGAAAAAAAAGAAAGAAAAGAATAAAGGAGAGGTTATTAAGAGGAAGACTAGTTCAAAAAGAGGAGAAAGTAACGATCATCATATTTTTTGTTTGTCAAATTATGGAATATTCTACTTTAAGAAAACTTTTTTAAAAAAATATTTTAAAAACTCTATATTTCTACTTATCATTCTAGCATTACTCTAGCTCTTTCAACTTGTTCTACATTTGTGTAATTCCACGTCACTCATAAGCACAAAGGTAAACCCAAATATGCTTTCGTTAACTATCCTACAATTGTCTTCATTTGCAAGTCTTATTTTTAAGGGTGATTTTCTAGGAAATTATTTTTTTAAGTCTATTATTTAGACATTTGATTCAATAAATCATAATTATCATATTTAAGATATTTTATGAACAATTTCAACTTATAAATATTTTTTTGATTGCTTAGCAATTTAGTGATGTGAATATTTATGTTTTACAATGTGAATTTTTACATTAACGTGTGAATTTTGGCATCGACACATTGTTAATATGAATATTATTATTAGAGATAGTTTAGTAATTATATACTCATAAGACTTATTAAAATATAAGAAAATAATTTAGACTAAGTGGAATATAAGTAAATGAAGAGAAATTTATGAATAAATACCCACATTTTTAACATATTGTAATATTTATTTTCCAAAAAAGAAATGAAATAAAAGTAAAAAGACCCATATACATATTCATCAACTTTTATCTTTTTTATGGTAAACGGATAAATTATTATTTTCATTATTATTACAAATCTCTATTCATTTTCTTTTTATTTTTCTAATCTTTAAAAAAAAAAAAAAAAAAAAAAAACTAGCATAGTCCACTTTTCTTTTCTTTTCTTTTTTTTCATTCTATTTCCCTTAATTAGATCTATATTAATATAGGTATATGAAAAGGGAACAAGGACTCTAACAAGTAAAAAAGTCCCTCGAGTTAGCTAATAAGTTGGCTTCAATCATTTATTTATCTATTAAGCAAAAAGGTGACAATATTAAGAAATAAAAGTTGTTTATTATTAATTTATTGGATAGAAATAATTATATAATAATATGTGAGAGGTTAAAATTGGCACGATATGTGAAACTAGTTAAAACTCGTGTATCTCATTAAGAGGTTAATGGTTTAAAATTTTCCACCGGCGTGTGAGTTTTGTTGTATTAATTATTGTTATATTTAATTTATGTATGAATCAGATTAAAAAAAAAAAAAAAGAAAAGAAGCAAGATATGTGGAATAGTTGGATAGGTCTACATGCAAAACAGAGGTAAAATTCCCGAAAAAGGCCCAGTGCATGACTGAACTAGTCAAAAATGATTTGTTTAACAAATATTCTATTGACGAAGACTTCACTATTCAATTACTTCTCTTTTAGCAGTTGGTAAAAGTATTTATAATATAAAAAATTACAATCAAATAATTACATATACATCAGTCCAATAATTAGCACCATAATAAGTGGAAAAGAAAAACCAGTTGAAAAAAGTTTCCTAATAGAAGAAGAATTATATATCAATCTTTGCCTTTAATAAGTAGAATTTTTAGATAAAAGTGTACAACCTTAACTAACTGAGTTAACCCAATTAGTTTCCTATTACAAGTTAGCTGTATCCAAATAGAAAATTAATTTTTTTTATTTCCTTGACCAAAATTTAGTCCAAAATTAACTGACGTTGTAGTATGAAGTTGTGAATTTAACTCAAATAAAAAAGAGTTTAATATCTTTTTGAAGTACTTATTTTATCTACTATAATGAAGAGAATTTCAATCTAATCGTAATATTTATGAAGTTATATATAAACATTTGTCTCATAATATATAACCACTTAACTAAGGGGAGAATCATCAATGAAATTCAACACCATCAAATCTATAACTAATCATAACTTATTAACTTTTATTGGTTTTGCTAGCAAGTATTTCTCGAGTACAAAAAAAAAAAAAAAAAAAAAAAAGCACAAATAAAAAAAATAAAGAACATGATGAGATATTTTTCACTGAATTTAATGTATTTTTTTAATTAAAATTAATACATTTTTTTCTAATATTTTTACCTATTTTCAAAATATTTTCTTAGCTCAATCCTAATATTAACCAATGTCTCAAGACACTCATTAATATGTGCCTTTTATACAAATCATATCACATTAAAAAAATATTATTAAAGAATAATGCTTGAGACCCCCTTTTGGGGGTCACCCCCTCACCCCGTTGCCACGTGGCAGGTGGTGATTGGAGGAGCAGGAAAAAAAAAGAAAAAGAAAATGTAACCAATGAGAGAGAGAGGGGGTCAAAGGGGTGGGGAAAAAGGGGGATGAATCATTGCTCTATACTTTTTGTGATTTGTTTAAAATACAAATTATTTTATATAGTTTTAAAAATTACATTTCCCTCTTTCAAGTTTGACTCATTTTATTAAAAAATTATTAAGTCAATTAATAATTTTTCATGATATTAGAAATTTATTGTAATTAGTAACAAAAAAAAGAAAG
This sequence comes from Camellia lanceoleosa, assembly GCA_025200525.1. Lineage (NCBI taxonomy): Eukaryota > Viridiplantae > Streptophyta > Magnoliopsida > Ericales > Theaceae > Camellia > Camellia lanceoleosa. The sequence goes on along the minus strand of CM045760.1, from coordinate 192,275,381 downwards.
AAATATAGTTTAATTAACAATTCAAATAATTTTATTACTGTGCACGATAATAGTTAAAAAAATTATTTATTTTCATTAAATTTTTTTAAAAAAAATTATAACAAAAAATTATATATAATTTTTAAATTATATAAAATAATTCGTATTTTAAAAAAAAATCTATAGAAATATATTTGTACCATTTGTGTGGTGTGGTGTGGTGTGGAAATTCTGAGATTATACAATTTCAAAGGCCAAAAAAAAAAAAAAAAGACAAAAATACTCTATATGCTGCTGAGCCTGATGCTAATCATTGTCAAAAAACAGTGAATCTCTGTTATTTCCAGACAAATCACATGTCTAATCTTAGAGAATCTTGACAGTTTTTTAAGCCAAAATGACCAACAACACTATGGATTAGCTTTTTTTTTTTTTTTTTTTTAATAATTTGTACCTCTAAAAAAAGACTTCTAATGCATCTTTAATTTGTCTTTTTCTTTTTTTTTTTGTCTTTTATTTCATTATTTTTTTTAATTGCTAGACAGCTTATTAGAGTTGTACTGAAGAAGCTCTAATTAGAACTCTCCAACAGTCCCTTTTTTTTTTTTTTTTTGAAAAGGAAGGGCGGTGATTATTGGATTAGCTATTTTATTATGTTGCAAATAATGACCACCTCTTTTTGCAATTAGGTTAAAAATCAGTTTATTAATTTATTTTAGTTTTTTTTAGTCACATTATCTTTTTTATTTTTTTATATGTTTTTTTAAAAAATAAAATAAAATTTAAAAATTGACTTTTAATTCATTTTAAAAAATAGGTCGATTTTCGCTTGGATAGTGTGACAACCCTCACCACTGTTTACTGATATACCACTGAGTACTGCTAGACTGTGACTGAACATGATAAGTGACCGATTTGACTGAAATTTTGAACTGATTGATTAAGCGTATTAGTTTAAATGCATTTTTATCTGTTTGACTGCTAAATGATCTGTTCGCGTGTTTATTTCGAACTGCAAATTAAAGGCCTTACCGGCGGCCGAATCTGAAATTGATTGATATTTTATGCTAGTTAAAATTTATGTGATTTTATGATAAATTCAATTGAAAATTGATATGGAATGATTAAATTAGATTAAAATAACACTAAATCACAATAGTTCAAATAATTACCCTTTTGCCATGTTAGTGAGCCATCTCATATGGCATGTTTGGAGCTTATTGTGCATCATTTCATCAGCCCTCTCCTTAGACCAAACCGAGAGAAAGAGAGAGTAGGAGAGAAAACTTGGTTTCAACAAGGAACTGCTTGGTGACTTGGTAGATTTGAATTTTAATAGCATATTTGAGCTCCTAGACTTGAAATTGAAGATTTAAGGTAGAGCTTTTACCTCCTTGTTTATGAATTATGTTGGTCCTTGCATGGTTTAGAAGAATGTTGAAGTCTAGAGCAAAGTTATGGCTTGAAATGTGGAATTTAGAGTTAAATCTTGCATGCATGTACACATTAATGAGTTTTGAAGTTGTTCTTCATGAAGTTTCACATGCATGTTCATATTATGGTTCTAGGTCATGAATTCACCATGTTTTTGAAAGGATTGGCTCATTTGATCTTGTGTTTGAAGCTTTAAATTCATGTAAGTTCATGCATGTTACATTTGAGTTGTGTTCTTGGAGACTCTTTGAAATTGTGTTAAATGGAACTACCTTTGGGCCTTGATTTTACAAATTGATCTTCAAAACATGTTATATTATGGGTTTTAAAGTGTTTTCCAGAAAATTGGCCCAAAATGATCGAATTTGATGCTTTAAAGTTGAGTTTTGAACTTGAAGTTCAAATCTGGAAATTCCAGATTTTGAACTCACGGTCGAGCAGGGAACTCTACGCTCGAGCGTACAGTCTCAGTTCATGCGGTCCGCTCGAGCAGGGAAAGTAACGCTCGAGCGTGAAATGCATGTAACCAGTACCTTGCATACGTTTACAGTCCACTCGAACGAAGGAATGCACGCTCGAGCGGGGACCTGAGTCACATACTCGAGCGGGGGTCGAGCGCCCGTCGAGCGTGAATTGCTTGCATCCAGCACTTTTGGCATGTTTTACACTCCGCTCAAGCGGGGAAGTTTATGCTCGAGCAGAGCCTCATTGTCAGCATGTCCGCTCGAGCGGGAAAAGCCACGTTCGAGCAGGACCCCTATTCTGCAAAATTTTGAAAAGTGTTTTTAAATGAATCTTTGCATCCTCATTTCAACCTAGGCATTCCTAGGCCTAGTTTAAGGCATCTTAATGAGGATATTGATGTAGAACCACACCGAGGCAAATTAGGGATTAAGTTACTGAATCCCAACTGTGTAGCTTAATGTGTGTTCATTTTGTAACTGTGTAGGGTTGGCATCCGAGGACGCTCTAGCTACTTATAGCCCAGTGCTCTGTGAGTAACAATGTTGTAAAGATATGTTCAATCATGAATATTTTCTGAATGAACGGCTGTACTGCTTTCTGAAATGATATTTCTTACTGAATGAATGTTTGTCCTATTTGTGAACTGTATTCGTGGCATCCATAGCAATTTCTTTATTCTTGTACTATTTATTATCTTTATTACAGAGATCTCTATCGGTTCCCATGTTGGAGCCACTACTGTTTACTGTTATAATGGCCATCAACTGACTGTTCGGTCTGTTAAGAACTACTGTACTGTTTTGCTATTGGATGTACCACATATGACTCTATGAGTGAATGACTGATATACTGATATAAATGACTGTTTTCAATACTGAAAGGACATTCATTCTTAACCTCTTTACGCATATGTTATTCACTGGGTTTTAGCTCATTGCTCATATATATATGTAGGTGTTCAGGCACCGGACCGTTGCTAGAAGCGTCAGGCTAAGCTCTTGTTTTGTCAAGCCAACCTTTGTGCCTCACTTAGAGGTTCCAGATCTGTTCAAGCTAAGGCTGCTTTTGGGGTGTCACAGTTTTACCCTTCTATCTCTGTTCTGTAATACTGTTAAAACTTGTATTATACTGTAATGGTAGGGATATGGCCCATAACCTGAATGTCTGTATTATTTATGTATGTATCTACTGTTCTGTTTTGAATGTGAATATGTATTGAAAAGTCTTTTTGTATACAGACTGTCACAGTTCATTGGACATCGTTTATTTACTGTTTTGGCTTCTACCCCATGTACATCTGTATTCTTGTTATTCTTGTTAGCGGGCCTTGGTAATCACGGATTCTTGGCGATTCTTGATGTGCTAAATCCATAGGGGCGGGTTTGGGTCGTGACAGAGTGGTATCGGAACGATATCATAGCACGAGTTAATATCTCACGCATATGTCCATTGAGCATTAGAATGTTTGCAACTGATTTGAGTTTCATGCATACTTTATGTGAGTAAGAAGTTATGCATGTAAGAATACATACATGTGTTTGTGTAATATGTTTATATATCGAAACCGAGAATGAAGAGCTATTGTGAACCTTTGATAGTTATAAGGAAACTGGAATGTGTTGGATCAGTTCAGCAATGAGGTTGAAAGCTAAGAATTATGGTGAAATTTCTACCGTTATAAGGAGATCAAAATGTTTGGCTAGTACTTTGGTAAGAATAAGTATGTTGATTGTGGACATCGTACTATGCAGAATTAGAATCTTTGTCAAAAGACATGGAAGCTATATGAGTTATATGTCAATTAGACTATGAGAATATTTGGAAAATTGAGGAATTTAATGATCAATGTAGTATGTGGAATTACGGTAATTGAGGACGAGAAAAGTTGTTCAATTTGTAAAATGGTACATTTTGGCGTGAACCTTTTATGTGGAATGTTAAACCGTAGAGTCTCATGCCTTTGTTGAATGACCTTGAAGGTCCGATTGGAACTCACGTTTGGCCAACGTAGCTTCGAATTGGAAATTCTTGGTAAATTTCGTGGGAACGAATAGGTTACCCTACTAGTGTCCTCATCTGCCTATATGTGTATGTCTACCTGTATATGATATATGCTTTGTGTTATAAACTAAGTCAGTAATTGAACCCAAGTGCGATCAACCATCTTCTTGTGTTTAACCCTTCTCTCCTGTCGTTATTGTTAGAATAAGATGGTGAAAAGTGTAAAGGAAGTGGAAGTTGAATCCTTATCTAAGCGTCTAGACAAGGTAGAAGAAGTGTTAGAGCATATGATGAAAACTATGCAAACACGTTACGAGAAAATTCAAGGTCAAAAGAAAAAGCTAAGTGTGAAGTCAATGAAGAGACCGAAGTTTATATTTGAGGGTGTTGGGATAGGAGAGACGAGTAATCCCGACCAAGGTCGTAAAAGAAGTAAACTTGCCCCAACATGTTCTGTATGTCTCGAACGTCATAAATAGTTACGTTACCGACTCTCGGGGGCATGTTTCAGATATGGAGAAATAGGGCATCAAGTGAAAGGTTGTCCGAAACCTAAGGGATGTTCCAAATCACGCAACCAGATTATAAGTGAGTAACGTTATTGTAATGATATGTTTGTATGAATTGTGTCCCAAATGTGATTTGATAAGCTATGATTTCTGAAATTATATTTGTTGACGTGAACGAATATCATATTCTGATATAAGATGACCTATTCCTGAAATATTATTTTCTGTAGGAGTGAATGGTTGTCCAATGTTTCTGAAATGCATTCGTGGCATTCTTAGCTTCAAAAGATATCCGTTATCTGTTCTGTTACGTCCCAATTATGGGTCAACTGTACGTCTCATAAGCCAACTGTTATGGATCCTTATGTATATGTCCCACTTATGAGCCAACTGTACCGTCTCCGTGTATGTGAGTCAACTGTATGCCTTTATTGCCGTCCCTTAATGGGTCAACTGTTTCTGCTAGTGCTAATGAATGTACCACGTATGGTTAACTGCAAATTCTAATTATGAATATGATTCTAAATCTGTAACTGTTATGACCTATGAATCCTGAACATGTTATGAATCCATTTCTGATATATTATGGCATCCACAGATAGTCCCAAGTCGTGGGGGACGACATGTAAATACGGGTCCATGACGTGTGATTGTTTTTGAAATCTCGTTAGCCACTTCATTGTGGTGACATGTGTTTAATCGGTATCCGAACCGATTACTCTGGTCGGAAGACGTTATGTAATATGTTAATATGTTCTGTGAAATGTGCCATTATGTTATGTTTTGATACGAGGCTGATATGAATGATTGTGTCATGATTGTTGAAGCTAGGATCCATTACTTGAATATTTGAGATTTGACCCAAAATTGTCAGACTTGCAAAGTTGAGACCAAGATTTATAATGATTTGGGAAACAGGCCGGATAAGATCACACTGATAGTATTAGAAGAAAATCACTTGGGGTCTATTTAAGTTTTAAGTCAGTAAAATATAGGCCTTTTACGAAAAGAAAAGAAGAGAAAGGAGAAGAAAATCTAGTAATTTGGTATCTGAGTAATGGTGAGAAAGGAATGATGATATGAACTTGTGGGCATATAATTGAATTTTGATTACGAATCCTAACCTTGATAGCCTAACTTATTGTAAAGAAATCGAACTTTAGTGTTAAACGGAAGAAGAGTGCTATAATGAGAAATAAGAAACTGAACTGCATTAGAATGACAATTGTATATTCCTTAAGGGACTTTCGAGAAACGGTCTATTCAGGTTGTAAACCGACGAACCAAAAGTTGAATTGTTTTGGAACGCTTACGATGAATGTGAACTGTTAATAGCAGACTGTGTGATTATAAATAGCACTTAACCGTATGCCTTTAACTGATTGGTAACACACATGAATGGGCTTATAGAATTTTGTAATTTATGCTTGGGGAATATGGGAATACTGCATACATGGCATGTGGTTAATTGTTCCGGTATTGCTGTTACTACCATGAACTTGTTTGAATAAAAGAATGATTGTTTTTGTGTCATTGTACTTCGAATTGATGCTTTGGGACTTGTTGACAACATGCCAGTTTAATTGTAAACTCTGACTACCTAGAGGTATATGACATCAGTATGTTCTGTAAACGACTGCTCCTGTATCAACATGTAATATAATTGAATCTGTAGAAACTGAGACTGATGAATAGTATATCAATGATTACTTCAGAATTACGTTTACTGCTATGAGATTAATGTACAAATTTGCCTTGTATTCCCGATAACTTCTGAATGCCTTAAACGACTGTGGTGGATCGTCGAATAGAATACTGAACTGACCGATTAATAGATTGCATGACGGAAAATTACTTATGAAAATGGGAATAGTGTGAACTTATGACGTCCAACAAGTAGTTAGTCAGGCATGAACGGTTATCCTCTAGTTTTTGTACCAAGTATGATGCTTGTTTGGATGACATTCTTAGAAGGTCCTTTCGTGCTAAGGGACGTTAAGCCTATGTAGCACCTATATTTGAGATACCTCATTGCCATCGACGGTCATGTACGTATGGCACCACCGACGGTCTTGTACGAATGGATTATGTTTTGCCATTGACTGTTTCCGGATGTGTTGTCTAACCTATTTCGGGTTAGCCACCGACAGTCATGAACGGGTGTGCTTCGATTCCGGGACGATTATTCTCTTGTTCTGTCAGGAATGTCATCCCTTGTATTGTGTAGATATTAGTAAACATACCTTGAGGCTTGGGAGGACCTTGATTGGTGAACTTAGTTCACCCCGTGTTTTGTATGAGTTGTTAAGTGTATTGTTTTGATAAGACCTCTGTACGTAAAGTTCTGTTCTGATGTGAGTAACTGTCTACTACCATGTGGGTAATAACCTTATAAAGATACGTTCAAACTATCTTTACTTTTGAAATTGTTATTGCTATCAAAATGGATATGTGATTGATTAAGTGAATTCTTAAAATGATTTGATAATTGATAGCATGACTTATTGAAATGTTATGTCCTTTACTGAATGAAGTTCTGTTTTGAAACGATATTGTGGCATCCATTGAATATAGGCCCTTGCCTGGGGGTGACAATACCATGGCTTTTGGATTGATTGGCACACGATTTGTTATTACTTCATAGATATACCACAGTTCGGCATTGAAGGATTTTAATGATGAAGTTAATGAATTACACAAAATGCTATCGCATAATGGTTTTTATTATTGCAAGAGATGTTATGGTTGCTAATCGAAATGTTTTGTTATGAATTTGACTTAATTTGGCGAATGCCTTCCTTTGAAGTTATTATAGCCATCCGAATATCACCGAAATGAAGGTAATTCGAGTTTAGAGGACCAAACTCTTTACAAGGAAGGGAGACTGTGACAACCCTCACCACTGTTTACTGATATACCACTGAGTACTGCTAGACTGTGACTGAACATGATAAGTGACCGATTTGACTGAAATTCTAAACTGATTAATTGAGCGTATTAGTTTAAATGCATTTTTATCTGTTTGACTGCTAAATGATCTATTTGCATGTTTATTTCGAACTGCAAATTGAAGGCCTTACCGGCGGCCAAATCTGAAATTGATTAATGTTTTATGCTAGTTAGAATTTATGTGATTTTATGGTAAATTTAATTGAAAATTGATTTGGAATGATTAAATTAGATTAAATAACACTAAATCACAATAGTTCAAATAATTACCCTTTTGCCATGTTAGTGGGCCATCTCATATAGCATGTTTGGAGCTTATTGTGCATCATTTCATCAGCCCTCTCCTTAGACCAAACCGAGAGAAAGAGAGAGTATGAGAGAAAACTTGGTTTCAACAAGGAACTGCTTGGTGACTTGGTAGATTTGAAGGTTAATAGCATATTTGAGCTCCTAGACTTGAAATTGAAGATGTAAGGTGGAGCTTTTACCTCTTTGTTTATGAATTGTATTGGTCCTTGCATGGTTTAGAAGAATGTTGAAGTCTAGAGCAAAGTTATGGCTTGAAATGTGGAACTTAGAGCTAAATCTTGCATGCATGTACACATTGATGAGTTTTGAAGTTGTTCTTCATGAAGTTCCATATGCATGTCCATATTATGGTTCTAGGTCATGAATTCACCATGTTTTTGAAAGGATTAGCTCATTTGATCTTGTGTTTGAAGCTTTAAATTCATGTAAGCTCATGCATGTTACATTTGAGTTGTGTTCTTGGAGACTCTTTGAAATTGTGTTTAATGGAACTACCTTTAGGCCTTGATTTTACAAATTGATCTTCAAAACATGTTATATTATGGGTTTTAAAGTGTTTTCCAGAAAATTGGCCCAAAAGGATTGAATTTGAGGCTTTAAAGTTGAGTTTTGAGCTTGAGGTTCAAATCTGGAAATTTCAGATTTTGGACTCACACTCGAGCAGGGAACTCTACGCTCGAGCATACAATCTAAGTTCATGCGGTCCACTCGAACGGGGAAAGTAACGCTCGAGCGTGAAATGCATGTAACCAGTACTTTGCATACGTTTACAGTCCGCTCGAGCGGGGGTCGAGCGCCCATCGAGCATGAATTGCTTGCATCCAGCACTTTTGGCATGTTTTATAGTCCGCTCGAGCGGGGAAGTTTACACTCGAGCGGAGCCTCTTTGTCAGCATGTCCGCTCGAGCAGGAAAACCCACGCTCGAGCGGGATCCCTGTTCTGTAAAATTTTGAAAAGTGTTTTTAAATGCATCTTTGCATCCTCATTTCATCCTAGGCATTCCTAGGCCTAGTTTAAGGCATCCTAATGAGGATATTGATGTAGAACCACACCGAGGCAAATTAGGGATTAAGTTATTGATTCCCAATTGTGTAGCTTAGTGTGTGTTCATTTTGTAACTGTGTAGGGTTGGCATCCGAGGACGCTCTAGCTGCTTATAGCCCAGTGCTCTGTGAGTAACAATGTTGTAAAGATATGTTCAATCATGAATATTTTCTGAATAAACAACTGTACTACTTTTTGAAATGATATTTCTTACTGAATGAATGTTTGTCCTATTCGTGAACTGTATTCGTGGCATCCATAGAATTTCTTTATTCTTTGTCTTTATTCTTCTTTATTCGAGAGATATCTGTCGGTTCCCATGTTGAAACCACTCACATCTTGTTATGATGGCCATCAATTATTCGATCTGTTAAGACCCTCATCTTGTTTGCTATTGGATGTACCACATATGATTGCTATGACTGAATGACTGATATACTGATATAAATGACTGTTTTCAATACTGAAAGGACATTCATTCTTAATCTCTTTACACATATGTTATTCACTGAGCTTTAGCTCACTGCTCATATATATATGTAGGTGTTCAGGCACCGGACCGTTGCTAGGAGCGTCAGGCTAAGCTCTTGTTTTGTCAAGCCAACCTTTGTGTCTCACTTAGAGGTTCTAGATCTATTCAAGCTAAGGCTGCTTTTGGGGTGTCACAGTTTCACCCTTCTGTCTCTGTTCTGTAATACTGTTAAAACTTTTACTGTACTGTAATGGTAGGGATATGGCCCCTAACCTGAATGTCTGTATTATTTATGTATGTATCTACTGTTCTGTTTTGAATGTGAATATGTATTGAAAAGTCTTTTTGCATACAGACTGTCACAACTCATTGGACATCGTTTATTTACTGTTTTGGCTTCCGCCAGCCCATGTACTCTGTATTACTGTTATTACTGTCAAGCAGGCCTTCGGTAATCACGAATTACTAGCCGGTTGCGGTGCTAAACCCATAGGGGCGGGTTTGGGTCGTGACAAATAGGACGATCACTGACTTATTCATATATTTAAAATTATTTTTCACATTGTGAATCGAGTATTGTTTCTTTATTATGAGAATATTGCACTGAAATAATTACCTCCCATGTGATTTTTCATGTATCTTAACGAGTCACATTATTTTTTAAATATGGTGAAAATTATTTTCTATGTGAAAGTCCGTTTTAATCCAACTTTTTAATTTTTTTAAAATAAATTTTTAATCCATTTATAAGTTTCAATTTTAAAAAAAAGGTTGGGGTTGTGTGGGCTCATGGGGCTCACTACGGATCCGTTTCAATGATCTTAACGTTTTATTTTGTGAGGTCTTCTATATATATCGGTTATGAAAAAAATTAAATCGATTCGATAATCATGTAATTTTAATTTTATCATATTTATCTTTGAAAAAAAAAAGACGACAAATATATATTTTAAAATAGACATTTTTTTTGTTGGAGACAAACGAAATAAAATTAAAAAACTACAATTATTAAATTAAATTAATTTTTTTTCATGAATAACAGACAAAGGGATTTACAAATAAATGATTCGAATAATTAAACCGGGAGAGACTCAATTCAAAAAGAAAAAAGACATAAACACCATTAAATTAGGGAAAAAAATTATAAGCACCAAAAGGAATGACAACTGGATAATATCATATGAGCGATGAGTTTTTTTTTTTTTAATGAGAGTTGTATTTAATTTAATAGAAATATTAAGAAATTAGGCAAATCCATCTCTCAAGCAAGCAAGCAAAGGATGAACAAATCTCCATGTACAAATTCCAAATTTATGCCTGTGCTCCCTTCTCCTCTCTCTCTCTCCACCGCACACTACAGAGATGGAAATATACACTAGTGTTACATTATTAATCAAGTGCAACTGAGAATTGAGACAGAGAAGAGAAGTTTGTTGCTAGTTTCACACAAAAACCTGTATTTGTGTTGGGGTGAGATGTCACGTTTATTGTGTTGGGATATATCTCCTTAATGAAGTATGAGATCCAATTGATTTATTAAAATAGTTTAATTTGATTTGGTGTTGGTTATAATATATATTAATATATTATATCTAATTTTTAGAGACCTAATTCAATTTAGTAACCATTAGGATTTTGAGAACATAATCTAAGATTCAACAATATATATCTTTCTTTTTTTTTTGGTCCCGTGATATAGTGCTACGACAAATATATTACTTGTTCTATTCCGTGGGTGCTCAAACACGTTGATGCTTGGAAGAAGGTTCTCTTAGTTTTTTTGAATCATTGGTGCTTTGAAACTTTTCAGTGCATCTTCGGTTGGATGCTTTAGTGAAGTTAATTTAGGTCTTTTACAACTCTGATTTCGAAAATTTTTGTTCGTCTTTTTGGTGAGGTCTTTCCTCTTGTTTATTTGTGATTATTTAGAATTCATCTAAGGATGGTTTTGTGAGACCATTCGTGTCTCATTTGTAATCGTTTGGAAACTCTTTGGTTGATAGTGGAATTGGATTTCGATCCCGTGGACGTACCTCACATTGAGGGAACTACGTAAAAATTCTTGTGTTGCTTTTGATTTAAATTTTTCGCATTAGTTTTTATTCCCATTGATTGATTAACTTGTGAGAAATCATATTTTTCCTAACAACTGATATCAGAGCTTACGGTTTATTTGGGTTTAATTATTTGTGTAAATCAATGGAGGGAAATGTAGGTCGTATGTCTAGCTTCAATGGAAACAATTAGGTAACTTGGAAAACTAAAATGGAGGACCTATTATTTTGTAAAGATTTGTATGGGCCTATTGAGGGTGATAGTGGCAAACCTAATGATATAAAAGATGATGAATGGAAGAGGCTTAATCGAAAAGCCGTTGGTGTTATCCATTAATGAATTGATGACAGTGTGTTTCATCATGTTGCTACTGAAACTTTGGCACATGATTTATAGAAAAAATTAAAAGGCCTTTATGATAGGAAATCAGCCACAAATAAAACTTTTCTATTTCGTAAATTAGTTAATTTAAAATATAAAGAGGACAGCCATATATTGGAACATCTAAATGAAATAAAGAGTACTGTTAACCAACTTGCTTCTATGAAAATTGTTTTTGATGATGAGTTGCAGGTTTTGATGCTACTTAGTTCCTTGCCCAAAAGTTATAAGACTTTGGTTGTGACAGTTAATAATTCGACGCCTGATGGAGTTGTCACAATGGGCCAAGTCACTAGTAACTTGTTAAATGAAGAAACTAGAAGAAAATCAACAGGTTCCTTTCATTCGAAAGCATTTGTTGTGAGAGGCCGAAGCAAAGCAAAGGGGAAGAGTAAGACTCCTCATGGTCGTGATCAAAGCCGTGACAAATCAAAAGATGATTCTTTTTCAAAGAAAAACATTGAGTGCTATTATTGCCATGAGAATTGGCACATGAAGTGGGAATGCCGAAAGCTCAAGAACAAGGAGAAAAAGCGTGACAAAAGTATGGATAAGAAACAAGAAGACACAACAGCAGTTACTACCAATAGTGATCTCATGGTCGTTTGTGAAGATGATTGTATCAATTTTATGGGTCAAGAGAGTAATTGGGTGATCGATTCTGGTGCTTCTTTTCATGTGACTTCTTGTTACGACGCAAACCCACCTCTATAGGTTTAGCGTCGTAACCGGCCAATAATCCTTGGATTACCAAAGGCCTGTTGACATAATAACATATAGTTAGGGGCTGTAAAAGCAAATATACGAAACATACGAAGTCTATTAAGCTGTGAAGACATACATGGAACTGAAAATCTTAAACTTTATATACATACAAGTGACGTCATAGGTACAGTATTTACACATCACTATCAAGTACATACAAAAGGCGAACTTGTTCATAAATCAAAAGTAACAGTCTTATACATCCATAATGACACAACCACAATACATGACTTGATTTGGAACCTCCTCGTGAGGCACAGAGGGTGGCTGACCAACAAAAAATACCCCAGGCATCATCTTAAGCCTGATCACGAGCCTGCTCACCTACATACATAATAAATAACTAGTGAGCGAAGGCCCAGCGAATAATAATAAAGTAAAGGGGTAAATGAATGATGTCCCATAACTGTGGCTGAAACTGAAATTCACATTCGTATTCTCGTTCTGAGCATATATAGAATTCAGAGCTCATGCTTAATCTTACATAGTACATCAATCAGCGTTGACAGATCACATATGGAATGTCTTAAATCATACTTGTCAGTTCTAAGGAAGAACCTCTGGCCGAGTAAGAATAACTTGTCAGTCCTATAAAGGAACCTCCGGACTGGGAACTTGTAAACTTGTCAGTTCCACTTAGGAACCTCTAGCCAGGTATAGATAGCTTGTTAGTCTCGCAAGGAACCTCCGGTACCGGGAACTTGCATATACTTAAATCATAGCATTACTTGAATTATAGCATAATGTCATAAGTGCTTGTTAAACTTGGACAATCATTCATAGCATAAAACATGATATTTCATAGAGCAGTTCTTAATTCGTGTACAGAAAATAATTTACTTGAAAATAACTTTATTAAGTTATTACTCACAGATAATTAGTAGCTCCAACTTGATGGCAAAGTAGGCAATTCATCTATCCTGAGGTGTGTGACCTACATAACATGGTAGATTCATACATTGAATGCACACGCTCGGATTATACATAACTTATTTCATTTATTCTTAGTGTGTTTCTAGCTTGTAACCTCATTATGGAGTCTTAAACATAGCCTAGGAGTGCCTAGGATGGAATGAGGATGCTAGAATGCACTTGAAAATATTTTTCAAATTTTGCTGAAAACAGGGTCCACGCTCGAGCGTGGCTTTCCTCGCTCGAGTGGACATGCAAAAAGTGAGGGTTCGCTCAAGCGTGACTTCCTTCGCTCGAGCGGACTGTAAATTTTGAAAAAGTACTGACTGCTTACTTTTCACGCTCGACGGATGCTCGATCTTCGCTCGAGCGTGAGACTCAGACTCTCGCTCAAGCGTGACTTCTATCGGTCATGCGTGCTGCAAAACATATGAACTTCTGGGTACATGCATTTCACGCTCGAGCGTGCCTCAGGTCACTCGAGTGGAAGTGCATGCACTTAGAGTGCTCGCTTGAGCGTGAACTCCTACGCTCGAGCGTGGATTCAAATTCTGGAATTTCAGATTTGATCTCCAAGCTTCAAACTCAAACTAAACACTTCAAAACTCAATATTTTGGGCCAAAATTCTGGAAAACATTTAGAAACTCACAAAACATCATGACTTGAAGATCATTTCCTGAAATCATGGCCCAAGGGCATGCCAATTGTTCACAATTTCAACTTAAACTTTATGGATGTTCCAAAAACATAACATGCGTGAAATGATTTGAGTTTCAAGCCTCCAAACCATGATCAAATGTAATGAGAGGATGAAAAACATGATGAATTCTCAAAACATAGGTGAGATAAACACATGCATGAAAGAATTCTTTGAAATCATGCTCAAATCATGAAGAAATGGACATGCATGCATGGAATGGCCCAAGCCTCCTCAATTCTAACTCCATTCCTACATGAATTCACCTAATTCACTTGAAGTCTTGCAAGGTCTAACTCAATTACACAGTTAAGAGGTTGGTTCCTTACCTAGAGACTTGAATTCACCAGTGTTGAAGTTGGAATTCTCAAATCCTCTTTAATTGTCAACATTTCTAGCATTTCCTTGGTTGAGCTCAATTTTCTTCCCTCATTCTCTCCCTCACGTTTGTATCAACAAAAGAGTGAAATGGGAGTGTACGGGTGCATAAGGAAGCACACTAGTGCCTTAATTAGGCTTGGACAATGTGTAATTAATTAAGGCCAAATAAGTGGGCATTAAATTAATCGAATTTGATCGTTTGAATCGAATTTCAATTAAATCTACCATAAAATTCTAAAAATTCTAATTAACATATAAATCAAGTTAATTTCTGAATCGGATGCCGATAGGGCTTTCAATTCGCAAATTGAAACAAAAACACAAACAAGCCTTTCTACGTTAAACAGATATAACACAAAATGATGCAATGCACATATAATTAATTGAGGATTCCTTCTTAATCACTCATTTGGCGTACTTAAACATGAATTAGCATTAATCATGGGTCGGGGTTGTTACACTTCTCGAGTTGATTTCTTCACTACCTACACCAAAGGAGATTATGGTTCTGTTCGAATGGGTAAAGAAGGTTTGTCCAAGATTATTGGCATGTGTCATGTTTGCTTGGAAACAAATTTGGGTTGGAAGTTATTGCTTAAAGATATGAGGCATGTTCTCTACATTCGCCTCAATTTGATCTCTACTAGGAAGCTAGATGATGAAGGCTTCAACAACAGATTTGGTAATGGAATATAGAAGCTCACAAAGGATTCTTTGGTGGTGGCTAAGTGTAAGAAAACTCATACACTTTATTCCATACAAGGAAAAATTTATAAAGGTGTTGTTAATGCACTTGAAGATGATACTTCTACCGAATTGTGGCACAAGCGGCTTGGCCATATGAGTGAAAAATGAGCTACAAGTTTTGTTCAAGAAAGAGCTTATACCCGGTTTGAAATGTACACATCTTAAAACTTGTGTTCATTATTTGGCGGGTAAACAACATAGAGTTTCTTTTCATTAAAATGTTGCTTCTAGAAAACAAATGTGTTGGAGTTGATTCATTCGAATGTTTGTGGTCCTTTAAAAGTTAGAAAACATAGTGGTGCACTTTATTTTGTTACTTTCATTGATGATTATTCAAGGAAAGTTTGGCTTTTATACTAAAAACTAAAGATCAAGTTCTAGAAGTATTTAAGTATTTTCAGGCCGTGGTTGAAAGAGAAACATGACAGAAATTGAAGCGCATCCGATCAGACAATGGTGGTGAATACATTGGGCCATTTGATACGTATTCTCACAGCCAAAGTATTCGGCACCAAAAGACAGTTAAGAAGACTCCTCAACAAAATGGCGTTGCCGAGAGGATGAACCGCACCATTGTGGAAAGAACAAAGTGCTTGCTTTCACAAGCTAAATCACCAAGATCATTTTGGGGTGAAGCAATGAGGATAGTGGTTGATGTGATCAATTTGTCTCATTCCTATCCTTTGAATGGTAATGTTCCTGAAAGAGTTTGAACCGGTAAAGATGTATCTTATGAGCATTTGAGAGTGTTTGGTTGCTAAGCTTTTGTTCACATTCCAAAAGATGAGAGGTCCAAGCTTGATAGCAAGTCAAGACAATGCATTTTTCTTAGCTATGGGCGTGACGAGTTTGGTTATAGATTGTAGGATCCGGTCGACAAGAAAGTCATTCGAAGCCGTGATGTTGTGTTTCTTGAAGACCAAACAATTGAAGACTTTGGTAAAGGTGATCAACCAGAGCAAAAAACTAGTGATCTCATTGACATTGATCCATCTCCTTCATCTTCAGTTGATTATGAAAATGGGGGAGATGTGCAGCCACCTATTGAAGATATGGTAGATGATGCTACTCCTAATGAAGTGGGGCCAGAAATTGAGGAAGAGCATCCAACTCAAGAACCGCCACCATAACTTGAGTTAAGAAAATTTACAAAGGACCGGCAACCTTCGAGAAAGTATCCTCCCAATGAGTTTGTATTGATTTCTGATCAAGGAGAGCCCGAGAGCTACTAAGAAGCAATTGAGCATGCAAAGAAAGGTGATTGAAAAAAGGCCATGGAAGAGGAGATAAATTCCTTACTTGAAAATCACACCTATGATCTAATGAAGTTGCCTAAGAGGACGAAAATTTTGAAAAATAAGTGGGTCTTCAAATTGAAGAATGATGGCAAGAATCTGAGGTACAAGAAACGTCTTGTTGTGAAAGACTTTGGGCAAAAGAAAGGTATTGACTTTGATGAGATTTTCTCGTCAGTTATGAAGATGTCTTCTATTCGGGTTGTACTAGGCATGGCCGCAAGTATGAACCTTGAAGTTGAGCAACTTGATGTGAAGACCACATTTCTTCACTTTGATCTTAAAGAAGAAATTTACATGGAGTAATCAGAAGGTTTTGTGGAAAAAGGGAAAGAGAAATTTGTTTGCAAATTGAAGAAAAGTTTGTATGGCCTCAAGTAACCCCCGCTGCAATGGTACAAAAAAATTGACTCTTTCATGATGAATAATGGTTTTTCTAAAACCACTTCGGACCATTGTGGGTTTGTGAAAAAAATTTCGGATGATAAATTTATTATTCTTTTACTTTATATTGATAACATGTTAATTGTGGGTCAAAATTCTACCATGATTAATAGTTTGAAATTGGAGTTAAGCAAGTCTTTTGCTATTAAAGATTTGGGACCGGCAAAGCAAATACTAGGTATGAAAATTGTTCATGATCGCAAAGATGAGTTAATTTGGTTGTCTTAAGAAAGCTACATTGACAAAGTTCTTGAGAGGTTCAACATGAATAAAGCAAAGCCAGTTGATTGTCCATTTGCAAGTCACTTCAAGCTTAGTTCGAATCAATGTCCTACACGTGAGAAAGACACGGAAGAGATGCAAAAAATTCCTTATGCTTCAGTAGTTGGTTCTTTAATGTATGCCATGGTTTGTATAAGGCCGAATATTGCTCACGTCGTTGGTGTAGTGAGTCGTTTTCTCTCTAATCCGGGTAAAGAACATTGGACAGCGGTAAAATGAATTCTAAGCTATCTTCAAAGGACTTCGAATGTATGTTTTTGTTTTGGGAATGGTAAGCCGATACTTGATGGGTTCACAGATTCTGACATGGCCGGTGACATTGATTCTAGGAAATCTACTTCGGGGCATTTGATGACATTTGCAGGGGGAGCTGTGGTATGACAATCTAAATTACAAAGATGTGTCGCTCTCTCAACTACCGAAGCTGCATTTATTGCCATTACGGAAGCTTGCAAAGGTTGAAGAAATTTTTGCAAGAATTGGATTTGAAGCAATAAAAGTATATGCTTTATTGTGATAGTCAAAGTGCTATTCACTTGAATAAAAATTCTACTTTTCATTCAAGATCGAAACACATTGATGTGAGATACCATTGGATCCATGATGTGTTAGATTTGAAATTGTTGCAACTCGAAAAGTTTCACACGGATGATAATATTTCAGATATGTTGACTAAGACTTTGTCGATGGATAAACATTTGAAGTGTCGAACTTTGACAGGTATGGTTGATGTCTCCACCTAAGTCGATAGGGAAAGAATTGTTGGGAAATATCTCCTTAATGGAGTATGAGACCCAATCAATTTATTAAAAGAGTTTAATTTAGTTTGGTGTTGGTTTTATATCTAATTTTTAGAGATCTAATTCAATTTGGTAACAATTAGGATTTTGAGAACATAATCCAAGATTCAATAATATATATATACATGCATATATAGTCTTTTTTTTTGGTCCCGTGATATAGTGCTACGGTAAATATATTACTTGTTCTCTTCGGTGGGTGCTCAAACACGCTGATGCTTGGAAGAAGGTTCTCTTAGTTTTTTTGAATCATTGGTGCTTTGAAACTTTTCAGTGCATCTTCGATTGAATGTTTTGATGAAGTTAATTTGAGTCTTCTATAATTTTGGTTTTGAAAATTTTTATTCGTCTTTTTGGTGAGGTCTTTCTTCTTATTTATTTGTACTTATTTAGAATTCATCTAAGGCTGGTTTTGTGAGACTATTTGTGTGTGGTTCGTAATCGTTTGGAAACTCTTTGATTGATAATGGAATCGGATTTCGATCCGGTGGATATACCTCACATTGAAGGAATCACGTAAAAATTCTTGTATTACTTTTAATTTAATTTTTTCATATTAATTTTTTATTCCCATTAATTAATTTATTTGTGGAAAATTACATTTTCCCTAACATATTGCTGATGTTAGGTTGCTTTCCGAAGAATATACAGAGAGACACCCACTTGCAAAGACATTATATTAGACTTCCCAACTGCTTAGAAAACAAAATATAATTGGTCGTCGGGGAGCTTCTTTTGGTCCCAACGCCCCTCGCCTAATCTTCCATTTCCACATCTCCATCATCATCACCCCCCCTCCCCGCCCCTCTCTCTCTCTCTCCCTCTCTCTATATATATATATATATATCATCTCCATCATTTCCAAATATATTCGTTCATATATCTCTCTCTGTCTCTCTCTGTCTCTCCTTCTGCTAACAGATATGTCTTCCAGTTTTCCCAATCCTTTTGATGGTTGGGGATCCAATGATGGTTGGAGATTGGTACAGAGAAGGGCAGGGGAAGGGTGGGAATGGGTATGGACAATGGTAGGGGGAGAGGGTCCCAATCCTATTGATGGTTGGGAATGGGTATGGAGAAAGGTAGGGGAAGGGCGGGAATGCGTACGGAATTGGATATGGGGACCGGAGGGGGAGAACGGGAACGGGAACGGGAACGGGAACGGGAACTGGAACGGGAACGGGAACGGGGACGGGGACGGGGACGGGGATATGTTTGGTCCACACCCTGTCAAGGAACAACTTCCTGGTGTCGACTACTGTGTTAACAGCAATCCCTCATGGCGTGCGTCTCTCTCTCTCTCTCTCTCTCTCTATATATATATATATATATATTCTATATATCTTATTCTTCTAAGCATTTCTCTGTTTTTTTTTTTTTTGTATTTTTTGCTGAATTATTATTCTGTTCTCATTGTCCTTTGTCTATCTGCTGATCATGTTAATGTTGCATTTTCTGTATATTCAAGGGCATTTGTACACACATATACGTATGTAAATGCATATATATATATATATATATATATAATCGCCCTGTTTTTTCTCTCTCTAAATTGCTCTGTTTGCATTCGTGCTTTGTTGATGATGAATTCATCGGCTGTGATAATTTACTGGTTTGTGGATTCGTTGTGTGAACCGATCGTTTCCCTCTAGTTTTCTCTTCTCATTGAGCTTTTTCCTGGAATGTTTTTGGTTACATTTGTGCCATCACTCAGCGCGTAATCTCTTTTTATTACTTTGACCGGTCTCGAATTCGGATTTCATGAATTCCATTTGCGTTTGATTCTGTTTTCTACGACGAGGTTCATTGTTGATTCTCAACATCCTCAAGTGTTTCAATTAGATCGCTATGGACTCATGGTTTTCACCATTTTAGTTGATCAGACTCTGTTTGGTTTTTAAAACTTCTTTTCACTACTATTAAGTTTTGCTCTGCTGGGTTTATAAAGACGAAAAAAGAAAAAGAAAAAAACAAGGGTTCTGCTAAAGCAGAGTTAGTTTGGGGAGGGATCTGGAGGAGCTGTTTTAATTACTTAAACTAGGATAAATAAGAACACTAATATGTTACTTGAAACGTGGCCCGTTCCGGTATGTAGAAGGGAAATGTGATACATTACCTGCCATAAAATACTACCATAGACTTGTATTGATTACACATTTAATGTAATTCTAAAGTAACTTATCAAATTTTAGATTTTCGTTCATTATATTTGATTTCTTCCCCTCATAACGAAATATTTATACTGTATTTGAGTCATAAATTTGGGTAAGAATTTGAAAAGAAAAAGTGAAAAGGAAAAAATATGTGAAATGTAAATAAAATATAATTACAGTCCACCTACATTTTACACATCTTTTCTCTTTGTCTTTTCGAATCCTTTTCCAAATTTATGAACCAAATATAACCTTAAGGAAATATATTGGAATGAACTTTTAAGATGCCTTTGGATCACTAAATTTAACTTTTGGAATGAAAATATATTATGTTTTACAACATACATTCCAAAATGTAATTTGTCAAGGTATTAATATTTTTTAGATCTAGTAACAGAAGCCTTACTGTATCTACCTCTAATTTGTGGGAGTTAGTTTTGCCAATTCATTTTGAGTGGATTTATATGTTTTATGAGTTTTTATCGAAGTCCACTAACGGAAAAATTTGGACCCTAACATCTTCTAACATAATGCAGCTGTGCTGTGGCCATACTTCTGGGTTTTCAGCACTATATGTGGTAATGCTTGGGATATCATAAAGGATATACTTTGATTGTCCTGCATGCTATTTTAAGGAGAATAACAAATCAGCATATATTTTGACTAAAATAAAATAAAAATCAAATTGATGATAAATTTTGTAAATTTTAAGTATTTAGAGTATAAATTTTTTCATATATATGTAATTATTTTTTAAAGGCATAACAGATTTGCAATTTCTCCTTATTTTAAAAGAAGACTACCGTGGTGTGAAATATGAGGAAAATTACTAGTAAATGGTTAGCAAGTGAAAACTTTATTTACAAACATTTTTTTAAAGGAACTCTTACCTTTTTATTTTTTTATTCTCCTCGTACTTTTTTCTATCAAATATTTCTCTCTCTCTCTCTCTCTCTCTCTTTTTTCTTATTTTTATTTTTTATTGTTTTATTTTGATAAAATATTTATAACTTTTAAAATATACACAAGGTAACACACATCAATAAACACAATGTAAAACTCGCGAGTTGATGTACTAAAACATATTGTAGATTTGCCGCTTATGTTGTATCGCTTGACTTAGAATCAACACGCTAGCTAGGGATACTACATATTTGCTCCATTAAAAAAATTATTAAAAAATAAATAAATAATAAATAAGGATGAATCATGGAAGGAAAAAAACAAGTTAGCTAAATGTATATTACTTAAATGGTGTTATGTATTTTAAGGATTGAGTCCATTTTCAGGTACTTATATCAGTTGTTAAAGTAAGAAAAATGTTATAGGTTTCAAATTTTTTACCAAACAAATGATTAAACGTTTCACATGGGTGTGGGGTTCACTTTTGATCATTTATTTGATAGAAAATTTAGTATCCTAACATTATCCGTTAAAGTAATGTATCACTATTAATGCATTGACAATGTTATATTATACCTATTGTTTTGGCGATCAACTTTATTCCGATGTACCCAAAAAAAAAAAAAAAGATAATAGATCAACTTTATTTTAAAGGGAATTTATAGTACAGTAGAATATGGGGAAGTTAATGGTAACTTTCACAAAATTCTAACAACAATGATATATCCCTCTAAAATTAGAACTCTAATTGAACTCTAGTGAGAAGGAAGGTCAAGAAAAAAAAATTAAAATCAAAACATCACATCAAATAAACTTTATATATATATTAAAGTTATTAAAGTTCACAAATTAAAGATTCAAAACATTTTTGAAATTCTAATAGCAATGGCATGTAAAACTTGTGTATTAAAAATGTTATATTATATATATTGCTTTGGCAGTAAAGTCTACATCATTCTTCGTTTAATGGACCTTTTTTTACCCTTTTTGGTTTTATTTTCCTCTCATACCTTTTTCTATCAAATCGGGTGCAGGCAGACACATTTTCTCTCTTTTCCTACTGTATAACTTATAAAATATAGCACTGATTTTTATAAAAGGTCAAGTTTGACATTCTCAAAAAAATTTAAAAAGTCAAAAAGTTATTATCCTATTTAAGTCACATTATCTTATTTAAGTCATATCACCTCTCTAACACATCACTTCAAACCCAACCCAAATCTAACCCATATTTCATAAAAAGTCAAAAAGTGCACTTATTTAGTCTTTTCAAACTTGGCCAAGATATTGATGATACCTCCAAAACGAGATTAATATTATTTATATTTAATAAAAAATTATATTGTTTTGAAAAAATTACATAATTAAAAGGACATATATGGTTGAAATTGTGTAACAGAAAAAATTTATAATATGAATAATAAAATTATCTAAAATTAGTTAAATATAAAACATAATTTTCAATCACAAAGTGAAAAAAAAATGAGAATGTAGAGTTTAAAAACAATACAGCTGTGTTGGGTGCAAGTAACACAGTTGTTATGCAAACTAATAAATTCTATAAATTTTTTGTTAGTAACCAATGTGTCATGCAATAAAAAAAATTTAAAATATAAAACATTACCCACTTCAATAATGTAATAAGTATCACATTAACAAATAATAATTTTTTAATAAAATTTATTAATTTATATAGTATTAGAAAATGGCTACATGGTTGCACCCTCTAAATTATTGCAAGTGCTTAAAGCAACTTTATTGGATGACTCTTCTGTATTGAAATAAGTCATTTTATGGCTTGTTTTTGCGGCTTGGCTAAAAGTAATTTTTTTTGACTTATATCACCTCTTTTATTTTTTATACATTTTTACAAAAAAAGTTTTAAAAAAATTAAAAAATCAACTTTTAACTTATTTTTCAAAACAAACCTATATCAAAGTTGAAAAGAAAAGAGAAAAGAAGAAAAAAAAGAAAGAAAAAATAAAGGAGAGGTTACTAAGAGGAAGACTAGTCCAAAAAGAGAAGAGAAAGTAACAATCATCTTATTTTTTGTTTGTCAAATTATGGAATAATCTACTTTAAGAAAACTTTTTTTTGTTATTTTTTATTCATTTATTTTATAATTTTTAAAAACTCTCTACTTCTACTTATCATTCTAGCATTACTCTAGCTCTTTCAACTTGTTCTAAATTGTGTAATTCCAAGCACAAAGGTAATCCCAAATATGCTTTTGTTAACTATCCTACAATAGTAACCCAAGGGGTTGTGGCATTGTGGTAAAACTTTGGAGTTTAAGCCCCAAGGTTACAAGTTCAATTCCCCTCCCCCTTGAGCCAATCTCCTGGGCGAAAGCATTGTTGGTTAGGAGGTTGGATCTCAAGTTGTCTAGTCAGCACTTGGTATGGGTTCAATGCTCCCCCGCTGTGCGAGTCCTGACTTACTGGAGTTTGCCTTGTGAGGTCGAGACAAGCTTCCAGGTTATAGTCTCTTGCTCGGAACGGCCAACAGTTGCCTTGTGAGGTCGAGACAAGCTTCCAGGTTATAGTCTCTTGCCTTGGACCTGCGGGAGAGTGGGAGGATTTTCCTGTAACAAAAAAAAAAAATCCTACAATAGTCTTCATTTGCAAGTCCTAATATGCTCTTTTTTAAGTCTATTATTTAGATATTAATTCAATAAATCGTAATTCTCATATTTAAGATATTTTATATATAATTTCACATTTACAAATATTTTTTAAACGCTTAGCAATTTGGTGATGTGAACATTCATGTTTTACTGTGTGAATGTTCACATTGACGTGATAATTTTGACATTGACACATTGTTAATATGAATATTATTATTAGAGATAGTTTGATAATTATGTCACTCATAAAACTTATTAGAACATAAGAAAATAATTAGATTAAATGAAGCATAAGTAGGTGAAAAGGAATTTATGAATAAATGTCCATATTTTTAACATATTGTAATATTTATTTTCCAGAAGAGAAATGAAATAAAAGTAAAAAGACCTATATACATATTCATCAATTTTTATCTTTTTTATGGTAAACGGATAAATTATTATTTTCATTATTATTACAAATCTCTATTCATTTTCTTTTTATTTTTCTAACCTTTAAAAAAAAAAAAAAAACTAGCATAGTCCACGTTATTTTCTAAACTTTTTTTTTTTCTTTTTTCATTCTATTTCCCTTAATTCAAGATCTATATTAGATATAGAAAAATGCATGAGAGCACTAATTAGTGCTCCCACTAATTAGGTGGCAGTGGGTCCCGCCAGAAATGATGTGATGTTTTGGTTTTGGAGTTGTATTTTTTTTGTTTTTTTTTTATTTTTTTAATGTATTAGTACTATTAATGGTGATGTTTTTAATGGGATGAATCATTGTTGTTAGATATATGAAAAAGGGGACAAGGACTCTGACAAGTGAAAAAGTCCCTCGAGTTAGCTAATAAGTCGCCTTCAATAATTTATTTATCTATTAAAGGGTGAAAATATTAAGAAATAAAGGTTGTTTATTATTAATTTATTAGGTAGAAATAATTATATAATCACGTGTGGGAGGTTAAAATTGACACGACATGTGAAACTAGTTACAACTTATGTATCTCGTTAGGAGATTAGTGAATCAAAAATTTTCAACTTGCATGTGAGTTTTGTTGTATTAATGACTGAACTGGTCAAAAATGACTTGTTTAATAAATATTCTATTGACAAAGACTTCACTATTCAATTACTTCTCCTTTAGAGCATCTTCAACCCAATTCTTTCATCAAGAGGATGAAAATAAATTTTTTTATTCAAAAAGTAAATATAGAGTGTGTTACTATTCATTCAAACTCCAACCACAAACCTTCAAAACTCTTCATCCTTCCTTCATCAAAAAATAATTTTTGTTCATTAACAAATATTTAATTTTAAAAATTTTGTAAAATATATTTAATGTTATACTCATTTTAAAGGTATGATTTCACATTTTTTAATGATGTTAATTTTATAAAAATTAAATTTACATACTAAAAGTTATTTGTAATGCAATCACAAAATATAGAATGAATAGTATTTTGGAGGAGATCCTTCATTTTCCATCCTCCCTTCATATTTGAAGGATCAACCCATCTTCCTCCCAAATAGAGATGGATTTGAAGGATGGATTGAAGCAACAAATCCTCCATATTTGAAGATATAGAGGATGCATTGAAGATGCTCTTAGCACTTGGTAAAAGTATTTATAATATAAAAAATTACAGTCAAATAATTATAGATACGTCAGTCCAATAATTAGCACCATAATAGAGGGGGGGGGGGGGGGGGGGGGGAACAAAGTTTCATAATAGGAGAAGAATTATCAATCTTTGTCTTTAATAAGTTGAATTTTTAAATAGAAGTGTACAACCATAACTAACTGAGTTAACCCAATTAGTTTCCAATTATAACTTAGTTGTATTCAAAATTAATTTTTTATTTATTTCCTTGACCATAATTTGGTTCAAAATTAAGGAAAAATCGGTTTAAGGTCCCTATCCAACTTTTAGTAATGAATTAGGTCCACAATGTGTTCTTTTGTAGCCTAAGGTAGTATTACATTTTTTAATGTCCTTGATGCAGAAAATTGTTATTATTAGGGAGCTTAAAAAAAAACCCCCAAAATTAATTGACATTGTAGTATGAAGTTGTGGGTTCAACTCAAATAAAAAAGAGTTTAATATCTTTTTGAAGTACTTATTTTTTCTATTATAATGAAGAGAATTTCAATCAAATTGTAATATTTATGAAGTTACTCATAATATATAACCACTTAACTAAGGGGAGAATCATAAATGAAATTCACATCACCAAATCTATAACTAATCATAACTTATTAACTTTATAGGTTTTGCTAGCAAGTATTCATAGAGTACAAAAAAGCACAAATAAAAAATAAAGAGCATGATGAGATATTTCTCATTGAATTTAATGTATTTTTTTAATTAAAATTAATACATTTTTTCTAATATCTTTACCTATTTTCAAAGTGTTTTCTTAGCTCAATCCTAATATTAACCAATGTCTCAAGACATTCATTAATAGGTGCCTAAATTTCTATACAATTCATATCACATTAAAAAAATATTATTAAATAATTGTAACTGAGTTCATGTTAAAATTATTATGCATTAACTTTTTTGTTTTTGGCTTCATCATAAATACATTTTTTGATTTACTTAAAATATAGATTATTCTATATAATTTTAAAAATTACATCCTTCCCTTTCAAGTTTGACTCGTTTTATTAAAAAAATATTAAGTTAATTAATGATTTTTAATGATATCAAATATTTATTTTAATTAGTAACAAAAAAAAGAGAAAGAAATATAGTTTAATTAACAATTCAAATAATTTTATAACTGTGCAAGATAGTAGTTAAAATTTTATTTCATTTTTATTAATTTTGTTAAATAAAAAATTATCTTTAATTTTTAAAATTACATAAAATAATTCATATTTAAAATAAATCTATAGAATTATATTTGTACCATTGGGTGTGTTTGTTTGGAAAGACTGGATAATGGGGGATTGTAATTCATCAGACTGTTACTCTCGGGATACATTGTCCCCGGACTATTTGGTTGGATTAGATTTGTATCCTATGTTTGTTTAGTCATGGGATTAGATATCTGGATTGGATTATTTTTAGTGAATCCAATATTTGGTTAGACGGACTAGATGAGGATAAATGTTCAAAAGACTATTTTACCCTTGTAATTTATAATTTTTATTTAATATATAATTTTAAATTTGTAATCTATAATTTATAATTTATAATTTAACAACACTAAAAAAATTTAATTTATAAGGTCATAATTTATAATTTATTATTTTTAAATAAATTTAATTTATAATTTATAATTTATAATTAAAATTAAAATTAAAATTTTTTATTTAATATATAATTTTAAATTAACAACACTAAAAAAATAATTTATAAATGTTCAAAAGACTATTTTACCCTTTTTTTAATTGTTTGCTAAGTAATAACATGAGAGTAAAATAGACATTTCAGAGCCTAATCCCATGGGATACCAATCCCATGAAAATAATCCCACCCACCCCATGGGATAGGATAGTCCCATATTTATAGGACTAATAGTCCGGAGCAAAATTTTTCAAACAAACAATGGACTATTAGTCCGATAAGACTAATAGTCCAATCCCACACTCTAATTCTTCCAAACAAACACACCCTTGTGTGGTGTGGTGTGGTGTGGTCTGAGATTGTGTTTTGGTCGTTCAATACAATTTCAAAGACAAAAATACTTTAAAAAAAAAAAATTTACAAATACATTTCTTGAAATTTGATTAAAATACAAATCACCCCCTGTAGTTTTGAAAATTATATTCCACTCCTGAAGTTTTTAATTTCATAACAAACTGTCCATTTTATTAATAAATCATCAAGTTAATTAACAGTTTTTAATGATGTTAAAATATATTTCAATTAATAACTTATATAATTTTATTATTGTATAGGAGAATAATTATGAATTTTATTTTTTTAATTAATTTTGTTAAATAAATTTTTTTAATAAAGGGATATTTATAATTTTTTAAATCACATGAGATAATTTGTATTTTAAATAAATTTTAAGGGGAGTATTTATAATTTAAAAAAAAAAAAAGGCCTCCATTTGCTGCCGGGCCTGATGGTCAAAATACAGTAGCCTTCTTTGGTTTGCTTTTTGAGAAACAAATTTTGAGGAAAAATTTTTAAAATTTTATTTGGTTGGGTGATTTTAAAAATAAAAATTTAAAATCACTTTCTATCTCTTACATATCAATTAATTACTTTTTTTCTCTCCTCTCTCCTTCTCAATCACTTTTTCTCTCACACATATGTACTCAACTATAACAAAATATCAAATTATTTCAAATTTCCACATTCTAAAACTATTTCTAAAATATATAACTAAAATAAACTAAAATTTTTTCTAAATTCTTCCCCTAAGATTTTTTTGAAAATTGATCTCCCAAAACCAAATCAAAGCACACTGAGTGAATCTCTGCGATTTCCAGACAAATCATACATCTTATCTTAGGGAATCTTGACAGTGTTTTAAGCCAAAATGACCAACAAAGACTTTGGATTAGCTATTTGTTTAAAGGGAAATGTTTGAGGCGGCTTTGGAGATGATTCTCATATTTCCAACGTAATTTTGGTTCTTTATATATGTTTAGATTTTACATCACAAGTAGTGAGAATCGTGTAAGGGTCTATGAAAATGGAGGTCTCCATCATTATTTTTTTTTAGAAGGGAGGGCGGTGATTATTTGATTATGAAAATTTTATTATACACATTTTAAAAAAATATTAAGGTTATGTTTGGCTAACAAAGTATAAAAAGACAAAATTAGTTATATAAGTCAATAAGATAAAATGTCACATCTAAACCATAATCATTTTACATTTTTTCTCACAAAAGTTAAAAAAATCAAACTAAACGAAACTAAAAAAACTAGGCTTAAAAAGTCTCAACACAAAAAAAACTAACTAAAAAAGTCAATGCCAAACGAAAGCTAAGAATTTCAAATGTTTTATTAAATATCTTTTATGGTGTGAGACTCATATAATGTAGGTCTTATGTGAATCTCACACTTATGTGAAACATTTAGTAAAATATTTGATAAGCATCTCCAACAGTAATAGGCATTTTACCTATTTAAATATTACTATAAAATATATATTTTATTTTGTCTATCAACTATTTCATGTTTCTACTCCAACCATGCTCTTTATTTTAGTTATTCATCAAAATACTATTAGTTTTATAGAATGTTACATCAGCAACAAAAATGAAGTGAAATAATTCTAATAATTAAATACATTTTGCCTAACCTTGAAAGCTAGCTATATATAGCTAGTGAATGCGAGTTGAGCCAAAATGTTTAATCATATGCCTAGTGCATTGGAGTTGAAAAAAGTGAGTCATAATAGGCATTTTACTAACAAGCATTATATGCCTAGTGGGTTGGAGATGCTTACCCCACATTTTATATCATAGATATCTTTAAGGTATGTTTTTTTTTTTAATTTATGACTAATTTTTTTTAATTTTGATTTTATTTTAATTATGACTCATGAGATTTTTGATTATATATCATATATTATTTAGTTATGATTTTTTTTATTATACTTATGAGTTAAAAAATATGAAATTATGTCATTTTATTCTTTAATTATAAGGTGTATACAGTTTATATCCTTTAAGAGATATGTACGATATAACAATTGAAAAATATATATTAAAATATTTTTAAAAATTACAAAAATACATGAAAATATATATTAAGATTTTAATTCTTTTTGACGTTATTTGATTCTTGATGAATATTTGAACTCATAATCCCGTATGCATGTTCAAAGTTATTACAATCAAAGTAACAAATGTTCCTACCAAATCAATTAACAATACAATAATAAAAAAAATTCAAATTAATGAAAATAAGAAATAATTTCAAATTTATTAAAATACAAGCTAATACCAGGGAGAATTATGTTGCAAATGACGACCGTCTCTTTTGGCAATTAGGTTAAAAGTCAATTTATTAACTTTTTAGATTTTTTGGGTTATATCACTTTTTAATCTTTTTTGTAAATTTTTTCAAAAAATAAAAATAAAAAACTGACGTTTAATCTATTTTCTAAAATAGGCCAATTTTCACTTAGAATGGACGATCAATGACTTATTCATTATTTTTCACATTGTGAATCGATTATTGTTTTTTATTATATGAATATTGCACCGAAATAATTGCCTCCCATGTGATTTTTCATGTATCTTAACGAGTCACATTATTTTTTATTTTTTAAATATGGTGAAAATTATTTTCTATGTGAATGTCCCTTTTGATCCTACATTTTTTTTTTTAAAATAAAATTTTAATCTATTTATAAGTTTCAATTTTTAAAAAAAGGTTGGGGTTGTTTGGGCTCATAAAGCTCACTATGGATGTGTTTTGATGATCTTAAGTGTTTATTTTGTAAGGTCTTCTATATATATTATTTATGGAAAAAAAGTAATCAATTCGATAATTATATCATTTGTATTTTATCATATTTATCTTTGGAAAAAAAAATGACAAATGTATTTTTTCGTGCGATTTGGTCAAAACTCTCTCATAATAAAATTTTAATGCATTAAGGACAAGCACACAAAGTTTTTCTTAAAAAGTCTAACAAATATCACTATTATCAAAATATTAAATTTTAAAATAATATAACTTTTAATGTTAATGTCAGTTTTTAAAAAAATTAATATTTTTAGAATTCTTTCATCACGATCTATCAAATAAGATCTATGTTGATTATGAATTTTTTTTTTAAAAAAAAATTATTACCGTTGAAATTGATATGAACCATAACAATAACATGTTACTTTGTTTAACAGTAACATATTATTCTATTTGACAATTACTCTATTTGACAGTAACACTCTGGCAATGTTGTCCAAGAAAGAAAGAAAAAAAGATATTTTACTTTATGTTTACTTAATTATGTATTTTCTCCTTAGTGAGTTTATATTAAAAAAAAAAATTGGGTTGTCATTTTCACCGAACAAGGATCTAATGGAAGGATTTTGACTAATTTCTCTTTTGAAAAAAAAAAAAAATTTATATATATATATATTGTTGGATACAAATGAAATAAAATAAAAAAACTACAATTATTGAATTAAATTAAATTTTTTTCATGAATAATAAACGAAGAAATTTACAAAATAAATTATTCAAATAATTGAATCGGGACTCAATTCTAAAAGGAAAAAAAATAAACACCATTAAATTAGGAAAAAAAAAATTATAAGCACCAAAAGGGATGGCAAAACTGGATAATATCACATGAGCGATGAGTTTTATTATTTATTATTTTTTTAATGAGAGTTGTATTTAATTTAATAGAAATATTAAGAAATTAGGCAAATCCATCTCTCAAGCAAGCAAGCCAAGGATGAACAGATCTCCATGTCCAAATTCCAAATTTATGCCCCTCTCTCTGTCCACTGCACACTAAAATTTAGTATATTTTTTGTATTTTTATATATTTATTAATTTTTTAAAATACTTTTTCACAAATATTTTACTTTTTAGACATATCTAAATAAGATGCATCTAAAAAAGTAAAAAAAATGTTTAAAATTTAAAAAATATTCACTAAAAAAAAATACGTAAAATAAAAAACTTAGTTTTCAAAAAATTAATTCAAAAAACTCAAACCAAACACACTGATTAAGTTTTGCTTTGTTGGGTTTATAAAGATGAAAAGAAAAAAGAAAAAAAACAAGGGCTTATGCTAAAACAGAGTTAGTTTGGGGAGGGATTTATGAAGAGGCTGTTTTAATGACTTAAACTAGTGCAAATAAGAACACTAATATGTTAATTGAAACGTGGCCCGTTCTGGTATGTGGAGCGAGAATGTGATACACTACCTGCCACAAAATGTAGTAGCATAGACTTGTATTGATTACACATTTAATGTAATTTTAAAGTAATTGTTTTTAACAATTAGACATTCAATTAAATATATTTTTATTTATTTTTTTTTCTTCAAATTAGTCATATAGCAAAACATTTTTACGGGCATTAAGACCCTTTTTTTTCCTATCAAAACTTAACTTTAAATTTTAATTCATTATATTTGATTTCTTTCCTCGTAACGAAATGTTAACGCTCTATTTAGTTTATAGATTTGGATAAAGATTTAGAAAAGGAAAGAAAAAGAAAAAAGTATGAGAAATATAAATAAAATATAACTATAGTCCACTTATATTTTACATACCTTTTCCCTTTATCTTTCTAAATTCTTTCCCAAATTCATGAATTAAATACCGCCTCAAGGTTAGAACAAACTTTTAGAATCGCTTTGATCACTAAATTCAACTTTTTGAAATGAAATTATATCATGTTTTACAACATACATTCCAAAACGTAATTCGCTAGGATTGGTGTTTTCTAGATCTAGTAACACAAGCCTTAATATATCTACCTCTAATTTGTGTGAATTAGTTTTGCCAATTCATTTTGAGTGGATTTATATGTTTTATGAGTTTTTATCGAAAGTCCAGTAACGGAAAATTTTGGATTCTAACATCTTCTAACTTAATGCAGCTGTGGCCATACTTCTGGGTTTTCAGCACTATGTGGTAATGCTTGGGACTACTGTTATCATTCCCTCAAGCATCGTTCCTCAGATGGGTGGTGGCAATGTAATAACTTTGTGACACTTCATTGAACACTGGCATTTTTTCACTTTCTTTTCTCCTCTTGGAGTATTTCCATGGTTTCAATTTACGGTTCTCTTCTTTTCTTTGTGGCAGCGAGAGAAGGCTGAAGTGATACAAACTTTGCTATTTGTTTCGGGAGTGAACACTTTATTACAGACATTGTTTGGAACTCGGCTTCCAGTGGTGATAGGGGCTTCGTACACATTTGTTTTTCCTATACTTTCTGTTGTGTTAGCTGATAGATATAGCGTATATGTCGATCCTCATGACGTGAGTTTAGTCATTCTCATTCAGTTTCCTTTGAGTTCTGATTGTATTTCAATAATTGTTCATTCCTGTCCTTACATTGGGTGTGTGATTAATTTCTTCAGAGGTTTAAAAGGTCTATGAGAGGAATACAAGGAGCTCTCATGATTGCATCCATTCTCCCTATATTAGCTGGTTTTCTGGGTGTCTGGAGAATCTTTGTGAGGTAGGATTTTGCAGAAATGGCATGGTGAAAGAGCAAATTATTGTTCAATGTGTAATTCATTTTAATGACTACACTTTCAATTGTCTGATAATGCTATAGGCTACAATCTCCTCTTTCTTCGGTTCCCCAAATTACCCTAGTTGGTCTTGGGCTCTATACGCATGGTTTCCCACAGGTAGGAATTCTTAAGCCTTCATTATATTATCACAAAATATGGATGGTGGTTATTTAATTCAACATTTTGTTCTATTTATGTTTTAATGATAGTTTTGTGGTTGTCTCCTAGTCAGCTAGACTGATTTGAGCACTGTAATCACACTGATGAGACGGGATATTTCATGTAAAACCTTAGAATTGGACCTAACCATCATAGTTGTAATTAGGGAAACCTTGTCTCCTAGAAGTACTATTCATTGCTTGTCCAAAGGAAATCTGATGATCCATTCCTTCGGTTGAGAATAATGAAACTGGTCATGGCTAGATCTTATTGGGAAGAACAGTTGCAGATGTCTCCACAAAAATAGTTGGCCAGCCCAAGGATTGAACCCTTAGTTTCTAACTGATCAGAGATATTTTAGTCTTGTTGCATACAGATAGGGGTGTAGTAGTGAAAGTGTGAAGCATGGAAGAGGGTTTTCCATCAATTATGACCCACCTATTTTGTTTGCTGGTTATTCTATTCAACTCGACTTGTAGTAGTTAACATCATGATAGCCATCTCATTGGCCTTAAATTTTCAAGCTAGCCAGAATGATCTGATAAGTTGGACAGTTCCCAGAAAGCTAGCAAAATGATATAGAACCTCAGGTCATCTATTTAATTGAATAGTTAGGCCCAAAAAACCATAAGCAGGAGCCTTTACTGGTTGGGTTGTCAGTGCAAGTTTACTGCAAGTTGGCTTGGAGTATATTATGCCACATGTTGTAATGCCTGGAACTTGATGATATTTGTTTGCTGCTGTTACTTATATAACATTTTTTAAATGTATTCTGTTTCATAAAGGTATTCATATGTTTACTTTGTGCTTTTCATTTTTGCTGATGGTTGTAGCTGGCGCATTGTGTCGAGATTGGGCTTCCAGAGTTGATTGTACTAATTATTTTAGCTGAGGTGAGCTGGTTCTTGATTACTGATTTTTTTCTTCAGACTACTATTTAATTTCCCATAGTTTGAGATGCTATGACATATTTACATATATTTATTTATCTGAATGCTATGTTATGAGTGGATGGTTCTATTTGCTTTCCTACTCGATTGAAATTTGTGTCCAGAAAGCAATGTTGCATGAACAGGGGCCTTGGACCAAGCACACCATGGAAGTATTTTTACCTTTTCACTTTACGAAGGAAGTTTGATCAATCAATTTTTAGAAGGAAAGTGAAACATATTAACAAAATGCCAATGGACTTGAGGTTAATGATCATTCAGTTTGGTTTATCTTTTGAGTAAAACCCTGAAGAAAGATTGGAATAGTTATGGTCATGGATGGATTTTGTTTCACCGGGAACAAATCAGCTGTATGTAGTATAGATTGGCTTTCAAAATCCCCTCCTGTGCTCAATTCTCACTGCACTTTTCAGTTTAGTGATTGGAATAAGTTCTCCCATGATTTAACCCATTTTTATAAGGGATCTGATTTGGTTTTTGGTTATAAAATTGCTGATTTATTGCAATCCTTTGTTTCTTAAGATAGACTTCAACGTGAATTTCTTGAGGTGATATTTGATTTGGGTGACTAAATCTTTTGCAGTATATTCCTCATTGGTTTAAAACCAAAGGAGCCAAATTTGAGCGTTTTTTTGAAAGATATGCAGTCCTTTTATCGATAGCAATTATATGGCCATATGCAGCACTTCTGACTGCAGCAGGTGCATATAAAAATAGACCCCCAAATACTCAGTTTAGTTGCCGTGTTGACCGCTCTGGGCTTCTTGAAGGCGCTTCTTGGTATGATCATTCCTAAACTTGCATTTCACTTAGTCACTCTTTTAATCTTAGGCCTTGTGCATTATTCAATATATTTTTCCATGCTAATTTACATTTTGATTTTGTTTCTACTTTTCAGTTTGGTATTTTGCTTCCTAAAACCCAGTTTCACAATATGTTATGGCATGGTCAGTGTATGCTATGAAGTATTTTCAGTTATTCTAGTTGACTTTGCTTGGCTACTAAAAACTTGAAATGCTCATTCAGTTCTATGAATCAGGGATATCTAGGCATGTGTTGATGAATTTCATGTTAAGTTGTTTTGCAATGTGGGCACTAGGAATCTAACATTTAGCAAATTCCAGACTTGTGTTTTTCAAAAAATAATAAACTCTCTTCAGTGTTAATAAGGCCTGTAAAGTGGTATTAACAAAATTTCTTGCATGATTAATTTTGTACTGATCTGTCATTTGTTGCAGTAACCAAACGTGTGAAGGAATAAAATTGAATAATTTCCTTTTTTTTTTTTTGTGTGTTTTTGTTGTTGTGTGTGGTTTATTAATTTTTTGTTTGTTGTTTATTTTTCCTCCATGCATCTAAGTTTCTCCAATTTTTTTTTTTTTAAAAAAGGGAAACAATTGGAGCAGGAGTGATGGTACCAATACTAATGCAGGGTAGAAAAGCCATTACTAGGGGCATTGGCTGTGCTGTTCAATCTCTGTGTATCTACTTCTATTATGATCAAATAAGATTTGGCTGAAAATTAACTTGTTAGCTAAAGTTATGTTATGAATATGATAATTGCCGAAACTAACATTAAATCCCCGGAAAGTGCTCTCTCTCTCTCTCTCTCTCTCTCTGTTCTTCTCCTTCTTCTTTTAGTACTAGAACACCTTAAGTTAGTCTTAAATTTTTAAATTTGAAGCACAATATTCTTGATTTATTACTTTCTAATATATTTAATGGTAATTTACCAATAGGTCCTACTTTTGGGACTAATTACCCATTAACTCCTATTGATAAATTTGTCAAGTGATAAATTTATCAGTCTCTCTTGTTTTTATGAATAAATTTACAGTGATAAATTTATCTACAAGGACTTGTAGGTAAATAAGTCTAGTAAATAGGATTGATTAGTAAGTGCCCCTTTATTTAACTTCCAATATTTTTCTTCATTCTGCATTTGGTCAAGGTTTTACATGCATAATTCTAATGTCAAAAGATGAATTATCTGTTTCATATCATGCTCTTGGGGGACATGAACATTATTTAAGCACTGCAAATGATTTTCCCCTGCCAACTTTGGTTTTATGCTTCACTTGTTATAAGGGCTTCTGTTACTTCTCAACATGCAGGATAAGGTTTCCATATCCATGGCAATGGGGGACTCCCACTGTAAATGCTACGGATGCTTTTATAATGATGGTTGCGGCTATAAATGCTCTTGTTGAGGTTGATTTATTCTAGTAAATTTTTGAAGTCTTTTGATTTTATATATAGCTGGTGTCTTGATTTTTATATTTTTCTAGAAGTAGAATGAGGATGCGAGGTGTTTGATAAATCGCATAGATAAATTTCTTATCTTTGTTGTGTATTTATATAATAGATGAGCTGGATTCTAATGTTTGGACTCCTTAAATGAGTTACCCCCATATTATTTCCTCATGTTCTGTCCATGTGATATGATTGTTGTTCCTTTACTTTTGAAGATGAATTTGGGATTCAAATTGAATTTATTTCAATAAATGCTATTTTTTTTTCTTTCTTTGATTATTGTTATTGCAGTCTACCGGCACATTTAAAGCAGCATCAAGATATGGGGGTGCCACACCTCCACATATACATTCTCGGTGGTAGTGGTGGTGGTAACAACGGATCTTTCGATAGATTATTATTTTTTGTTTCTAGATGTCATATGTTCCACAAATCTGACTCACCACTCCTTTTTTTTGTGAGTTAGGGAATCGGATTTTTGCTGGATGGTTTGTTTGGTGCTGCAAGTGGTTCCACTGCATCAGTGTAAGAAGTTTAATCTTTGAACTGAAAAGACTGAACATTGCTTTCACTGGAGGATACTAAGATGAAGACATCTGTTACTCTAATATCTAGTTTACTCAACTTTTTCATACATAACGGATTTTCAAAAAATAAAAGACAGGTGGGATAGCCATGTGTAGATCATCTTGATTGATTGGTTTGTGAAGTAGAAATTTACTCTGACCAATCTTTAGACGAATCTCACAGCTGGGTCCACTTATGAGTAGATGTCCCGATCCAAGTATCTATTTTGCCTATCCAAAAATGCTAGAGACCTACAATTTATATCCCAAAATTCACTCACAATGACGTGGCAAATGAGTTGGCCATTATATGGTTGAGTTTGTGACAAATCAAAAGTTGACATGCCATGTCAATGTGGGTCAAATTAGGGGAGGATTTTTAGGGGTCTTGAACATTTTCCTTTGTCTATTTACAGGATCTTATTATATTCTGCAATGTCTTTAGTGAAAATGTAGGTCTTTTGGCAGTAACACGAGTTGGAAGCCGAAGAGTGATTCAAATATCAGCAGTATTCATGCTTTTCTTTTCTGTATTTGGTGTGTTTAAATCAATCTTCTAGCATCCTTAATAACCACGAAAAATTGGGTATTTGTTGGTTGGGCTTATTCGTGTCATTCTTTTGTCCATAACCAGGAAAATTTGGGGCTATTCTAGCATCTATACCATTGCCAATTTTTGGAGCTATGTACTGCATCTTGTTTGCCTACATGTGTATGTTTCCTTTCTCTTTTTAGGAGATAATACTACTGAAATTTCTTTTTGATAATTTTTATGTTTGGCCATAATACCTTTTATGATCTAACAAGGGATTTTGACAAAGAAGCATTTCTGATTTTCAAAGGAGAACATTTGAATACTTCCAGAAAATAGAAAGAATAAGTGTTTAAATAATCCAGTGTTACAATCTATTTGTGGAATGAAAATGAAGACTTGCAACCATTGCCAAATGGGTCCTAGTCATCAGGAAACCAAATTTTATTTTCCTCCATTGGTGAAATTATTTAGCATTTTCATGTTTTTTGGCTCAATCCATCAGCATGCAATCAAAGCTGATCTGTAGAAATCCTATGTTTCAAACTAACACAAATTTACTGGGTTTGACTAATTCAAACAAAACTACCACCACCATGGTTTTTTCCCCTAATCATGTATTCTGACTACATGGACATGATAATATACTCATAGCGTGAACTGGACACTAATAGAATATTCTTATTCCAATCCAAACATTAAGATAAAGAGACACAAACATCTTATGGCATGTAGGAAAAATAAAATGTATTACTTTGAATTTATGTTGCTTCACACCCTCAATCAACTACCAAAATTTTTATCACTGAATAAAGTATGACAAGCATGCTCCTACTGCACTGGGCTTTTCTGAAAGACGAGCTATTTAATTGGCCAAACATAAACTTTCCAGTTGGTCATCATCAT
The DNA here is from genome assembly GCA_025200525.1 of Camellia lanceoleosa. Taxonomy (NCBI): domain Eukaryota; kingdom Viridiplantae; phylum Streptophyta; class Magnoliopsida; order Ericales; family Theaceae; genus Camellia; species Camellia lanceoleosa. The sequence continues at coordinate 192,237,240 of CM045760.1, read as the reverse complement.
GATAATTTGCAATTTCTAGTCAACAACTTTTGACTGAGTGCTTCAAAGATGATGTAGAACAACCAAGATAATCCCTTACAGTCATCTGGATATGACATACGAGGGGAGGCAGATCAGAAAGAAAGAACTGTGTTGCTGGAATTGAGAAAAAATCATTGGGTGCTAAAGATTTAAAATGTTGTGGCTGGAGTCAGAAACTTGATTATTGCACTGAAACTGTCTTGTTGGTACTGATTTCTTGAGTGATAATTGATCGTCAATTCTATTGCTCAGAACAATGGAAAATTGTTATGCATTTTTTTTTTATTGCATTTTCTTTTTTGAAAAAAAATTGTATATGCATATAATTAATTGTTAATACAAATTTGGAAATTAATATGGTATCCATGGTGGTGCAGCTTCTGCTGGTCTTGGTTTGCTTCAATTCTGCAACCTCAACAGCTTCAGAACAAAGTTCATAATAGGTTTTTCAATCTTCATGGGTCTCTCAGTGCCACAGTACTTCAATGAGTATGTGGTAACTTCTGGCCGCGGTCCTGTTCGCTCTAGTTCAGCATGGGTATATAGATGAAATTTAGCTTCGTCTGATTAATTGGTTTTTAATAGTTACTGAGAGAGTTTTATGTTTGGAGAAACTAAATCTGATTTTTTTTTTTTTGAAAACATGATTTGCAGCGGAACAAAACTATGCAAGTGGTTTTCACATCCCCGGCCACAGTGGCAGCTATAACCGCTGTGTTCTTGGACCGCACTGTTGCTCATAAGCATGGCTCAACTCAAACAGACTGTGGGTCAACTCAAACAGACTGTGGCTCAACTCAAACAGACTGTGGGTCAACTCAAACAGACAGTGGCTGGCAATGGTGGATCGTTGTGTTCTTGGCCCGCACTGTTGCTCATGAGCATGGCTCAACTCGAACAGACAGTGGCTCAACTCGAACAGACAGTGGCAGGCACTGGTGGGAGAAGTTCAGGTATTTCGATAAGGATCCAAGGAGCGCAGAATTTTATTCACTACCTGGGGGCCTTACAAAGTACTTCCCATCTGTCTAGCATCTTGAGTTCTTTTTGTTCAAAAAAACAGAAGATATTACTAAAATTCATTCTCCCATTGAACTCTCAATACCAGGGAGAAAATCAATAAAGGAAAAGTATATTGACATATATATGTAGGAGTAGAGAGAGTGAGAAACCTACTTGATCTGGATACAAATTCTGTATATTGACAACCTTTTAAGATACGGTGGTCTAAAATGAGTTCTCAACTTCTGATGATAATAATTAGGTTTTCTATGTAAAAGATAAAGTTCTGGACATATTTATATGAAGGAATTTAATGCTGTGAATCATTCTATTTGGTGATATTGTTCCAATTTTCTTTTGTAATTGGTTTTTTGCTTTCAAATGCTCTAAATCACAAGTGGGGTTTGGTCATTTCACTACAGGAAAAGTGGTGTATAGCAACGTTTCTTTTATGGCGTTTTGGGAAACGCCATTATAGATGGATGAAAGCCAACGTTTTCAAAACGTTGTCTTAGAGCTCGGTTGAACGACGTCGTACTGGGTGTACATATTGACACCGTCCATACTCCGTCTCTCACTTTCTGTCTCTCACTTTCTCTCCGTCTCTTCCGTAGCTCGGTCTCTCTCCCTCTCTTTCTCTCTCTCTTCCAAAGCCTTCGAACTAGATCAAAGACACACACACACTCTCTCTCTCTCTCTCTCTCTCGCTCGATTGCAGATTTTGCACTGTATATTCGTCGAACTCTGGATCTCTGTTGCTCTGGATCTCTGTTGCTCTTCATCGATTTGTCAAACCAGATCGATCTCTGTTGCTCCTATCTCAGGTACAATTTTCATTATCTTAATCGGTGTTCGAGTTTGAACCAGTGCGATCTCTGTTGGTCTACTTTCTCACCGTCTCTCTCTCTCTCTATACCTACACTTTCTCTCTCTAAAACTCTCTCTTCTCGTCTTCCAGAAGCTCAGATCTGAACTCTGACCCTTCGATTACTCGCATTTCAAGCTCCAATGGCGGCGAATAGTTTACTTTGTTTCTGAACTTTAATCGGTACTCTCTCTCTCTCGCTTGCTCTATTTCTTTGGAATTTTACCGCATGTATAACATTTGTGGAGGCAATGTAATTTGGTAATCTGGATTCAGTTGAGCATTGTAGTACAACACTGAAGTTTCTCGAAAACTTTTGGATTAATCTGTAATTCATAACTTTAAGAAGGTCTAGAATGTGAATTATAATGTATGCTTTTGGTCTACTTGTTTTTGCTTGATCGAATAAGCTGAATTGTGAAATGAAGACAACTTATTGAGTTCTTGGATTTATGATTCAAAACTCCATCTTCAAATCCCTCTCTTCTCTCATTTCTTATCTGTTTATATATATATATATGTATGTATGTATGGTTTGATTTGTGTTCTCATTCTCAGATTGCATCTTATAAAGAGGGGGTTCGGTTTGATCTTGTTCTTTTCCTTGCAATTTCAATCTGGGTCAAGAAAAATTGGCTATGGTAATAACCTTATTATTCTGATTGATGGAACTTGATTTAGATTTAATTTATTACTGTGGATTTGGGCAGAAATATGAGCCTCATTATGACTACTTTCTTGATGAGTTCAACACTAAAAATGAGGGCCAACGGAATTAGCACATACAGGAAAGTGGTTTTATTTATTTATTTAAAAATGAGGGCCAACGGAATTAGCACATAGTGGAAAAGTAGTCCTTGTAACAGCTGCGGCAGGAGGGACTGGACAGTTTGCAGTCCAGGTTTGCTTACGAATATAGGATTATGGTTGCTTTTAATTGGTCATATAAATTTATTCAAAGATGTGTTAGCTTTGTTGCTTTTGGGTTGAAGGACATCGACTTAATTGGTGCTATTATTACTAGGTTAAAAAAATGTGACCACCATCTTGAGTAGAGATCGCTAGATAGGGCTCTAGCATTTGTGTCTAGCGACCAATGTAGGTTGACTTGGTGAATGCACTCTGTTTACGGAAAAAAATAAAACCGATTGTTTCAAGCGTATAAGAAAAAGTTGGACTTGGCTTGTTGGATTAAGCATGAAAGTGGCACAAGACGTAAGTCATTGCGGTATGAATTTCTCCTTACTAGGTAGTTAGGTCTACTTTTAGTAGAAGCTATGATATTACGGTTTTATGATGTCAGCGGCATGGGTGAGGGTTTATTCTTGGTTCACCGGTTCTCTTGGTCGACCCATGCGGTTTATGACAACACCGGCGATGATGCCCCACATCCTTCCAGCGAGAATCCTTGTTCAGATCCGCAACATGACTTTGTGGTGACTTTACAAGAAAGTCAGCTAACACTTTCATGTGGAGAGGGAATTTATTTTATTTTTACTTATTTCTTATTTGCAGAAACAATTAGTCTGTAATTTTTTTCCTTTTTAATCCTTCATGCACTGGGCTTTCGCATGTTCTAGATCTAAATTTGTGGTGCATTTGAATAAATTCATTAAATGAAGTGATTTGTTGTTTTTATTACAACTTTATAATCTTATTATGATAACGAGTTTACTAATTTTGAGCCACGGTTGTTAACTTGCAAAATTGGCTGGAAATAAAGTGGTTGCAACTTGCGGAGGTAAAGAAAAGGCTATGCTTTTGAAAGATTTGGGAGTTGATCGTGTCATTGACTATAGAGCAGAAGATATCAAGACTATATGTCTTCTAATTCATTAACTCTAGTTTTTTTGTCTGTGTGCTTATATCTATATGTTTCCATAAAGACACAGATAGTCATTTGAATGTGGACCTAGTTTGGTGATCAACTGAGCTTGAAATCCTTAGCAGCGGACTTGACATGACTTAGATTTCCTTCTTGATCATGTCTTCTAATGCATGGAATGTACAACAAATAATGCGATGGCGTCTACATTTACCATCTACCTTGATTTCCTTTGCCAAGTTCTAGTTGTAACAGGATGCTTTGATGTCTGATTCTTCCACCCAACCTCCCAATACAAATTATTTGAACCATTATACTGAAATTCATTTATCTTTGCTTGTGACATTACACATTGGCTTCTTCCTGTTGGTATAAATTATTAACTGTAAACTTATTCTATTTCCTACTTTGACCATGAATTTTTTATATTAGTATATAAAATAATTCTGTGATGAGAAGAACACTACTAAGATATATTGGTATGTGTGGGTGTTCATGTAGTAGTGAGAACTCGTTGCTTACTTGTGAGTACAAGAACAAACTAAATGAAGCATACCTAATATCGAGTACTTGCCATTGTTATGTGCTATCAATTACAATCATGGAATTTTTTACTTTGTGATCAATCAGGATAATCTGGTTGTTCTTGTAGAATCTTCATTAGAGATACCTAGTTGTCTTGATGAAGTTCTATACCGTAAGATACAACCTCAAAATTATCAAATATCAAAGCATTACACTTTATTACATCATCCCTCCCCACCCTTTCACAATGAAAGCAAGATGATGTGCATTGAATTCAATGGCCACAAAATCGTCCAAAGAGGCCATTACTTGGGCCTTATCCTGTGAAATATTTATGCCATGACCTTTAAATATTCTTAATTAGATTCTTAACTTCATATATGTAAGAGAGGGGGACAAGGTCCTCCTCCCCTTTTGTACATATTGCCTTTGAAATTCTCAAATCTTGTGAAATGGGAGAGTTTGGTAATGACAAATCAAGTTCTAATCAAGAGTTGCGATGCCAGATGAATGTTCTAAATGATTCTCAAAAAGTAAATGATAGACGGATTCCATCTCCAAGTGAGATGGTACAGAAGGTTTCTATGCCCAATAATTGGGAGGCTACTAAGGTGGAGAATGGAAGAAAACTCAAAGTGAAACTTTATAACCCGAAAAGTGTTTCTGATATCAAGATGAGGTACTAGTGTTTGGAGTCATCCAAAAGTCATTCTTTGTTTTCATTCCAACCTATCTTTGTTGTTCACATGGTAGTTTCCATTGGATTTTCTCTATTTTAGTGCCTTGTTAATACACTTGTGTTTCTTGGATTGTGAATTATATGTTTACGCATATCTTGCATTTGTCCTTCTCAGTCCAATCGGTTCTTGATTTATCTTTCTTGCTTCCTATCTTGATGATTTGTAAATACTAATAAGTAATAACTAGTTGATCTTTTATTTATTTTGTCTCAATCTTTTGTTTATGTGGCTGCAGCACGGCAGTCCATCCAAATAAAAACCCAAATGATCCTCTTCTTTGCACAAAATTTTAGCAAGATTTCTCCCCATAAATTTTATTCCTATGCAGAAGTAATGAAAAGAAAGGTGAATAGAAATACTGTGAATTGGATTAACAATAGACTTGATTATTTACTCATTCACGTGCTTCAAGTAAAGGCTTTTGTTGTTAAGAAAATTTCTTATTGTTTGTATAAGAAAAAATTGGAGAATTCCATGGATGGATTTATATATACATGGCCTAACTTGATGGATGTATGCATATCATTCTAGAAATATGAAAAAAATATACGTTTCTTCTTTGGAATAGCTGGAATTAGCCTATATAATTGGTATATGTTATGTTTGTTCATGATGTTTTGAGAAACATCTGTTCTGTACATTTAAAAAATATATATGTATATATATACATACAAAATCTTACACATTTCAGTTCAGGTTTTGGGAGAGGCTTACCAAGTCTTTGAGTGATCCAAATTAACAGCAGCTTATGATGCTTGTGGGAAGTCCGAATTTCAACGTCGATTACATATTCTTAACCTCATATGGATCAGAGCATCTAAAGTTTTGCGTGTACTTATGCAGGAATGTGAATCCTATTAAATTAATTAATTAATTTTATTTTTCCATTCTTATTTGCATACTTCCTCTGCATTGCGATGATGCAATCATTGATCTCGCCGCAATTTTGCAATGCTCTTTGGGAGTGAGCTTTTGAGGATTACATTGGCGACTTGCCATGGCCTCAATGGCTTCATTGGATATTTTTACGTATGAGAGCAGTTTGATGCTAAAAAGTTGCAAGAGAAAATGAGGGTATAATTTCTCCATATTACTTATTGATGGAAAACCTGAACTCAAATAGAAAATAACAAAAACCTCAAAATACTCAAAAGACATATCTTCACACAGTCCACTGCACTAGTTATGATAATGTTTTTAGAAATAGACGAAAGCTCTTTACATGATTATGATTTCATGAAAATTTCCATTATGTTTTAAGTTCCTTGTTACAGTTTAAAAACATGGATAATAGCCTTTATCATTAAAGTCGAATTTTCATTTAAGATCATTTTTGATGGAGTGGAGAATTTCCGTAGAAGCCTTGAGTTAATTATTCCCATCTTTGTGATCTAAAAGATTCAACTATGTTAGGTGTTAGCTTACTAGGATAAGAGATGATTATCCCCATATTTTGTGATCTAGAAGACTTAACTATGTTATTTGTTACCTTATTGCCCTATTGCTAGGATTAGAGATGAAAAAAACTGTACCAAATTTGGCAATCTCATTTTGATGTAGACCATAAGAAGATCAAGAAAAGTAAAATGAATGAAGGGACGAAGTTTGAAGTTTGATTGGTTTCTAGCCAAACTCATTTTGGACCAACTGAAAGCTTGTGTGGTTTAGTTTTTAGTCATGCTACTAGAGTCCTGTTTTATGATTATTTATGCCAGGTACTAATTTGGATTGTTCTTTATATGATTTTTTATGTTCCATAGGATATCTTTGATCTACTTTTAGTTTAGGAAGTTGAAACCTTAATGTGGATATCTGCTGTCCTTTTTATGGCCTAAAATTATATTCAAATGAATGAAAGCAGTTTTAGATCTAAGCAATACTTTTCAGGAGTGGTAATTGGCAGCAACATGAATATCATATTTTCAAATTTTATGTATGCACATCACACGTGTCTAATTAACTTATTGTTCACAACTATTTTTTAGAAGAAAACGAAGAAGAACATCACACATATCCAATTAATTCACTGTTGAAGAATAAAATTCCTAAAACATGCAAAAGCACTAAGCTTTGGTAGGACACCTTGATTAGATTTATACTCGAAAAATGTTCCTAAGAGTATAATGCACAATCCATATCCATTTTGTAATGTATGCAATCGTGGTCTATAGTTCTGAAACCTTAAAAATCTACATCCAAAAGCATGCTCTATGTATTGGTATAGATTTTACATCCAAAAGCATGCTCAGTCCTTTGTTGTTGTTCATGGAATATTCAATGAACCTGGATGACTTGAACCGTGAGTTAAAAATAATCTGGCTTGATTATTTTTTTCCCCTTTAATGGCATCAGCTCTTACAATTTTGTCACAAGTCTTGTTTTGATTATTGTTTTTTTACGGCACGACATTTATTTCTCCTTGATTGATTATTTACTTTTGCTGATTTAGGATCAAAGTTGGGGATACTTCCGAAGTTGGTTGGGCAAGTTTTGTTGAGAAGCAGCTTAGTGTCCAAATAAACTATTCAAAATCCATGAATCGTGACCAAAATCATCCTTGAATTGGTTATCGTGCAACATCAGATGCATATTTTCAGGGACTTGCTCTTGTTGAGAAGCAGCTTATTGTCTTTGATACATTAGTACTCCTGAAACAAATTTAGTGCAAGTTTGTTGGCCATCTAGGTACAAGTGAGAAATATTTGCGATATTTTAGTCCTACACTCTGAAATTTGTTACATATTGTCACTTTTATGTCACTTTTGTGCCTGTGTTGGATTCACACAGAAATATAACTGAGAATGGAAATAAGTTTGTAATAGGTGAAATTTTCACTTGAAATGATGATTTTGGTGAGATTATATTATGCATGTATATGGCATGTATTGAGGATTGGTTTTAAATCTAGCAGTTTGGCTGCATAGAGTAAACATAAAACATGAGATTCCCAAATAATGAATTCATTTTCCACCACCAGCAGGGAACCCACCCCACCCTCCCCCCCCCCAAAAAAAAAAAAAAAAAAAAAAGAAAAAAAAAAGTGGCGTTTTCTGAAAAAACGCCACAAAATGACGTCATTGTGACGTCACACATTTAATTCGTGTAGTGTGTGAAAAAAATAAAAAACAGTGGCGTTTTTCGAAAAAACGCCACTAAATGACGTCATTCCACGTCACACGTTAATTGGGGGACGGAAGGTGAGACGGTGGTTAAATATTTTGCGGCGTTTTAAGAAAAGCGACGTTTTTTAAACGTTGGGTAGCTATTGCGGCGGCCGTATCATCGGCGAAAAGTTTACACGTCGCTATAATATATTACGGCGTTTTTCAAGTTTTTCGCGGCGTTTTTAAAACGCCGCGAAAAAACAAATTTCCTGTAGTGTTTTAAGTGTGTCCAGATGATGGAATTTGGAATGCTATGTTTAAGTGAATGAAACAGAACCCTATTAGTTGAACATTCATAGAGATTAGAATAAAGCGAAGAGTAATATTAGGGATCAAGAAAAAAATATCATGAAAGATTGTCTCCCTTTAGATTCACTACTAAAGAAAGGGCCTTTTGAGTCGGTAAATTTTACGGTGGCAAAAGTTAGTCTTTTTGAGACGGCACAGAGTTACCGACGCAAATACTAAAACGTTAGTGTCGGCACTGTTGGCCGACACAAAAAAATTAATATTTTATAGCATTACTTGAGTCGGTTGAATTTACCGACGTAAAAGATAGACCTTTTGCGTCGGCAAATTTGTGACAACGCAAAAAAATTAGACCTTTTTGTGTCGGCAGCTGATGCCGTAGCAAAAAAAAAATTTATAGCCAATATGTATATATTTACTTGATTATATTTAATAAATATATTTATTTATATATATACTTTTATATTAATATTGAGTGTATATACTATAAATAATATATATCTCATTTAAAATCTGAAAGAGATATAGTGGTGAAGTGGACTTAGTGCGGTGACTTTGGGTCAAATCTTTCAAATGGAGTGGGTTCAAAACTTGGGATCCTCAATGAGAAAATTATAAGTTAAAATTTTTAAAACATTTAACCACTTTTTTGAGTCAGCAATCTACCGCCTCAAAAAATTAAAACTTTTTGCGTCGGCAGATTGCCGACTTAAAAACCTTTTGCGACCCCACAATTTTCGTCCCTTGAGTTGCCGTCGAAACGCCGTCGCAAAAAGTTTTTGCGTCGGCAAATGTGCTATTTGCGACGGTACGCTGCCGACTCAAAAACCCTGTTTTCTAGTGGTGATTACACATATAATAAAGCTAGAAAAGTTAGGGATCATGAAATTTTTTTTATGAAAATGATTATGAAAGATTTATGATTTTTGGATTACCTTGATTAGTGTGTGATGCTTTATTCTAAATGTAATCCAAGAGTCACAAAGCTTTCATGATTATTTTCATGAAAGAATTTTCATGATACATAACATTGCTGTAATAAAACACCATACTCTAATCAAATGATAAGAAATCTTCATGATACATTTTATGATATTTTTTTCATAATCCCTAATAATATTATATAGAGAATATATGAATCAAAAACGCCTCATACACCCAGTAAACACTACATCCAGTGACACCCAGTGCCACGTGTCACTGGATGATTGGCCTGAAATAAAAAAAAAAGAAAAAAGAAAAGCTGACCAGTGGGGGAGCCCCACGTCACTGGGGTCAACCCCCACTTCACTGGGTGTACCCAGCAAGGTTGTATATGAATTGGGTTGTCGCTTAATTGAATTTTAACAAATGAAAAATGATATATATGCTTACTTTTGGCTCGAAACTAATTGATGTGTTGAGTGTTGATTGGTCAAAGCTATGTGCTTACTTTATCACTAATCAATCAGTACTAGACACGTCAATTTATTTCGAGTTGAGTATTGGCTTGAATAACGTTGCTCTCAAACACATACAAGGTTGTTTGCAACGATGAGAGTTTCTTTTGTGGTAATTTGATTGATGAGACTGGACTTTTAAGCATTGTAGTTCTACTATGTGTAGGAAGTGCTGGCATAGTAGCGGGGCCGGCCCTGAATTTTCAGAGGCCTAAGGCGAAATTCAAAAAGGGGGTTTATATTCATAAAAATAAAGATAAAAATTATTCTATTTGGCACCATTACACTGATTAATACCAAAATAAATATCAAAATATATTTATTCTAAAATAAAAAAAAAAATTACGAAAAATGTATAGTTCAAATCAACAAAACAAACTAATTAATCAACAATTTTAATTAATGAAATGTTTCAACAGTGTGAAACATACATAAATTATTTCACATTGTGTTAAATTGAAGAGTGAGATAATAAATTTGCTTCACCACTGGTGTGAAACAAACATAAATGAAAAGAAAACTTGACTATATAATTAATTTTTCACACAAAATACACAATCCACTCATATTTTATAGTAAAGAAATTAAGGAACACAATTTAATGAAACAAAATTAGGACAAAAAAAATTTAGAAACTTTGTTCAATTAACATATGATAAAGACATAAGGTAAAAAAATTATATTAAAATTATTTATTCCATTAAAATTGGATAGTTTATGAGAGAAAAATTTGGGCAAAATTATTACTTGTATATATTTTAATTCTTTTTTTTTTCAATTGGGCCTTACCACATTTGTGATTAAATGATTTTTTTAGTTGGGCCCAATAGAATTTTTTGGAACCCTTTAGACTAACTCTAAACAATAAAAACAAATTGGGCCTATTTAAATTTTGAATATACTACTACTAATGAATTTTGGAGCCCTATTTTTGGGCCAAATTTTGGGGCCTAAGGCACAAGCCTTAGTGGCCTTAGCCCAAGGCCGGCCCTGCATAGTAGCATTGCCTATGACAAATCAAGGTTTCTTTCATTAAATCACTATGGCAGTGCTACAAATGAATTGAGTTATTCATAAACAATTTAACTAATAACTTGTATGTTACTATATTTTTTTTGAACTCTGGGTTTCTATATTCTAACTGAGCTTCTTACAACTTGATTAATAAAAATTGAGTTTGATTTAAAAAAAGTTTCACTCAATTATAATATATACATAAATAATAGTCATATATGTATATAATAATTAAGGATTTAGCTTTTCTTAAGTTCTCATTTCAATTTGAGAGAAATTTTAGGCTTGATAAGTCTATTTTGAAACTGATTTTAGTAATCTAAATCGTTCATTTTTTAGAACTCATTGAGCATAATATTTATGCAAAAAATAAGATAATTGGACATCGGTAACTATATGTTTGAATAATATTATTTTTCTTAAAAAATAGACAACAAATATAATTTTAAGAATAATCATTCATTTTTTGTAATACAAATTTGATTAAAATATATAGTTATCAATGCCCGATAGTTTTGATTTTTCGTATGAATATTTCTACTTAACGAGTACTAAAGAGTAAACTATTCGGATCACCAAAATCGGTTATAAAATGGTGTAGACACCTCATTTTTTACTGATCTTAAGACTTGAGTGTTTGAAAACTTCTCGGTGATGAAATGGTAATTATTTCTTTCTCAGAGATGCTTAAGATTGATAAGAGCTGCTGTATCATCTTGTTTTAGCCAAAAATATGTTTGTTTGCAAAAATGACCATTTTGTCCCTAAACTCATTTTTATCCAAAGCCTAACTTTTTGATCTCATTTAGAGGTAAGGAGTTTGGATGATTTCAAATTGATGAATTTTTTTAAAATATTGACGAATTTTATGCAAAAATGTTAATTGAGCCTAAATAGACCTCCTTAGGCTGTAGGAGGGTCCAAAAGACTAAAATCACGTATTTATAAAATGCATGCATGGAGGGCACGTGCGCCTGCACCTAGTGACTTGGCTGTATGCCTAGCCACACATGGGTCGTGCGGCTACACAAGTTACGTGAGTAGGTTATGCGGTTGCACAACCTATCGGTAGTGTCGAGTGAATTTTGAATGTGAATTGATCGGGAGGTGCAAGGAAAAAGTAATGGAGGAATCCTAGGAACCCTAGGCTGTTCCATAACCTTCCTTAATGCCTATAAATAAGACCCTTTTCCCCTACTTGAGGGACCAAGCTATTAGATAATTTTGAAGTGTTTTAAGTGAGTTTGGAGTGTCTTCTCTCTGCCCCCAACCTCAAATCCGAAAATACAACATACAACTTTAATACAGTAGCTGTACAACTAAAAGTAGAGCTAAGGTTTTGATGAAAGTGAATTAAATCAAAAGCCTAAGCCTGAGGGAATATGGTTTTGAAGAAAGTGAATCAAATCAAAAGCCTAAGCCTGAGGGAAGCTTTCAAGCAAGATTTCTCGCCTTTTCGGTTGCTCTTCAGTTTGATAATCAAACCAGCAAGTAAGTTATTCTTTTTATGTATTTTAAGTATTTTAATCATGTTTTTATTATTAGATCATGGTTAGGGTGTTAGTAATCATAGAGCATTATGTAGGTTAGTAGTTTTGCATGGTTTTCGCATTTGCTTTGCATGTTCTAGTTAGATGTATACTTGTTGCATGTTTAGGTTAGTTTTGTAGCACTTGTGCCTTTTAAGGCTTTTGGTAAATGTATTTGGACCTTTCATTCTATTTTGTGAACCTTTGGTGTGTTTGTTGGAAGTCCCACATCGGTTACAAGATACATTTTTAGGTGGACAAACTTCTATATGTTTGTTGGAAGTCCCACATCGGTTGGGAGACACATTTTAAGGTGGACAAACTTCTATATATAGGTGCAAGTGCATAGGGTTAGCTTATCAACTTCTATGGTTCTTTCTTGGTTTAATAAGCCATTACGAACCGAGCTTGAGTTATAAATTTTAGTTGTGCCGAGCTGGATTTTGGCCATAATTCCATTGGGATTTCGGCCATAGTTCCTTCGCCAAAGTTGTGTTATTTCTCGAGGGCTTTGTGGTGTGTGGTGGAGATCGAGTTTCAACTCTTTTCATCTTCTCCGTTTGAGCTTCGAACTTGAGGTAGGGATAACCTACTCCTCTTTATGAGCTTTGTCTTTAAATTTTAGCATTTTGATATGTTGGGGTTGTTGTGTAATTTTGGAAAAGTTTGGGGGCTTTTGTGTAATTTTACAAAAGTTAGGGTTTTATTTATAATAAACCTATATGCATGTTTTTGGCATAGAGAAATGTTAGAATTGGAAATGTATAGGGTTAAAGGGTGTAGTTGAATTATTTATCGCTCACCTAATTGAAATGTTGATATATTATCCATTTTGTGCATTTATTTTCTGTTTAGAAATAACTGCTTTGGGCTATCGGTGGAGGATAGTCTTGATTGTTGTAGACAATGCATGATGATTAGGCAAACTAAAATTAATCACTAGAATGTGTCATTGAGTATGACGATTGAAAGAATACATTAACTTTATGTATTGATTGATGATGTGTATAATAATTGTTTATATGCATTGTGTTGTGTTGGAGGAGAGAGGGGATGTACTCCACGGTTTAGGGGAAGAAAGGAGATGGACCTCTAGACCGGGTGTTGTGTGGGAGGAGAGAGGGGATGAACTCCGTAGATACAGCTCATATGCTTATCTGTTGATGTGTTAATATAGCTAGTATGCTTATCTATTGTGAAATGAGGAAATGTTTAATATGAGTTACTGTCTCATATCGGTTATTTGGTCAGGTTCTGGACCATGGTTATGAATTGAGAATTGAAAATGAATGGAAAATGAAACTGTAATGTGTTATGAAAGAATGTAAAAGTGTTAACCATCTATCAACTGTTAATCTTTTAGTCATTGTTCATAGCTGGTTTAGTGTATTTCTACTGGGCTGTTAGCTCACCCTATACGGGAATATCATTTTCAGGTACAGGTAGCTTGCCACCTCCCAGGGATATAGCTCGAGAGGCTAGAGGTGAATGGACCTTTTGATGTTTTATTTCCTTTTTGATGTGTTACATGTGGTTTCAAGCCAAGGGCTTTATATGTATTTGAGTTAGTACTCTACTCTGTGTAACCAAGTGTTGACTTGGAAAACTGTAAGCCCATAGGGCATTTCTTTTGTTGTTAACATGTAACACTGTTGTAAGAACTACTCTGATGAATAGAAATGGTTGGTTTATTTTATATCAATGCATGTCTAAAATGATGGGTTTTATGTAATATTTTGAGGGCGTTACAACTTGGTATCAGAGCGTACCGGGTTCGAATACTTTGGATACGTGGGAAGTGATTAGTATCACAATGGGTTTGTCTCGCTTGATAGAGACTTCTGTGTAGTGTCATATGCTATGTGTTTAATTGATAACATGCTTATGTGATTAAGTGGGTATGGGATTTAATTTCTAGGATGTTGATTGGATCCTTGGGTTTCTGTGAGTCTTGTTAGAAAAGCACTTGATCAATGCTGTTTCTAACCGGAACTCTAGTAACGCCTCGGGACTATCATTATCCGGAAAGGAAATTCGTAAGTGCTTATGTATTTATATGCTTACATGGAGTGAATTAAAGTTGTCCATGCATTAGGACGTGAGTGTTTAGTTTCGACACGTTTATGAATATACTAATGTTCTTCGTTTCCTTTATTAGGATGTCAGGATGGGGACGAGGACGTGGTAGGCGTGGTAGGCCTGGGAGGCAAGACGTGCCTATACCGGATGAGATTCCGGCAGTACAGGAGGGTGTTGGTCAGGCTAATGTGGCCGAGCCAGCAGGTCAGCAAGCTATAGGTGTCTTGGCCAGAGAGATAGCAGGAGCTTTGGGTATTCTTAGAGCTGAAAATCAGGTTGCAGAGGCAGGACCTTCTTTCTTAAAGAGGGAGTTCTTCCGGTCTAATCCGGATGAGTTTATCGGGGACCCAAGGGAGCCACTTAAGGCAGATGAGTGGTTGGAACAAATGAGTAAGACGTTCGAGATGCTTGGCATTGAGGACGGAGCACTGAAGGTGACCTTGGCATCCTTCCAGCTGAAGGGAGATGCGGGTCAATGGTGGAAGTACGCGAAGGTTCGTGTTGGCAGTGCATGGGAGGCTTTTGTAGGGGCTTTCCAGGAGAGATTCTTATCTTTAGCTGCTAGGGAGAGGCTGAGGGATCAGTTTAGCAAACTTAAACAACAGCCGGGTATGTCTGTGGCCGAGTTTGAGGCTACCTTTACTAACTTGTCCTGGTTTGCACCTGAACTCGTGGCGTCCGAGGAACGCCGTTGTTCTGAGTTTGAGAAGAGATTGAGGCGTGGCCTCAAGTTGAAGATTGGAGGACCTTTTTATCAAGAGTATAGACGTTTAGTGGATGCTGCTGCTCATATGGAGATTATGATGCAGGAGGAGGATGATGAGAAGCATCAAGGTTCCAAGAGGAGCCAAGATGGACAGAGTGATGGTAGGAGACAGAAGGGTTTTAACCCACAATAGTCTCAGAGTAGCTTTACTAGATCGACCTTTCCAGTGCCGAGTGTAGGCTCGGGGAGAGGCAATCAGGGGGAGTTCACTTGCTACAAGTGTGGCCAGCTGGGTCACAAGGCTTCGGTTTGCCCACAGAAATGAGGGGGTCAGCGAGCTGCTTCTTCTTCAGCTAGACCTCAGGACCAGAGTCAGAGCAAGGGCCAGCCTTGGTCTTGTTATCAGTGTGGACAGCCTGGGCACATGAAGAGGTCTTGCCCGCAGTTGAGTGGCACATCTAGTGCATTTGGTTTGAGGCAGAGTTATCAACCAGCTCAGTCTGTGCAGGCCTCGAGGGCCAATCCGGGAGCTTCGTCCAAGCAAAGAA
The DNA here is from genome assembly GCA_025200525.1 of Camellia lanceoleosa. Classification (NCBI taxonomy): domain Eukaryota; kingdom Viridiplantae; phylum Streptophyta; class Magnoliopsida; order Ericales; family Theaceae; genus Camellia; species Camellia lanceoleosa. The sequence continues at coordinate 192,221,534 of CM045760.1, read as the reverse complement.
CAGTCGTATGCTCCTAGAGTCGAAAGGTGGAGCAGAGATCAGGGCGCTGCGGTATGTCGTTATCACTACAGACCCAAAGACCATTCCGTCCCAGAGAGGTACCTTTCTATTTTGCAATTCGGTTGCTAGTGTGTTGATTGATACGGGTGCATCTCATTCTTTTGTATCTGCTGCATTTGCATCTGTGTTGGAGTTGGAGTTAGCACTATTGGCATCTCCTATTTGTGTTGTGTCACCTATCGGGGGTGAGTTGATTTTGAAACACGGATGTAGAGGTTGTGATATAGAGGTCGCCGATCATAGGCTTCCGTTTCCTTTTGTAGTTATGCCCATGAAGGGCTTTGATGTTATTTTAGGTATGGACTAGTTATCGTCATATCGGGTAGTTATTGATTGCTACCGCCAGAGGGTCACTTGTTGTACTGTGAGCGGGGAGTGTTTCCATTTCTTGGGGGACCGGGTTGGTAGTATTTTGCCACCGGGGTATGATCCGCGAGGACGGAGTGAGCTTAGTGGTCTACATGCTAGCTTTGAGAGTGGCGAGTGTGATGAGACCCAGATTGTATTACCGAGGGTAGTTTGTGAGTATTCGGATGTCTTTCCCGAGGACCTCGTTGATTTTCCACCTCACCGAGAGATTGAGTTCTCTATTGATCTGGTGCCTGTCATGGCACCGATTTCTATGGCACCTTACCGTTTTGCCCCAGCAGAGTTGGTTGATGTCACGACCCAAACCCGGCCCTATGGGTTTAGCACCGTAACTGGCCAGTAATCCGTGATTACCAAAGGCCTGCTTAACAATCATACAATAAAAACAGAGTTCAGGGCCTGGCGGAAGCCAAATCAATAAATGAATAGTGTCCAATGAGCTGTGATAATCTGTATGCCAAAAACATTTTCCATGCATTCAAATAGTTCAGAAATAGTACGGTCTATACGACCATTTACAGTCAGTCGATATGGGGATCCAGTCCCTTGACAACAGTACAATACAGCATGGCATACACAATAAACATATACATATCAGTCGATAAAACCGGGGGCTTAATCCTCGACAAGATCAGAACAAGAATGCAGCCTATACAATGGTCCCACAACAAGACAAAACAAAGGAGATGACAGGGAAATCAAAACCCCAAAGCCATAGCATGGCAACTAGGAACCTCGCTGTGAGGCACACAGCCGGCCGACAAAATCGGGGATGACCCACGCTCCTAGCTCCGATCTGGCTGCTGAGAACCTACATATATATATAAACAGTGAGCTAAAGCCCAGTGAATAACATAAGGTGTAAAGGGGTTATGAATGAATGTCCTTACAGTAATGAAATCAATTCATTTAACAGTATTTCAATCTTTCAGTGTTTCAGTCAATCAGTATTTCGATCAATCAGTCATATGTGGTACATCCATTAGCCTATAAACAATAGGTCCAAAAGGACCAGGCCTTAGCAGACCCAACGATAATGATGGCCATCAATCGATAAACAATATGGTTCCACAAGGAAACCGACGGATGTGGATTCAAGAGGTGGCTCCCACTGTAGCACTTAGTTCCGTAGATTCTAGAGGTGGCTCCCAGTGTAGCACTTTGCTCCACATCAGTAAACAATCAGTAACAGTAATGCTAAGGATGCCACAATACAGTTCGCAATACAGGACATACATTCATTCAATAAACAATATCAGTTCAATAAACAGTTCAGTTCAGTATTCAAAATATAACCATTTTGAACATATCTTTACACAATCTGTTACTCACAGGGATTAGGCTAATAGCAGCTAGAGTGTGTCCCCGAGAGCCAACCCTAAACAATTAAACAATTGAACACACACTAAGTTTAACAGTTGGGGAAGTACAATAATTAACTTCCTAATATGCCTCGGTGTGTTTTATGTCTAAATCCTCATTAAGATGTCTTAAACTAGGCCTAAGAATGCCTAGGATGAGATGAGGATGCAAAATTACACTTGGAAGGCATTTTTCAAAAGTTGCTGGAAATAGGCACCTCGCTCGAGCGAGCCTCCCTTCGCTCGAGCTCCCAAAATCAAAGGCTTCGCTCGAGCGAGCCTCCCTTCGCTCGAGCGGTCTGTGCTCAGAAAAAGTACTGGATGCTCAATTTTTACGCGCAATGCCACGCTCGATGCTCGCTCGAGCAAGCTTGCAAAACCAAAGGGCTCGCTCGAGCGAGGAATCCTTCGCTCGAGCGAGGAAGCCAAATATGGAATTTCCAGATTTGTCTCCCAAGTTCGAACCAAGCATTCAACAATCCAAAACTCAACCTCTTGGCCCCAAAATCTGGGAAAACACTCCAAACTCATTGTATATCAAGTTTCAAAAGCCAATTTGTACATGCAAGGGCCAAGGGTTGGTCAATTAAAGCCATATTCAAACCCATTTTCAAGAATGTTTTCCAAACATGAAATGTATGAACTTCAAACCAATTTTCAGCTTTAAATCTTGCTCTAGTGAGCTCCAATCTTTGAAAACAACTTGAAAACATGGATTCTTACATAAATATGGGCATGCATGTGAGCATTAACCATGAAATCAACTCAAAATGCCTCAATATAAACATGCATGTAACATTTGGGCTTCAATCCAACATTTATGAGCAAATTCATGATTTACTCCTCTATAACCATGATGAATGCAAGATGGAACTTAAAACATAACAAGAAGACAATAATTTCCTCACCTAGAGTGTTGATTTCTTGTCTAGAAGTTCAATTTATGCACATACACTTCAATCTTCAAGTTCCTCTAGCAATTTCAAGCAAAATATGTTGGAAATCAATTCTCTCTCTAACTCCCTTCTAATGGTCGGCAATGAACAAAAATAAGGGCTGGAGAAGTGTTTCTCTAAGATGTATAGGATGCATAAGGCTAAGTCATAAGATTAAACAAGTGCCCACTCACCATGGCATTTTCGTAATTAAGTCAAACTTGGCAATTAACTTATTTTAATCCAATTTAATCATTCCTAATCAATTTTTAGATAAATATATCGTTAAATCACAATTATTATACTGATTCTGAAACACTAAACGGTTTCTAAATCGGTCGCCGATAAGGCCTTCAATTAGCAGTTTAAACCTATGAATTCAATAAATAAACTTATTCGATTTCAGTTCCGAATTCAATCAGTCTATTCCATACTTCAATTGGTTCAATTATCAATCATCAACAGTCCTGTTTAGCAAAAATCAGTATATAATTCAGTGGTTAATCGGTAATCAAGAAACAGTGACGAGGGTCGTTACAGTCTCCCCTCCTTATAAAGAGTTTGGTCCTCCAAACTCGGATTAACATATGACAACAGAGATGATGCCTATCATAAGGGTAACTTTCATTCTTGACAGAGTGTAATCCTATTCATAAACAGGCTCATGACCCAATCCCAATCTTAGCAATGCACAAAACGGAATCAGTTATCACGTATAAAGATTGGGGTTCATATTAAAACAGAATCTTATGCACATTCAGTTTTCAATCAAGGACAGATTCGGTTACACGTTCATTTTCATATTCTTGTCCAAAGCATACATAGATGCCACAATTCTTGCACTAAGCATATGCGGTGCATTCATTAGCACTACTAGAGTAGATACAGAACATATATGGATATGGCAGATACCGATGCTTGATATCTGATAGCGATATGAAGAATCTTGATAAGGGCGATACAAGAATTTATACAATGCAAGAATAGCGATACAATAGCAATATAGTAGTATTCACACTACTTACATCAATTACTTATCGGGGTTATAGATTTATACTGGTCTTAGTTTCACAAGTAATTTTTCCCCGTTAAGTTACAGAGATTCGATCCATTCAATTTCGAGTCTTTCATTCAGTCTTTGTTCAATCCAGTTCTCGGTTCAGTAATCCATTACAGTCAGTCCAGTTCATTCGGGGGTTATTGGGGACATAAGGCGAATTGTACACTACTCCCATAGCAGTAGGCAGAGTTCTGAAGTAAGTATGCATTCACTATTCATCAGTTCCAGTTCTCACAGATTCAGTCATGGCACATATCAATACGACAACAGTCATCCATATTACAAATACTTCCAGACAGTCAGAGTTGGTGATCAAAACCAGTCTGTTGTCAACAGATCCCATCAGTTATACAAAGGGTTTCATTAACCCATGGTTTTATCAGATCAGATAACAGTTCAGATCAAAATTCCATTCCTATTATTTCCAGATCAGTTAACATTGGTTCATACTCCGGTCATTTTTGGCACACAGTCAGTAGTTTCACAATTTGTCGGAGTTCATCAATTGTCAAACTTACATTAGAGTCCGGTATCATTTCAATTCATATCAAAGCAGTACAGGTCATATACTATGTGTCCCTCCCAATAAGTTTGCAGACACTTGCACAAGCATGCAGTTATTCATATCGAGGGATAAGCATTACAGTCAGTATAGCCATTTCCAAATAAGTCTTTCATAGAGGCATACGGCATACAGTAATACATCGCCCAAGGTTCTTGGTGACACATAATAGTGAGTCATCCTACGAGGGTTCCAAATCAGTCATACAGTCATTAAAGCATAGGCTCGCAGGTCAACTCAAACAGTCATACATCTATTCAGTCTAATAACATCCTTAAGCAAGGTAAGCAGATATGTATATAGTAATCTTCATCATATCGGTAATCGTTAACACGTGATTTTACAGTGTTGTACATATAGTTCGCATCAACAGTAGATTTCAAGAGATTCATTAATCACAGTCCATTCCTCTCAGTCTTGACAGTATCCCAAGCATGGGAACATATATATACAGGTGTGAGTTCAACAGTCAGTTTTTCATGTAGACATTCGTTCACAAATTCATAAACAGAAGTTCATCTTTACAAAGCAATATGGGTTCTCAGTTTCAGCAGTCCCACACATTAACAGTTCACGTACATAATTCGAGTTCAATAGTTCGTTCATTCAATGATGTCCGTCAATACGTAATGGTTCAGTACAAATCATAGTCGTACCCATTTCTCGAATTACAGTCAATCATAAGGTACTCCCATGTTCGACAGTTCTAGTACAGTTCAACAGGTCAGACCTAACAGTTCACATTCAGTCGTTGCAATACGATACAAGGACCTAACTCAGCAAGTTTTCGCCATTCACAAGTCCTAACAGTTCTCATAGCATATGGTTCATAATTCCAGTAATTCAATCGGTTCAGTGCAATATGTTTACAGTCTATACCAAATTACAGAATACACGATTCCCACTCAAACGTTCATATAAGCAATCTCATCTATTTCAGGTAATACCTACGTCAGTCTTTTCGGTGTTCCGAGCATTCTCTGGAACTAGGGTCTAGATCTAGACTCATTCACGGAGGTCGTCGGTTTACCAGTCATTTTCATTTTCTGTTGCTCCTATTTCATTCTTTCTGATTCAGTTGACGATGTTGATTTGGATATTTCAATGTGGCTACGTTATCTCAGACATTGTACCCTATCCAGGACATCTACACACTTTGACGGTTTTAAAACGTCGATTCAGTCAATCGTACTTTCCTATCTCAGGTGCATTGGGGAAAGCATTCTTCGAAGAAAACTTCACATATTTTCTCAGTTTCTAAACCCAAGTCTCAGTTTTCAGTGGTTCAGTACCTCCTAGAAATTTCGGTGGTTTCAGTATTAGTGTCATCAATTCACATTCAGTCAGTTCAGGCACGTGTGTCTGCCTTTATTCTCTCAGATTTTCGATTAAGGCCTCAGTCATTCATTCTAGCCTGTTGAACCTCAGATTAGAAGTTTCAGTTCTCACAATCCTCACCCTTTCCCTTGTCTACACACAAACAGGGTGATTATCAATATAGGAAAGGTTCTTATTAATTTCACAGTTCATTTCATATCAGACGTGTGCATATTTTCATTTCAGCTCAGGTATGGTCACATGACCCTTTACTTTCACATGTTCACTTTCTTATAGATTTCCACAGTCAGTAGTAACATTAACATTACATGTTATTCCATTTAACTTCTTTAAGTATGCATATATGTTTCATTTCATTTCACCATAAGCAGTGGTAGCAATTATAAATATAAACAGTTGCATACTTAAACAATTTAACACATTAGCATATAATCAGTCATGTCATAACCACACACTCTTTTCAAATTCATGAGATGCCCTAATTGCTTTTCTAGGACACTCTATAGCTCATTTGGACACGTGTGTGCGGTATAACTCGTGGTTAAGTATCGCTCTGATACCACTCTGTCACGACCCAAACCCGGCCCTATGGGTTTAGCACCGTAACTGGCCAGTAATCCGTGATTACCAAAGGCCTGCTTAACAATCATACAATAAAAACAGAGTTTAGGGCCTGGCGGAAGCCAAATCAATAAATGAATAGTGTCCAATGAGCTGTGATAATCTGTATGCCAAAAACATTTTCCATGCATTCAAATAGTTCAGAAACAGTACGGTCTATACGACCATTTACAGTCAGTCGATACGGGGATCCAGTCCCTTGACAACAGTACAATACAACATGGCATACACAATAAACATATACATATCAGTCGATAAAACCGGGGGCTTAATCCTCGACAAGATCAGAACAAGAAATGCCTATACAATGGTCCCACAACAAGACAAAACAAAGGAGATGCATAGGGAAATCAAAACCCCAAAGCCATAGCATGGCAACTAGGAACCTCGCTGTGAGGCACACAGGCTGGCTGGACAAAACTGGGGACTGACCCACGCTCCTAGCTCCGATCTGGCTGCTGAGAACCTACATATATATATAAACAGTGAGCTAAAGCCTAGTGAATAACATAAGGTGTAAAGGGGTTATAAATGAATGTCCTTACAGTAATGAAATCAATTCATTTAACAGTATTTCAATCTTTCAGTATTTCAGTCAATCAGTATTTCGATCAATCAGTCATATATGGTACATCCATTAGCCTATAAACAATAGGTCCAAAAGGACCAGGCCTTAGCAGACCCAACGATAATGATGGCCATCAATCGATAAACAATATGGTTCCACAAGGAAACCGACGGATGTGGATTCAAGAGGTGGCTCCCACTGTAGCACTTAGTTCCGTAGATTCTAGAGGTGGCTCCCAGTGTAGCACTTTGCTCTACATCAGTAAACAATCAGTAACAGTAATGCTAAGGATGCCACTGTCTGATTACTGCACAGACATACATTCATTCAATAAACAATATCAGTTCAATAAACAGTTCAGTTCAGTATTCAAAATATAACCATTTTGAACATATCTTTACACAATCTGTTACTCACAGGGATTAGGCTAATAGCAGCTAGAGTGTGTCCCCGAGAGCCAACCCTAAACAATTAAACAATTGAACACACACTAAGTTTAACAGTTGGGGAAGTACAATAATTAACTTCCTAATATGCCTCGGTGTGTTTTATGTCTAAATCCTCATTAAGATGTCTTAAACTAGGCCTAAGAATGCCTAGGATGAGATGAGGATGCAAAATTACACTTGGAAGGCATTTTTCAAAAGTTGCTGGAAATAGGCACCTCGCTCGAGCGAGCCTCCCTTCGCTCGAGCGAGCTCCCAAAATCAAAGGCTTCGCTCGAGCGAGCCTCCCTTCGCTCGAGCGGTCTGTGCTCAGAAAAAGTACTGGATGCTCAATTTTTACGCGCAATGCCACGCTCGATGCTCGCTCGAGCAAGCTTGCAAAACCAAAGGGCTCGCTCGAGCGAGGAATCCTTCGCTCGAGCGAGGAAGCCAAATATGGAATTTCCAGATTTGTCTCCCAAGTTCGAACCAAGCATTCAACAATCCAAAACTCAACCTCTTGGCCCCAAAATCTGGGAAAACACTCCAAACTCATTGTATATCAAGTTTCAAAAGCCAATTTGTACATGCAAGGGCCAAGGGTTGGTCAATTAAAGCCATATTCAAACCCATTTTCAAGAATGTTTTCCAAACATGAAATGTATGAACTTCAAACCAATTTTCAGCTTTAAATCTTGCTCTAGTGAGCTCCAATCTTTGAAAACAACTTGAAAACATGGATTCTTACATAAATATGGGCATGCATGTGAGCATTAACCATGAAATCAACTCAAAATGCCTCAATATAAACATGCATGTAACATTTGGGCTTCAATCCAACATTTATGAGCAAATTCATGATTTACTCCTCTATAACCATGATGAATGCAAGATGGAACTTAAAACATAACAAGAAGACAATAATTTCCTCACCTAGAGTGTTGATTTCTTGTCTAGAAGTTCAATTTATGCACATACACTTCAATCTTCAAGTTCCTCTAGCAATTTCAAGCAAAATATGTTGGAAATCAATTCTCTCTCTCTAACTCCCTTCTAATGGTCGGCAATGAACAAAAATAAGGGCTGGAGAAGTGTTTCTCTAAGATGTATAGGATGCATAAGGCTAAGTCATAAGATTAAACAAGTGCCCACTCACCATGGCATTTTCGTAATTAAGTCAAACTTGGCAATTAACTTATTTTAATCCAATTTAATCATTCCTAATCAATTTTTAGATAAATATATCGTTAAATCACAATTATTATACTGATTCTGAAACACTAAACGGTTTCTAAATCGGTCGCCGATAAGGCCTTCAATTAGCAGTTTAAACCTATGAATTCAATAAATAAACTTATTCGATTTCAGTTCCGAATTCAATCAGTCTATTCCATACTTCAATTGGTTCAATTATCAATCATCAACAGTTGTTTAGCAAAAATCAGTATATAATTCAGTGGTTAATCGATAATCAAGAAACAGTGACGAGGGTCGTTACAGTTAAGTTGAAAGTTCAGCTCCAGGAAATGTTAGATAAGGGCTTCATTCGCCCTAGTGTTTCGCCATGAGGAGCACCGGCCCTCTTGGCTCAAAAGAAAGATGGTGCCTTGAGATTATGTATCGACTACCGGAAGTTGAATCGGGCTACGGTTAAGAATAAGTATCCTATGCCCCGTATAGATGATTTGTTTGATCAGTTGAAGGGTTCCCGTTGTTTCTCTAAGATAGACTTGAGATCGGGTTACCACCAGTTGAGGGTCAGGGAGGAGGATATTCAAGACAAAGATTCCGCAGCGGTATGGCCATTATGAGTTTCTGGTGATGCCATTTGGACTTACCAATGCACCGGCAGTCTTTATGGATTTGATGAACCGGATCTTCCGGGAATTCTTAGACCGTTTTGTGGTCGTTTTCGTGGACGGCATTTTGATTTATTCACCTTCAGAGGAGGAGCACGAGGAACACTTGAGAGTGGTGCTTAAGTTACTTAAAGCCCATAGGCTATATGCCAAGTTTGGGAAGTGTGAGTTCTGGCTTGGGGAAGTCAAGTTCTTAGGCCATGTGGTATCCGAGAAAGGGGTGTCTGTTGATACATCCAAGACTGAGGCAGTGCAGGATTGGGCACAACCTAAGAGTGTGTTTGAGAACCACAGTTTTCTGGGATTAGCTTGGTATTACCGCCGGTTTGTGAAGGATTTCTCCAGATTAGCTTCACCGTTGACTAGACTGACTCGGAAGGGAGTCCAATTTGTATGGAGTGAGACTTGTGAAAAGTCGTTCCAAGAGTTGAAGGTTAGATTGACCACTGCTCCGATTTTGATTATTTCGGAGAGAGGATTGAGTTATGCGGTTTATTGTGATGCCTCACGAGAGGGTTTGGGTTGTGTGTTGATACAGGAAGGGAAAGTGGTAGCTTATGGTTCACGTCAGTTGAAAATACACGAGAAGAATTACCCTACACATGACCTAGAGTTAGCAGCTGTGATCTTTGCCTTGAAAATCTGGAGGCACTACCTTTATGGTGAGAGATTCGAGGTGTTCTCGGATCATAAGAGTCTGAAATATCTGTTTACACAGAAAGACTTGAACTTGAGGCAGAGGAGGTGGATGGAGTTTATTGAGGACTACGACTTCGAGTTGCATTATCATCAGAAAGGCCAATGTTGTGGCCGATGCCCTTAGCGTAAAAATCCATTAGTGATATAGCTTGTGTAGCCATTCGGGGAGTGGGAGATTGGGGCACTTGGCGAGTTTGATTTGCATCTGGGCGAATCTGTTAAGGTCTGACCTTGTTTTACGTTGTTCTTGACCTACACTTGTGACTCGAGTATTGGAGGCACAAAGAGGTGACCTTGAGGTAGAATCCCTTCGAGAGAAGATCTCCAGTGGGAAAGTTGAGAAGGGTTTGATGGTGTATCCCGACCTGAGTGTAATATACCGAGACCGTCTGTTTGTGCCGGAGTCTTGCCGAGAGGAGGTACTCCGAGAGTTTCACCATTCGCGCCTTGCGGTGCATCCGGGAGGCACCAAGATGTATCAGGATTTGGGTCGCTAGTTTTGGTGGCGGGGTATGAAGAGAGATGTGGCAGTTTTCGTGTCTAAGTGTCTTACTTGTCAGCAAGTGAAGGCCGAGCATCAGAGGTCAGCGGGTTTGTTGCAACCCTTGCCTATTGCCGAGTGGAAGTGGGAACATGTCACTATGGACTTCGTTGTAGGTCTTCCAAGGACTCAGCGGGGTAGTGATGCTATTTGGGTGGTTGTAGACCGGTTGACTAAGTCGGCGCACTTCATTCCTATGCGCGTGAGAGATTCGGTAGATCATCTTGCCGATTTGTATATTCGGGATATAGTGAGGTTGCACGGAGTCCCAGTGACGATCGTCTCAGATAGAGATCCTCGTTTTACTGCTAGGTTGTGGCAGAGTTTACAGAGTGCCTTGGGCACTAAGTTCACCTTTAGTACAGCTTATCATCCTCAGATTGACGGGCAGTCCGAGCGTACTATTCAGATCCTTGAGGATATGCTTCAGGGTTGTGTCCTTGACTTTAGTGGGACGTGGGAGAGGCACTTACCATCGGTGGAATTTGCCTACAACAACAGTTTTCAGTCGAGTATCGGTATGGCACCGTTTGAGGCCTTGTATGGCCGACCTTGTAGGTTTCCGGTTTGTTGGGCCGAGGTAGGTGATGCACCTTTGTTGGGTCCAGAGTTAGTGAGGGAAACAACGGAGAAGATTGAGCTTATCCATAAGAGGCTTATTACAGCCCAAAGTCGTCAGAAATCTTATGTTGACCGTAGGAGGAGACCGTTGGTGTTTGAGGTTGGTGATCATGTTTTTTTGAAAATATCACCTAGACGAGGTTTGATGAGGTTTGGGAAGCGTGGGAAGTTATCTCCTCGGTTTATCGGTCCCTTTGAGATCCTTGAGAGGATTGGGGAAGTTGCTTATCGTTTGGCTTTGCCATCGCAGTTGTCCGGAGTTCATGACGTGTTTCATGTGAGTATGCTTCGGAAATATGAGTCGGATCCATCACATGTGTTAGATTGGACTGACTTAGAGGTAGATGAGGATGCCTCGTATGAGGAGAGACCGGTTCGAGTCTTGGATAGGCGGGATCAAGTCCTGCGTGGCAAGACCATTCCCTTGGTAAAGGTTTTGTGGAAACATCACGGAGTGGAGGAAGCCACTTGGGAACGTGAGTTGGAGGTCCGAGAGAAATATCCGGACCTATTTGTGGATGTTTGAACGTATGTTATATATGTATTGCTGTATTGTTGGACTTTAAGATCATTAAGTATGTCTTAAGTTGTAAAACATTGTAAATGTTTTGGTTTATGGAAATATTGTAGAACTGCCTTGATATGGGAGTTGATTGTAATATTGCATATGTTGGCCATATTATAGAACTGGAGATGTATCATGTTGAAAATGGTTGAGAAGGAAAGGAAATGCATGATGAAATGTATTTGTTATGTCTCTTGACAAGAGATGGAATGACCGGTAATGGGTCGAGTTATTAAATGTTGAAATCAAACATTGTTTAAAAACGGAGAAAAACTTATTTTTCAAAAAACTTGTCCTTAATTTCGGGGACGAAATTTCCTAAGGTAGGGAGGTTATAGCATTTGTGCCTTTTAAGGCTTTTGGTAAATGTATTTGGACCTTTCATTCTATTTTGGGAACCTTTGGTGTGTTTGTTGGAAGTCCCACATCGGTTACAAGATACATTTTTAAGTGGACAAACTTCTATATGTTTGTTGGAAGTCCCACATCGGTTGGAAGACACATTTTAAGGTGGACAAACTTCTATATATAGGTGCAAGTGCATAGGGTTAGCTTATCAACTTCTATGGTTCTTTCTTGGTTTAATAAGCCATTACGAACCGAGCTTGAGTTATAAATTTTAGTTGTGCCGAGCTAGATTTTGGCCATAATTCCATTGGGATTTCGGCCATAGTTCCTTCGCCAAAGTTGTGTTATTTCTCGAGGGCTTTGTGGTGTGTGGTGGAGATCAAGTTTCAACTCTTTTCATCTTCTCCGTTTGAGTTTCGAACTTGAGGTAGGGATAACCTACTCCTCTTTATGAGCTTTGTCTTTAAATTTTAGCATTTTGATATGTTGGGGTTGTTGTGTAATTTTGGAAAAGTTTGGGGGCTTTTGTGTAATTTTACAAAAGTTGGGGTTTTATTTATAATAAACCTATATGCATGTTTTTGGCATAGAGAAATGTTAGAATTGGAAATGTATAGGGTTAAAGGGTGTAGTTGAATTATTTATCGCTCACCTAATTAAAATGTTGATATATTATCCATTTTGTGCATTTATTTTCTGTTTAGAAATAACTGCTTTGGGTTATCGGTGGAGGATAGTCTTGATTGTTGTAGACAATGCATGATGATTAGGCAAACTAAAACTAATCACTAGAATGTGTCATTGAGTATGACGATTGAAAGAATACATTAACTTTATGTATTGATTGATGATGTGTATAATAATTGTTTATATGCATTGTGTTGTGTTGGAGGAGAGAGGGGATGTACTCCACGGTTTAGGGGAAGAAAAGGGGATAGACCTCTAGACCGGGTGTTGTGTGGGAGGAAAGAGGGGATGAACTCCGTAGATACAGCTCATATGCTTATCTGTTGATGTGTTAATATAGCTAGTATGCTTATCTATTGTGAAATGAGGAAATGTTTAATATGAGTTACTGTCTCATATCGGTTATTTGGTCAGGTTTTGGACCATGGTTATGAATTGAGAATTGAAAAGGAATGGAAAATGAAACTGTAATGTGTTATGAAAGAATGTAAAAGTGTTAACCATCTATCAACTGTTAATCTTTTAGTCATTGTTCATAGCTGGTTTAGTGTATTTCTCTTTGGTCATTAGCTCACCCTATACGGGAATATCATTTTCAGGTACAGGTAGCTTGCCACCTCCCAGGGATATAGCTTGAGAGGCTAGAGGTGAATGGACCTTTTGATGTTTTGTTTCCTTTTTGATGTGTTACATATGGTTTCAAGCCAAGGGCTTTATATGTATTTGAGTTAGTACTCTACTCTGTGTAACCAAGTGTTGACTTGGAAAACTGTAAGCCCGTAGGGCATTTCTTTTGTTGTTAACATGTAACACTGTTGTAAGAACTACTCTGATGAATAGAAATGGTTGGTTTATTTTATATCAATGCATGTCTAAAATGATGGGTTTTATGTAATATTTTGAGGGCGTTACAAGTTTATTCATGATGTGATCATGCATAATACCCAGTTTAATATTCTGCATATTTATTTTTATGTGTTAATTGCCTTGTTTGCATTAAATCATGTTAGTAGCCATTAATTTAGGTTTGCATCTTGTGTGTGTTTAGTAGCATGTCTAGGATCATTATATTTATCATATCTTGCATGTTGGACACTTTGCGGTGGAATCCGGGTAAATTTCTTGATCTTCATAGCATATTGCTTGTGTATTTGCATTGTTATTTTAAATAATGCAAGTTAAGTGCTTTCTATGCGCAATTGGTTGTTTTGGATACTTTGTCATGAATATTGCGTAGTTTGGTTGTGTTTATAGCCGTATGATTTAAAAACTTTCTTTTTGTTGGAAAATCATGAGTTCCTGAAAAAGATATGACTATATTCATTTAATCTAAATTAAGTGGTGTTTATATTATTCAAATTATCTAGTTGATTAGGTTTAGTAAATGATTAGGGTTAATAATGAATTGTGTGGAATAATTAATTATTTTAATCTCGTAAGATAAGAAATGAGTATAGGCTAATCATGTGATTTAGCAAGAAGTCGTTCATCATGTAATGACCTTCTATTCTCGTATCTAAGTTTCCGAATTTTGATTATTTGGTTGTGAAAGATTGGCCTTTTGTTTAGTTTTTATTGTTAAAGGTTTCTTAGTTTTCCTTAAAAATTAAGTGGCGACTTTTGAAAGTAAGTCGGTTCAATATTGGGTGGAAACGTGCCATATACCTAAAAAGGCACAGTGTCAACAAATGGGCCTATCAATCCCAAACTTTCTCCCAAGTTGAAATGGGCAACTTGATATAGTAATGCCATTGAGCCTAGCTTATAGTGCAAAAAAAAGTCAGTTTATTGACTTTTTGATTTATTTAAGTCATAACATCTCTCTAATTTTGTATGTTTTTTTGTAATAAAAAAATAATAATAATTTTTTTGACATTTCCCAACATAACCCAAATACTTAACGAGTTGAGCTGGAACACGTTTTTACACCAAAAATAAATAGATATAAATGAATTTAATTAAGCATAAATGATAAAATCTACTAATACAATGTGCATAGAAAAATCAAAGGGAAATTACCCACAGGTCCTATGTAAAACATGTGGACACTATTTAATCCAACAACTTTTTAAGTAGACCTAAAAGTCCTACTTTCCTCTCTCTCTCTCTCTCTGCTTTTTGCCTCACTCTTTACGTTTTCCTCTCTCTCTTTTTTTCTGCATTTTTCTCTAATCTCCTTTGTCATGGACGATGACCGGTGATCACGTCTTTCTCCATTGATCGGGGTTCACTGATAACCACCAACCATCGAAATCAACTCGTGACTTCACCCTCACCGACGGCAAAGATGATATTTTCTGCCGAAGAAGATGAGTGGATCTACTTAGATCTGATGTAGATCTACATCAGATCTGAGTAGATCTAAAAAAAAAATAGTTGCCGGAGTACAATCCTCTCTTTATATCCGCCTTTCTCCTTCGATCTCTTTTTTTTTTCTCTGCTATACACTTCTGTTTTTCTGTTCTAATGGAGAAAATTTTCAAATTCTGAATAAGTAGTTTTCGAGTTTTAGTTACAGGCGGTGAAAACTATAAAATTTTGCAGTTTCAAATTTTTTTTGGTACTGGAATGAATCATGGTTTAAAACTGTAAAATTTTGCAGTTTCAAATTTTTTTGGTATTAGAATGGATCATGGTATAAAACTATAAAATTTTGCAGTTTTATAACATTATTTAGAATTGTAAAATTTTACAATTTCATAACATGTTTTCAGTTTGATTAATAATGATAAATGCTTAATAGATTTTTGCTTTGAAACTGTAACATTTTACAGTTTCAAAACTTACTTTTCAGTTTGATCAATATTGGAGATTATTTGCTTGAACCTCACAAAAATTGAAAAATAGCATATGTTTTTCTCATTGTTGCTTTTTTTGTCGTTTCATTTTTTTTTTTCATTTTAGTTTATCAATATTTAGCACATTTTGCTATGTTTTTTTTGTTCTAATTTCTCCATTTATTCTTTTTTTCGGTAATATTCTAGACATTCCGGTGAGTCTCCAGTAATGTTCTTAACGTCTAGTGAACGTTCTGAACATTCCGGCGACTTCCATTAACGTTCTTAACACTCCGGTGAACACTGATGGTAGCACAAAAGGAGACCCTGGGAAAGGAGGCTTTGGTGGTCTTATTCGTGATGAGAGAGGCATCTGGCTCGTTGGTTATTATGGAAAGCTTGATGTTTGTACAAGTTTAGAGGCGGAGTTTTGGGCTATCTACCGAGGCTTAACTATAACCTTCAAGAAGAGGCATAAAGATCTCACTATTGAAACAGATTCATTGTCTACAATTGAGCTATTGAAAGAAAGATCTATGGTCTCTTCTTCGGTGAGAAGCTTGGTGGAGGACTCTAAATTCCTTAAGCAAATGTATGGCTATACCATTCAACATGTTTTGCGCAAAGGGAATAATAATGCAGATGATCTTGCGAAGTTGGGAGCTACTCAAGCTCAGCCTCTTGTAGTTATGGATGAGGCCCCTGTAGAAATTAGAGGGCTAGTGATACAAGATATGGTTGGACAGGGCTCTCTTAGGCCTTGATCTGTGTATTCCATCTGTTGTTTCTTTGTTGCTTTTCTTTCTTTTGTTTCCTGTCTTTTCCTTTTCCGATGTACGAAAAAAAAAAAAAAGTGGGGCGTTTTAATAAGCCAGGTGATATATAGTTATTTACATCATGTTCTTAATTATTAGTAAATATTATTTTATTATTTTATTTTTTTATTTATGAATTCATAAATTTTGTAAATATTAGTTTTAATTTTTTTTTAAACATCTTTTTTATTAACTTGTTTTCATTTTCAGAATTTTTTAAAAAATTTTCAAAAAGTTTTAGGTTTGTGGATTCTACTCGACGAAAAACGAATCAAAAAATTAAAATTTAAAAAAAAAATTAGAAAAGACAACAACAAAAAAAAATAGTAAACTTTTTTTTGGCTTATTTTATTTGGCTTAAAAAAAATAGTAAAAGATAAGGAAAAAAAAAGGGATTGAGACAGCCTTCAATTCCAAATTCAAGGCCTTGAAAAATAAAAAATGATCGAGATAGCTTTTAATTCCAAATTCAAGGTTTGAATTTCAGTGTCAAACAAAACACACACACACAAAAGAAAAAAAAAAAAAAAAAGAAAACCGATTGGGACAGCCTTCAATTCCAAATTCAAGGTCTAAATTCACACTGCCAAACAAAACTTCGGCCAAGGGAAGGATTGCCAATTAGGGTTTTTGTAAGGCTTAATCAATCAAAAAGTGTAGGCTCTCTTTCATAAAAAATAAGTACAAAATATTATAATTATTGCATAGATAGTGAGTTCAAATTTATGATCTATTGTCTGTTCTGATAAAGAGAAATCATTTTATTATTTATATTCTCAACCATTCATCTCTTAGCAAACCTTGTCCAAGCCCTTAACCCAATTTCATAATTTTATTTTATTATTTATTTATTTTTTTTTTGGATCAATCGGTAGAAGTATTTACAATATAGAGAACTACAATTGAAAATTCACACGTAAGATTTGATAGATCCCTTGACCTTTCATATTAAAAACTAGGATTAACTCGTATTTAAAAGCACGCCCCATTATAATTTAGTCCAATCTAGATCAATCATTAAAATTTGAAATAGAAAGATACTAAATCTTGACCGTATGATCTCACAAATAACCCATTGAATCTTCTCCTTAAAATTGACCTGAACTATCCAAATGTCCACATAAGACAAATGTCTTAGACATTTTCAAAACCAGCCTTATTTTGTTATATAGATTGTGAATGATTTTGAATTTTAATTAGAAATATAGAAAAAAAATGTATTTTATTTTAAAAATTTATAATATATAATATTATTCAAATATAAAAAAGGTTTCTTGCTTAGATTTTATCTTAAAGTTCTATTAAGTGTTTTTTTTTTTTTAATAAATTTTAAAAAAAGGATGTTTCGTGCGGATATCACAACATCAGTAGGGCCTGACCCTAGGGTAACTGGTTGATAGCTAAATTTAACCCAATTCATAGGAAGGGACCCATCACCGAGGCATCCAATGGAGCTCAACCATGTGTCACAGAAGAGACCAAGTATCGATTGGAATATAGCGGGACGTCTCCAAAGAGAGTCAATTGGACAAAGCCGGCATTTCGCATCTCCACATGACACCACCACCTTTGGTGGTAGCTTTTATTAAGAGTCGAGCTGCCCCAATTTTAGATTGAATATATTTTTTAATTGTTATAGTTATAAAAGTGTATTTTTTTAAACATATTTACGTGTCACATAACACATAATCATAATGCATGCAAATTCTTAATCCTAATCCACCTAATGCATCTACCAAATGCTAACTGTGTTGATTATATTAGATTTCAACCCTCTAACTTTACTGGTCAACTTAAATAAAATAATCATCGACAAAACATATGTTAAAAATAGAATATTATTTTGAGCAATCAACTACCCTACCAAATCACATTCAAATGTCTTTTGAGTTGAGAGCAAGCATTGATTCAATTATATTTTCGACGAGGGTGGTAAAGTTAGACTGACTATTATTTACTACTATTTGATAAGGCTAAATTTTATGTAAAATGAATGCTAATATTAATATTTTGTGAGACTTATTACAAAATGCTGTTAATATCATACAAGATGTCACATTAGTTGATACTAAAATTTAATTATCACACTATTACTTTTTTACGTTGTGCTTGGATTAAGAATTTAAGGGAGGGACATGAAAGAAAAGAAAAATGAAAGAGAAAAGTGAAAAAAAAAAAAATTAACTTATATTTTATTCAATTTTTTCCTTTCCCTCCATAAACTCACTTCATAGTGCACATCTGACTGGTAAGAATTAAAAATCGAGAATCAGAGCCAAACCAATAATGATTTTAGGAATTGACCTCTTTGATTCGGTTCTTCATTTGAGCATTGATTAAACCGAATCAATCCCATAACCAATCCCTTAAAATTAAATTTTTATTTTATTTTTCCCACTTAACCTTGCTATCATTCCCACTTAACCTTTTCAAATCAGCTTAAAAATATGAGCTTTGCTACAAATATATACAAATCCTCTAGAAATATATACAAATCCTCTCACCTATTATTGATATTCTTATTTGTCCCACGTTGATAGAGAAAAAATGCTTCTCTATTCACTGGTCTCTACCTATTATTGATATTCTTACTTGTCCTACATTGGTAGAGAACAAATGCTTCTCTATTCATGGGCCTCTTTTGAGAAGGCAAAAAAATGCCAACTTATTGACTTATTTAAGTGCTATTTGACATAAACTAAATAAGTGAATTTATTTAGGTCACATCATCTTTCTATTTTTCTGTACATATTTTCGTAAAAAGTTAAAAAATATACTTATTTAGATCATTCAAAAGAACCCCTTGGATCACATCATTTTTTTTTTTACTTTTTTACACATTTTTTCATAATAAGCGAATAAGTAAAAATAAAAATAAAAAATCACTTCCCAAAGTACGCATATCAACTGATTGCTAAATAACATTAAGGTAGTTGGTGGGCCTAACTTTGTTTTAGCCCGACATTATGTGAAGACTGCAAGAATTAGGCCAGTTGCATAATGGGCTCGCACAATAAATTATGAAAATGATTTGAACCGAACCGAATTGGGATTTAATGGTTGGTTTGAGGTTGGGTTGGGTCGGAGTTGAGTTTAAACCCGAACCAAATCAACCCATGTGTAGTGAGGTTGGCTTGACTCGATAAGAATCGGATTGGGCATTATGTAAGTCTGAATAAGATTTTGATATTAATTAACAAGTGATGGCTCTTTCAAATAAACGTATACGTAGTTGGCGCACCAGATTTCACGAACTGTTTACCACCTCCGCAAGCAACCCATGACTCATGCTCACATGCATGGATAATTGACTATTGAGAATTGATTTTATTCATAATTAATTTGGGTCTCATTTTTTGGTGTAGTAGATGAGATGAGTACTAGTATATATACCCCAAAAGTAATAATAATAACATTGGGACTTAACACACTTTCATATTATTCTAATGACAAATTTTATATAAAAATTAGACAAGAAAATCAATTTAATTATTATTATTATTATTATTATTATTAGAGATAATTACCTAAAAGTCCTATCAACATGTTTAGTTGTAGCTTAGGTCCTATCAAAAAAATTTTGAACCAATAAG
This sequence comes from Camellia lanceoleosa, assembly GCA_025200525.1. Taxonomy (NCBI): domain Eukaryota; kingdom Viridiplantae; phylum Streptophyta; class Magnoliopsida; order Ericales; family Theaceae; genus Camellia; species Camellia lanceoleosa. The sequence continues at coordinate 192,201,730 of CM045760.1, read as the reverse complement.
TCCCATTTGTAAGTAAAAAGACGCGTTTGCCCTTTAACATAAATAACTGTATATAAAATTCCATTCACGCTATTTACGAAAGAAAAAAGAAATCAATTAAGAGATCAGTTATGGAAGTAGCTGAAGATTCGAATCGTGAACGATCTTGAAGGATTTATTGCTTTGGTTCGCTATTATACGTAATTGATTTCTCGATTTTGATTCGAATAGGAAAGGATCTTGAAGGATTTCTTAGTTTGGTTCGCTTTTTGAGTTGAAATTTGTTGGAGTTTGTTATGTGCGATTTCGATTTATAAATTGGAGAATTGATTTGTTGAATATTTGATCTTCGATCTGGTTTATAGGTACATATTGTTTCGATTTTGTATATTATGTTTTTTAGAATTTTCTTTAGTTTTGATTGAATTTATTTATGAGAATATGTTGAATAATTTTGTTTTTATGAATTGAAGACGTGATTTGCTGGATGATTTCTCGGTTTGGTTATTTATTTTATGAATTGAAAACGTGATTTGTGAAGTATTTGTATTGTTATGAAATTTTTTGTTCCGGTGTTTATTGTTATGAAGTATTTGTAAAAACTGAGAAAGTTTTTAGTATTGTTATGAAGTATTTGTTCTGATTTTTATTGATGCAATCTTTTTTTCTTGATTAGATTGAAAGATGAGTGAAGGTTATACGAGTGCGCCTATTTTTTTGTTGTGCAAGTATAATGGTTGCACATTTGCAATTAAGATTGATCAAAATGTTACGTATGATCAGTTGGTTGAGAAGCTATGTTTGAAATGGGATAATTTGTAATTTGATAATATTTGTTTATCTTACTCATTGCCTGGACATCCTAATTGTACGTTGGACAACAATGAGGAGTTAGATTTGTTGTTGGCATTAGTTTTGCATTTTGATTCAAAGTGTATTGATGTTGTTGTGAGAGTAAAAGACTCAAGCATTGACTGTGGCTATCTCAACAAAAGATTGGATTATGGAAAAAGAGAGTCAATGTTGGATCTTGAAGTTTGTGATATTGCATTGTCTCATGACAGCAGTAAGTCTGTGAACTTGTCAAACAGAGCATCTACATCCTCCAAAAGGAATACGAGGTTGGAGATTGAAGAAGAGGTTGATATGTTATCATCATTTTGTCAACACAAGGGAAAAGTACTGTTGTCTGCTGGTTCGGCAGTTAGTATTACACATGTATGACAGAAATTTGAAGGTGAAATTGTTGAATTTCGTAATGCATTGTCGAAGTTTTCAATTGAGTGTGGATTTGAGTTCATATTTGTTAAGAAAGATAAAGTTCGTGTTACCACACAATGTTTGTTTAGAGAGACAAAAGGTTGTATGTGGAATGTTCATGGTAGAGTGGAGAATGCTAATGGGTTCTTTTATATAAGGAAGTTGAACAATGTCCACACATGTGGTGCTGAAGTACGTACAATGAATCATTCCTGTATGAGTTCTGATTTAGTTGCTAATTTGATTGTTGAAGGTGTTCGTGATAATCTATTGACACGTCCAGTTCATATTGTTCGGGATTTTAAGTTGGGGTATGGGCTAAGAGTTAGTTATCGTCAAGCTTGGTTGGGGGTAGAGAAAGCAAAATGTGAGATTTTTGGAGACTACTTAATGTCATTTGACCAGTTAAGATGGTATGTGGATGTTACAAAGAGTTGCAATCCAAGGAGTTACATTGAGTTTGAGTGTGACGATGATACTAAACAGTTTAAGAGATTATTTGTTTCTTTTCATGGTTCCATTAGTGGATTTGATTATTGTCGACCTCTCTTATTCCTTGATGGCATATTTTTGAAGGGAAGATTTAGAGGAAATTTACTTGCTGCTACAGGAAAAGATGGAAATCAAGGTACATAAGAAATCTGTTTTCTATGTTCTGAAATTGAGAAAGTTTTCAGTTTAGAAATATGATTGAATGTTTTAAATTTTATATAAATATTGTTGTTGTATATGCATTTTTTATTTTTTCAGTTATTCATTTTAGTATTTGATATTTTGAATATTAAAGTGTTACCATTTTCTAAGAATAATAGAATATTTTCATTTTTCTGTTTTGTACATGTAGGGTTCTTTCCTGTTTGTTTTGCAGTTGGCTCAGAGAATCAAGATAACTAGCGTTGGTTTTTGGAGCATTTGAGTAGAATTGTTTCACCAGAACGAAATATTACATTTGTGTCAGATCGTAACCTTGGATTAGTTGAAGTGTTGCCAAAGGTTTTCCCAATGGCTTTCCATGCTTATTGTTTATATCATTTGAAGATGAACTTGAGACATCATTTGCATGGTATGTTTCATGGATTGAAAGAAAAGCTGATCACTCTGTTTGGGAAATGTGCATATGCTCCAACCTAAGAAACATTTCATCAATGTTTGGTTGAGTTAAAGACTGAAGGTGGGTCAAGAGTTGAAAAGTTTTTAGATGACATACCATATGATCATTGGAGTAATGCATATTTTAGAGGGCAACGCTTTAGAGAGATGTGGTCAAATGTAGCTGAATCTTTCAATTCGTGAAACGCCACTTGCCTATCACAAAATTGATTGATAGTGTAAGAATTAAGTTGATGAGGAAAATTGCTAAGATGAGGAAACTTGTTAATAAATGGAATGGTTTGATATGCCCTAAAATGGAGTCCAAGTTTCATGATGGTTTTAATACTTCGAGGCCATGGATTGTTAGTTCATCTGGAAATGATGTCTATGAGGTGCATTCACATCCATCTATTTCAGTTGACATTAGTAGACGAATATGTTCTTGTGGCGAGTGGCAGTTAAACGGGTTTCCATGTGCACATGCAATTGGTGCTATACAAAAGAGTGGACATGATTTGAGTTTATTTGTTGATCAATACTTTTATGTTCAAAGTTATCGAGAGTCTTATTCTTTTCCCATATATCCTGTTCCTTCAATTTGGAAACCAAATTGTAATGTTGATGGTGATAGGGAAGTTGTTTTTCCTCCTTTGTCTAAGAAGCAACCAGGAAGGCCAAATAAGAAGAGGATTCGTTTGAATGGTGAGAAAGTAAGGCAAATTACTTGTAGTAGATGTGGGAAGGTTGGCAATCACAATAAGAAATTGTGTAAAGAGGCTTTATGATTTTTTGTAGCTATTTTTTTATTGTAAAAATTTCGTATTCATAAATTTCTTGAAGTAGCAGTTTGTACTATTGAGCGCTGAGTAATAATCTTCTATGTTTTGAATAAAGTGACATTGAATTAAAAGTGAAAATATTCTTAGTTTCAAATTTTAATTTTGAAATTGTTTGTGATAATATTGTTTGGTTGGCTTTCGAAAATAAACTTTACTGTTGAATGTTTGTTTTGAAGATTATGTGAATACTGTATAAAAAGTGAACAAATTCTCAGTTTAAGTTTTTAGTTCAAAATAGCTGATTTTGTGATAATAGTGAGAGGCTCTTGTTATGAATTGGAACTAGTTATAAATGTGATCATTTGAATGAATGTGAATTAATATTCTAAATAGATGTGGTCAATGCTCTATGTTTTGATTAAAGTAACAGTGGACTGAAAATGAAAATATTCTTTGTTTCGAATTTTAGTTTTTCAAATTGTCATAATATTGTGAGGCAGTAAATAAGTGATTGTGATAATATTGTTGTTTGAAAATTGAGTGATCTGTATAAAACTGAAAATATTCTCAGTTTTAAAGTTTGAAAATAAGTGATTGTGATAATATTGTTGTTTGAAAATTGAATGCTGTATAAAATTGAAAATATTCTCAGTTTTAAAATTTGAAAATAAGTGATTGTGATAATATTGTTGTTTGAAAATTGAGTGATCTGTATAAAACTGAAAATATTCTCAATTCTAAAGTTTGAAAATAAGGGATTGTGATAATATTGTGAGGCAACAAAGCACTGCATAAAAACTGAAAATATAAACAAAAATATCAACAAAGCACTGATTGTGATACAGTAAAGTCTTGTGTCCACTATTTTCACATGTAATAGTATTTCCACTTTTCCCATATAGTAGTGTGAGGAACAGGATAATAGAAACTGAGAATATGGACAAAAACATCAATAAAGCTCAGGTGCATATATCTTTGAGAGTATGACAAAATATTCCATTACACATCATAGAAATTGTAATATGTTTGCTAGGTAATATGCTTGGAACTATTAACAAAAACATTAGTCATTGTATCAGAGTGTTACAAAAAAGAGTTCATTGAGTTACACATAAAAAAAGATCTCATTGAATGTTGCAATCTTGACTCTACTTGACTCTGATTGATCTTTGTGGATCACTGAGGAACTCATGTACCATGTATGTTCTGAGTCTTGTGGATATGCCTGGTGGTAATGTGTTTGGAATTAGTTGATGCCTCATGTATTGTCTTATGATGTAACAAACAATAATTCCACAATCATTCTTACAGAAATCATTTTTGACACAGTTAGGGAAAAAATAACATGTTTTGAAAAAGATATTAAAATTTGTTAGCTAGAATAAATTAACATACGTCATTGCTTCTTGTTGAGGGTTGTCTTTGACTGATTCAATCTTGACATCAGGATTCCATGCTTTTTCTGCTTGACAAGGTGTATCCTTCATGTATTGATGGATGATTTTTTGCTGTAAAAAAATCAATATAAAGTATGTAATGATTTACATCTGATTATTGTAATGGTAATCTGAAATTGTTCTTACCAGTTGATTTGCAACGTTGTAGTGCTTGTCCTTTCATTTTCTTGGTTTTAAAGAGTTGAAATGTTTCCAAGTCCCCAAGTGTTTATTGATAACAAGTAATGTCCAATGATTGAAATTGTGGATGGGGATATGGATGTATCTACACGGGAGGGATTCTTGCAAAGTATTTTTCAAAATCTTTTTCCTTTGTTCTGAAGTTTTCTTCTTCAACATTGGATGTTTTTTACAAAAAATATGTGAATATTCACAGTAATGGTACGGACTCAATATTCAAATGTCGATGAAAAGCAACAAAACATGATTAACTACGATTTATCACTCAAATTGTTTTGAAATCTGAGTATATTCCCAGCAATGATATCAAAATCAAAATTTAAGAACATTCACAACAATGATAACAAACACAAAAAATCTACTTTGAAACCAAAATTGAATGGAAGATAAAGTATAAAATTGACATATGCACATTTATTCGTTACCCAATATAGACTTGACAGTATGAAAGACCATCACTAAAATTCTGTGCTTGTGGTTCTCTTTCAAGAATTTCAGCATATGCATCAATTGTCTATCAAATTGAAACACAAAAGTGATGTTAACAAATTAATGAGAGATTTTTCAGTGTTAAAATATTACAAATATTATACGTACACAGCTGGATATGTCTGTCCCTTTTACCAAGTTCTTGATATCATTAATAAACACACAATTGTCATATCTTGTGCCAAACCATATACAAGCACTACAAAATAATAAAAAATGTGTTAATAATTAAGTCAAAATATTTTTAGAAAACAGAGTTATTTCTCAGTTTCATTTAATATATTTGTGCTACATGAAAAATTGAAAGATTTATGTAAGATTATACCTTGATTCTGTTTGCTTTTCTTTCCAAAGAATTTGTAGTTTATATTTATCTTCAGGAGGTAGCAATTGAGTCACAACATACTTGTTTGAAATTGTCTCATCTTTGTGTTCCTTCTCTTTCTCAACTTTAACTTTCTTGCCTCTATACTCATAATCTGATATCTCAGTAGTCTTCCTTGCTTTAGCTTTGATATTTTTAATCATGGAATTCTGTAGATTTGTTTGTTTTGATTCTGTCAGATCATCAATTTTTATTGCACAAACTTGTTGGGTTAAGTCATGGACTTCTTCCTCCATTAACTGATTCTACAACTAAGAATTTTGACAATCTTTCACATTTGTATTTGTCTCACAATGTTTTCTTGCAAAAGGTTGTTGCGTTATCTCATGAACCTCTTTCTGATGGAGCTCTTTGTCCACCACTTCAGAATTTTCATGGACCTATTTCTGATGGAGCTTTTTGTCCACCACTTCAGAATTTTCATGAACCTCTTTCTGATGGAGCTCTTTGTTCACCACTTCAGAATTTTCATGGACCTCTTTCTGCAGCACTTGAGAATCTTCATCGTTTATTGTATGACCTTCATTCTTTGCATCTGTCCCAGAATGCTTTACTTCACAAACTTCTTGGGTTATCTCATGGACCTCTTTTTCAACCAATTGGTTATGCAATCAAGAATTTTCATCTTTCAATTGTTATATTTGTGCTGTGAGTAGCCTGTTATCCTCTTCAAGTTTATTTATGTAGATGGTCTTCACTGTGTTGTCAAGTTGCAAATTGTTGTTCTCAGTTTGAAGTTTCTCAAGTGTTTGTTGATGAATTTGTTCTTCTCCCTCAGGTGCATCATTGAGTATAATGTTGCAGAAGCCATTAAAATCTTCATTTGCTGGCTTTTGTTCTTGGTGGCACTCTTCAGTATATTGACCATCTTCTTCTTCTTCTTCAGTATTTTCAGCATCTTGTTTTTGTTGTTCTTGTTCTTTTACTTCTTGTTCTTCTTCTTCAACATCTTCTTCTTTAGCATCTTCAGTATTTTTAGTATCTTCTTTTTCTTCTTCTTCAGTGTCATCAAGTTCTTCATCACTTTCGTCACTCAATTGAGCACTAGTTACCTGTAGGTCAACATACAATAGATATTAGTTTTTGAAATAATTGAAGTTTAGGAAACTAAAAAGTCTCTCAGTAATAATTCAGTGTATAAAAATAGGGATTTTTGCCAACATGAATTGAAATTCAAATGAGATGAGGATGTGACCTGTCTTGTTGTCAGCTGATGTAGTGATATGACTTTCATACGTTTATGTAATTTGGTAAGATTCCACTTGATCACCCTTGGGCATGCTTCGCTAACTTCAGGGTGGATGATCAGTGTGTGCTCACACAACCAATACTACAAAGCAAATGTAAAGAATTTTTGTCATTTGAATAAGAAATAATACTATTTGTTATTAACAACAAACTAATAGAATAGAGTAAAGATGTACTTACTAAGAGAGCCATAACACATTCTGTGACTTTTGCTGGATTTTTGTGGTATTTTTCAATTGAAGACATCAGTGTGTTAATTGTATTTTCTCATTGAGTTTATGTCTTCCATGTAATTAAGAAATACCCATCCAACTGTTGTTCTTGATGTAGAGAAAAAAAGCTTTAAACAAGTATACATACACAGCATTCTTATCACATTTTCAGTGTCTACTTTCTTCTTGCCTTTCAATGTTTTTTGCAACAAGTCTATGATGGTTGTGCTCGATAGCCTTTCAGTTTGTATGGATCTCCTTGTCAGAAATGATGATATACTTTTATTTCCATAACCAAGTTGCATCAGCTCATCTCCACAAGATATACTGAAGATGGACTTGATGTCTTCCGTTGTTAGCTTTATAGTTTCTGGTCCTAATTGGAAAAAACCATTGCTGCCTGGCTGGTATATTTGAATTATTTTCAATGCAATGTCATCATATTTTCTGCATTGTTTATAATTCATCTTGTTTTTCAATATGGCATCAAACAATAACCAAAATGGGGTTTTCTTCAAGTCATTAATATGCTCATTCCTGAGTTTGATGTGCTGTAATAGCTTCACTATTGTCACCATGTTTGATCTGAAAGTTAATCTCCATTCTCTACGCTTTTCCTTTTGCTTTTTATCCGTTGAAGTTGATTTTTTATGCTTTCATATCGTTTTCTTTGCATTACTTTTTAGTCTTGGGGTTTTCATGAGTTGCCTTCCTGTACGGAAAATCAACATAGACAAGATATAAACACTGAGAATGTGTCCTAAAAGAATCAATCCAATGTCATTCTCATGAAGTCTAAATTTGATAACATTCATGGCTATAAAAACAAAATCAACATTGAAACTTAAATTGAAAGCAAGAGAAGATGATTAACTAGGGTTTTTCACTCAAATTGATTCAGAATATGAGAACATTCATAGCAATTGTAGTAAAAATTGACATTGAAAGTTAAATTGGAAGCAAGAGAACATGATTAACTAGGGTTTTCAGTCAAATTGATTGAAAACTTGAGAAAATTCACAACAATCATGTCAAACTCAATATTGAAACCTAAATTGAAATCAAGAAAATATGATTAAGTCCGGGATTTCACTCAAATTGAGTAAGAATCTGAGAACATTAACAACAATCGTACGAAAATCAACATTGAAACCCAAATTGAAACCAAGAGAATATGATTCACTAAGGTTTTTTACTCAAATTATCTAAGAATCTGAGAACATTCACAGGAATCGTATCAAAATCAACATTGAAAGCTAAATTGAAACCAGAGAATATGATTCACTAAGGTTTTTTATTCAAATTGTCTAAGACTTTGAGAACATTCACAGGAATCGTGCCAAAATCAACAATGAAAGCTAAATTGAAACCAATAGAATATGATTAACTAAGGTTGTTCACTCAAATTGATTGAAAATATGAGAATATTGACTGCAATGGTACCACACTGAACATTGAAACATAAATTGAAAGCAATAGGATATGATTAAGTAGGATTTTTCACTCAAATTGATTCAGAATATGAGAATATTCACAGCAATCGTACCAAAATCAACAATAAAACCTAAACTGAAAGAATGAGAACATGATTTTTGTGACATTACAAAAATAAAAGTTTCGAACTCAACATTCAAGCTGAAATGGAAATAAAAAACAAAAGGTTCGAAAATGAAAGTTTTGAACTCAACATTCAAGCTGAAATGGAAATCAAAAACAAAAGTTTTGAAAATGAAAGATTTCGCAAAAATTAGGGTTTAAGATACTTGAATCTTACTTGTTTTCACCATTTTTGGTTGTTCGGATGTTTGAATGTTTGATGATCTAGTTTGTTTTTGTGAAATCTGAGATGAGATTGATGAAGGAAGACAAAATGTGAGGCCAAATTGATGAAGGTGAGAATGAAATCTGCGAAGGTGAGAAATGGCGGGATGAATTGTGAATGAAATCGTGAATCTGCGATTTTTGTTTTGTGTTTTGATTTGGTAAGGACAGTTTCGTCATTTCAATGAATTATGGGACTTACTGGTTAAAAGTTTTTGAACTAGTAGTTAATGTACCATTATTTGCTAAAACGGGACTTACCTGTAAATCACCCTTATTATTATTATTATTATTACTATTATTTTTTACTGATAAGTCATGATCAACATGCTAAGGATATGCTTTGATTAATCAGTGTATATTTTGAAGAAAACAAAATCAAATTAATGATAAATTTTGTAAATTTTAATTATTAAGAGTATAAACTTTTCCATATATATGTAATTATTTTTAAAGGTATAATTTATTTGTAATTTCCCCTTATTTTAAAAGAAAACACTACAACAAAAAACACAATCGGCGACTAAAACTTATTTTTTCGTCGCTAAAAGTATGATTTTTGGCGACTAAAATGCAATTAGTCGCCAAAGTTGATCCCTTTTGCCGACTAAAACAGGTTAGTCGCCGAATATAATGCTTTTAGCGACTAAAACGCACTTTAGTCGCCGAATATAGGGTTTTTAGCGACTACAGGCTGTTTAGTAGCCAAAAGGGACGGTTTTTGGCAACTAAAATCATTTAGTAGCCAAAAGTGATGGTTTTGGCGACTAAAAAATAGTTTAGTCGCCCATTATAGGTGTTTTGCCGACTAAAATGCATTTTAGTCGCCCAAAGTTGAGGTTTTGGCGACTAAAGTTCTGTTTAGTCGCCGAATGTCCTATCCTTAGGCGGGATTCATTTGTTTTAGCGACAAAAAACAATTTAGTAGCCAAAAAATGGAGAATTGGCGACTAAAATTGAGATTTAGTCGCCAAAAGTGCTACCCAATTTTTTTTTGTAAATATTTTATTTTTTACATGAAATATATTAAATAAAATAATTTATTTTTATATATACAATCTTGTATTAATACCAGTGAATATAGTATATAAATAATAAATGTTGCAACAATAATCACGTGATCTGAGAGTGGCGTAGTGGGGGAGCAGTGTTGCTAAAGGTATTGGCGTGCAAGTCTTGGACGTCCCAGGTTCGAACCCTAGGACAACAAGCGGAGGGTATTTTTTTTTTAAAAAAAAATTAGTATTGGCGACTAAAGGCGTTGGTCGCCGAAAGATAAATTAAAAAAAAAAATAGTATTGGCGACTAAAGGTTTAGTCGCTACTGTAGACGTCCCCGAACGCGCCCGGGAGGATGAATCCCGTTCTGTTCATATGGGTTCACTACAGTTCGGACTCGATATGTGTCGGTTCTAAATCTGAAACAAAGAGTCCAACTCTGGCAAATCGTTTTGAAGAAAAACAGATTTTGAAAAGAAGTGCCAAACATGGACTGCTTTGCCAGATTACAGAGTCGCCACCTAAATATTTTAAAATGGGAAATTTAGGAAACCCTGACTCGGTGCCGAAGGCCACATGTCCGTCATCACCAAAATAGACTTGGCTCGGGAGCTTGGGTACGATCGGGGAAGGTCAGCTATGAGCACCCCCTTTCGCCCGGTCCGAAGACCGGCCTCTACTAACCGTGATATCCGCTTTTGAAAACATTACATGCTCTTATCCCAATTATTAGCTTAGAATTACTATGTTATGCGCACAGCAAACAAATATAGACTAGATTGCCTAATTTGGAAATAAACATTGCATATCCGTTCGTTTTGAAAACGCTTGGATTTTGCTACTCGCAAGTAGGCTAAAACACGGATTTCAATGAGTCTTTCCAACTCAAGCAATCCAACCTCCACCCACAGGCATTCAAACAGTTTATCTCACATAAGCACTTAGCCGCATGGTAAGCATACTGTCATGGCAATATTCACACACATGCGATATGCTAAAGCGTAAATGCTTACATCGTACTCCATGCCAAAACAAGAAACCAGTTAGCAAAACATGCATGACCTAGTTCATGTTAAGTGACTAATGCATCGCATACAAGAATGCAATCTAGACAGGCTCGGCTATCCTAAGCATGGCACGTGAGATGCAACAACTATCACGTATTCAATTTGGAATTGAAAGTACGATGCAGTTTGTATGATGTACCGAGCCCGGTGCATGTCAACAAATGCATGGATGCACGCATGCATTGCATAGGGTATGCTAAAATAAACGTGCCCTAATCTACCGTCAAAGCAGGTAAATAAAAGGGAAGAAAGAAGTGGAGGTTGAAAGACATACACCCACTCACCCACACTTATTACAGACTTGCCCTCACACGGAGGGACCAAAAGAATATACAAAACCGAATAACTAATTAACTACGCAAGCTGATTAATTATTACAAATTAACTAAATTAACCAAATAAATTAATTAATCTAATTAAACAGTAAATCGCCTCGGGATGAGGGCCAAATGCAGTGCGCGCTCGGAACTGGCTCGGAACCACACTGCCATGCACGGATTGCCTCTGTTTTCCCTGCTATCCTCCTCAGAAAATTGCCAAAGTCCCAGGAGTGCCTCTCAGGGCACTGGGGAGTACCACCGGCTAGGGTAGAGCACCACCGGCTAAAGAAGGAGGCCACCGGCACCAGATGAAGTTATCGGCTGGCAATTGACTGCCGGTCGGCACTAAACAAAGGCTTGGCACAAATTCGAACAACCGCAACCCACAAACGAGAGGACAACAAAATGCATGGCAATGTGATTCAAGGCATTTATGCACTACACACACCCCTTATCATGTTATTGACTCAAGGGGGCATGTGCCTCGATTCCCGGACCACCAATCGCGCATTTCCATGCATGATGGCCCTAAGAACCAAGAATGCAACTTTGATTTCAAATGCATGCAATGCAAACACGAAAACAAGGGTGCTCAACCTCCATCATACTTCATTTCAAGAGGCCAAACATGCACAATACAAATGCAACCCTAAACATGTCAACTAGGCATGCAACATGGATTATGCAATATGTTCATTCAAAGGGTTCAAGCAAGCATGCAAGTTAAGCATGCAAACCAATGGAAGGATGGTCTTATACATGAATTGGGCAACTCTAAAAGGCCCAAAATCAGTGGCCAAATGCTAAGTCAAGAGGACCAAACACACATGCACACATGTACAAGTTAATACACCAACACTTAAGCACAATTAAGCAACTCTTAAGCACATCTAAGAGGCACAAACATGGACTATTAGCATACATGAAAAGCTCTGAAATTCATGCAAAACATGAGGCCAAATCATGCAACAAAGCAAGACAAACATGCACCTAAGGATCCAAGTCTTGAAACAAGCCATGGAGGCTTAAACCAAGGCCAAGTTCACCAAGCCTCTCAAGGCTAAGGAGACTCAAAACAGGTCACAAGGAGACCTAAACAAAGCCTAAGGAGCACCTAGATGGCATCTAAGAGGCTCAAGCACAAAGGCATGCAAAATGGCCAAAACATGAAGCATTTAACACATGCTCTTGAAGCATTAAAGAGGCATGCTAGGCAATCAAACAAGCACATTCTAAGGTCTGAAATGGCATGTTAGATGGTTTCAAACCATTGAAAATAGTGCAAGCATGGCATACTACACATTCTTGTTCTTAAGGCCAACAAGCCAAATGCAAAAGAGCTATGTAACGCATGATGAGATCAACCCAAATGGCTATGGACAGAGCTAAATCATGGCAAAATGAGCATACAAGCTTCACAAATGCAAGCCTAAAACATGCTAGAAGCTAAGGCATACAACCTAGGCATGTTAGAGGACTAAAAAGGCATTACAAGGCAACTATGCTAAGGATGCATAAGGGACCTAAACCAACTTGGAAACATGTTATATCATGGTAATATAAGCATGGAAAACAAGTCAAACATGCTCAACACACACTCAAGCATGAAGCTCCATAAGGAAGCAAAACTTGCCCTTTTCAAGGACATCAAGGAGAGGGGGTGACCCCCTCCTCTTAGAGACTTTAAGGCACCATCTCCACCACTGAAATCCCTCAAGATTTCAGTGGTGGAGAGGCCCAAGCACACAAGTCTCGGATCTCTCACAAAATGACCCAAAAAGTGGCCTTTTCAAGGCCTAAGGGTAGTCAAACTTGCTCAAATCACCAAGCACCCTTAATAAACAATAAAGAGGCTTAAAAAACAGAACTTTTATGTATGGATCACCAAGCACAAAAACTATTTTAAGCTAGGTAAAAATGGGATGCAAAAATGGGGAAAAAAGTGCAAGTTTCTCACCCTTGATGACTATCTTCACAAGAGTTGTTGTTGTTGCCTCCTTGAGCTCCAAACCAGTCAAGAACACCAAGAACAAACCTCAAGAACCTCAGTTCCAAGAGGAAGGTGAGACACTAGGTGTTGGTGAGCAAAAGTGTGGCAATACACACACACTAAGCTAAAAGGGGAGAGAGATATATGATAGATATAGAATCCCAAACCCTAAACCAGAGTTCCTTCTATGTCTAACCCTCTAAATTTTCTAACTCTTTCCACCTTTGAGCCAAGAGAAGAGGCTTCTCTCTTATAGACAACCAAAGCTTCCAAGCTAAGTCATCCAAGGCTCATCCCCTCCATACACGTGTATGGAGGGGAAACAAGATGCATACAGCTGTGAGAAAATATTTCATAAAGCAGCTGTAAAGCAGTCGGCAAGGCAAAATGGTCATTTTGCCAAAAATAGTGCCGACCGGCACAATATAGTGCCGATGGCAACACCAGCCAGCCGGTGGCCTCTAGCCACAGCCGGTGGTGTGTGGGGATGCCTCACAAAGCATTCCCTGTCCCTCCAAGGCAAAGCACAAGTGTTTGGTGCAAAACCAGACACAAAACGATCGAGTTCGGAGGTCTTGAGGCAAGGCGCGCGAGCCGAGAACTCCGGGAACTCCAAACGAACACAAACATGGATAATCACCGAGTGTTCAAGCGGTGACATCCAAGTCTTGAGGACGGTCAAAAATGGGGTGTCTACAGTTGCCCCTCTTTGACAGAACTCGAAAGTCATAACAATGACGGGAGTGAATGTCAAAGCCTAGAGACGACCCATTTTTGACAAGGCCGAAGACTTGGACAAACATACAAAGCGCAAATGGTTGAACTCGCAAGCTGCCTACGTATCCTTTTGGGAATCAAACCAGCGTAGTTCAGGCACAGGCATACAAGCCACAGATAAGATATGCGCCCGTAGGCGGGGGCAAGATGCAACTGAAAATGCAAAAAGCCGAGCATAACTTACGATCATGCAAAGAAAGCTGTAATGAAGCAAACATGTGACAGTTATAAGCTAACATGCACCAAACTACACTATAATGCAGAAAGGATGTAAGAGAATTATGGAATTCTCACTACGTCTCACTCGGAAGAATACAATACTTGTGCGGTTCGCCTGGTTCCACCAGTGGTAAATGAACCGTACATACAATATCGTGCCTGCAAAGAAAGCAAACTTAACAGGTACAATATTGTTAGCAATATGCATGACAATGCAAATGAATGCAAAATGATATGCAATATATACAAAACTAAGTATAAACAATGCAAATGAAAATGTAGTGCAATTAAAACTAATGCAAACTACATGCAGGGCAATTGAATCATGATTCAATCATGAGTGGTTCGAAACCACACAAATGTCAGATAGATTGATGGAAGTAACAAGTCTGTCTACCATAGAAAAGGTGTCGAAGCCCTCAAGGCGCGAGCGCACACAGAACTATGAGTAGTGTAGACAGACACAAGAACAAGTATTGGGTGGATTGACATAAGTGGGGTGACGACCCGCTGACGAAGGAACAATGATCCTAATGCCGGATGCAACAATTACACTACAATGTAGTATGATGGATGAATGATACAATGGATATGGCGCGCGGGCCAAACCAAGTCTTGCCTAGGAAAGGCATGTACACATACAAACCATGTCTAACACAGAAACGGTGCCGCTACCCTCGAAGTGCGGACACAAAAGCTCGACAACTGTGCTTTGACACGAAAAAATATGGGCACATACCAGACCAAGCTCAACAAGGAAAGGCGCAAGCCATGGATGGAGGATGATGCAGTGAATGCATGCAACTACAATGCAATGGAAATGGATACAATGGATATGGCACGCGGGCCAAACCAAATCTTGCCTAGGAAAGGCATGTACGCATACAAACCATGTCTAACACAGAAACGGTGCCGCTACCCTCAAAGCGCGGACACAAAAGCTCGACAACTGTGCTTTGACACGAAAAATATGGGCACATACCAGACCAAGCTCAACAAGGAAAGGCGCAAGCCATGGATGGAGGATGATGCAGTGAATGCATGCAACTACAATGCAATGGAAATGGAATAGATACAGTAGATATGGCACGCAGGCCAAACCAAGTCTTGCCTAGGAAAGGCATGTACGCATACAAACCATGTCTAACACAGAAAATGCGCCGCAACCCTCAAACCAAGCTCGTCAAGGAATAGGCGCGTACACAAGAACTGTGCTTCGACGTGAAAAGTAAGGGCACATACTAGACCATGCGCAACCTGGAAAGGCGCAAGCCATAGATGGAAGGAGATGCGGTGGATGCATGCAACTACAATGCAATAGATACGAAATGGAAAATGCACGACAATGCAGTATGATGCAATGACGATGATTGCAGCTTTCCCTGTCTTACCAACAGGACGATATACTAGGTTGGTTCAGTATCCAGAATTGAGGCGTAGACACACCGCCTCAACCTATGGGGCTACCATACAGATTTCAAGCCGAGGGTGCACCCCCCTGGGTATTTAAACCAGACTTTAGTCTCAGAAATCCCGAACCTTTGCGTTCTAGGCACAAGCCGTTCGAACTCTAGTTTTCACCGTCCCAGTTGGTCTTCCAGGAACTCACCGCAAAGACAGGCAGGTGGCTTTACCAGACCACCGAAAGTCGTTCGGGCACGACAAACACCGAAGGAATTGCACCTTCAGAGGATTTAAGGTCTCCTAGACCGGAATGCAAAGTGTATGCATGACAATGCATGTTTTTTTTTTTTTTGAAATGCGCACCAACGCGCGGCTTTTGAGATGCATGACAATGCAAATGAGCGGGTTTAAGGTCTCGCCAGACCGTGCGTGTTTAAGGTCTCGCCAGACCATGGTGGGGCAACAATAAGATGCGCAGAATAGCGCGATGGAATGCATACAAAATGCAAATAAAATGCAAAGTGAGACGAAACCAGTGTGACACGCATGCCACATTAAATACAAAACAACGCAAGTGCAAGATGCCTGACGGCGTGATGCAATGTACTGAAGTGGTGCGATGAACGCATGGAACGCACACGGGGCAACTTTTGAATCTTATGAAAGACAAAAGGATACACAAGGATACGATCTTTGCTTGAATCTGAGTGCCACGCACAGTAGACACGGTCCGAGGTCAAAACGGAGGCCGGTTGAGCATCGGGGATGCACTTTCTTGCACTTTATTGAGCTATGAAGACTCAAAACTCCTCAATTTGCCAAAACAAGGCCTTAGGAACACCACCGGCTGGCCACCGGCTGCTGAAAAACTTAATCGGCACAATAATGTGCCGACCGGCACAAAACAGTGCCGACCGGCCAAAAGTTGCTGATCGGGGGCAGATTCGGCATTTCGCCTCGGGCTTTATAAAATAGGGCTTCTAAGCCCTATTTTCCACTTCCTCTTCCGCCGAAATCCTTCACTCTCTCTCTTTAGAGCTTTGTTCTTTTGATTTTTCGTCGATTTCCTCGTGTTTTCGCGCCATTTTACCGTCGGACTCGCGATATTCTTCGCGTTTCGGATATTTTCAACCGAACAAATCTTTGTTTCGGTGCCTCCTTTGCTATTTTCACCTTTTCGGGACTTGTTCCCCTCGATTTCCTCTACATTTTCGTGTATTTTCATCACCCGGTCTTTCCGGCCATTTCCACCCGCTCGGGGTTGACCTTCTCGGTTGACTTTTCACATTCCGGCTTTTCCGGCCATTTTCTTACCACCATTGCTATGGCAGATGATGTTCCACATATCGGGACTCCCCCGGATCACGAGATGGATCCCAGGGTCGAGCTCCTCCCGCTGAGTGAGCGCCCGTTCGATCCGGCGACCTATCACCCGGCGATTCACGTGCTACCACCGGATGGACTCCGCCACTTCCGCAGCTTCGACAGGGCCCTGGACCTGGAGCTTCTCCTGCGTGAGCCGTCCTCTCACCTGTCCTTCGGCGCTACCGAGGTAACAGTTTTGCTCTACTTTATTTTCTGCAATGTAGAATTCTCTGTCTACTGCCGTAGCTAACTGCACCCATTAACTGCTTAATTCTGACATGTCGTATACTGTAGTCGATCGTAGACAAACTTACAACTGATATCTGCTTAGGGCCGACACATGCACACACACTGCACTAGCTTGAATCACCCAAACACACGGCACACCTTGCACTTTAACATGAACTCACCGACACCCGGTGCTTATTTGATCCTGAAAAACCTGCACGCATGCTAAACTTGCACTGAATCACACAGACATGCTGTAACATCACTCATTGGCAATTCGCCGAACATACCGGTACCCGGCGTCTGTTTAAACTTTGAATACTTACACACATACTAGATTTATACTGGTCCTCATAAGAGCACTGACGCATCTCAGGCCGTAGTCCACCTACTGGTACACTGAAACCTGACATTTGCTTGCATCAGAAAAAAAACGCACACATGTGCACCATGTTTATATTGCACCACTCAAAAACGTACTGACGCGTCACATATTGTGGTTTACTGTAAGCACACTGGCATCCGATATCTGCTAGGATTTGAAAACCTGCACACATGCTAGATTTGTCTGAACCTTTCATGCCTTCAACTCAATGTATTTAGCATTAATTTGTAACTGTATTCTTGAAAACAGACGGATTCCTATACCGTCCGCGGGTATGGGAACGTTGCCGCTCGCGACTGGTACGGCGAGCTTCCAGACGCGGTTCGCCACATTGTAGACGAGGCGGGCTTCGGCGTTTTCTGCAGGGGATTGTCCAGACTTACTGCTTGCAGGCCTCTCCTCGCGGCCCTGGCAGAGAGATGGTGGGACACCACCGATTCATTTCACCTATCGGCGACTGGGGACATGACGATGACCCCTTACGACTTCTCGATGCTCACCGGCATCGGGGTGGGGGGTGATCTGATTCCCTTTGATACAGACATGGATGAGTGGATCGCCGCTCAGGTCTATTTACTCGGCGCGGCTCCGCCTCTTGCGCGCCCCGGTTTCGTTCGCTATTCTTGGTTCGAGGTGCAGTTCAGGGTCCAGCCTCGGTGATGCAGCTCCGATGACCCCAGAGGCCGTGGATAGATATGCACGCGGCTTTCTGATGTTTTTGTTTGGGACGACGATCTTCGCCGACCGGGCGAACACAGTGCCCCTCTGCCTCCTCAGCGCACTGGTGGATGTCAGAGACATTCTGCGTTTTGATTGGGGTAGTGCGGCTCTGGCCACCCTCTACGGCTACATGAGTTCAGTCTCCCGCAGCAGCGGACTGTTGCTTGGGGGTTATTGGCGTGCTTGGGAGGTACATTTCCTTTCGCTGCTTTACATTTCTGCTCTGCATACTTTACGTGATTCGCACTATACACCGCTTCATCGATTGTGTATCACATTGCACACATTCTCTCTCTTCAGTATCGACCGGTAATCGCTCACACTATACACTCTATAAAATACACACAACACACGGCTCTGTTATTTCTGCTTTATTCTACATTCTGCTTTATCTGATGATCATACTGACGTTTGTTTTGCAGCTGTGGGTGTATGCCTACTTTCCCAGGCTGGAGCCAGTGCCGGAGACGGAGACCCCTCTGGTCGTTCCCTTCTCCCGTCGCTATGATGGGAGGTGCACACGGCGACCTCGGGATACCTTCATCTTCTTCCGCCGATTCTTCGACACCATCACCTCTGCCGAGGTATGTTTTACTTATGGTTCCTCCAAGTTTCGCTTTTCCACTGTATATTTGCAATACCAATAGATAACAAGCTGTATTTCAATTTCAGGTCACTTGGCGGCCATGGGCTGCTCTTCCAGCGGTGACGAGGGATCGATACGCCGGCGCCGAGGAGACCTCTCGTTACCGGATTCTTTTGGAGGGCCCGGTCTGTCGGGCTTGGTACCTGGGGGAGCGTTTTCTACGCCAGACCCTCGGGTTGCCAGAGCAGATAGTCCCGGTTCACCCTCCTGAGCACATGAGGGATACCGAGAGGTTCACTGCTGATCAAATGGTGGACTACACCCTTGGCTGGGCGGCAGATGGTTTCAGAGGTGAGGGCGACTATTCTGAGTACGTCCAAACTTTTACGATCTGACCTCTGGCGGGGCCCCAGTGATCCAGAGAGACTGCGGCGCCTGGGGCAGGTAGGAGGCGAGTGGGATCATCGAGAGGAGCCCGAGTCCGAGGCGGGGAGTCGAGAGGGACGAGTACGGTTGGCTGCTCTGCCTACTATGTTGACGTCTGAGGCGAGTGGGAGACCTACGGATCCCTTTGCTCCTCCCATTGGTCACGAGTTGGCGGCATTCTGACTTGCCTCCGGTATGTATTAATCAGATTCGCATCTTGCATTGTCTTTTCATTTCAGTTCATTTAATATTCCACAGAATACTGATGCATTTAAATACTTTTGCAGGCTTCCTCCGAGTACACACGACAGTCGGTGGAGTTGTGTGCCTCCCTGATGGGGATGCTGCAGCGGACTCTTGACGCCTTGGCCGTTTACAGCCTTCCGGTATGTTCTTCGACCCTGATGCGAAACCATACCTTATTCCGCCTGTCTGGTATCTTGCACAAAATCGATAAAGCGCTCACGGCATTCACACACTGTATTCATACCTGCGCATTACGCACGATTTATGCTCACGGCTTTCACACCTTGTACTCATACTGCATCCCATCTCGATAAATCGCTCACACTGTCACACACCTATTTCATACACTGCATCCTATACTGATAAACTGCTCACAGTTTTCACACACTGTACTCATACACTGCATCCCATACTGATAAACTGCTCACAGTTTTCTGATGTATTTGCTCTTTGTACTTTTCAACCTCCCTTCCCGATTCCTCCAGTAGGTGATGGCGTTCCGACTGGGCCTCCCTTTTCGACTCGGGATGGCAGGATATTCCCCCGTACCCGAGGAGGGCATGCTCACGTGGGGAAGCGATTCGAAGTTCGGCTCGAGCAGCGGTGAGTCGGGCGGAGGGCGAGTCATCTCGAGGAGGAGGGGCGGCTTCGGGCTCGGGCACCGAGCGATGGCAACGATGATGTTCTGGACTTCGCGGGAAGAGGCGAGCGGATCCCGGCGTGAGGCCATTGACGATGCTGATGACCCAGGCTTTTGCTGTTTCTTTTATTTCTTGTCTTGTACTTTTCTCTTTTTGGTAGATAGAGTACTATGTACTGCCGCAGGCAGATTTTTTGTTTTCCCCAAACTTATGTACTGGAAAAGATTTATGAAATGGAACAGACTTTTTATCTGAAAAAGAGTGTTATATCTGTATATCTGCGTATACCTGCACATTTCATACTTTACATCGCATTGCATCATATTACACCTCAAATGTAAATGATATTGATCTATTGTCTGAAAACCGAGCATTTACACTGTAATAACCGAATAACCAACCAACTAACAGCAAACAACTCAAACAAGCCACTACTCAGACTGAATACACAGCCCATGCTCTGCTGGGGATTAGGCTACATATGGCCTGCAACACGATACTCGGTTCATTCCACGTACAGCAAATCCTGAACAAACAATTCCAATCTGACAAGATGGAGCACAACAACCGAAACTGGCTGAAATTGAAACACACTCGGATGTCCCAAATTTTCTCTTCTCTTTCTCTTGCCTCGCATGGATGTGGAGAACGGCACAACATTCTGAGCACGAGCGATTATTTTTTGGAAAAGTGAGGGTTCTACAACCGGGGTATCAAGCCTACCACAGTGAAACAGACTCAAACAAGTAAACAAAAGGCACACGACCCAAAAGAACGAGGTATACTCAGAAAAGACTTAAAGCTAAAATTGAGACCGATAGGTCAAAAGACACGACACACGGGCGTGTTTACAAAAAGACCTCAGACCTCGAGAAGCCAGTTCCTCCGGGTATTATTCCCACCCTTCCTGATTTATGATGCTCACATCACTCGGCTCTCAAGCTCGGTTTTTCTCTCAAAAACCCTTTTGCTCGCTTTTTCTCTCTGCTTACACCTCTCTATTCTTCAGTCTCTCATTTTTCAATCCCTCCCCAGGGTGATTAATGGATGAATAGGAAATCGCCGATTTACGCCCCACCACTGCTAGCTCACGGCTATTCCTTCTGGAGGATGGAGTGATTTTCCAGCGAGCATATTGACCGGAGAAAGGCAGAAGACTTGGCGCAACGGTCCCCTTAGTTCGTCAATTTGACCATTTTTTGTTTTCTAAAACAGTTTTGATCAAAAATGAGAGTTGGATTAACACACTTATTCGATTCTTGATTTGAAAATCATGTGAATCAGGCTGTGAGCACTGAAAATTCTCCTTTTGGATCCAAACATGGTCCAATTTTGAAAATGAAACAGTTTTCGAGAAAATAAGGCAACCTCAGTGAAAATTTTCAAAAACCATTTGCAAATAATCAACGCTCAACGAGCGCGGAACTTACCCTCGAGATATGCAACCTCGGACCGGGGCAATGGAAAATTGCCCCTTGCTCAAGGGGGGATAAGGCAACGGAAAGTTGCCCCTGGTTTGGACGGCAACTCGGGGTAACTTGTGGAAATGGATGGCAATGGATGGCAACGGAAAGTTGCCCCTTGTTTGGATGATGCCGCGGCATACTGTAAGGCAGTCTTCGTTGATGACGATCGGACCCTCGGACGCGGGGGAGACGAAGACGGTTTGAACCAATATATGGACACAATCACCTTGAAAGCACTAATGGTTGGGCTTTCGAAGACGATGGTCTGGATTGATATATGGACACAGTCACCTTGAAAGCGTTGGTGGTCGAGCTTCAAGAAGAGGTTGACTGCATAGTTTCAGTAGTCACAATCGAACCAACAGATTCAGAGGAGGCAAAGGTGATCAAAACCATTACATGGACTGAGACGCTATGAAAGCGTTGGGGGCTGGACTTCAGGATGAAGTTGCCTACGTATCCCAAACATGGGAATCAAGCCTTACGTAGTTCGGGTTAAGGTACACTCGGGTATTAACCTTCACTGTTTAGGCTCTAACTTTTGCCAAGGCGCCTGTTGCAGGTTTTCGACCTTGCGAGCTTTTTTTTTTTTCTTTTCTATTATTTTTTCATTTTTTTTCTTTTTTTTCTTTTTCTTTTAGGCTCTAACTTTTGCCAAGGCGCCCGATGCCGGTTTTCGACCTTGCGAGCTTTTTTTTCTTTTTTTTCTTCTTCTTTCTGTATTATTATTATTTTTTGTATGTATTTTTGCTTGCTCTAACTTTTGCCTGGGTCGCCCTTCCGGGTTTTCGGCCCAGCGAGCCTCTCAAAGGGTAAAAGTGTAACAAGTCCATGCCAAATGGTTTTGAGTTTGAAGCCTCTCCGTATCCAAGAGAGTGACTGTGGTTGATTTGTAGAAGAAACCATCACGGTTGCTTAATGAACCTCGCCAGGTGGAATCTGATCTTCTTGATCTGACTTGGGTGCCTCTTACTCGAGGGCTGCTTCAATTCGGGCCGCACGGGCATTTCAAGGCACTGTTTGAATGTTGTGAACAGATTCTGGTTTGCAATGGATAAATTGAATCTTGAGGCTGAGAGCGATCCCAGGCTGCGCAATCTCAAGAGCGATTCCACACAAGTCTTCGCAAGACTGCGCAAAATTTTTTGAAAGTTTTTAAGAAAGCGACAAATCGCTCGCGCAAAAGATAGTGTGAAACCAGTCTGGATCAGGCCAGGGTCCTTCTCAGTACTCACACTAACAAGCATGATTTCGTTCATTAAAAGTTCAACATGCTTCTCTTTCTCTCAATTTCGATCAAAATTTTGCAAAGCCCGAGGAATTCCTTCCTCTTCGTTTTTTTTTTTATATCACCGCAGTGTTCAAAAAGGTTTTGTGAAAAAGCTTAGGTCATTATAACGATGTTCAGGGTACCAGGGAGTAAGTAGGGTGCAATGTCATTCCGTTCACAACCTCTGGCACGGTTGGTTCGAACAGCAACAAATACGGAACGTGATAGCCACAGCTGTTTCATTCAGATTTGTCGGCATAACTGGCTCCTCAGCAGAAACGGACTCAAAAACCAAAACAACTGTTTATAAAACAAAACGGTGTTTGAGGCAACAACCCCGAAATCACCTGGTATGCTATACAAGAGGGACTGACTCATTACAACAAGACAAACCTTATAAGCAAAAAGACTGACTCAATACAGAGAGACAGACTCAAAACAAAAGACTGACTCGACACCCAAGTCAGGATTTACAAAACTAGCGTTGGCAGGTACTCAAAAATGCGTGCCATACGCCACATCCAGCAATGTACCAGATACTGCCCGCAGGCGGTTCACCTTCTGATTACATACTCGCGGTATCTGTGCCTTCGGTATCAGTGTCCCCAAAATCCAAGAACTCTGTAGTAACTGATTTGGCCGAGGTGGGCGGGAGGATAACCTTGTTGTCAATCAAATCCTGTATCTCATGACGGAGGCGGAAGCAATTATCAGTAGCATGGCCGGACTGCTGATGGTACGCACAGTACTGAGTGGCATCATGGCCTGCTGGAAGGGGTTTGGGGAGCGGCCTATGATCGAGAGGTGTAAGATGCCCCTTTTTGGCCAAAATCAGAAGTGCCCTAGACAAAGGCATGTGAAGAGGATGGAAGGCCCTGCGCCCTCGGGGCAGGTACTTTGGAGCTGGAGCACCCTTGCTAGATGCGCTGGCGAATGGATCGGCAGGTGCGGCTTTGGACTTCTGATTCTTTCCGGATACAAGGTTGGGAGCGGGAAGAATTGTTTTGGCATGACGGGGCCTATCCCGGTTCTCTGGTTGACTGGAACTGCCCTCAGGCGGGGTGGGGAAAGTGTCTTCCACAGCTTTTGTCACAATTGCGGATACCTGTTGCTTGTTCATTCCCCCGGCTTTCAAAGCCTCGACTGCCCACAGCAGCTGTTCGATGGGGTCGGCATATGTCTTTGCTTTATCCTTGCCTCTGGCCTCAGCCTGATTAAGGGTTTGGGCGGATACTGATGCGTCATTGCCATAGTTGGAGGCCATCTCCGGTTGACTCAGTTCAATCACGATTCGCCCCAACAGCGGGGGCTCCTGAGGTATAAAGCTCCCGGCATATGGCACGGCTGGTGGTGGAGCTGACATCCCGTAGGCGAGATCCGCCATAGACCTCTGGAGGTCACCTATCATGCCCATTAGTTCAAAGGTAGTAGGCTCACGAGCCTGATATAGCTGAGGGGCCCAGACCGGGTGCGCAGCCGGTGATCTGGGCGGATGCGGCATATCATCAGTAGTCTCAACCTGCGGGGTACTTCCCTGACTCAATGCGGCCGTCATGACCACGAGCTCTTCTGAATTCTGTGTCATGCTAAATTCTGCCTCAGCAAGAAGAAGACACTAGCTATTCTGGCTCAACTCTCTGAATCTCCGAACTGAAACGGAAAACAAACGGTATTTCAGCCCCAGACAGATCAAACACGGGTGTAGCCGAACAACGGTACTATACTGCTGATTACTGTTCCCCAGATTCACTGCCAAAACTGAACTGATACCCGCGGATATAACTGATTCCCAACAAACACTGATACTGGTGTCCTCGGGTCGAATATCAAAACCTGCAAACTGATAGATGCGTTCTCCTGCAGAGATATATTCTAAAAGCACATAGCAGATAAAAGAGAGCCAATACACCCCTATGTTGGGGTAGGGTTTCCCTGTCCTATTTTGTCAAGAGCTAGGGTTTCACTA
Source organism: Camellia lanceoleosa (assembly GCA_025200525.1). Lineage (NCBI taxonomy): Eukaryota > Viridiplantae > Streptophyta > Magnoliopsida > Ericales > Theaceae > Camellia > Camellia lanceoleosa. The sequence continues at coordinate 192,176,754 of CM045760.1, read as the reverse complement.
CGCACGCAGCGGTTTCAAACAACCTAACATCGGGTAAGCAACCTGTCCTAGTTTGGAATGGTCACTATGGATTTCGATATGCACTAGGTCGAATGGTCGAAAAGGGTGCCCCGGTAAAATCGGGGTTTGTGTTCCCATACTGGCAGAGCCCGCAACCGGTCAGCTTTATGGACATGCCTTGACAAGACAAGCCTCCAGCAAACCGCTCAGGAATAGCAGATGGCCAACACGGTGTCCTAGGCGCACCAATGCAAATGCAATGCAAAGAAACACATACGTGTAGTCAAAACAGGATATCACGAGTTCGAGTCAAGCTCTCTAAAATCCCAAGAGTCGCGAAGCGAGAAGCGTCCGAACGCCCGGGAGGATGAATCCCGTTCTGTTCATATGGGTTCACTACAGTTCGGACTCGATATGTGTCGGTTCTAAATCTGAACCAAAGAGTCCAACTCTGGCAAATCGTTTTGAAGAAAAACAGATTTTGAAAAGAAGTGCCAAACATGGACTGCTTTACCAGATTACAGAGTCGCCACCTAAATATTTTAAAATGGGAAATTTAGGAAACCCTGACTCGGTGCCGAAGGCCACATGTCCGTCATCACCAAAATAGACTTGGCTCGGGAGCTTGGGTACGATCGGGGAAGGTCAGCTATGAGCACCCCCTTTCCCCCGGTCCGAAGACCGGCCTCTACTAACCGTGATATCCGCTTTTGAAAACATTACATGCTCTTATCCCAATTATTAGCTTAGAATTACTATGTTATGCGCACAGCAAACAAGTATAGAATAGATTGCCTAATTTGGAAATAAACATTGCATATCCGTTCGTTTTGAAAACGCTTGGATTTTGCTACTCGCAAGTAGGCTAAAACACGGATTTCAATGAGTCTTTCCAACTCAAGCAATCCAACCTCCACCCACAGGCATTCAAACAGTTTATCTCACATAAGCACTTAGCCGCATGGTAAGCATACTGTCATGGCAACATTCACACACATGCGATATGCTAAAGCGTAAATGCTTACATCGTACTCCATGCCAAAACAAGAAACTAGTTAGCAAAACATGCATGACCTAGTTCATGTTAAGTGACTAATGCATCGCATACAAGAATGCAATCTAGACAGGCTCGGCTATCTTAAGCATGGCACGTGAGATGCAACAACTATCACGTATTCAATTTGGAATTGAAAGTACGATGCAGTTTGTATGATGTACCGAGCCCGGTGCATGTCAACAAATGCATGGATGCACACATGCATTGCATAGGGTATGCTAAAATAAACGTGCCCTAATCTACCGTCAAAGCAGGTAAATAAAAGGGAAGAAAGAAGTGGAGGTTGGAAGACATACACCCACTCACCCACACTTATTACAGACTTGCCCTCACACGGAGGGACCAAAAGAATATACAAAACCGAATAACTAATTAACTACGCAAGCTGATTAATTATTACAAATTAACTAAATTAACCAAATAAATTAATTAATCTAATTAAACAGTAAATCGCCTCGGGATGAGGGCCAAATGCAGTGCGCGCTCGGAACTGGCTCGGAACCACACTGCCATGCACGGATTGCCTCTGTTTTCCCTGCTATCCTCCTCAGAAAATTGCCAAAGTCCCAGGAGTGCCTCTCAGGGCACTGGGGAGTACCACCGGCTAGGGTAGAGCACCACCGGCTAAAGAAGGAGGCCACCGGCACCAGATGAAGTTATCGGCTGGCAATTGACTGCCGGTCGGCACTAAACAGTGCCGGTCGGCACAAAATTCCTGCAGAACCTGCAACCCACAGCAGCAGAGGACAACAAAATGCATGGCAATGTGATTCAAGGCATTTATGCACTACACACACCCCTTATCATGTTATTGACTCAAGGGGGCATGTGCCTCGATTCCCGGACCACCAATCGCGCATTTCCATGCATGATGGCCCTAAGAACCAAGAATGCAACTTTGATTTCAAATGCATGCAATGCAAACAAGCAAACAAGGGTGCTCAACCTCCATCATACTTCATTTCAAGAGGCCAAACATGCACAATACAAATGCAACCCTAAACATGTCAACTAGGCATGCAACATGGATTATGCAATATGTTCATTCAAAGGGTTCAAGCAAGCATGCAAGTTAAGCATGCAAACCAATGGAAGGATGGTCTTATACATGAATTGGGCAACTCTAAAAGGCCCAAAATCAGTGGCCAAATGCTAAGTCAAGAGGACCAAACACACATGCACACATGTACAAGTTAATGCACCAACACTTAAGCACAATTAAGCAACTCTTAAACACATCTAAGAGGCACAAACATGGACTATTAGCATACATGAAAAGCTCTGAAATTCATGCAAAACATGAGGCCAAATCATGCAACAAAGCAAGACAAACATGCACCCAAGGATCCAAGTCTTGAAACAAGCCATGGAGGCTTAAACCAAGGCCAAGTTCACCAAGCCTCTCAAGGCTAAGGAGACTCAAAACAGGTCACAAGGAGACCTAAACAAAGCCTAAGGAGCACCTAGATGGCATCTAAGAGGCTCAAGCACAAAGGCATGCAAAATGGCCAAAACATGAAGCATTTAACACATGCTCTTGAAGCATTAAAGAGGCATGCTAGGCAATCAAACAAGCACATTCTAAGGTCTGAAATGGCATGTTAGATGGTTTCAAACCATTGAAAATAGTGCAAGCATGGCATACTACACATTCTTGTTCTTAAGGCCAACAAGCCAAATGCAAAGGAGCTATGTAACGCATGATGAGATCAACCCAAATGGCTATGGACAGAGCTAAATCATGGCAAAATGAGCATACAAGCTTCACAAATGCAAGCCTAAAACATGCTAGAAGCTAAGGCATACAACCTAGGCATGTTAGAGGACTAAAAAGGCATTACAAGGCAACTATGCTAAGCATGCATAAGGGACCTAAACCAACTTGGAAACATGTTATATCATGGTAATATAAGCATGGAAAACAAGTCAAACATGCTCAACACACACTCAAGCATGAAGCTCCATAAGGAAGCAAAACTTGCCCTTTTCAAGGACATCAAGGAGAGGGGGTGACTCCCTCCTCTTAGAGACTTTAAGGCACCATCTCCACCACTGAAATCCCTCAAGATTTCAGTGGTGGAAAACAAGCACACAAGTCTCGGATCTCTCACAAAATGACCCAAAAAGTGGCCTTTTCAAGGCCTAAGGGTAGTCAAACTTGCTCAAATCACCAAGCACCCTTAATAAACAATAAAGAGGCTTAAAAAACAGAACTTTTATGTATGGATCACCAAGCACAAAAACTATTTTAAGCTAGGTAAAAATGGGATGCAAAAATGGGGGAAAAAGTGCAAGTTTCTCACCCTTGATGACTATCTTCACAAGAGTTGTTGTTGTTGCCTCCTTGAGCTCCAAACCAGTCAAGAACACCAAGAACAAACCTCAAGAACCTCAGTTCCAAGAGGAAGGTGAGACACTAGGTGTTGGTGAGCAAAAGTGTGGCAATACACACACACTAAGCTAAAAGGGGAGAGAGAGATATATGATAGATATAGAATCCCAAACCCTAAACCAGAGTTCCTCCTATGTCTAACCCTCTAAATTTTCTAACTCTTCCCACCTTTGAGCCAAGAGAAGAGGCTTCTCTCTTATAGACAACCAAAGCTTCCAAGCTAAGTCATCCAAGGCTCATCCCCTCCATACACGTGTATGGAGGGGAAACAAGATGCATACAGCTGTGAGAAAATATCTCATAAAGCAGCTGTAAAGCAGTCGGCAGGGCAAAATGGTCATTTTGCCAAAAATAGTGCCGACTGGCACAAAATAGTGCCGACCGGCACAATATAGTGCCGATGGCAACACCAGCCAGCCGGTGGCCTCTAGCCACAGCCGGTGGTGTGTGGGGATGCCTCACAAAGCATTCCCTGCCTCTCCAAGGCAAAGCACAAGTGTTTGGTGCAAAACCAGACACAAAACGATCGAGTTCGGTGGTCCTGAGGCAAGGCGCGCGAGCCGAGAACTTCGAGAACTCCAAACGAACACAAACATGGATAATCACCGAGTGTTCAAGCGGTGACATCCAAGTCTTGAGGATGGTCAAAAATGGGGTGTCTACAGCTACAAGTATAATTTTCCAAAATGGAATGGAGTATTGGCGACTAATTATTTGGTCGCCGAAGACATATGTATTGCCGACTAACAAATGTTTAGTCGCCAAAGGTATGCGCGACAATTTATCGGCGACCACAGCAGCGACTAAAATCTTTAGTCGGGGAAAGTGAAAAAATTAGTATTGGCGACTAAAAAGGGACTTTTGGCGACTAAAACTTTAGTCGCCAAAAGTGCTTTTTGTTGTAGTGAAACTACCGTGGTGTGGAAAATTATTACTAGTGAATGGCTAGCAAGTGAAAACTTTATTTACAAACATTTTTTTTAAAGGACCTCTTACCTTTTTTATTTTTGTATTCTCCTCTCGGACTTTTTCTATCACAACAATGAGAGAGATCACTAATTTTGAAGCTCTAAAAAGATCACTAATGACATGGCACTCAATAAAAAAAGAAAAAAAATACAACACCAAGGCCAAAACATCAAATCATTCATGGTGGGACCTACTGCCACATCATTAATGATAGTACTAATTAGTGCTCTCACTCATTTTCCTTTCTATCAAATATTTCTCTCTCTCTCTTTCCTTATTTTTATTTTTTATTTTTTTATTTTGATAAAATATGTATGACTTCTAAAATATACACTACTCACATCAATAAACACAATGTAAAACACATATAAGGCATGTTACAACTTGATGTACTAAAACATATTGTAGATTTGCGGCCTATGTTGTATCGCTTGACTTAGAATCAACACGCTAGATAGGGATACCACATTTTTACTCCATTAAAAAAATTATTTTAAAAAAAAAAAAAACAAGGATGAATCATGGAAGGAAAAGAAACAAGCTAGCTAAATGTATATTACTTACAATGGTATTATGTATTTTAAGGATTGAGTCCATTTTCAGGTACTTATAGTAGTTGTTAAAGTAAGAAAAATGCTATAAGTCTCAAATTTTTTTACTAATAAATGACCAAATGTCTCACATGAGTGTGGTGTTCACTTATATGAGACATTTAATTCTTTGTTTGATAGAAAATTTGGTATCAAAACATTACCCGTTAAAGTAATGTATCACTAATAATGCATTGACAATGTTATATTATACCTATTTTTTTTTGGCAATAATAGATCAACTTTATTTTGAAGGGAAATTATTGTGTCGTAGAATATGGGGAAAGTTAATGGTAACTTTCACAAAATTCTAATAGCAGTGGCATGTAAAAACTATGCATTGAAAAGGTCATATTATATATATTGCTTTGGCGATAATAAGTCTACATCATTCTTTGTTTAATGGACCTTTGTACCCTTTTTGGTTTTATTTTTCTCACACTTTTTTCTATCAAATCGGGTGCAGGCACACACATTCTCTCTTTTCTTACTGTATAACTTTTAAAATATAACACTGGTTTTTATAAAATTAGTACTATTGACTTAGATACTGGTGATACTTTTAAAACGAGATTAATATTAATTATATTTAATAAAAAATTATATTGTTTTGAAAAAATTACATAATTAAAAAGACATGTATGATTGAAATCGTGTAACAAAAAAAATTTATAATACGAATAATAAAATGATCTAAAATTAGTTAAATATAAAACATAATTTTCAATCCCAAAGTGAAAAAAAAAATGAGAATGTAGAGATGGTTGTTAAGCAAACTAATAAATTTTATAAATTTTTTGTTAAAAGCCAATGTGTCATGTAATAAACAAAATTTAAAATATAAAATATTACCCACTTCAATAATGTAATAAGTATCACATTAACAAATAATATTTTTTTAATAAAATTTATTAATTTATATAGTATTAGAAAATGGCTACATGGTTGCACTCTCTAATTTATTGCAAGTGCTTAAAGTGACTTCATTGGATCACTCTTCTGTACTCAAATAAGTCATTTTATGGCTTGTTTTTGATAGCTTGGCTAAAAGTAATTTTGTTAAATTATATTACCTCTTTTATTTTTTATATATGTTTACAAAAAAAAAAAAAATTTAAAAAGCCAACTTTTAACTTATTTTTCAAAACAAGCCTATATTAAAGTTGAAAAGAAAAGTGAAAAGAAGAAAAAAAGAAAAGAGAGGTTATTAAGAGGAAGACTAGTCCAAAAAGAGAAGAGAAGAGAAGAGAAGAGAAAGCAACAATCATCATATTTTTTGTTTGTCAAATTATGGAATAATCTACTTTAAGAAAACTTAATTTTTTTTATTTTTAATTTTTTTTATAGTTTAAAAACTCTATTTATACTTATCATTCCAACATTACTCTAGCTCTTTCAACTTGTTCTACGTTGTGTAATTCCACGTCACTCATAGGCACAAAGGTAATCCCAAATATGCTTTTGTTAATTATGTTGGACGATCATTATTGTATTAAAATAGATTAATTTTATTGTATACTTAATAACAACTAGAATATAAAAGAAATAAAAGAAATGAGAGAATTTGTTTAATTACAAAAATCAAACTAGAAATAAAAATAAATAAATAAAAATAAATTTTATTTTGTTACAAAAACAAAATTAAAATCTGATTTAAATAAATAAATAAAACAGAATAATAAATTAAACAACTTGATTAATTTCTTTGAATAATAATCTGATCAAGTCCAGTGTTTAACACTGTGTCCTTAAGACAGATTCGTCCTCTCCACGGTGCTTGAATGTGGACGTCTATCTCCCAGGATGAAATGATCAACTACAAACTGTTAGGACCTATCTTGTCAAAATCCCGCGCACAAAACTAAGTAATTGAGTTGTAATTTTTCTGTGTTTTTTTCCTTCCTCGCTCAAGCCAGGCAGTCCTCGCTCGAGCGAAGGACTGCGTCTGGGCAAAACCTGAAGGCCATGTTTGTACGCTCGAGCGAAGAGCATGGTGGCTCGAGCGAAGCATTGCGTCTGCACTTGAACCTGAAAGGATGTTTTCCTCGCTCGAGCGAAGGGCTCGTGGCTCGAGCGAGGTCACTAGTAGAAATCACGCGAGTTACACTCCTCGCTCGAGCTAGAGGAACCTCGCTCGAGCGAGTTTCAAAATCCGGGAATTTTCAAGTAACTGGTTTCTTTCAGGATTGGGACTCTTTTTGGTTTCTATAAGTAGATGGTTCTCTCCTAAAACCAATCTAACTTTTTTCTAGATCAGATTCAAGAATTTTAGAGTTTTGTTTGAAGTGTTCTTCTGAAAGTTTGATAAGTTTTCTTTGATGTTCTTGAGAGAGTTCTAAAACTCATGAGTTGAAATTCATACATCAAAGAGGTTGATACTTAATATTCAAGAGTGTTCTCTTCGGTGGAATCCGAAGATCATTACGTAAAGTTTCAAAAGGTGTTTGTTTCTTTACGTAGTCGTTAATTCGACAAGTGAAGTTGAGGTGTGGAACCAACTTCAGAATCAGCCTGCATGGCGTGGTGAAAGAGTTACAGAAGATTCAGAGACAAATTGACTGGTTTGGGTAATTTGTATGGTGTCTTTGTAACCTTGTAGTCCTTCTGTAGTGGATTGATTAGTGGCGGTTCGCCCGTGGTTTTTTATTACAATTGAAGGTTCTTCAATTGTGGTTTTTCCACGTAAAAAATCGATTGTGTTGATTTATTATTTATTCCTAAAAAACAAACAAACTAAAATCACTCTCGTAAGTGCTTGATGATTTTAGATTGAGTGTTTTGGGATTTTTGACTTTGGATTATTTTAATCTTTATCTAATCACGAATCACATAGGATTTTCAATTAGTATCAGAGCAGGTCACTCTTTGTTTTTTTTTAAAAACTATAGGAGTGTGATTTTGTGTGACTAGTTTTATGGATTCTATTCGTGAAGGTAACTCGCATGAGAGCATTTTTAAAATCCATCGATGAGAAAGTTTGGCACTGCGTTGTCTTTGGGTGGAGTGAACCTACTGTCACTATAGATGGCATTGATATTCCTAAACCCCTTGATAAATGGGACACAATCGATTACGTAACTCGAGTTGGAACAAAGAAGGCTCTCAACTCCTCTTTCGCTCTGTCACACCTGAAGAATTCCGTCGAATTTGCACGTGTGAAATAGCAAAAGAGTCGTGGGATATTCTTGAAACAATTCACGAAGGAACTACCTCTGTCAAAAGGTCAAAACTTCAACGTCTCACATCTGCCTTGAAACCCTTTTATGCGCGATGATGAGACGTTTGATGATTTCTATGCAAAACTTCGTGATATCGTGAATTCTGCTTTCACTCTCGGTGAAAAAATCCGAAGCTAAAGTTGTGGGAAAAATTTTGAGGTCCCTTCCCGAGAGGTTCCAATCAAAGGTGACCATTGAGGAGGCTCGAGAATATTGATACCCTCAAGCTCGATCAATTGGTTGGAAATTTGCGGACTTATGAAGCTCACCAAATTTCTAAGAAAAAGCAAAGAAAGTATGGCTTTCACAAGTACTCATGAGACTCAAAACCCCGAGACTGAATTTGATTTAGAGTGCGAGATGATGGCTATACTTACAAAACAGCTTTAAAAATTTTTAAAAAGAAGCCTAATTTGAGCCCCTATTTCAAAAGAGAAGAGTAATGACAAACCCAAAACTTTTCCACCAAAATTAGCTCAAACCATCGAAAAGAAGGTTGTTAGGGGCTAGGGGTCAAGTGCTTTGAATGTCAAGGGTTTGGCCACATATCCCTTGAATGCCCTACTGAAAAGAATCGGAAGAAAGTCTACACCGTAACTTGGGATGATGAAAGCGGTCGGAGCAAGAACCCGAAGAACCCGAATCTGGTGAAGATGGGGATAGTGCTTTCATGGCATTTTGGGCCACGGTTTCTCAACCTCTTCCAAAGCCTTGAATCGGCCGTGGTCGAGAACTTGCATCATGCTCCCACCTTTGATGGGACCAACTACTGTATTGGAAAAATCGAATGAGGGCTTTTCCGAGAGCCTTTGAACCGGAAGGTTGGCAAACCATTGAAGAAGATACGTAGTGCAGATAATCCGCAATCGAGAGCCCTAATCATTATTCGTGGAGCAATTTCTAATGAAGAACAAAGAACGGGTCTTTGCACAAAGGCTAAAGATGCATGGGAAATTCTGAGCCAGTTCCATGAAAGAGGAGATTCATCTCCATCTCCATCCAACAACTTGTCTGCCTTGGTTGCCAGATTGGATGAGGTTAAGGAGATTGAGAAGCAAAGAGAGGACGATGAAACATCTGAAGACATTGATGAGATCAATGGCGATGAACTACAACAAGCTTACGAGAAGCTGTACGAGGAATCCCTGAATTTGTCTAAAACCAACGACAAACTCTCTCTCAAGCTCAAAACATGTGAGAGTGAGAATGTCCGACTCAAAGAGAACTCTTGACAGCAAAGCAGAATGTCATCAAGATCTCAAGTGACAGGCAAGACTTATGTGGAAAACTTCTATCCTGTGAAACTGAAAGGAATGAACTTCTACAGGTATATTCCACATTTGAAGAAAAGCTTGAAAGTCTTGAGTTGTCACAAGCTGCATTGGAAGAGAAAGTTAGTCAGAAAGATGAAGAACTCCGTATTGCTAGAGAAACAATTGCCATGTGGAACAAAGGTTCCAGATCTCTAGAAGACATACTCGGGTCTCAACAAATGGGTTCTGACAAAAGAGGGCTAGGCTATGGTGCGACAGCCCACAAAGGACAACCCTCTACCTCACATAACTTGAAGACTCAAGCAAAGGGAAAATTGAAGGTAGATCAAAATGACTCTTTTCTTCATCAAGCAAAAGCAGGCAAGACCAACAAAAGGGAGGTAAAACCTGTTTTTATTTGTCATCACTGTGGTAGGTATGGCCACATTCGTCCTTATTGTTTTGAACTGTTTGGTAAGGTGTCTCAAAAGAGCAGAAATTCTAATACTTTTTGGGTTAGGAGACAACCTTACATGTCTAGGCGGAACACCAAGACTAAAAAGATTTGGGTTAGAAAAGATGATTTGACTTGTTTTGTTGCTCACACTGCTCTAAAAGTACGTGACTCACACATGTGGTATCTTGATAGTGGGTGCTCTCGTCATATGTCCGGTAACAAATCCTACTTCACCTCCCTTGAAAAATATGAAGGAGGAATTGTTACTTTTGGAGATGGCGGCACTTCTAGAGTCATTGGTAAGAGCTCTATAAGTGTTGATGGTCTTCCCAAGCTAGATAATGCCTTACTTGTTGATGGCCTTAAAGCTAATCTTTTGAGCATTAGTCAAATATGTGATTCCCATCATGAAGTATTGTTTTCAAAAGATAAATGTGAAATTTTGGATAAAAAGGGAAATACTGTCTTACATGGGGTTCGCACATCTGATAACTGCTATGGGATTCTTACTACTAATGATCTCACTTGTCATTCTGCCATCATAAGTAACATTGATCTGTGGCATCAAAGATTAGGTCACATGAATTTCAAAGACCTAACTAAGATAGCCAACAAAGAACTTGTGAGAGGAGTACCTAAACTAGGTAAGAATTTGAGCCATGTGTGTGGACCATGTCAACTTGGCAAGCAAACCCGTGCTCCGCATAAAAAGGTGAACAGCTTTACAACCAAACGTCCTCTTGAATTGGTTCACATGGATTTAATGGGTCCTACTCGCACTGAAAGCATTGAAGGTAAAAGATACATTTTTTTAACTGTTGATGATTTTACTCGATTCTCATGGGTAAATTTTTTAAGGAAAAAATCTGATACGTTTGATGCTTTCCAGGCTTTAGTCCTGACATCGGCTAGCATTAATAATCATCTCAATGGTAGAAAAACTTCAAATTGCTGGTGTTCCAGGGTCATGGCAATGCTTTGCCATCATTGTCTTCAAGCCGATATGCTCCATTACCTAGCACCGAGGTAATTCTGTAAGGCCCTTCCCAGTTTGGGCCAAGCTTGCCCTCCCTGGGATCTTTCTTGTTGCCGACCACTTTCCTCAAGACCAGGTCGCCGACTTGAAAATCTCTTGGGTTGACCTTCTTGTTGTATGCTCTGGCAAGTTGTTGCTGGTACACTGCAAGCTGAATTGCAGCCTTCTCTCTTCGTTCTTCCAAAAGATCCAGATCTCGGGCTAAGAGTATGTCATTAGTCCCATTTTCAACTCCCTGGGTTCGGATCCCTGGGATGCCGACCTCCAGTGGAATGACTGTTTCTGTGCCATAGGCCATTGCAAAGGGAGATTCTCCTGTTGATCTTCTCGGCGTAGTCCGGTATGCCCAAAGCACATTGGGTAATTCATCTACCCACTTCCCTTTTGCTGCTTGCAACCTCTTCTTGATTCCATCCAGAATTACTTTGTTCGAAGCTTCTGCCTGCCCATTACTTTGAGGGAAACTTGGTGTTGAGAAATAGTTCTTGATTTTGAATTTTGCACAGAAGTTCTTGATAAGTTTGCTGTCGAACTGCGTTCCGTTGTCGGCAACAATGGCTCGGGGAATGCCAAATCTTGTGATAATGTTCTTCCATATAAAATTCTTGACATCCACATCTCGGATTTTAGCAAGAGGTTCTGCCTCTATCCACTTTGTAAAGTAATCTGTTGCCACCAGCAAGTATTTTCTCTGGCCTGTTGCTTGGGGAAGTTGGCCGACCAGATCCATGCCCCATTGGGCAAACGCGGATATCGGATTCGTGGTCATAGTCGATGAATCAAAGGTGCAAACCTTTGGCATTGTTCACACTTCTTCACGTATGCTTCTGCATCTTTTTGCATATATGGCCACCAATACCCTTGGGTAATGGCCCTATGGGCTAATGATCTGCCCCCAGTGTGGCTTCCACATATCCCTTCATGAATTTCATATAAAAAATCTTCAACTTGAAAAGGGTGTACGCACCTTAAAAGGGGTCCAGTGAAGGACCTTCTGTAGAGATGTCCGTCCGAGGTCAAGCTGAATCTTGCCGACTTCAGTCTGACTTTGTGTGCCTCTTTGCGATCTTCTGGCAGTTTTCCTTCTTTAAGGAATGCAACAATTGCATCCATCCAGCTCGGCCCCATGTCCACGCACATTGCTTCCTGCTTTGCGCTCCGTGGTTCTATGCTCGGGCCCGACATGTAATCTATCATAATTGTCCTCGTCTTCCCAGTCTGCATTGAACTCACCAGGTTGGCCAACGCGTCGGCGTGGCTGTTATCATCTCGGCTAACCTGAAGAAGTCGGCAGTTCTGAAATAGCTCGGCTAATCGGATGACTTCTTTTGCATATGCCGACATCCTCTCGTCCCTGGCTGCAAATTCTCCTGTAGATTGGTTAACAATTAACTGTGAATCACAAAAAACTATTACCTCGCTTAAACCTGCCGCTTTTAGCCCTAATCGAAGCTTCAGATTCGCTTTCATTGTTTGAGGCCTTGAACCCCAAACGGATGGATTGCTCTATTATCTCTCCATCCGGAGATATCAAAGATTCGCCCGCCTCCTCGTCGGTTTGAACTTCCGTCGACAAAGAGTCTGAATGAATCGCCGATGTAGATGCTGCACGGTCTGAGCTTTTCCTTCCTTTGCTCTTTCGTTGTCGGCTGTGATTCTCCATGCTTGCTGGGACCTGGTTCATCTCGGCTCAAAGGAGGCCGACATTCGATGGACTCCGGCGTGAATTCAGCCACAAAGTCGGCCAGAACTTGGCCCTTGATTGCTGTTCTTGGCCTGAATTCCAAGTCATACTGGCCCAAGGCCACTGCCCACCTTGCAATTCTTCCTGTTAAGTCTCCTTGTTGCAACAAGGACTTCAATGGGTGTTCTGTTAGCACCACAACCTTGTGTGCCTGGAAGTAGTGGTTCAACTTCTTTGAGGCCATGACTAAGGCCAACATTAACTTCTCCAGTGGCAAGTACCTTGTTTCAGCGCTGGCTAAGGTCTTACTCACATAGTAGACAGCTTTTTGCTCTCCCTGGTCTTCTCGGATAAGTACTGCACTCACCGCGTGTTCTGACACGGCTAAATACAAGAACAACTCCTCTCCAGGCTCAGGTGTTGATAGTACAGGAGCCGTGATCAGGTACTTTTTTAGATCGGCCAAAGCGGCCTCACATTCTTCGGTCCACAGGAAGTCTGCAGTCTTCTTTACCAGGTTGAAGAAGGGTTTGCACTTGTCTGAACTTCGGCTTATGAACCTGTTTAGGGTCACGCCTGCCGGTGAGCATTTGAACTGTTTCCGAGGTTGGACTCAGTAGATCGAGAATGGCCTGATCCGATCTGGCCGCCTCTATTCCTCCTCGGTGACCAAGTACCCGAAACTTACCAGATCCAACCCCAAACGCGACTTTGATGCGTTGAGTCGAGCCGATATGTTTTCAGATATTGAATACCTCGGCGGTCGGCGAGATGATTTTCGGCTCCTTGGTTTTACGACCATGTCGTCGATGTAGACCTCCACGCTCGCCTATCTCGTTGTTTGAACATTTTGGTCACCAACCTTTGGTAAGTTGCTCCGCATTCTTTAATCCAAAGGCATCACCTCAATAGACAGCCCTTCGGGGTGATGAAAGCTGTCTTTTCCTCATCTGGAGGGTACATGGCTATCTGGTGATAACCTCGGTAAGCGTCCAGGAAGCTCATCCTTCCATGCCCCGATGTAGCATCTACCAACTGGTCAATCTTTGGCAGAGGGAAGCTGTCTTTGGGACAGGCTTTATTTAGGCTTGTAAAATCGACACAAACCCTCCATTTTCCGTTCTTCTTCTTTACCACCACGGTGTTGGATAACCATGTTGGGTAATTAACTTCTCTGATGGCCCTGGCTTCTAGAAGTTTGTCAACTTCTTCCTCCACAGCTTCGACGTGTACCAACGTCGGTCTTCTAGCTCGTTGAATCACTGGTTTAGCCGACCTGTCGACGTTCAGTCTGTGGCATGTGACCTCGGGGTCAATGCCAGGCATTTCATAAGGTGTCCAGGCGAACACTTCTATGTTTTCTCTCAAAAATGCCTCCAGTTCTCTTTCTTCTTCCTCGGCTAAGCCTGAGCCGAGAAGAAAAAATCTTTCCTCATCGCCCTCCTGGACGAGAATTTTCTTTAGTGACTCCTCACTCTTCTCGGTTGGTTCCTTGCCGACATCATCCAGGACGGCCATGTCCTCATCCTCAATCTCGGCTTTGGCTGGTTCTCGAACATTGCAGGTAGCCTTCATTGCTGCCATGGAGCAATTCTTTGCCTGCAATTGATCTCCTCTGATTTCTTCAATCCCGTGCTCCGTTGGGAACCGCAGAAGTTGGTGCAATGTTGAAGGTACTGCCCCCATTGCGTGCAACCACGGCCTGCCCATGATGATGTTGTATGGTGAGGGTGTATCAATCACAATGAACTCGGTCGTGATCTTCATGGTGCCTGCTTGTACTTCTAAGCTTGTTGCCCCCAGTGGCCACGTCGGTGTTCCATTGAAGCCGACCATTGGACCAGTCGACTGCTCCAGGTCGTCGGGGTGGAGGCCGAGCTCCTTGTAACATCTAACGTACATGATGTCACAAGAGCTTCCTGGATCAATCAGGATACGCTTTACTTGGCACTCCTCAACCTGGAGGGATACTACCAAGGCATCATTATGTGGGTGCTGGACCATCTCTAGGTCGGCCTCAGTGAAGGTTATCATCTGACCTTGGCAGTCTTCTGGCCGAGGTCTTTTCAGTCCGACCTGGTTCACGTGCTGCAAGTGCTTCACTCTTTGGGTTTCTCCCCGAATGTCATTTTCATTCATCTTGGAATGAATTACATTTATTACCCGAGGTTGCGGTGGTGGTGCTGCTGCTGCAGCTTGAGGTAATCTTGCATGTTCGTCTCTCGTTCTGGTTTCATCAACAAGGTCTCTCAAGTGGCCTTGCCTCACCAGATCTTCCAAGTGAGCTTTCAGGGCTCTGCAACCCTGTGTTGTATGTCCATTTTCATTGTGGTATGAGCAATGTCTGTCCGAGTTTTTCCCCATAAACTCCCTGGGTTGCCTTGCCGGTGTTCTGAAATAGGGTTCGCTCCGAATCTTTCCTAGGATCTTTGGTATTGGAATTCGGAACACAGTTGTTACTGCTTGTTTAGCCCTCAGCTCTACCTCGGCCTTGTTGAATCCATGGTGACTTCGGCTTTGCTTTGGTGAGCCGCTCCTTTGCTCCTGTTTGACTTGCTTTGATGCCGATGTATCTTCCTCGGCTCTGGCATATTTTTCAATTCTTGCCATGAGCTCCTCCATGTTCTTTGGCAATGTCTTTGCCAAAGATTTCCTTGAGCAGGCCGTTCTTGAAGGATACAACTGTTACCTCCTGGTTGCATTCGGGTATTCTGTTGAACACCTCGTAGTATCTTTTTGCATAGGCCCTTAGCCCTTCATCCTTGCTGATCTTTAAAGCCATTAATACATCCATGCGTAATGGCTGTAGCTTGTTTGTCACGAACCTGGCCACAAACATCTCGGCCAGACCTTCCCAAGTCTTCACACATCCCTTTGGTAACTTGTGGAACCAATCCGATGCAATTTCCCCAAATGATGATGGGAATACTTTGCAGAGCAGAGGCTCATTTCCACTATATAACGCCATCGAGTTCAAAAATAACCCAACATGGAAGTTAGGATCTGACTTACCGTCATAGATTTGGAACCTCGGCATGTTGAATCTTTTTGGAGCTACAAACTTGTCCAGTTCCACCGAGAATGGTGTCCTCGGTTTGACGAGTGAGGTTACCTCGGCTTCGGCGTTATGTTCCCTCCTCTTGAGATAGTTTCTCAAGTCTTCTTTGCTTCTCCCTGGAGCTCGGCTATCTTTTGATTTGAGCCCCTTCGGCACACTGCTCTCAGCGTCGTGGTACGCCCGTTTTGACCTTTCTCCACGGGTTGTGTCAAAGCAGAGAGCCTGCTTTTGTACGTGCCGATGTTCTCTTGGTTCCTCATCCTTGGCATTATACGTCCTCTGGGACTTGCCGTCGTCCTCGGAGGACGGGTGAGGGTGCCCCTTGCTCCTGGAGCGTTGTGATGCGTCAAGAGTCGTTGCCCTTTCTTCATTCCGAGCTTGAACTGTTGGGATTGGTGTATCTGGCAGTGGGTATGGTGGCTGCATGACCTTGCTTTGCATCATAAAGTTGACGACCGATTGCAGGTCCGCCAGCTTGTTTGCCAGGTCTTTAACTTCCTCATCCCGTCGTATGCACCGATCCTTCCATATCTGGAGGTTGTCCTCCTTGTAGTAGCTGCCTTGGTCCGTTTTCTTCGAAGTGTCATCCTCCTGGACGACGTTTTTGCCCCCGTGCCCCTGGCCACGGGTTTGGTTGCCGCCTTCGGTGTCCAGGTCAATAGGCCTATCATTTCCAGCTGGAATGTCACCCCCAGCGGGAGTTTTGCCCCCAACCTTCTCATTTTGTGCGTTACTTGCCATCTATTCGTCTTAAGACTTCCCACAGACGGCGCCAAATTGTGTGGGTAATTTTCTCGGTCACACTGCCTATCTTAGTGAGTCAGCAGTAGTAACACAGGCAGAATAGATGGAACAAGCAATAACACAAAGACAAGAAGGATTTACGTGGTTCGGCAATAATTGCCTACGTCCACGGGTGGTGCCGAGGTGTTTCACTATGAGTAATAACAAGAATTACAATTCACTCTCAGTAACTTTCTCACTCTCTGAGTATTCAATTGTCAGTATTACAATTGATGTATCTGTCTGAGTCCCAATCGAGTCCCCTTCCTTTGTTGTTCTCCATCTCAATATATACACACTCATTGAGATGGAGAAGCTCACAGCTTTTGAGCTGTCTTGC
Organism: Camellia lanceoleosa; assembly: GCA_025200525.1. NCBI lineage: Eukaryota > Viridiplantae > Streptophyta > Magnoliopsida > Ericales > Theaceae > Camellia > Camellia lanceoleosa. The sequence continues at coordinate 192,159,917 of CM045760.1, read as the reverse complement.
CAGCCCACTAAAGCACTTTAAACAGCTTTTCAGGTAAAAGCTGTTTTATTCTTCCCCACTACTGTTAGTGGCCTCGTGGATACTTCACATGGCCTCGAGGCATGCTTGTTGGTGAGATAATGGCCTCAAGGTTTCTTCCACTAAGCTGGACATCCACCTAACCAAGGTAATATTTAATAATATCTACCTCGGCTTATTCTTCTGCGGGTAGCTCGGCCTCAGTGTATTAAGTCGAGGTTCACTAGGCCTTCATCCGAATTAAGATGCCTTCAGAAATTACCTCGGCAAGTACTAGAGTACCTTGGCAAATTTTTACTGTGACACATAGCTCGTCTGATGACACGTCGGCATCATCTTGCCACGTGTTGGTATTCAGAAATATATCCCCACAATTCTGTTCTCATTGTCCTTTGTTTATCTGCTGATCATGTTAATGTTGCATTTTCTGTATATTCAAGGGCATTTGTACACACATATATATATGTAAATGCATATATATATAATCGCCCTGTTTTTTCTCTCTCTAAGTTGCTCTGTTTACATTCGTGCGTTGTTGATGATGAATTCATCGGCCGTGATAATTTCCTGGTTTGTGGATTCGTTGTGTGCACCGATCGTTTCCCTCTAGTTTTCTCTTCTCATTGGGCTTTTTCCTGGAATGTTTTTGGTTACATTTGTGCCATCACGGACCGCGTGATCTCTTTTTATTACTTCGACGGTCTCGAATTCGGATTTCATGAATTTCATTTGCGATTGATTTTGTTTTCTACGACGAGGTTCATTGTTGATTCTCAGCATCCTCAAGTGTTTCAATTAGACCGCTATGGAATCATGGTTTTCTCAATTTTAGTTGATTAGACTCTGTTTGTTTTATAAAACTTTTTGTCTCTACTATTTAGTTTGGCTCTGCTGGGTTTATAAAGATGGGAAAAAAGAAAAAAAGAAAAAAAGAAAAAAACAAGGGCTTATCGCATGCCAAAGCAGAGTTAGTTTGGGGAGGGATTTCTAAAGAGGCTGTTTGGGGAGGGATTACTTAATATTAGTAATTGTTTTTTAACAATTAGGGATGTAATTAAATGTATTTTTATTTATTTTTATTTCTTCAAATTAATTGTGTAGCAAAACATTTTTACGGGCATTAGGACCCCTTTTTTTCCTATCAAAACTTATCTAATTTTAGATTTTCGTTTATTATATTTGATTATTCCCCTCTTAACGAAATATGTATCTTGTATTTGGTTCATAGATTTGGGTAAAGATTTAGAAAGAGAAAATGAAAAGAAAAAAATAGATGAAATGTAAATAAAATATAATTGCAGTCCACCTACATTTTACACATCTTTTCTCTTTGTCTTTCCAAATCATTTTCCAAATTCATGAACCAAATACAACTTTAAGGAAATATATTGGAACCAACTTTTAGGATGCCTTTGGATCACTAAATTTAACTTTTGGAATGAAAGTATATCATGTTTTGCAACATATATTCCAAAATATAATTCATTAGGGTATTAGTATTTTCTAGATCTAGTAACACAAGCTTTACTATATGTACCTCTAATTTGTGGGAATTAGTTTTGCCAACTCATTTTGAGTGGATGTATATGTTTTATTGGTCTGTTTGTGTCGACGAATTAGATAATGGGGGATTGGAATCTATCGAACTGTTAGTTCTGGAATACATTGTCTTCAGATTATTTGGTTGGACTGGATTTGTATTCCATGTTTGTTTAGTCATGAGATTAGATATCAAGAAATGACTATCTGGTTGGATATGATGTGAATCCTATATTTGTTTGGGATATTATGGAGAATGCTAAATGCTCAAATAACTAAACCCTTTTCAATTATTTACTAAGTAATAGCAATATTAAACATATCTTTAATATTTTAATTATTTTTAACTAGATTAAATAAAATTTTATTTTATTTTATTTTTTACACAATTAAATAAATTTATTTTTAAAAAATTAAATAAATTAAATATCAATAAAAATATATGTTATTTTTTTAATTAAAATTTTAAATAAATTTATTTTAAAAAATAATAGTAATTAAATAACGAAATTAAATAAAACATCTATTAAAATGCAAATAATGAAATTAAATAAAATATAAACAAAATTTTAAAATAAAGCATCAATAAAAAATTATTTTAAAAAATTAAATAAATAAAACATCAATAAAAATTAAATTAAATTATTTTATTTTTAAATTGAGACGTTTAAATTTTATTGAATTTTACTAAATATAATACATAATTAAATAATAGAATGTTAAAATAGTCATTTCACTACCTAATCTCATATCCCTCTATCCCCCATTTGTGTCCCAATTTCCCATGAGACACAATAGTCCAACAGATTTGGGACTAATAGTTTAGTGTAAAAATTTTGAACCAAACAACACGGCTCAATCCCTCAAAACAATCATTTTAAAATGTAATTCACTAGGCTATTAATATTTTCTAAATCAAGTAACACAAGCCTTACTATATCTACCTCTAATTTGTGGGAATTAGTTTTGGGGTAATGTTTGAGAGCACTAAAAATGCTCCCCTAATTTCCCTAATTTTCTTTTTTGACAACTGTTTCCTCTTTTTTTTTCTTTTTTTTTTTTTCTTACTTGATATGAAAATTAAGGAGATTAAGGGGAATGTTTTTAGCGAAATGTAGCAACACCCTTAGTTTTGCCAATTCATTTTGAGTGGACGTATATGTTTTATGAGTTTTATCAAAGTCCAGTACCGGAAAATTTTGGATTCTAGCATCTTCTAACTTAATGCACCTGTGGCCATACTTCTGGGTTTTCAGCACTATATGTGGTAATGCTTGGGATATCATGAAGGATATACTTTTGATTGTCCTGCATGCTATTTTAAGGAGAATAACAAATCAGCGTATATTTTGACCCAAAAAAAAAAGAGTCAAATTAATGATAAATTTTGTACCTTTTAATTATTAAGACCATCTCCAACGCTTAACCAAACCCAGCATCAGATTTAAATTTTCATGAAAAAGTCACTTTTTTGAGCTCCAACGGTTTCACCAAATCGATACCAAATCGAAAATTCAGCAAATTTTGTATCAAAATGAGAACAGGCGAAGCATTTCACCAAAACACTGTTCCTGACCGTTGGGATGAGAGAACCGGGCGACCATCCGGGTGACCAACCGGTCGCCCCGGAAAAAAGTTCAAAAGGTTCACTTTTCGGTTCAAACCAGTCAAAAAAAAAAAAAAAATAATTTTTTTGCCTAGGTGGTCGACCACCCGGTCGACCACCCAGAAAGTTCAAAAGGTCCAGAAAAAGGTTCAACCGGTTCAAAAAAAAAAAAAAAAAATTTGGGCTTTACCGGTCGACCGGCCGGTCAACCAACCGGTTGCCCGGCGTAAATTTGATGCAACAAATTTGATGTAAACCGTTGGAACGCGAAGTATCAAATCAAGGAAATCGCCCATTTTTTACTCAAATCTGATGAAATTTTTACTGAACCGTTGGAGATGCTCTAAGAGTATAAACTTTTCCATATATATGTATTATTTTTAAAAGGTATAACTGATTTGTAATTTCTCCTTATTTTAAAAGAAAACTACAGTAGTGTGGAATATGAGGAAAATTATTACTAGTAAAAAATTATTTACAAACATTTTTTTAAAAGACCTCTACCTTTTTATTTTTTTTATTCTCCTCTCGTACTTTTTTCTTATCAATTGATATTTCTCTCTTTCTCTCTCCTTCTTTATTTTTATTTTTTATTGTTTTAGTTTGATAAAATATGTATAACTTTTAAAATATATACAACGTAACTCACATATATAAGACATGTTGCAACTTGATGTACTAAAACATATTGTAGTTTTGCGGCCTATGTTGTGTCGCTTGACTTAGAATACGCTAGCTAGAGATACCACATTTTTACTCCATTAAAAAAATTATGAAAAAAAAAAAAACAAGGATGAATCATAGAAGGAAAAGAAACAAGCTAGCTAAATGTATATTACTTAAAATGGTATTTTGTATTTTAAGGATTGAGTCCATTTTTAGGTACTTATAGCAGTTGTTAAAGTAAGAAAAATACTGTAAGTCTTAAATTTTCTACTAAACAAACGATCAAATGTCTCACATGGGTGTGAGGTTCACTTTAATTATTTATTTGATAAAAAATTTGGTATTCTAACATTATCCGTTAAAATAATGTACCACTATTAATGCATTGACAATGTTATATTATACCTATTGTTTTGGTGATAATAGATCAACTTTATTTTAAAGGGGAATTTATTGTGCAGTAGAATATGGGGAAGTTAATGGTAACTTTCACAAAAATTCTAATAGCAATGGCATGTAAAAAACTATGTATTAAAAAGGTTATGTTATACAAAAGGGCACAGCTTCTCTCCAGTCCAAATCTAGATTGGACGGTGTTGTCCGGCCCTTGGAGGTTCACTACGGGTTGTGTTTCGATAATCTAAACCGTTCAATATGTAGAACTCGTCGGGTACTATATGCTTGTAAAAAATCACGTTGATCGGATATCAATAGATATATGATCAAATCAGTTTTTTGTAAGCCGTTTATTTTTTGCCGTCCATTTTTTTCATAAAAAACTGATTTGATCATATAGCTATCGATATCTGATCAACGTGATTTTTTACAGACATATAATACTCGACGAGTTATACACATTGACGGTTTAGATTATCGAAACATGACCCGTAGTGGGCTCCCAAGGGTCAGACAGTATCGTCTAGTCTAGATTTGGACTGGAGAGAAGCTGTGGCCTATACAAAAATGCTTTAGAGCTTGAAATTTTCGTGGCTCAAGTGGCCCGAATTCAAAACGACGTATTTTTGGATTTTTTTTCCCTTATTTTATATCTGAAATAGAGGGAGGGGGGAAGAGAGAAAGAGAGAGAGAGAGGGAGGAGAGAAGAGCAAAAGAGAAGGAAAGGGAAACAGAAAGGAAGAGAGAAGATGGAGAGAGAACACACCATCATCGGCGCCTGCCAACCTCTGTGCATATACACAGATAGATCTGTGTATGTATATACAGATTTGTATCTCTTTCTCTCTCTGTGTATGTATCTCTCTCACTCTCTCTATATATCTCTCTCTTTCTCTCTCTCTCTTTCTCTCTCTCTCTCTGTGAAGTCTTTATGTGTGATAATGATGATGTGTTGAGTGGGTTTGATTTTTGGTTGGTGATTATGATCCTCTCTCTCTCTACTCCTCTCCTCTGCTTTTTTTTTCTTCTTCTTCTTCTTCTGCGAGTTATGGAAAGGAAGAAGAAAAGAAAATTAAAAAAAAAAAAGCCAAAATGACATCGTTTTGGGATTTCAGGCTACTTGAGTCTCTAATTTTTCGAGCTACATACCGGGACTGTATATTATATATATATATATATATATATATATTCCTTTGGCGATAAAGTCTACATCATTCTTTATTTAATGGACCTTTTTTACCCTTTTTGGTTTTATTTTCCTCTCACACTTTTTTCTATCAAATCGGGTGCAGGCACACACATTTTCTCTTTTCTTACCATATAACTTTTAAAATATAACACTGATTTTTATAAAATTAGTACTATTGAGTAGATATTGATGATACCTTTAAAACGAGACAAATATTAATTATATTTAATAAAAAAAAAGTATATTGTTTTGAAAAAATTACATAACTAAAAAGACATGTATGGTTGAAATTGTGTAACAAAAAAAATTTATAATACGAATAATAAAATTATCTAAAATTAGTTAAATATAAAACATAATTTCAATCTCAAAGTGAAAAAAAATGAGAATGTAGAGTTTAAAAATAGAAAAATGATTCAGGCCTCGAGAATTTGAGGCTCGAATTTGCCTCGAGAGAGAGAGAGAGAGAGAGAGAGAGAGAGAGAGAGAGAGAGAAGAGGGCTCGGTCGCCCGCCTCGTCGCCCGGCGCCCTCGCAAGACTGTCGCAAAGATCACCCCAAGATCGCCTCGCCCGATCGTCGTCTCCGGCAGCCCCCGCCTCTGCCCGATCGTCGTCTCCGGCAGCCCCCCTCTGCTTCGCCTCCGCCTCCTCCTCCTCCTGTAAATAGGGCCCTCTCCAGTCCTCCTCCTTCCTCCTCCTCCTCCTCCCTTCTCTTCTCCTTCTTCCTTCTTCATCTTTTTCGTCTCTGATTGAACCAGAAAAAAAAAAAGAAAAAAAAAACTCATTCGAGCCAAATTCGAGGCTTCGAATTCGAGGCCTCTATCACGACTGTTAAAAATAATACAGCTGTGTTGGGTGCAAGTACCACAATAGTTATCCAAACTAATAAATTTTATAAATTTTTTTGTTAGTAACCAATGTGTCATGCAATAAAAAAAAATTAAAATATAAAACATTACCCACTTCAATAATGTAATAAGTATCACATTAACAAATAATAATTTTTTAATAAAATTTATTAATTTATATAGTATTAGAAAATGACTACATGGTTGCACCCTCTAAATTATTGCAAGTGGTTAAAGTGATTCCATTGGATGACTCTTCTGTATTTCAATAAGTCATTTCATGGCTTGTTTTGGCAGCTCGGTTAAAAGTCATTTTTTTGTGTTGTATCACCTCTTTTATTTTTTATACATTTTTATGAAAAAAGTTTTTAAAAAATTAAAAAATCAATTTTTAACTTATTTTTCAAAACAAGCCTATATCAAAGTTGAAAAGAAAGGAGAAAAGAAGAAAAAAAGAAAGAAAAAATAAATGAGAGGTTATTAAGAGGAAGACTAGTCCAAAAAGAGAAGAGAAAGTAACAATCATCATATTTTTTGTTTGTCAAATTATGGAATAATCTACTTTAAGAAAACCTTTTTTTTTATTATTTATTTATTTTATATTTTTATATATTTTAAAAACTCTCATATTTCTACTTATCATTCTAGCATTACTCTAGCTCTGTCAACTTGTTCTACGTTGTGTAATTCCACGTCACTCATAAGCACAAAGGTAATTTAAAATAGGGCGCAAACGAATCGAGCCGAGCCGAATTTTAGTGTGTTTAGGCTTGTTTATTAAGATTTTAACGAGCTTGAGCTGAATAAAAATTTAATAAACCGAGCTCGAGCCGAGTTGGCTTAGGCTCGACTCGAGCTCGAGCCTGTTCACGAACCTTAATGAGCCAAAAAATTTATAAATTCATACTTGCATATGAGATTAAAGTTACAATTAAAACTTTGATTATACAATTATATATACAATATATATAAGCATAGTAAAAAAAAGTCTATATTTTACTAAAATAATAATATCTACTACCACTATTATATAAATATACTATCTATAGTTAGGTATTATTTACATTTATATTTTTTAAATATATAAATAGCATATTTCTTTTATTTTTTATACATAATTTTATATTATTTAATATATAAATAATAAATATTGAACGAGCCAGCTAACGAGCCGAGCTTACGAGCCGAGCTTTAGAATGTTTGGGCTTGTTTATTAAAAATTTAACGAGCTCGAGGTCGAGCTCGAACGGCAAAAAAATTAACGAATCGTGTTCGAACGAGCTCTTACCGAGCCGAACTCGAGCTTGTTCATGAACGGCTCTGTTCATTTGCAGCCCTAATCCCAAATATGCTTTTGTTAACTATCCTACAGTAGCCTTCATTTGCAAGTCCTAATATGCTCTTTAAGTCTATTATTTAGATATTTGATTCAACAAATCATAATTTTCATATTTAAAATATTTTATAGACAATTTCATATTTACAAATATTTTTTTGAACGGTTAGCAATTTGGTAATGTGAACATTCATGTTTTACAGTGTGAATGTTCACATTGATGTGTGAATTTTGACATGGACACATTGTTAATATGAATATTAAAGATAGTTTGATAATTATGTCACTCATAAGACTTATTAGAACATAAGAAAATAATTTAGATTAAGTGAAATATAAGTAGGTGAAAACGAATTTATGAATAAATATCCATATTTTTAACATATTGTAATATTTACTTTCCAAAAAAGAAATGAAATAAAAGTAAAAAGACCCATATACATATTCATCAATTTTTATCTTTTTTATGGTAAACGGATAAATTATTATTTTCATTATTATTACAAATCTCTATTCATTTTCTTTTTATTTTTCTAACATTAAAAAAAAAAAAAAAAAACACTAGCATAGTCCACTTTATTTTCTAAACTCTTTTTTTTTTTTTTTTTTTTTGCTTTTTACATTCTATTTCCCTTAATTCAAGATGTATATTAATATAGGTATATGAAAAAGGGAACAAGGACTCTAACAAGTGAAAAAGTCGCCCGAGTTAGCTAATAAGTTGCCTTCAATTATTTATCTATTAAGCAAAAGGATGAGAATATTAAGAAATAAAAGTTATTTATTATTAATTTATTGGATAAAAATAATAATATAATAATGTGGCCTTTTGGCAACCTCGGTAAAAAGCTTGGTTTGCAGCTTCTTGCTAAAAAAGTTATATTGACTTTTTTAGCAAGAAGTCATTTGGTAAGGTAAAAAAAATTTATACGAAAAATTATAATTATACCCTTTATATTGTTTAGGGTTATACATAAATGAACATTTAAATTTTTTAAATTGGATGGGGTAGTTTGGTCATTTTATTATGATATGAGATCATAAATAAATATTAACCAAAAGAGCCAAAATAATTTTTTATTAACTTTCCAAATTACTTTCCAAAAAAGTCAAAAAACTTGATAAAAAGTCAAAAATCAATTTTTTATCATTTTTCCAAAACATCCCAATATGTGGGAGGTTAAAATTGGCATGATATGTGAAACTAGTTACAACTCATGTATCTCATTAGAAGGTTAGTGATTCAAAATTTTTCTACTTGCGTGTGAGTTTTGTTGTATTAATTATTGTTATATTTGATTTATGTATTAATCAGATTAAAAAACAAAAGAAGCAAGATATGTGGAATAGTTGTATATGTCTATATGCAAAACAATGGTAAGAGAAATGTTTGGGAACCTTTTTTTTTTTGGAGAGTTTCATGACCCCTAATTTGATTTTGGCCATTGATGGTGTGTGAGGTCTACTCATATATGTATGTATCCGTCATTATGAGTGATCAAGATGAGAGTAAGGATGGTGGGGATCATTCATGTGTGGGGGTCTCAATTACAATTGTTATAAAAAAAATGCTCAGTACATAACTGAGCCTCCGTTTGGGAAGTGGGTTGGCTTTTTGGCTTTTTAACTTTTTTTGCTATTTTAGCTTTGAACTAAAAAGCCTGATTTAGAAAGGACTTTTTAACTTTTTTGACTTTTTAACTTTTTAGTGAGGTGTGTTACTGTTAATTTACCAAAGTGTCCTTCCCAAAACACATCTACCTTAATTGCAAGGGCCATGTCGTCCACGTCAGCAAGCCAACTGTCCGAAATAGTTGTTCTTTTTAAATGTTTTTTAATATATTTTCGGTTTGGAGTTGCCCTTTTTTGCTAACCTTTTTTTTAATTTTTTTTTTATTTTCGGTTTGCATTTGGCATATTTTGTTTAAATTTATTTATTTTTTATTTTTGGGTTTTATTTTGGGGTATTTTGGTAAAATATTTATTTGTTTAGTTGTTTATTTTGGATTTTGATTTGACGTATTTTGCTTAATTTTTGTAATTTTTTTTTAAATTTATGTTTTTGTCATTTTTATTTTTTTATACATTAAAATTAGTTCTTGTTCTTTAATTTACGTTTTTTGCCTTATTTATTTTTATTGGTATACAATAACATTTTTTTTATTTATGTGTTTCAATTATTTGTAAATTACATGGCAAATGGTATTTTTTTTTTTTTATCTTTTTGGATGAGGCATATTTTTGCCGTTCGTTTTTTTTTTTTCAATTTATGTTTTTGTAATTTTTAAAAAAAAATTAAATATTTTTGAAAGAGGCATATTTTATTTAAAATAATTTATGTATTTTAAGTTTTTTTTTTTGCAAATGGTTTTTTCATGTGTTTTTATTTTTATTTTTATTTTTATTTTCATTTTTTGTGAAATGATAAAAAGTGAGGTTTTATTTTATTGTCTTGTGTAATTTAAATAATTTAAATAATTTAATTTTAATTTTTATTTTATTTTAAATATTTAAATAATGTAAATAATCTAAAAAATTTAATAAGCAAAAATTTAAAATAAATATTCAAAAAATTTAAAGCGTAAAAATTTTAAAAATTTAAATATTCAAAAAATTATTTTAACAAAAAATTTAAATAATTTAAATATTCAAAAAAATTAAATAATTTAAAATGTTAATATTTTAAATTTAAAAACAACTCTACACTCAAATCGTAACCAAACACATAAAATAAAACTCAATTAATAAATTATTTTTAAAACTCATAACCAAACATATAACTTGAAACTCCATACTATTTTCAGAAGTCTACACTGAAATCATAACCAAATACATAACAAAAAAATTAAAATATTTAAAACTATTTTTATAAAATAGAGTTTGAATTTATTTTTATAAAATAGAGTTTGAATTTATTTTTACAAAATATTTGAACAAAAAACAAAAAAAAAAATTTAAATTTTGTGGGTGTTGACGCATGCCCCTCTTTTAATCAGGAAAATGTTTTTTTTTTAAAAAACTTTTTCTGGGTACTGACACATGCCCCTCTTTCATGGGGGTAGTTTCGTAAATCTACTTTGGCATTTGGTGTTGCCAAGACCATTTTCAGTTTTTGTCTGCATGTGGTTAGAAAAGTCAGTTTTGTCTGCATGTGGCTATTTTAGCCTAGGATCTCCTTCCCAAATAGCCTAGAAAAGCTATTTTATGGTTGGTTTAGGATGTTCTAAAAAAGTGTACTTTTTAATTTATTGGCTTATATGGGTTGGGTTTGGGTTGAGTTTGATGTGATGTGTTAAAGAAGTGATGTGATTTAAATAAGATGATGTGACTTAAATAAGATAGTGACTTGTTGACTTTTTGTATTATTCAATGTACCCCAAACCAAGCCTTAGTCAGAAATGACTTGTTTAACAAATATTCTATTGACGAAGACTTCACTGTTCAATTACTTCTCTTTTAGTACTTGGTAAAAGTATTCATAATATAAAAAATTACAATCAAATAATTATATATACATCAGTCCAATAATTAGCAACATAATAGAAGGGAAAAAAAAAAAATGTTTGAGGGCCCGAAATCCCCTTGGCTCGAATTGGGTCGAAACTCAAAACGACGTTGTTTTGGATTTCGTTTTTTTTTTCTTTTCTTTTCTTTTCTTTTCTTTCTTTTTCTTTCTACGTTGATTTTGAATACAGAGGAAGAGGGGCGAGAGCGAGAGCGAGAGAGAGGAGAGGAGAGAAGAGAAGAGAAGAGAAGAGGAAGGGAGAAGAAGGGAAAAAGACGGTGATGGCTTTGATGGTGATCGCCGGTGATGACGGTGATGGTTTCGATGGTGATCGCCGGTGAAGATGTTGATGATTTCTTTCTCATCTATTTTTTTTTTTTTTTTTTTTGGATCTAGAGATGTTGATGATGAAGATGTTGATAATGAAGATGTGCTGTGTTGATGAAGATGTTGATGATGAAGATGTGGCTGTGTTGATGAAGACGTTGATAATTTTTTTTTTTCCTGGATCTGGAGCTGAAAATGAAGGGCGAATTTTTTTTTTGTTGATGATGAATTGATGAACCTTCTCTGTGTTGATTTTTTTTTTTTCCTGGATCTGGAGCTGAAAATGAAGGGGGAAATTTTTTTTTGTTGATGATGAATTGATGAACCTTCTCTGTGTTGATTTTTTTTTTCCTGGATCTGGAGCTGAAAATGAAGGGGGAAATTTTTTTTTGTTGATGATGAATTGATGAACCTTCTCTGTGTTGATGAAAATGTTGATGATGAATTGATGAACCTTCTGTGTTGATGATGAATTGATGAACCTTCTGTGTTGATGAAGATGTTGAAAAAAATTTGTTTTTTTTTTCTGTTGGCTGTGTTGATGAAATTTTTTTTTTGATGAACCTTCTCTTTTCTTCTTCTAGTTCTGGTTCTGCTTCCTCTTCTTCTTCTTCTTCCAGCAAGAAAGAAAAAAGAAAAAAAAAATTGAAACCTAAAACGACGTCGCTTTGGGTTTTGAGCCAATTCGAGCTAAGGGGATTCGGGCTCTGTAACGAGACTGAAAAAAAAAACCAATTGACCAAAGTTTCATAATAGGAGAAGAATTATCAATCTTTGTCTTTAATAAGTTGAATTTTTAGATGAAAGTGTACAACCATAACTAACTGACGTTATGAGTTAGTTGTATCCAAAATTATTTATTTATTATTTCCTTGACCAAAATTTGGTTCTAAATTAACTGACGCTATAGGATGAAGTTGTGGGTTCAACTCAAATAACAAAGAGTTTAATATCTTTATGAATTATTTATTTTTCCTATTATAATGAAGAGAATTTCAATCCAATTGTAATATTTATGAAGTTACTCATAATATATAACCACCTAACTGAGGGGAGAATCATCAATGAAATTCAACATCATCAAATCTATAACTAATCAAATCTATAGCGTACAAAAAAAAGCACAAATAAAAAAAATAAAGAAGATGATGGGATATTTTTCATTGAATTTAATGTAATTTTTTTATTAAAATTAATAATTTTTTTCTAATATTTTTACTTATTTTCAAAATATTTTCTTAGCTCAATCCTAATACTAACCAATGTCTCAAGAAATTCATTAATATGTGCCTAAATTTCTATACAATTCATATCACATTAAAAAAATATTATTAAATACTTGTAACTGAGTTCATGTTAAAATTATTATTCATTAACTTTTTTGTTTTTGGCTATACATCATAAATACACTTTTTGATTTACTTAAAATACATATTATTCTATATAATTTTAGAAATTACATCTTGTCTTTTCAAGTTTGACTTGTATTATTAAAAAATTATTAAGTTAATTAATAATTTTTAATGATATCAAAAAAATATTTTAATTAGTAACAAAAAAAAAAGAAAGAAATATAGTTTAATTAATAATTCAAATAATTTTATTATTGTGCAAGATAGTAGTTAAAAATCTTATTTTATTTTTATTAATTTTGTTAAGTAAAAAATTATAATAAAAAATTATTTTTTATTTTTAATAATACATAAAATAATTCATGTTTAAAATAAATCCATAGAAATATATTTGTACCATTTGTGTTGTGTTGTGTGGTGTGGCGTGGCGTGGTGTGGTCTGAGATTGTGTTTTGGTCGTTCAATACAATTTCAAAGACAAAGACCAAAAAAAAAAAAAACTCCATATGCTGCTGAGCCTGATGGCTAATCATTGTCGAAATACGGTGAATCTCTGTGATTTCCAGACAAATCATATGTCTAATCGGATCCGCCTCCTCTCTTGCGCTTTTTTCCTCCGGCTCTGTCCGGCGAAATGAGGCGATTGAGACACGTGGGTTTGGGACAATCCAAGGGTCTCAAGAAGGGGATGGAATAGAATTAATTTTTTTTAAAATTTTTTTGTATTTTTTTTATGTATCTTATTTAGATATATCTAAAAAATAAAATATTTGTGAAAAAATATTTTTAAAAATTAATAAATACATGAAAATATATTGAAACTTTATGGCTCCGTTTGGTAAGACTTTTTAATTATGATTTGAGAATATGAGTTGTATTTTGAGTTTGTGTGTTTTTTTTATTTTTACTAATTTGTTTTTAAAAAATTCACAAAAGTTATATTAAGTGTATTTATAGTAGGTGTGTTTAAAAATTTTAAAAATTGTTTAAAATATTAAATATAAATTAGTAAAAATAAAAAAATACGAGAAAACAAAAAATAAAATTTAATCAAAAACAAAAAACAAATAAGCTTAAATTATTTAATTTTTTTGAATATTTTAAGAGAAACCTGGTATCAAATTTAAAATAAATGATTTGAGTCAATAAAATAAAATAAATAAATGATTTAATTTAATCAAAAAGATTGCGGAGGAGTGATCCAAAGGGTTTGAAGCTGCCACGTTGTGAAGGAAGAAATGAATTAAGAAATTAAATTTTAATATTACGATTTTAATTTTTTAAATTTCAAAATATTTTAAAAAGAAATTAAGTTCAAACAGATTAAAAAAAAAAAAAAAATTTATCTAACCGGTTGACCGGCCGGTCAACCAACCGGTCACCCGTCTTCCATCTTCCGTGCTACTTGCAAATTAAAGAATGCTGCATAACATATGAATAAAAAATGTGGTCCTCATTCATTTTAAATCAAAAATGTTTTAGATTCAAAAAATTTAAAAATAAATATTTTAGATTCAAAAATGTTTTGGATTCATTTTAAATTTTAAAAATAAATATTTTAGATTCAAAATTTTTTTTCAAAATAATATTTTAACCAAACAACTCTATACTCAAATAATAATATTTTAGATTTAAAAACAACTCTATACTCAAATCGTAACCAAAAAAATAAAATAAAACTCAATTAAGAAATTATTTTCAAAACTCATAACCAAACATATAACTCGAAATTTCATACTACTTTCATAACTCTACACTTAAATCGTAACTAAATACATAATAAAAAAATTAAAATATTTAAAAATAGAGTTTGAATTTATTTTTTTTAAATATTTTAAAATTTAAAAATTAAAATCATAATATTAAAATTTAATTTCTTAATTTATTTCTTCCTTCACAACGCAGCTTCAAACCCTTTGGATCACTCCTCCGCAATCTTTTTGATTAAATTAAATCATTTATTTATTTTATTTTATTGACTCAAATCATTTATTTTAAATTTGATACCAGGTTTCTCTTAAAATATTCAAAAAAATTAAATAATTTAAGCTTATTTGTTTTTTGTTTTTTGATTAAATTTTATTTTTTTATTTTCTGTATTTTTTTTATTTTTACTAATTTATTTTTAATATTTTAAACAATTTTTAAAATTTTTAAACACACCTACTATAAATACACTTAATATAACTTTTGTGAATTTTTTTTAAAAACAAATTAGTAAAAATAAAAAAAACACACAAACTCAAAATACAACTCATATTCTCAAATCATAATTAAAAAATCTTACCAAACGGAGCCATAAAGTTTCAATATATTTTTATGTATTTATTAATTTTTAAAAATATTTTTTCACAAATATTTTATTTTTTAGATATATCTAAATAAGATACATAAAAAAAATACAAAAAAAAATTAATTCTATTCCATCCCCTTCTTGAGACCCTTGGATTGTCCCAAACCCACGTGTCTCAATCGCCTCATTTCGCCGGACAGAGCCGGAGGGAAAAAGCGCAGGAGAGGAGGCGGATCCTGTCTAATCTTAGAGAATCTTGACAGTTTTTTAAGCCAAAATGATCAACAAGACCCTTGGTTAGCTATTTTTCACAATCAAATTATCACCGCCCACCTTTTTTTTTTTTTAAAAAAATAATAATTCATATCACTAAAAAAAATCATTAATAGCACTAATACATTAAGAATCTTAAAAAAAAAAAAAAGGCATAGATAGTAAACGGAGTTCACTGTCACATCATTAGTGATACTATTAGAGCATCATTTTTAGTACTTTCAACTATTTTTTTATGAAAATTTTATTATACACATTTTAAAAAAAATATTAAGAATTTTAAATGTTTTATTAAACATCTGCTTGTATGGTGTGAGACTTCTATCATGTAGATTTTATGTGGATCCTATACTTATGTGAAATATTTGATAAAATATTTGAGATCGTTAGTATTACTCCACATTTTATATCATAAGTATCTTTAGGTATTGTACGGGAGAGAAATAAACTTGCCCGTATAATCCTGTTGATCAAGCAATGACACAGAGAATTTAACGTGGTTCGACAAATTGCCTACGTCCACGAGTTGCTGATTATTCTATATTGAACAGATGATATGAGTTACAAACTACTCTCTGACATACTTCCTTCTCTCTAAGCTTCTTATTTCATTTTTCCGTGCCCTCTCCACTCTCCTTTGCCTTCTATAAATAGAGATTACAAATAGAAGAGAGAATCTTAGAAGTGAGCTGGCTGCCAGCTCACCTTCACTTTTGGTGACTTTCTTCACATGGCCTCGTGGCTTACATGACCATGTGGCCTCATGGCCAGTTCTCATGGCAGACATACCTTTACAGGTTGGTTAGAATCTACAGTTACTTTACAACCAATCTCAACAGGTAATGTTGGCGAGCTTTTTTATAGAACCCTCCTCACTGCTAAGGCCAAGTGAGATGACTTTTCCTCACGGCCGAGATACCACAAGGCCGAAGTAACACAGAAGGTCCGGGCTGTTACCTCGGTCTGCCCTTCCTCTCTTCTACCTCGGCTACGCATGCTAGACCGAGCTATCCATAGAAGAGACAAACCGAGATAACCTTCACTTTGGTCCTAAAACCGATCGAACACACTCCGGTCCTGAACAGGATGACCGAGCTACACCGAAGCAGGATGACCGAACTAAGTCCCTTACCTCGGCTACGAATTGTCTAGTCTGGACCGGACTGCCACTTGCACCTCTTCTGATCCACTTTAAAACGGCCCACAGAACGGCCCATAGAACGGCCCATGTTCCTAGCTCGGCCCAATATAAATTCCCCTCTCAATTGCCCCTTAATTCCATCTGCAAAGCATGATAGGGATTACTTGCCTTCAATCCGATCTACAAGACAACCGAGCTAGGATTCGCAAGTCTAACCAACCGAGCTATAGCTATTCCGGCCGAGCTGAGGATCTTTTGTCTTTTCTGACCGAGCTAAAAATCCTTTCACCTATTCGGCCGAGCTACAACCATTTAGCTTATCCAGCCGAGCTAACCTTGAACCGAGCTAAGCATGTCCGGTCAAACGTCTCTTCAAACCCAGCAACCGAGGCGTTCAGTATTCCAGTGACACGTGGCAGCCTCTGATTGGACCGCCACAGCGGTGCAGCCGTCCTCGTGCTCCGCAATTTTTGAACAGTTTTCCCGCTCCTCCTTTCTTCCAAAACAAACCCCCCACTTTCGATCTACCTTCTCACCTTTCATTCTTACTCTCTGCTTCTGCTTTTGCTCCCCCATCCTCTGAGCTCGAGTTTCCCCATTGCTGCTGCTGCTCCCACCTCGTTCTTCTCCCTTTTTACCAGGTAAGCATCGTAAATCCATTTCCATTTCCTCTGTTTTTGCTTCCATTCCATCCGTTGTAGTTTGATTGGTGTTTTTTGCAAAACACCTCTTGCTATCTGTTTTCTGTGTTTTTTCTGGAAAACCTTCACAAGAACACTTTGAATATCGATATACAACCTGTAGAACGTAGCTTTGATCTTTAAACATGCCCCAGCCGGACTAGGATATTGTTTTTGCTTATATACGAATTTAGGTGAACTGGAGCCGGACTAGCACTTGAGCACATCTCAATAGCTTTAATAAGTCACCATTTGATCCACAATAGCCGAAATAACAATCCACCGAACTAGAAGTCTTGGACTTTGACCGAGCTAAGGCTTGCCAGCTCTCTCAGTTCCCAGACCGAACTTAGAAAGCAGCTAGTTGATGCCCAACCGGAGGAACAAGACCTCCAGACAATAGAACCGAAATGACCCAAATTTTGAGGAACCGAGATAACGTGCACTTCTAAGAACCGAGATAACGTGCCCCTTTTTGAGACCGAGGTAGATCCTTCAGTACCCTTTGCAGCCGAAATAGGTCTTCTTTTATTGCTTTGATTTTGTAGCACGGTCGATGATCAGTGCTTAACTCCTTGTTTTTCCGCTTTGCAGACTTTAGGTTGCCAGGCACTCCACCACGCTCAACCGAGCTACTGGGCACACTTTTTTGAACGAAGTAACTTCTTCATAACCCATAGAACAAATGGGGAAATATAGGCTACTTGTAGAAACCCCAGGAGGTTTAGCCGATTTCCGAGAAGATTACAACATCCCAGCCGATGTAAATCTCACCTTAGCCAAAAAAGATGTAGATCCCTG
Organism: Camellia lanceoleosa; assembly: GCA_025200525.1. NCBI lineage: Eukaryota > Viridiplantae > Streptophyta > Magnoliopsida > Ericales > Theaceae > Camellia > Camellia lanceoleosa. Next base: position 192,141,946 of record CM045760.1, on the reverse strand, counting down.
GGACAACGAAGGCTTTGTCCCCTTTACCATACAGTCCATAGTAGAGACCGGACTACGATTCCCAGTCCAGCCTTTAATTTGTGAATACCTTAGGCAAACCAGACTTTGCCCAACCCAACTCTCCACCAACACCTACCGCATAATAATGGGTATAGATGCCCTAAACCGGAAACACGGTCTGAACCTCGGTTTAGCCGAACTATTTCACCAGTACTCAATAGGGTCCAAAAACGAAGGCTGGTGCTATTACTTGAGAATACGCCGAGGCCGAGAAAAAATAATTAAACATACACCGGACAAGGACTTAAATGACGATGACTTCTTCTGGGTCTCTGGAAACTTTGAAGACTTTCAAGCCCAGATCCCTAGCCGAAGAATAAACTGGAAGAAAGGAGAGCCCGGTATTCATATTTCGGTTGCATTTCTTAATTTTGTTTATTTCGGTTTTAATCTCTTGGACCGAACTAACACTTGCCTCCTTTTTTGCAGATTTTGCTTTCCTCCACTCCTAGTACGGTTATCCCAACCTAGACGTTCTTCGCGCCGCACTACGAGTTCGAGAAAGAAGTTGGGCCAAACTCCTCGATTTCGAACCGACTTACCGCTACTCCGGTCCCCGAAAAGCAAGGGTGACCGACTTTCTCCTTGAAGACCCACCGGAACAGGACCCATCCTTGCCAGAAATTGTGCTCGTGCCTCTAACCGCCGAACAAGAGATGGCGAAGAAAAACAGGTTGAAGGCCATGCTGACCGCCACAACTCCAGACGATGTAAACCCCACCGACCGGACTACTGAAGCCGTGGTGGCCCTTCAAGCCCCACAACCATCTTCCTCTCGCCGAGCTAAGCGCGCCCGGACTACTGAGACCGAGCAGCGTTTAGTCGACGAAGATGACACTGTCCTCCCGCCGAGCCCCCAAACGAGCCTCCAACCGAGCCTTCAACCGGAGTCATCAGACCGAGCTGCGCCTATGAACAAATGGGCTCCTCCCCTTGTCTACAATAACCGAGATATTTCTGAAGGTGACTCCGTCGTTGCTGAGAAGGATCACCTTCTGGCCTTCAACCTGGCCAGGGGTGTCTGCCTTCCAAAAGACATGGAGCACCATCAGAAGCGGCTAAATACCGAGGTGAAGTCGTTTCGGTCAGCCACCAAGTCTATGATTGTGGTAAGCAGCACTGTCCTCTATTGGTCCTTTAAATTTTTCCAACTCTTAGTTCGGCTGAAGATTGAACTTTCTATTCCTTTGCAGGCCCTTCAAAAGACCACAATAGCTCACAGGCAAGTGATGGAGCTTCGTAAGAAAACAAGGCAGGCCATAAAGGATGCCGAAGTCAAGACAACCGAGTTGACACAATACCAGCAGAAGACGACCGATCTGGAGGCCGAGGTAGCTCGTCTCACCGGAATAGTTGCCTCGGCCGACAGTAAGAAACAGCGCGCCGTGACCGAGGTGAAAGACCAATACTTGTGGGAGATGGGTCAACTGGAGATCAAAAAAGACGCCGAGATAAAGCAGCTGAAGAAGGAGATGAAGAAAGTAAAAAAACAAGGCTTCAAGGAGGCCGAAGCCGCCTACACCCTTCAGTGTAACGCAGCCAAGGACTTATTTTTCAAATGCGGCTGGAGGAGTGCAGTGGAGCGGCTCGGTTGTTCGCCTGAAACTGAGGTCTACAATGCTCCCCAATACTCTATTCCGGCTTTATTGGCGCAGTACGCTGCCGATCTTCAAAAACAATTCTTGGAAGGGTCTGGAGATGAGGAGGATGACTCTGACTCTGATTCTGATTCTGAGGAAGAAGGACCAACTCTTACTCCGGCTATCGGCGAACAACCTAACAATCAGGCAGCTCGGCCAGACTTGACCAATGAGCAACCGGCTAACACCGAGCTTCCGGTTGATACAACGGTCCAAGCTGAACTCCGTCCTCAGGCCGTACTCTCAGCAAGCGCCGGTCTTCAAACAGCTGAGGATGAGTTTGATGCCGAACTGGACGCACTTCTCCGTTGATTGTCTTTTTTGTTTCTTCTTTTGATTTGGAGCTTTTGTAACCGGGCTGCGGCCCCTCAATTGTACTTCCTTTGTTTTTAATGAAAAATTTTCTTCAACTCTTGTTTCGGTTGTGTGCTTGCACTTAGATGAATTCTGCGTGAACTAGTTTGCTCAACTTTGATCTCGGTTTTGAATGTTTTCTTCCACTTGCTATTTCGGTTTTGGTCTCCAGTCAACGTTTCCGTGCCGAGATAACCATCTCGGTCTTAGCTTGAATAATGTATACCTGCCAACCACTCTTCAGCCGATATACTTATTTCGGCTGAAGAGTACAAAGGTATTAATCCTTTACCCGATATGCTTACTTCGGCTGAATAGTACAGAGAGTTGGAGTAATCCAGCCAACTTAGAATAAATTGTTTGGTTATTCTGACCAAACGTCCTGTAGCCTTATCCGGGGCTTAGGATGAGTGTTGGTTTAATCCAGCCAACCTCTAAATTGGTTTTTCCAGCCAATTTAGAATAAAGTGTTTGGTTATTCCGACCAAACGTCCTGCAGCCCTATCCGGGGCTTAGGATGAGTGTTGGTTTAATCCAGCCAACCTCTAAATTGGTTTTTCCGGCCAATTTAGAATAAAGTGTTTGGTTATTCCGACCAAACATCCTGCAGCCTTATCCGGGGCTTAGGATGAGTGTTGGTTTAATCCAGCCAACCTCTAAATTGGTTTTTTCGGCCAATTTAGAATAAAGTGTTTGGTTATTCCGACCAAACGTCTTGCAGCCTTATCCGGGGCTTAGGATGGGTTCACAGTTGGTTATTCCGGCAAACAAAGCTCCCAACTTGAATAATGCGTCTTTCTGCTGAAAACAATTACGCCAAAAACAATTATGCTAAAAATCGATTTGCTTTTCAGTAAAAAGTTACATACTAGAAATAAAACAGCTTGAGATTGGCAGTATTCCATGGCCTGGGAATCGAAAAACCGTCCTTATCTTTCAAGTGGTATGCCCCTTTGCCTGCTAATCCGACCACTTTGTAAGGTCCTTCCCAATTAGGCCCCAACTTGCCATCTCCCGGAACCAAGGTATTTCCCATCACTTTGCGGAGAACCCAATCTCCGATTTTGAATTGCCTTGGATGCACTGTTTTGTTATACTTTCTGGACAACTCTTGTTGGTAGGAGGCGATGTGAACCAATGCTCTGTCTCTTCTTTCTTCCGCAAGGTCGAGCTCCAATGCTATGGCTTCGCCATTTAAGTCTGGGTCAAAATTTTCGCTTCGGATGGTGGAAAGATCAGCTTCTAATGGGATGACTGCTTCCATGCCATAAGCTAGGGAGAATGGTGTTTCTCCCGTTGATCGTCGAGGCATGGTACGGTAGGCCCATAAAACATGAGGGAGCTCTTCGGCCCACTTGCCTTTTGCTCTTTCTAACCTTTTCTTCAATCCATCCAAGACTACCTTGTTTGACGCCTCTGCCTGACCGTTGGCTTGGGGATACGCCGGTGTAGAATTGTAGAACTCTATCTTGTATTCTTCACAAAAGCCTCTAAAAATTCTGCCATCGAATTGAGTTCCGTTGTCCGAGATTAATGCCTTCGGTATGCCAAAACGAGTGATGATATTCTGCCAGACAAACTTTTTGACGTCTTTCTCCTTGATTGACGCCAAGGCTTCTGCTTCCACCCACTTGGTGGAGTAGTCAGTTGCCGCAAGAAAGAACTTTCTGTTGCCCGGTGCCGTCGGAAGTGGCCCTACAATGTCCAGTCCCCACATTGCAAAGGGCCATGGGCTAGTTAAGGGTAGAAGTTCTCTGGCAGGTTGGTGTATTTGGTGTGCGAATTTTTGACACTTTTCGCATTTTTTGACATACTTTTCTGAGTCCGCCTGCATGTAAGGCCACCAATATCCTTGCGAAATTGCCCGATACGCCAATGATCTTCCTCCTTGATGGCTGCCGCATACACCCTCATGTATTTCGAATAAGAACGCGTCCACTTCGCTGGGGTGAACACACTTTAAGTAAGGTCCTGAGAACGACTTCTTGTACAACGCCAAAGATGGAGAGAGCCAAAATCGTTGCGACTTTGCTCTTATTCTGTTGGCTTCTTTCTTCTCTTCCGGTAAGGTGCCGTCTTTCAGGAACAGTATGATGGGATCCATCCAAGAGGGGCCTAATCCTGCACAACATACCTTTTCCGCTCCAGTGTCCTCAATGCTTGGTCTAGGCAGGTAGTCGATCAACAATGGATGTGGGATGGAGGTGTCTGCCATTGAAGCAATGCCTGCTAGTTCGTCCGCTTTGCTGTTTTCTTCCCTGCCTATCTGTTCTATCCTTACCGCGGCAAACTTCTTGATCTCCGTCCGGACCAATTCTTGGTACCTAGCCATTCTACCATCTTTTGCTTCGTAGTCGCCCGATATTTGGTTTACCACCAACTGTGAGTCGCTGTAAACCATTAGTTCGGTGGCCTTCATGTAGAATGCCGACTTGAGACCTGCCAAAAGTGCTTCGTATTCTGCTTCGTTGTTTGATGCTGGGAAGCCAAGGTTAATCGCCTGCTCCACTATTAGGCCGTCTGGAGAGATGAGGACTATGCCAAGTCCTGCTCCATGCCGATTAGATGCTCCATCCACGAAGAGCTTCCACATCTCTCCAACGAACAACTTCCAGCAAGCGGAGGGGTCAGATGATGCCTTGAGATCTTCCACGTTGCCGGTGTCTCCCACAAGGTCCGTGCCTGCTGTTTGCCCCTTACTATCTGATTGTACCAAGTCTTTGTTTGTTGGCGAGTTCTGACTTGGCGTAGTATGGCTCGCTTCTTCCTTCTATTTCTCACCATGGTCAACGTTGGGGCCTGACTGAGTAACCAGCACTTGGGGTTGCGTTATTCCGACGTCAACTTTCATCCCTAGTTTGGATATTTCAGTTAGGTCGATTGGGCAAATGTGATGACTCCCTGGCGTGAATTCTGCGACAAAATCTGCCAATGCTTGCGCTTTTATTGCGGTCTTGGGTTGGAACTTGATGTCATATTGTCCCAACTCTACCGCCCACTTCAAAATTCGCCCAGAAAAATTCGCCCTTTCAAACAAAGCCTTTAATGGGAAGGCTGTGAGGACAACTATCGTGTGGGCGTGAAAATAGTGTGACAACTTTCTTGAGGCCATCATCAAGGCTAACGCCAGTTTCTCCAATGGCAAGTACCTTGTTTCGGCGTCCAGTAATGTCTTGCTAACATAGTAGATGGGAAGATGTTGGATTCCATCTGTACGGACCAACACCGCGCTAATTGCGTGCTGCGAGACTGCCAGGTACAAATAGAGTTCTTCTCCGGGACTTGGGGTTACCAGTAGCGGCGGAGAAGACATGTATTCTTTTAGGCTCGCCAGGGCGTGGTCGCATTCTTCGTCCCACTCAAACTTGGCCTTCAGCGCACGGAAGAATGGTCGCAGCCTGTCTGACGACCGACTTATGAACCGATTGAGCGCAGCCGCCATGCCGGTAAGATGCTGCACTTCCTTTACCGAGTTTGGTCTCTCCAGATCCTGTATCGCCTTGATTTGAGAAGGATCTGCTTCTATACCTCTGTTGGTCACCAAGAAGCCTAGGAATTTGCCAGACCCTACTCCGAATGCACACTTTGACGCGTTGAGGCGTAACTTGTGCTTCTTCAATATCTCAAACATCTCTCCTAGGTCCTCGAGGTGGTCATTCTCATCCTTGCTTTTAACCACCATATCATCGATGTAAGCTTCCATTGTTTTGCCTAATAATGGCTCGAACATCTTGGTGACCATTCTCTGGAATGTCGCCCCTGCGTTCTTCAGGCTAAAGGGCATGACCTTGTAACAGTAAAGACCTCTTGGAGTTGTGAAGGACGTTACTTCCTGATCTGGTCCATGCATGGCGATTTGGTGATAGCCCCTGTATGCATCCAGGAAGCTAAGTCGGTTATGCCCCGCCGTTAGGTCCACCAGTTGGTCTATCCTTGGTAGAGGAAAGCTATCTTTCGGTCACGCCTTGTTAACTGTTTTGTAGTCGACACAGACACGCCATTTGCCATTCTTCTTTGGTACTACGACGGTGTTGGAGATCCATTTTGGGTACTGCACTTCTCTGATCGCTCCTGCTTCCAGCAAGTTTCCTACCTCATCCGCCACTATTTCGGCGTGGTGGAGTGCCGATCTGCGGGTGCGTTGAATGATTGGCCTGGCTGCCGGGTGGACATTGAGTTGGTGGCAAATGAAGTTGGGATCAATGCCTGGCATGTCGTAAGGCGTCCAGGCGAACACTTCGATGTTGGAGGTCAGAAACTCTAAAACCTCCAATCTTTCAGTGCTGGACAATGACGAACCAAGCAAAAAGAACTTATCCGGGTTCTTTTCATCAACTCCGACTTTCACCAAATCCTCCACCGCTTTTTGACTAGCCGCTTTGCCAACATCTGCGAACAGTTCATTACTCTCAGGTTCTTCCACCGAATGAACGTGTCCTTTGGCAGCGCGACTGCCATTCACCGCGACAAAGCACTGCTTCGACATGAGTTGATCTCCATAAACTTCTTCCATTATTCCGATGTCGTTGGGGAATCGCATCACTTGGTGGTAGGAGGACGCCACTGAGCGCATGGCGTGCAGCCATGTCCTGCCCAAGATAATGTTGTAGGTGGAGGGGACCTTCAGCACCCAGAACTCCACCTGTTTCGTCACACTCCCTGCTCTGACTGGGAGGATGATTTTGCCGACCGGCCACTCTGGCATGGAGTTGAATCCAATAAGGGGAGATACGGCAGGCGCCAAGTCTTTATCCTGCAACTTCATTTGTTTGAAGGTTTCATAATACATGATCTCACATGAACTTCCTTGGTCGATCAGAATCCGCTTGACGTCGAAATCCTTGACTCGGAGAGTGACGACCAAGGCGTCATTGTGAGGGCAGTATATCCTTGCCAAGTCTTTATCTGAAAAAGACATGACATTCGTGGCTTCTATCTTCCCCTTCTTGACGGCTGGTTGGGCACTTAGCACCTCTCTTAAGTGCTCGGCCTTTTTGATTGATCCTCTGAGCTCGCATACACGCTCAGGTTCGAAGATTCCATGTATCACGTTGATCACGCCTTGGGGTGGAGCGTCAATCGGCATCCCGTTGGGGTTGTGATGGTCCTGGGGGGCTGGTTGCGCTCCTCCCTCGATGTATTTATCCAGGTGGCCTGCCGCCACTAACTCCTCCAGATGCTGCCTCAATGGCGTGCAATTCTCAGTGCGGTGCCCCTTTTCTTTGTGGAAGGTGCACCGTGACCTGTCGTCGTAGTCTCTCTGTGCTTCGCCTAGCTTGGCTGGCCACTTGACGAAAGGCTCGTCTCGTATCTCGCTGAGTATTCGGTAGATCAGTTTCTTGAATACCGTAGTTATGGCAGTGCGGACTCTCAACCACCTTTTGTCCTGATCTTCGCCGTAGTCTTGCCTGCGTCGTCCGTACTGGTTCGGGCGATCTACCGCATTGACCTTTGCTGAGGTCTTCTTGTCTGGTACCATGGTTGCGCCAGATCGTGCCTTGGCACGGGCTCCATCCTCCTCTACCCTGATGTGTTGGTGCACCCTATCCATCAAGGCTTCCATTGTGAGAGGTGGTGCCATAGTGATGGAATCCCTTAGTCGGTTGCCGACCGGAAGGCCTCTCTTGTACTGCGCAATGGCAAGATTGGTGGGGCAGTCTCCAATCTGGTTGAAGGTCTCCCAGTAACGGCTGTTGTATGATCTCAGGGTCTCTTTGTCACCCATGTCGATGGAGAGTAACTGGTCGATCTCCACTGGGGTTTTGGTGTTCGTCCTGAACCGTGTCACAAATGCCTCCGACAATTGCGCCCAGGAGGCTATACTGCCTTCTGGCAGCCTTTCAAACCAAGTCAGGCCTAGGTCGCCAAGGCTTGAGGGGAATAGAATGCACATCAAGGCCTCGTTACGCCGATAAACCGCCATAACCTGGCGGAAGTGGCTCAAGTGTGAATAGGGATCCGTCTTCCCCTCGTACGTGGTGAACTTAGGCTGCAGAAAGCCTGAAGGAAGGGGCGCATTCTCTATTGCTGGGACGAATGGTGAGGTTTGCAGCCTTGCCAATGCCTTGTCCGTTGGTTCGTAAGCTGGGCGCGGTGTTGACATTCCAACCTCAACGCTTCCGTGCGTCCGCGGAGCCATTCGCCGTAAGGCTTAAACCCTGTGCGGATCGCGCGCCCTGGTGTCTTCCTTCCATCGCGCCTTCTCTCCAGGCACGGATCGTAAATCGGACGATCTGGGTAACTCCGTCTGTCTAGACCTTGTCTGGTGTGTGTGCGAGGGCCAATACGTACTTCCCTCAGTGTATGACTTCTCAGATCTCGTCCTCTCAGACCTGGAACGACGAGTTCTGGAAGACCTGGATTGCATGTCGCCTGACCTGAGGCTTCTGCTCTCTGCCTGAGAGGGTGTGGAATCCCTACCACGACCCCCTGAGTGGCGAGGGGGCGTCTTGCTCATGCGCCCCTCTCCTGTCGCCACTCATTTTCCCTTCAACTGGCGTTTGAGAGATTCCATGTCCGCCGCCATCCGTCGTATCAACTCGTCCTGTTCCCTGACGCGATCCTCCAAAGTTTGAGGGTCAATCCTGCGCCTTTGTCTCTCTGGGCTTTGCGAACGAGAGTGATGGGGGCTGCTATTCCGCCTTCTTCCTCTCGTATCCCTCCTGGGATTCTGACATAGTGGCTCCAAGTCAGCCATAGGAGTGACAGGAGGCAGGCCTTCGCGCCTTGCTCCTCCTTCTGGTGTTTGTCCGTCAATGGCGGACTGTGGCAAATCTTCGTTGCGCGCTATTGATTTTCAGGAAGAAAAGCTTGATCAAGAGGTTGTTCGTCTGCAACTTCCCACAGACGGCGCCAATTGTACGGGAGAGAAATAAACTTGCCCGTATAATCCTGTTGATCAAGCAATGACACAGAGAATTTAACGTGGTTCGACAAATTGCCTACATCCACGAGTTGCTGATTATTCTATATTGAACAGATGATATGAGTTACAAACTACTCTCTGACATACTTCCTTCTCTCTAAGCTTCTTATTTCATTTTTCCGTGCCCTCTCCACTCTCCTTTGCCTTCTATAAATAGAGATTACAAATAGAAGAGAGAATCTTAGAAGTGAGCTGGCTGCCAGCTCACCTTCACTTTTGGTGACTTTCTTCACATGGCCTCGTGGCTTACATGACCATGTGGCCTCATGGCCAGTTCTCATGGCAGACATACCTTTACAGGTTGGTTAGAATCTACAGTTACTTTACAACCAATCTCAACAGGTAATGTTGGCGAGCTTTTTTATAGAACCCTCCTCACTGCTAAGGCCAAGTGAGATGACTTTTCCTCACGGCCGAGATACCACAAGGCCGAAGTAACACAGAAGGTCCGGGCTGTTACCTCGGTCTGCCCTTCCTCTCTTCTACCTCGGCTACGCATGCTAGACCGAGCTATCCATAGAAGAGACAAACCGAGATAACCTTCACTTTGGTCCTAAAACCGATCGAACACACTCCGGTCCTGAACAGGATGACCGAGCTACACCGAAGCAGGACGACCGAACTAAGTCCCTTACCTCGGCTACGAATTGTCTAGTCTGGACCGGACTGCCACTTGCACCTCTTCTGATCCACTTTAAAACGGCCCACAGAACGGCCCATAGAACGGCCCATGTTCCTAGCTCGGCCCAATATAAATTCCCCTCTCAGGTATGTTATTTTTTTTTTATTTATGACTAATTTTTTTAGTTATGATTTTATTTTAATTATGACTCATAAGATTTTTGATTATATATCATATATTGTTTAGTTATGATTTTATTTTAATTATGACTCATAAGATTTTTGATTATATATCATATATTGTTTAGTTATGATTTTTTAAAAAAAAATTATGACTTAAAAAATATGAAATTATATCATTTTATTCTTTAATTATGAGGTGCATACGGTTTACATCCTTTGAAAGTTATGTACGATATAACAATTGAAAAATATATATTAAAATATTTTTTAAAATTACAAAAATTCATGAAAATATATATTAAAATTTTAATTGTTTTTAACGTTATTTGATTCTTGATGAATATTTAAACTCATAATCCCATGTGCATGTTCAAAGTTATTACAATCAAGGTAACAAATGTTCCTACCAAATCAATTATCAATACAATAATAAAAAAATTACAAATTAATGAAAATAAAAAGGATAATACTTGGGACCCCCTTTTGGGGGCACCCCCTCACCCCCTTTTACCATGTGTCAGGGGGTGATTGGATGTGCAGAAAAGTGGACCAATGAGAGAAGAGAGGGGGTCAAAAGGGGGTCTAAAAAAGGGGGTCTCTATCACCACCCAAATAAAAAATAATTACAACTTTATTAAAATATAAGGTAATACCAGTGAGAATTATGTTGCAAATGACGATCGCCACTTTTGGCAATTAGGTTAAAACTCAATTTATTAACTTTTTAGATTTTTTTTGTCATATCACTTTTCTATCTTTTTTGTACATTTTTTGAAAAAAAAAAAACCAACTTTTAATCTATTTTCTAAAATAGGCCAATTAGATTGGACGATCACTGACTTACTTCCTCATAAATTTAAAATTATTTTTCACATTGTGAATCGATTATTGTTTTTTATTATGAGAACATTGCACTGAAATAATTGCCTCCCATGTGATTTTTCATGTATCTTAACGAGTCACATTATTTTTAAAATATGGTGAAAATTATTTTCTATTTGAATGTCTATTCTGATGCAACATTTATTTTTTTTAAATAAATTTTTAATCCATTTCTAAGTTTCAATTTTTTTTAAAAAAATGTTGGGGTTGTTTGGGCTGATATAGCTTACTACGGATGTGTTTTGATGATCTTAACAATTATTTTGTAAGGTCTTCTATATATATCATTTATAAAAAAAAATTAGATCGATTTGATAATTGTAACAATTTTATTTTATCATATTTATCTTTGAAAAAAAAAAGACACTTATGTATTTGTTCTGGGGATTTGGTCAAAACTTTCTCATAAAAAAATTTTAATGCATTAAGGACAATCACAAAAATTTTTCCTAGAAAAGTCCAACAACTATCACTATCATCAAAATATTAAATTTTTTTTGATGTAAATGTTAGTTTTTAATAAAATTAGTTTTCATTTTTCAGAAAAAACTTTTTAGAAAATTTTACTTTCTAATTTTTCGTGTTTTTTTGTTTTTACTGAATTTTTTAAATATTTTAAGCAATTTTTTTTTACTTTTTAGACACACCTAACATAAATATACCTAAAAAGTAAAAAAAATATATAAAAAAATTCACTAAATACCAAAAATACAAAAAAATACAAGAATTCAGTACATTTTTTATATTTTTATGTATTTATTAATTTTTAAAAATATTTTTTCATAAATTTTTTACTTTTTAGATGCATCTAACTAAGGTGCATCTAAAAACGTAAAAAAAATGTTTAAAATTTAAAAAATATTCACTAAAAACAAAAGAATACGAAAATCAAAAAATTCAATTTTCAAAAAACTTAATCTAGAAAACTCAAACCAAACACACTGATTTATTTTTAGAATTCTCTCGAATAAGATTCATATTGATTATGAAATTCTTTTTTTTTGAAAAATTATTACGTTAAAATTGATGTAAATAGTAATAGTAACATATTACTCTGTTTGACAATAACATACTATTCTATTTGACAATTACTCTATTTGACAGTAACACTCTGGCAATATTGTTTAAGAAAGAAAAAAAAAAAGATATTTTACTTTATCTTTACTCAATTATGTATTTTTTCCTTATTGAGTTTATAAAAAAAAATAAATTAGGCTGCTCTTTTCACCAAACAAAGGTCTAATTGAGGGGTGTTGGCTAAATTTCTCTTTTGAAAATAGACTCTTTTTTTTTTTTGTTGGAGACAAATGAAATAAAATAAAAAACTACAATTATTAAATTAAATTAATTTTTTTTCATGAATAATAGACAAAGAGATTTACAAAATAAATGATTCGAATAATTGAATCGGGAGAGACTCAATTCTAAAAGAAAAAAAAATAAACACCACTAAATTAGAAAAAAAAAATAAACACCACTAAATTAGAAAAAAAAAATTATAAGTACCAAAAGGGATGACAAAACTGGATAATCATATCATATGAACGATGAGTTTTATTATTTTATATTTTTAATGAGAGTTTAATTTAATAGAAATATTAAGAAATTAGTCAAATCCATCTCTCAAGCAAGCAAGCCAAGGATGAACAAATCTCGTTGTCCAAATTCCAAATTTATGGTTGTGCTCCCTTCTCCTCTCTGAGAGAGGAGAGAAGTTTGTTGCTAGTTTCACACAAAAACCTGTATTTGTCTTTGGGGTGAGGAAGTCACGTTTGTTGCTGATGTTAGGTTGCTTTCCAAAGAATATAGAGAGAGAGAGACCCACTCGCAAAGATATCAGACTTCCCAACTGCTTAGAAAATAAAATCAAATTGGTCGTTGGGGAGCTTCTTTTAGTCCCAACGTCCCTCGCCTAATCTTCCATTTCCACATCTCCATCATCATCCTCCCTCTCTCTCTCTTTCCAACTTTTTATTGTTCGCTCCAACACAACCACATTTCTGTGCTTATATATATAAATACATATACATATATGTAGAGAGAGAGAGAGAGAGAGTCCTCTTCCTGTCACAAACACTCATCTGTTAGCAGCAGGAGAGAGAGAGAGAGAGATATGGCGAATATATTTGTTCCACACCCTGTCAAGGAACAACTTCCTGGTGTCGACTACTGTGTTAACAGCAATCCATCATGGCGTGCGTCTCTCTCTCTCTCTATATATATATATCTTATTCTTCTTAGCATTTCTCTGGTTTTTTTTTTTTTTTTGCTGAATTATTATTACGTTCTCATTGTCCTTTGTCTATCTGCTGATCATGTTAATGTCGAATTTTCTGTATATTCAAGGGCATTTGTACACACATATATGTATGTAAATGCATATATATAAATAATCGCCCTGTTTTTTCTCTATTTACATTGCTCTGTTTACGTTCGTGCTTTGTTGATGATGAATTCATCGGCCGTGATAATTTCCTGGTTTGTGGATTCGTTGTGTGAACCGATCGTTTCCCTCTAGTTTTCTCTTGTCATTGAGCTTTTTTCCTGGAATGTTTTTGGTTACATTTGTGCCATCACGGAGCGCGTGGTCTCTTTTTATTACTTCGACGGATCTCGAATTCGGATTTCATGAATTCCATTTGCGATTGATTTTGTTTTCTACGACGAGGTTCATTGTTGATTCTCAACATCCTCAAGTGTTTCAATTAGATCTCTATGGAATCATGGTTTTCTCAATTTTAGTTGATTAGACTCTGTTTGGTTTATAAAACTTCTTCTCACTACTGTTAAGTTTTGCTCTGCTGGGTTTATAAAGATGAAAAAAAAGAAGGGGGGGGGCTTCTGCTAAAGCAGAGTTAGGTTGATTTGGGATGTGAGTTAGTTTTGAGCTTTTTAGTTATTTTAGGCCTAGTTTGGGAACAGGCTAATTTAGTAATTTTTTGATTATTTAGCTAAAATGTGATGTAAAAAAAATTAGTATGTTTAGAATGACTTTTTGGCTTTTTACGAAAAGATGTGCAAAAAGTAGAGAGAAAATAGAATCTTTGACTTTTTGGTATGGGTTGTTGACTTTTTGGCTAATTTAATAACTTTTTGACTTTTTGGCTAAAATAACCTCTTGCCAAACGGGGTATGAAGTTAAAAGGTTTCGTTTGGAATAGACTTTTTGATTTTTTTTATTTTTGTAAGAGAAAAAATAAAATAATTATAGTTTGGATGTGATGTTTTGTCTTACTCGGCTAAAAGGTTTATTTTGTCTTTTTTGTTACTAAAATAGTCAAAAAAACCTGACATGCCAAACGAAGGTTTAGTTTGGGGAGGAATTTCTGAAGAGGCTATTTTAATGACTTAAACTAACGGAAATAAAAACACTAATATGTTAACAGCAATGCTAGGTATCATGAAAAGGCTTTCATGAAAATTGTCATGAAAGATTTATGACATTTGAATTATACTTACAATAAAACACTAGACACTAATCAAGGTAATCTAAGGGTCACAAATTTTTCATGATAATTTTCATGATCCCTAACATTTCCCATATACTAAACGTGGTCCGTTCCGGTGCCATAAAATGTAGTACCATAGACTTGTATTGATTACACATTTAATGTACTTCTAAAGTAATTGTTTTTAACAATTAGACATTCAATTTAATGTATTTTTATTTATTTATTTATCTTCAAATTAGTCGGGTAGCAAAACATTTTTACAAGTATTAGGACTTTTTTTTTTTTTTTTTTTTTCCTTATCAAAACTTAAACTAACTTTAGATTTTCGTTCATTATATTTGATTTCTTCCCCTCGTAATGAAATATTTATGCTGTATTTGGTTCATAGATTTAGGTAAGGATTTAAAAAGAGAAAGTGATAAGAAAAAAGTAGATAAAATGAGAATAAAATATAACTATAGTCCATCTACATTTTACATACCTTTTCCCTTTTTCTTTCTAAATCATTTCTCAAATTCATGAATTAAATACAGGCTCAAGAAAATATATTTGGAACGAACTTTTAGGATGCCTTTGGATCACTAAATTTAGAAAAATGTTTTACAACATACATACCAAAACGTAAGTCGCTAGGGACTAGTGTTCTCTAGATCTAGTAACACAAGCCTTACTATATCTTCCTCTAATTTGTGTGAATTAGTTTTGCCAATTCATTTTGAGTGGATGTATATGTTTTATGAGTTTTATCGAAGTCCAGTGACGGAAAATTTTGGATTCTGACGTCTTCTAACTTAATGCAGCTGTGGCCATACTTCTGGGTTTTCAGCACTATGTGGTAATGCTTGGGACTACTGTTATCATTCCCTCAAGCATCGTTCCTCAGATGGGTGGTGGCTATGTAAGAACTTTGTGACACTTCATTGTACACTCGCATTTTTTTACTTTATTTTCTCCTCTTGGAGTATTTCCATGGTTTCAATTTAAGGTTCTTCTCTTCTTTTCTTTGTGGCAGCGAGAGAAGGCTGAAGTGATACAAACTTTGCTATTTGTTTCGGGAGTGAACACTTTATTACAGACTTTGTTTGGAACTCGGCTTCCAGTGGTGATAGGGGCTTCGTACACATTTGTTTTTCCTATACTTTCTATTGTGTTAGCTGATAGATATAGCGTATATGTCGATCCTTATGATGTGAGTTTAGTCAGTCTCATTCCCCTTCCTTTTGAGTTCTGATTTTATTTCAATAATTGTTCATTCCTGTCCTTACATTGGGTGTGTGATTAATTTCTTCAGAGGTTTAAAAGGTCTATGAGAGGAATACAAGGAGCTCTCATGATTGCATCCATTCTCCCTATATTAGCTGGTTTTCTGGGTGTCTGGAGAATCTTTGTGAGGTAGAATTTTGCAGAAATGGAATGGTGAAAGAGCAAATTATTTTTCTATGTGTAATTCATTTTAATGATTACACTTTCAATTGTCTGATAATGCTATAGGTTACTCTCTCCTCTTTCTTCGGTTCCCCTTATTACGCTAGTTGGTCTTGGGCTCTATACGCATGGTTTCCCACAGGTAGGAATTCTTAAGCCTTCATTATATCATCACAAAATATGGATGGTGGTTATTTAATTCAACATTTTGTTCTATTTATTTTTTAATGATAGTTTTGTGGTTGTCTCCTAGTCAGCTAGACTGATTTGAGCACTGTAATCACACTGATGAGGCGGGATATTTCATGTAAAACCTTAGAATTGGACCTAACCATCATATTTGCTGTAATTAGGGAAACCTTGTCTCCTAGAAGTACTATTCATTGCTAGTCCAAAGGAAATCTGATGATCCATTCCTTCGGTTGAGAATAATGAAACTGGTCATGGCTAGATCTTATTGGGAGGAACAGTTGCAGATGTCTCCACAAAAATAGTTGGCCAGCCCAAGGATTGAACCCTTAGTTTCTAACTGATCAGAGATATTTTAGTCTTGTTGCATACAGATAGGGGTGTAGTAGGGAAAGTGTGAAGCATGGAAGAGGGTTTTCCATCAATTATGACCCACGTATTTTGTATTGCTGGTTATTCTATTCAACTCGACTTGTAGTAGTTAACATCATGATAGCCATCTCATTGGCCTTAAGTTTTCAAGCTAGCCAGAATGATCTGATAAGTTGGACAGTTCCCAGAAAGCTAGCAAAATGATATAGAACCTCAGGTCATCTATTTAATTGAATAGTTAGGCCCAAAAAACCATAAGCAGGAGCCTTTACTGGTTGGGTTGTCAGTGCAAGTTTACTGCAAGTTGGCTTGGAGTATATTATGCCACATGTTGTAATGCCTGGAACTTGATGCTATTTGTTTGCTGCTGTTACTTATATAACATTTTTTTTAATGTATTCTGTTTCATAAAGGTATTCATATGTTTACTTTGTGCTTTTCATTTTTGCTGATGGTTGTAGCTGGCGCATTGTGTCGAGATTGGGCTTCCAGAGTTGATTGTACTAATTATTTTAGCAGAGGTGAGCTGGTTCTTGATTACTGATTTATTTCATCCGACTACTATTTAATTTCCCGTAGTTTGAGATGCTATGACATATTTACATATATTTATTTATCTGAATGCTATGTTGTGTGTGGATGGTTCTATTTGCTTTCCTACTCGATTGAAATTTGTGTCCAGAAAGCAATGCTGCATGAACAGGGGCTTTGGACCAAGCACACCATGGAAGTATTTTTACTTTTTCACTTTACAAAGGAAGTTTGATCAATCAATTTTTAGAAGGAAAGTGAAACATATTAACAAAATGCCAATGGACTTGAGGTTAATGATCATTCAGTTTGGTTTATCTTTTGAGTAAAATTCTGAAGAAAGATTGGAATAGTTATGGTCATGGATGGATTTTGTGTCACCAGGAACTAGTCAGCTTGGAATAAGTTCTACCATGATTTAACCCATTTTTATAAGGGATCTGATTTGGTTATAAAATTGCTGATTTATTTCAATCCTTTGTTTCTTAAGATAGACTTCAACGTGAATTTCTTAAGGCGATATTTGATTTGGGTGACTAAATCTTTTGCAGTATATTCCTCATTGGTTTAAAACCAAAGGAGCCATATTTGAGCGTTTTTTCGAACGATATGCAGTCCTCTTATCAATAGCAATTATATGGCCATATGCAGCACTTCTGACTGCAGCAGGTGCATATAAAAATAGACCCCCAAATACTCAGTTTAGTTGCCGTGTTGACCGCTCTGGGCTTCTTGAAGGCGCTTCTTGGTATGATCATTCCTAAACTTGCATTTCACTTAGTCACTCTTTTAATCTTAGGCCTTGTGCATTATTCAATATATTTTTCCATGCTAATTTACATTTTGATTTTGTTTCTACTTTTCAGTTTGGTATTTTGCTTCCTAAGACCCAGTTTCACAATATGTTATGGCATGGTCAGTGTATGCTATGAAGTATTTTCAGTTATTCTAGTTGACTTTGCTTGGCTACTAAAAACTTAAAATGCTCATTCAGTTCTATGAATCAGGGATATGTAGGCATGTGTTGATGAATTTCATGTTAAGTTGTTTTGCAATGTGGGCACTAGGAATCTAACATTTAGCAAATTCCAGACTTGTGTTTTTCAAAAAATAATAAACTCTCTTCAGTGTTAATAAGGCCTGTAAAGTGGTATTAACAAAATTTCTTGCATGATTAATTTTGTACTGATCTGTCATTTGCTGCAGTAACCAAATGTGTGAAGGAATAAAATTGAATAATTTCCTTCTTTTTGTGTGTTTTTGTTTTTGTGTGTGGTTTATTAAAATTTTTTGTTTGTTGTCTATTTTTCCTCCATGCATCTAAGTTTCTCCAAATTAAAAAAAACAAGAAAATGGGAAACAATTGGAGCAGGAGTGATGGTACCAATACTAATACAGGGTAGAAAAGCCGTTACTAGGGGCATTGGCAGTGCTGTTCAGTCTCTGTGTATCTACTTCTATTATGATCAAATAAGATTTGGCTGAAAATTAACTTGTTGGCTAAAGTTATGTTATGAATATGATAACTGCCGAAACTAGCATTAAATCCTGGAAATTGCTCTCTCTCTGTTCTTCTCCTTCTTCTTTTAGTACAAGAACACCTTAAGTTAGTCTTAAATTTTTAAATTTGAAGCACAATATTCTTGATTTCTTACTTTCTAATATATTTAATGGTAATTTACCAATAGGTCCTACTTTTGGGACTAATTACCCATTAACTCCTATTGATAAATTTGTCAAGTGATAAATTTATCAGTCTCTCTTGTTTTTATAAATAAATTTATAGTGATAAATTTATCTACAAGGACTTGTAGGTAAATAAGTCTAGTTAATAGGATTGATTGGTAAGTGTCCCTTTATTTAACTTCCAATATTTTTCTTCATTCTGCATTTGGTCAAGGTTTTACATGCATAATTCTAACGTCAAAAGATGAATTATCTGTTTCATATCATGCTCTTGGGGGACATGAACATTATTTAAGCACTGCAAATGATTTTTCCCTGCCAACTTTGGTTTTATGCTTCACTTGTTATAAGGGCTTCTGTTACTTCTCAACATGCAGGATAAGGTTTCCATATCCATGGCAATGGGGGACTCCCACTGTAAATGCTACGGATGCTTTTGTAATGATGGCTGCAGCTATGATTGCTCTTGTTGAGGTTGATTTATTCTAGTGAATTTTTGAAGTCTTTTGATTTTATATATAGCTGGTGTCTTGATTTTTATATTTTTCTGGAAGTAGAATGAGGATGCAAGGTGTTTGATAAATCGCATAGATAAATTTCTTATCTTTGTTGTGTATTTATATAACGGATGAGCTGGATTCTAATGTTAGGACTCCTTAAATGAGTTACCCCCATATTATTTCCTCATGTTCTGTCCATGTGACATGATTGTTGTTCCTTTACTTTTGGAGATGAATTTGGGATTCATATTGAACTTATTTCAATAAATGCTATTTTTTTTTTTTCTTTCTTTGATTATTGCTATTGCAGTCTACCGGCACATTTAAAGCAGCATCAAGATATGGGAGTGCCACACCTCCACCGCCTTCTGTTCTCAGCCGTGGTGCAGGGTGGCTGGTAACAACGGATCCTTCGATAGATTATTATTTTTTTGTTTCTAGATGTCATATGTTCCACAAATCTGACTCACCACTCCTTTTTTTTGTGAGTTAGGGAATCGGATTTTTGCTGGATGGTTTGTTTGGTGCTGCAAGTGGTTCCACTGCATCAGTGTAAGAAGTTTAATCTTTGAACTGAGGAGACTGAACATTGCTTGCACTGGAGGATACTTAGATGAAGACATCTGTTACTCTAATATCTAGTTTACTCAACTTTTTCATACGCAACGGATTTTCAAAAAATAAAAGACAGGTGGGATAGCCATGTGTAGATCATCTGGATTGATTGGTTTGTGAAGTAGAAATTTACTCTGACCAATCTTCAGATGAATCTCACAGCTGGGTCCACTTATGAGTAGATGTCCTGATCCAAGTATCTATTTTGCCTGTCCAAAAATGCTAGAGACCCACAATTTATATCCCAAAATTCACTCACAATGACGTGGCAAAGGAGTTGGGCATTATATGGTTGAGTTCGTGACAAATCAAAAGTTGACATGCCATGTCATTGTGGGTCAAATTAGGGGAGGATTTTTAGGGGTCTTAAACATTTTCCTTTGTCTATTTCCAGGATCTTATTATATTCTGCAATGTCTTTAGTGAAAATGTAGGTCTTTTGGCACTGACACGAGTTGGAAGCCGAAGAGTGATTCAAATATCAGCAGTATTCATGCTTTTCTTTTCTGTATTAGGTGTGTTTAAATCAATCTTCTAGCATCCTTAATAACCACGAAAAATTGGGTATTTGTTGGTTGGGCTTATTCGTGTCAT
Source organism: Camellia lanceoleosa (assembly GCA_025200525.1). Lineage (NCBI taxonomy): Eukaryota > Viridiplantae > Streptophyta > Magnoliopsida > Ericales > Theaceae > Camellia > Camellia lanceoleosa. Next base: position 192,121,917 of record CM045760.1, on the reverse strand, counting down.
TCTTTTGTCCATAACCAGGAAAATTTGGGGCTATTCTAGCATCTATACCATTGCCAATTTTTGGAGCTATGTACTGCATCTTGTTTGCCTACATGTGTATGTTTCCTTTCTCCTTTTAGGAGATAATACTACTGAAATTTCTTTTTTCCAATTTTTATGTTTGGCCATAACTTAAATGCACACCTTTTATGATCTAACAAGGGATTTTGACAAAGAAACATTTCTGATTTTCAAAGGAGAACATTTGAATACTTCCAGAAAATAGAAAGAATAAATGTTTAAATAATCCAGTGCTACAATCTATTTGTGGAATGAAAATGAAGACTTGGAACCATTGCCAAATGAATCCTAGTCATCAGGAAACCAAATTTAATTTTCCTCCATTGGTGAAATTATTTAGCGTTTTCATTTTTTTTGGCTCAATCCATCAGGAGGCAATCAAAGCTGATCAGTAGAAATCATATGTTTCAAACTAACACAAATTTACTGGGTTTGACTAATTCAAACAAAACTACCACCACCATGGTTTTTTCCCCTAATCATGTATTCTGACTAGATGGACATGATAATATACTCGTAACGTGAACTGGACACTAATAGAATATTCTTATTCCAATCCAAACATTAAGATAAAGAGACACAAACATCTTATGGCATGTAGGAAAAGTAAAATGTGTTACTTCGAATTTATGTTGCTTCACACCCTCAATCAACTAACAAAATTTTTATCACTGAATAAAGTATGACAAGCATGCTCCTACTGCACTGGGCTTTTCTGAAAGACGACCTATTTAATTGGCCAAACATAAACTTTCCAGTTGGTCATCATCATGATAATTTGCAATTTCTAGTCAACAACTTTTGGCTGAGTGCTTCAAAGATGATGTAGAACAACCAAGATAATCCCTTACAGTCATCTGGATATGACATACGAGGGGAGGCAGATCAGAAAGAATGAACTGTGTAGCTGGAATTGAGAAAAAAATCATTGGGTGCTAAAGATTTAAAATGTTGTGGCTGGAGTCAGAAACTTGATTATTGCACTGAAACTGTCTTGTTGGTACTGATTTCTTGAGTGATAATTGATCATCAATTCTATTGCTCAGAACAATTGAAAATTGTTATGCAGCCTTGTATATGCAAATAATTAATTGTTAATACTAATTTGGAAATTAATATGGTATCCATGGTGGTGCAGCTTCTGCTGGTCTTGGTTTGCTTCAATTCTGCAACCTCAACAGCTTCAGAACAAAGTTCATAATAGGTTTTTCAATCTTCATGGGCCTCTCAGTGCCACAGTACTTCAATGAGTACATCGTAACTTCTGGCCGCGGTCCTGTTCACTCTAGTTCAGCATGGGTATATAGATGAAATTTAGCTTCGTCTGATTAATTGGTTTTTAGTAGTTACCTAGAGAGTTTTATGTTTGGAGAAACTAAATCTGATTTTTTTTTTTTTTTTTAAACATGATTTGCAGTTGAACAAAACTATGCAAGTGGTTTTCACATCCCCGGCCACAGTGGCAGCTATAATCGCTGTGTTCTTGGACTGCACTGTTGCTCGTAAGCATAGCTCAACTCGAACAGACAGTGGCAGGCACTGGTGGGAGAAGTTCAGGTATTTCGATAAGGATCCAAGGAGCGCAGAATTTTATTCACTACCTGGGGGCCTTACAAAGTACTTCCCATCTGTCTAGCATCTTGAGTTCTTTTTGGTGGAAAAAAACAGAAGATATTACTAAAATTCATTCTCTCATTGAACTCTCAATACCAGGGAGAAAATAAAGAAAGGCAAAGTATTTTGAAATATATAGAGGAGTAGAGAGTGAGAAACCTACTTGATCTGGATACAAATTCTGTATATTGACAACCTTTTAAGATACAGTGGTCTAAAATGAGTTCGCAACTTCTGATGATAGTAATTAGGTTTTCTATGTAAAAGATGAAGTTCTGGACAAATTTATATGAAGGAATTTAATGCTGTGAATCATTCTATTTAGTGATATTGTTCCAATTTTCTTTAGTAATTGGTTTTATGCTTTCAAATGCTCTAAATCACAAGTGGGGTTTGGTCATTGTAAGTGTGTCCAGATGATGGAATTTGGAATGCTATGTTTAAGTGAATGAAACAGAAGTTAATAATATTACCTGATGGACCTGTGCCCTATTAGTTGAACATTCATAGAGATTATTAGAATAAAGAGAATATATGAATTGGGTTGTCGCCCAATTGAATTTGAACAAATGAAAAATGATATATATGCTTACTTTTGGCTTGAAACTAATTGATGTGTTGAGTATTGATTAGTTTCTTTTGTGGTAATTTGATTGATGAGACTGGACTTTTAAGCATTGTAGTTCTACTATGTGTTGGAAGTGCCAGCATAGTAGCATTGCCTATGACAAATCAAGGTTTCTTTCATTAAATCACTATGGCAGTGCTACAAATGAATTGAGTTATTCATAAACAATTTAATTAATAACTTGTATGTTACTATATTCTTGTTTGAACTCTAGGTTTCTATATTCCAACTGAGCTTCTTACAACTTGATTAATAAAAATTGAGTTTGATTTAAAAAAAGTTTCACTCAATTATAATATATACATAAATAATAGTCACATATGTGTATAATAATTAAGGATTTAGCTTTTCTTAAGTTCTCATTTCAATTTGAGAGAAATGTTAGGCTTGATAAGTCTATTTTGAAGTTGATTTTGGTAATCTAAATCGTTTACTTTTTAGAACTCATTGAGCATAATATTTATGCAAAAAATCAGATAATTGGACATCAGTAGCTATATGTTTGAATAGGGCCTGGCTTTGGTCCAGTCCGCCATCGGATTGGACCGTGCTGTTGGGCCCGTGGAGGCCCACCACGGGTCCCGTTTTGAAAATCTGAACGGTTCAATGTGTAGAACTCGTCGAGTACTATATGCCTGTGAAAAATCACGTTGATTGGATATCGATAGCTATGTGATCAAAACAGTTTTTTATCAACCATTAATTTATTCACCGTCCATTTTTTTTATACAAAACTGATTTGATCACATAGCTATCGATATCCGATCTACGTGATTTTTCATAGGCATATAGTACTCGACGAGTTCTACACATTGAACGGTTCAAATTTTCAAAACGGGACTCGTGGTGGGGCCTCACGGGCCCAACAGCACGGTCCAGTCCGATGGCGGACTGGACCAAAGCCAAACCCGTTTGAATAATATTGATTTTTTTAAAAAAATAGACGACAAATATAATTTTAAAAATAATCATTCATTTTTTGTAATACAAATTTGATTAAAATATATAGTTATCAATGCTCGATAGTTTTGATTTTTCGTATGAATATTTCTACTTAACGAGTATTAAAGAGTGAACTATTCAGATCACCAAAATCGGTTATAAAATGGTGCAGAAACTGTAGACCGCCCGAACTGCGCTTCGCGCGCAAGGGCGCGAATCGTGGTTCTTAGCTGTTATAGTTCGGACTCATGTCACGATTTTGAATCTAATCTTACAAAGTGCAATGTAAGACTGATAAATCACCAAAGAGTCTAAATCCGGCAAATCGTTTTGGAAAATCAATTTGTTTGGGATCTTTGAAAAAAGCTAAAAAGCCAAAAAGTTAATTAAAAAGTTAAAAAGTTAACACTATTCACCAAAAGTCAACAATTACGGCTGCACAACTCCCAATTCAAATTTTCTTCTGAAAACCAATTTTCACAATTTTTTATTACACATTTTTTCATAAAAAGTCAAAAAGTTAACCCAAACATCCATATTTTCAACCTCAATTTTTTTGTCAAAAAAGACAAAAAGTACACTTATTTAGTCTTCCCAAACAAGGCCTTAATAAAAAAGCGCCAAACATGGACTGCTTTGCCAGATTTCAGAGTCGCCACCTAAATATTTTATTTTGGAAAATTTAGAAAACCCTTATTCGTGCTTAAGGCCACATGTCTGTCATCACCAAAGTTGTCTCGGCTCGAGAACTTGGGTACGAGAGGAGAATGTCCTGAAATGAGCACCCTCGCTCGCCCGATCAAAGGATCGGCCTCTATTAACATGATATGTTGCTTTTGAAAACACATGTGTTCTTGTTTGATTATTAGCTAGCCTTTACTACGTGATGCGCACAACACACAAGTATAAACTAAATCACTCGACTTGGAACAAAACATCTCATGCTTGTTTTTCGAAAATGTTTTGAAGTTGCTACTCACAAGTAGGCTAAGACGCGGATTTGCCACACTCAAGTGGGCTTAAAACATGATGATTTCGCCACCCTCAAGTAGGCTTAAAACTCGTATTTTGATGAATTGTTTCAATTCGAGTAATGAAGCATTCATCCACAGGCATTCATGTAGTTAAACACATAAGCACATAGCCGCATGGCAAGCATGCTATACATGGCAACATACACATCTCATGCAGTATGCTAAAGCGTAAAAGCTTACCTAGTACTCCAAGCCAAAACAAAAACTAGTTAGTAATCAGTGCATGACCCTAGCTATGTTAAGATGCCTAATGCAACACATGCAAAAATGCAACTGAGATAGGCTCGGCTATTCTAGAATGGCGTGTGAATGCAACTTGATAACATGTATTCAAATTGGTATTGAAATACAATGTAGTTTGTGCGTCGAGCCCGGTGCATGCAAAACAGATGAATGAATGCAAACATGCAAGCATAAGTATGCTAATTTGAAATATGTCCTAAAACTAACCACTGAAAGCGGATAAGTAAAAAAGAGAAAGAAATGGGGGTTGGAAGACATGCATCACACACACGCACGCTTATTACAACATTTACCCTCTCGACGGAGGGTCCGAATAATAACCTAACTAGCTAATCTAAGCTAATTAAACTAATTATTACAAAACGAAACCAATTAACTAACAAGTTAACTAAATATTACAACTCAAATGAATTTGAACAATTAGCTAATTTAAGCTAATTAAAGCACTAATCTAAGCACAAAATGAATTAATTAATTAAGCGCATTAACTAATTAATTACAAAATTGACGAATGCTAACTAAGATAACAACTTATTCTAAGTTAACAAAAGCGCTGAAATGGCCTCGGGAAGAGGGATGCATGTATGCTCAACTTCGCTCGGAAATCCATTACTATGCCCCAAATTGCTTCTGTTTGCATTTGATCTGAGAACACTGTACAAACCTCCAAATAGCTTTTACTCCAACATGGAGACCTCCAGGAAGGCTGCCGACCACTTTATGGTGTTGTAGACCGCCTGTAGACCACCTAAGTATGCTGCAGACCAGAAAAAGTGGTCGGCCAGCTACTTTTTCTGGTCTGCCGACCAAAAATTTCTACCACACTCCAGTTTGCTGTACAGAGAACAAGAAGAGGCACAGCAGTGTATTTGCAAGATATGTGTGCAAAACCACCTTCCCTATCATTTCTCAAGCTCAAGGGAGTGCGGTACTTGACTCTCGAACCACCAACTGAGCATCGCAATGCAAGATGGCCGAGAAGCCAAGATTACACAATTCAATATTAATGAATGCACAAATAACACATAAGGGCCTTAACATCTATCATGCATGATCAAGAGGGTCGGCGACTGAGAAATAAGGCACGTTTCATCACTTCAAGTATGAAACGTCCCTTGTTTCTCGTGTTTAGATTAACACCCTATCCAAACACAATGCAATGCAACATGATCAACCTATCAATTCTAATGGCATGCAAACACAATGCAATGCAACAATATGCAAAGAACATGCAATGCAACAACATGCAAACAACAATTGCAATGTAATAACATTCAAACAACATACTCTTCTATGAATGCTAGAATGGCATGCACAAGGTTCCAACATATGAACAATGCATGCATAGCAAGTTTAGAAGCCTAAGGCATCAAAGATAGGAAAGAGCACCATACAAGGGGCGTGCAATACAATGCACAATGGACTTCAACCGAATATGGATAGACCTAAATCATGCCAAAACAGTGGCCAGCACACCAAAACTTAGGCACAAAAAGGCGAGATATGCATGCTCATGCAATGACTCATCAACTAGGCATAAGAGTCAACTTTCAAACATAATGAAGAAGTGACAAATGTGAGAGTGTAGCTACACTATATGAATGATGCCAAATCACTCAAACAATACAAGTATAGCATGCAAGATGGCCTAAGGCACAAGGTTACCAAAATGGACTACATAAGAGGCATGCGATACATGGCACAAATGATTGAACCAGCCATAGACAAAGCTCAAATAGGTCAAAACAAAGAACAAAACATGCTGAGATGGGAGCTCAAAAGTCTAAGCATGCATGCATACGTATTGGTCCACAAACAGGGCAATAATGCACAACTCTTAAAAGCACTCAAAGAGTGAAAGATGTGAGAACATGGCAATGCTATATTCTCTAAAATATCATGTTAAATGATGCCAAATCATGCACATGTCACAAATGAAGCATGTTAGGAGGCTCAAAACTCAAGGCTAGTAAGGCCAATTGCACTATAGCTATGCAATATATGAACCATATGGCCGAGACAACCAAAAATAGTCCTAGAGCATGTCAAATTAAGGCTAAAACATGCACGGAGTGTAGCCAAAACAAGCTAGCATGGTAAGCCAAAATATCAAGTAAGCTAGGCCAATGAGCATGATTACACTACACCTATCAAAACCAAGCATGTGGTGACTTCACCAACAAAAATTAGAGTTGTATCATGGCAAAATAACACAAAAAACACACTGAAATTGTAGCTCAAAAGCTTAGGCAAGAAGGCATGCATATTGACTCATACTTAAGGCATAAAGCACCAACCCTCCAAAGCATTGAAAGAGTGAAAGATGTGAGGGCATGACAGTGAAACATGCTCTAAAATCACATATCAAATGATGCCAAATCATGCAAATAGCCCAAGTAATGCGTGCTAGTGGACTCAAAACTCAAGACTAGTCAAAGCATTTGCATTATGCCTATACAAAGCAAGGCATGCATGATCAAAACAACTTAAAACAGAGCTTAAGCATGTTAAATAATGGCCAAAAATGTGCTGGAGTAGAGCCAAAACATGCTAGAATTATAAGCTAAAATAGCAAGCATACAAAGCTAGTGAGCAAGATTTACACTACACGTGTATAAAGCATGCAAGAGGTGAATCCACTAATCAAAATCAGAGTTATAATATGCCAAAATAACACCAAAAACATGCTTGAACTAAGCTAATTCAAACCAAAAGAGCATGCTATTTTGTAAGGCTAATAAGGCTAGTGAGCAAGATTGCACTACAAGTGCAAGAAGCATGCAAGAGGTGACCAAGCTGACCAAAAACAGAGTTATGGTAGGTCCCAAAAGTCATAAAAATGAGCCTAAACAAAGCCACAAAGAAGTAAAAATACATACTCATTTGGTTGGCCATCAACACATGCAAAGGAGAGAAGAGGATGGGGGACAACCCCCTCCTATTTGGGGCCTCAAAACCATCTTTTCAGCACTGAAATTCCTTTGGAATTCAGGAATTCAGTGGTTTAAAGGCAAAAAAAAAGTTGGTTTGAAAGGTGGTAAAAGATGGCTCAAAAGGCTTTACAAGCCAAGGAGCAAAAGGGAGGAAACACCCCCTAGACAAACAAGGCTTAAACCACCACTTTGAGGACTGAAAAATAGAGTTTTTTCAGTTCAAAACCAAGCCAAAAACAGTTTGAAAGGGTGGCAAAACAAGCATGCAAAGTTGGCCAAGATAGTGTACAAAAATGAGCTTAAAAGAGGGAGATGCTTACCCTTGAAGCACAGCTGCAAAATAGCCAAAATTCTAATCTAAAACCACCTGAGGAGCTCCAAATGATCCTCAAAGAACCTCAGCCTAATGGTGGTTAAGTTTGATCAAGGATGCCTAGGCAAAGGAGAGGTAAATCTCCAAGTATATCTCTTGCATGCACACAAGGTCAAGAAGGAGAGCCAACTAGAGAAAAAAAAGCTGAAATTTAGCTCTGAAATTTCTAGAGAGAGAGGCTCCCAAAATTGCTTCAATGTTCTTCTTTTTGCAAAATGAGAGATATGGCTCATATATAGCAAAAAGCAAGAGTTGGTTTGAAATATCTGTCTATAGAACAGCTGGAGGTTATGGAAGACAGTTGGAGAGAAAATATTTTCAAAAAATCTGAGTTTGGGACCTGCAGCCCACTTTTCTGGTCGATTGACCACCTTTTTGGTCGACTGGATACTTTTCTGGTCGGCAGCCCATTTTCTGGTCGGCGGGAAAATTCTGTTTTCAAGGTCCAGTTTCAAATGGGCATAACTCCTTCATCTGGACTCCTTTTTAGGTCATTCTTGTGTCCAAATTGAAGCCCAGAAATAAGCTTTCCAATGGTGGCATCTTTGCATCAAAATTCTAACTGTGCAAAAAGTTATGCCTATTTTGGTGAAGCCGCTCAGTTTCGATCCTCCCCGGATTCATGTCGAACTTCTCCCAAACTAGTTTTCTTCTCCCCTTTCCTCTTTTCTTCAACTCCAAACCCCTAAACAAGGTGTTTTGAAAGATTTTTCAATGAATTCATCTCTCTTTTATTCATTTCCACTTTGTCCTTGCTCGATTTATCGAAAAGCGCAACATTCAACAAAATGTGAGCATCGGAACATCGAAGGAACTTTATTTCAAAAATATTTTGAAAAATAGGGTTTTTGTAACGACCCGGAATCGTATATCATAATTATCGGTAATTAATTATGCTTTAGTATGACTAAATTGAAGAATATCTGTTTGAATTGGATAATATCTGTTGAAATGACAACTTCGGGATTGAAATCGATGACCGTAACAGATTCAGAAAATGAAATTGAACATGTTTATGTGATACCGGGAATTTTTAGAACTATCTGAAACGATAAATTGAAGACTGAATTTCGTCTGAATCGTTAAGGCCTGTTTGGCTCACGTTTTTGGCTTAAGTGGATTATTTGATATATATAACTTATGAGATAAGGATGTGTTGCCTTTTGACTCATTTGACTCAAAGAAAAATCTGGAAGAGAGAGAAGAGAGAATCGTGAGAGAGAGAGAGAGAGAGAGACCAAGAAGGAAGAAGAGGAAGGAAGGGAAAAAGAAGCTTAAATCTTCTCCAATTCAAGAACCAAAGGTAAGGATCTTCTTCTAATGTTGTGAATTAAGGTTGATCATCCATAGTTTCATGGCAAGAAAAGGGAATAGAAGAGGATTTGTGTTTAAATTGAACATCTATGGCATGACTTTATGATTATTTGTCAAATTGAGGTAGAACCTCCATGGCTATAGAGATATAAAGCTTATATGTATATGTTCATGGCTTTTCATCTTAGTTCATGAGTTTGATCTTGTTTATGAGTTATATGGGTTATGTTTGAAGATGTAATGGCCAAATTATGTTGTTTTTCAAGTGTTTTGAGATGGGATGTCATCAATGTTGAAGTGGGTTTTGAAAAGGTGAGATTGAAGCTTGGAAGAAGAACAGAAATTTCGACTTTATCTGATCCGCTCGAAAGGGCTTTGGCCGCCGGCGGGTATTGCACGATCAAAGATCTCAACTTAAGATACATCCGCTCGGCGGGGGTTTACGCTCGGCGGGGACCATTTTTCAGAAATTTTATGAAGTGTTCCAATGACTGTTTTAGCATCCTCATGACATTTTTTAGCATGTTTAAACCTTAATGAAGTGAGAATAATGAGATTATGAGATGATAACAAGGTTATGAACATGAAATAAATAGGTAAGAATGTAAAGAAGAATGTTAAGGAATGATATGAATTGTGTAAAGGCATGAATGATGTGAATGATAAGAAATGTGTTATGATGTTAATGTTTGCAGGTCAAGTTGAAGACCGTACAGTCGGTTGTGCAAACCCACTGTAAGTAACATTTCTGTAAATGATATGTTATTATGAAAGTATGTTCAAAAGTGATTATTATGTTATGTTTTTGAAATGATAAATGCTTTCTGTGAACGAATGTTCTATTTGCGAATCTATTATGGCATCCACGGTAAAGGTTACGAGATCTCGGTATGTGTTTAACCGGTGTCCGGGACCGGTTACTCTAGTCGTTAGTCGACACATGTTATGAAAAGGTTATGAAAGATTATGAAAAGGTTCTGTGGATTATGCCATTAATGACTGTTGACTGTTTATGACTGTATATATATGAAATGTTGGACTTCGTTCACTAACTCCTTTACATTAGTGTTACTTGCTGAGCCCTAGCTCATTGTTTGTATTTATGTATTATAGGTGATCTTCCGGGAAGTCAAGCCTAGGCGGAGTCTTGACCGAGCCGCCGTTTTGAAGCCTACCAGTTTTGAGAGCCTCCGAGTTGAGGCTAGGCCTGGAAGGCCGTTGTGAGTCTTTTGTTTTGTTTTGATTGTACAGTTGTAATCGTATGAGATGTGTTGTATATGTTCCTATGGTGCATATTATACAATGTAAAGATCGTGGGTAATTAACTCATTTTTGGCATGTAATGTATGTTCATATTAATGCACAGCTCTTTGGACTATAGTTTTGCATTTTCGCTTCCGCGAGCCCCTTTTATTTTTGTTTTGTACAGTTAGGCCTGTGGTAATCTAGGATTACTGGCCGGTCTCGTTCCCGAACTTCTAGGGGCGGGTTCGGGGCGTGACAGTTTTAAGGTCTAAAAACCATTCAAAATAGCTTTGGTCCAAAATGAGGTGTAAGGTTGGGATTTGACTTTCATTGCCAAAGAAACTGAACCTTTGCACTGCATAACTTTCAACACCAAGTAAACCATCAGTAACACCCAAGTCTTAAGAGCGGTCAAAAATGGGGCGTCTATAGACACCCCAAGTCTTAAGAGTGGTCAAAAATGGGGCATCTATAGACATCCCATTTTTGACTAATCTTAAGACTTGGGCGTTTGAAAACTTCTCGGTGATGAAATGGTAATTATTTCTTTCTTAGAGATGCTTAAGATTGATATGAGCTGCTGTATTATCTTGTTTTAGCCAAAAAAATATGTTTGTTTGCAAAAATGACCATTTTGTCCCTGAACTCATTTTTATCCAAAGCCTAACTTTTTGATCTCATTTAAAGGTAAGGAGTCTGGATGAATTCAAATTGATGAATTTTATTAAAATATTGACCAATTTTATGCAAAAATGTTAATTGAGAGCTAAATGGACCTCCTTAGGCTGTAGGAGGGTCCAAAAGACTAAAACCACGTATTTATAAAATGCATGCATGGAGGGCACGTGCACCCGCACCTAGTGACTTGGCTGTATGCCTAGCCACACATGGGTCGCGCGATTACACAAGTTACGCGAGTAGGCTATGCGGCCACACAACCTATCAGTAGTGTTGAGTGAATTTTGAATGTAAATTGATTGGAAGGTGCAAGGAAAAATAATGGAGGAATCCTAGGAACCCTAGGGTGTTCCATAACCTTCCTTAATGCCTATAAATAAGACCCCTTTTCCCTACTTGAGGAACTAAGCTATTAGATAATTTTGAAGTGTTTTAAGTGAGTTTGTAGTGTCTTCTCTCTAGCCCCAACCTCAAATCCGAAAATGCAACATACAACTTTAATACAATAGCCATACAACTAAAAGTAGAGCTAAAGTTTTGATGAAAGTGAATTAAATCAAAAGCCTAAGCCTAAGGGAATAGGGTTTTGAAGAAAGTAAATCAAATCAAAAGCCTAAGCCTGAGGGAAGCTTTCAAGCAAAATTTCTCGCCTTTTTAGTTGCTCTTCAGTTTGATAATCAAACAAGGAAGTAAGTTATTCTTTTTATGTATTTTAAGTATTTTAATCATGTTTTTATTATTAGATCATGGTTAGGGTGTTAGCAGGGCCGGTCCTGGGGCATAGGCCACAAGGCCATGGCCTAAAGCCTCTCAAAATAGACTAAAAAAAGGGGGCCCCTTCCTAAATGTCGTATAATATATTAGATATGTTTTAAGTCTAAAAGAATTAAAAAAAGCCCAAACTAACTTAAAATAAATTGACTCATTAAAAAATTGAAAGGCCATTCAAAAAATTAAGTATTGTTATCCATTGAAAATAGACTCAAAAAAGGGGTCTCTGTTATTATAGTTTAATCTAATATATTAAGTGTACTTTTAAGTCCAAAAAAAATTAAGGAAGGCCCAAATTAACTTAAAATAAATTAATCCATTAAAAAATTGAAAGGCCCATTTAAAATAATTAACATTGTTATTCATTGAAAATGATTTTGCAAAAAAAATAGATTATGCAAGTATGATTGATTTATTTGCTTCTAAAAATATAAGAAGAGTGAGGTTTAAGCGATACTTATTAGTTATTGTAATGTAATGTTAAGTATTTTTTATGATTTTGACACAAATCTTTTGTCTTTTACTTTCATTTTTTTTTTCATTCAATGAAAAAACATGTAAAGGGCCCCTGAATCTGTTTAGTTGATTATCAGCTTTGGGCTCCAGAAATCTCAGGGCCGGGCCTGGGTGTTAGTAATCATAGAGCATTATGTAGGTTAGTAGTTTTGCATGTTTTTCGCTTTTGCTTTGCATGTTCTAGTTAGATGCATACTTGTTGCATGTTTAGGTTAGTTTATTCATGATGTGATCATGCATAATACTCGGTTTAATATTCTGCATATTTATTTTTATGTGTTAATTGCCTTGTTTGCATTAAATCATGTTAGTAGCCATCAATTTAGGTTTGCATCTTGTGTGTGTTTAGTAGCATGTCTAGGGTCATTATATTTTATTTATTCATATCTTGCATGTTGGACACTTTGCGGTGGAATCCAGGTAAATTTCTTGATCTTCATAGCATATTGCTTGTGTATTTGCATTGTTATTTTAAATAATGCAAGTTAAGTGCTTTCTGTGCTTAATTGGTTGTTTTGGATACTTTGTCATGAATAATTGCGTAGTTTGGTTGTGTTTATAGCCATATGATTTAAAAACTTTCTTTTTGTTGGAAAATCATGAGTGTATGAAAAAGATATGACTATATTCATTTAATCTAAATTAAGTGGTGTTTATATTATTCAAATTATCTAGTTGATTAGGTTTAGTAAATGATTAGGGTTAATAATGAATTTTGTGGAATAATTAATTATTTTAATCTCATAAGATAAGAAATGAGTATAGGCTAATCATGTGATTTAGCGAGAAGTCATTTATCATGTAATGACCTTCCATTCTTGTATCTAAGTTTCCGAATCTTGATTATTTGGTTGTGAAAGATCGATCTTTTATTTAGTTTTCATTGTTAAAGGTTTCTTAGTTTTCCTTAAAAATTAAGTGGTGACTTTTGAAAGTAAGTTAGTACAATATAGGGTGGAAATGCGCCTTATACCTAAAAAGGCACGGTGTCAACAAATGGGCCTATCAATCCCAAACTTTCTCTTAAGTTGAAATGGGCAACTTGATATAGTAATGCCATTGAGCCAAGCTTACAGTTAGGACTGTGCAAAATACCGTCCAATCCGCTAAAACCGCGCTGATCCGTATCAATTCGCACCGCTCTAACCACTAATCGCGGTTTAAACTTTAAAATTTATAATCCGCCAACCGAACCGCTCTGCTCCGCTATAGTTGATACATATACATTTTTTAACCTCTAATGAAATATCAATGTAAAAATGAGTTTGCGAGATATTTAAGATATTAAATTTATTACAAATTAGTAGTTATATATATGAAACATATTGTGTAAAATTACTTTGTGTTTTATATCTAAAAAATATTATGTAAATTAGTATTATATATTATGCAAATGTATGATAATTAATTAGAATATTCTTCAATCCGCTAATCTGTCAAAAACCGCCCAAACTGCATTTTGTCAATCTGCTAATCCGCCAACCCGCCATTCGGTTTGTAATTTTACTCTCAAACCGCCCAAACCGCACCGTGCACACCCTTACTTACAGTGCAAAAAAAAATCGGTTTATTAACTTTTAACTTATTTGAGTCATATCATCTCTCTAATTTTGTATGTCTTTTTGTAATAAGTAAAAAAAAAAAAATTATTTGTTTGGACATTTTTTAAAATAACCCTAATAATTAACGAGTTGAGCTGGAACGCATTTTTACGCCAAAAATAAATAGATATAAATGAATTTAATTAAGCATAAATGATAAAATCTACTAGTACAGGGGTCTTTTGGGAACACACCAAAAAATCATTTTTTTGACTTTTTAGCTTTTTTAGCAAAAAAAGTCAACTTTTTTTTTTTTTTTTTTCCAAAAAAGCCATCAAAAAAGTCAAAAAATCAAAAAATTAACTTTTTACCAACTTTCTACAAACCATACAATGTGTATAGAAAAATCAATAATGCATGTCAAATTTATTTTGAATGTAGTCCAACCCACATAGAATGAATTTAGAGGAAATGTATTTTTTGTCCTTTCCTACAATAAAAAATCAATTTGAAATCCATATTGATTTTTCAGTGTACACTTAAGCCTCGTTTGAGAACAAATTATTTTAATATTTTTATAATTTTTTACGAAAAGACGTGCATATAAATAGAGAGTAATGTGACAACTTACAATAATTTTTTTTGACTTTTTGGCTAAAACATATAGTTGCCAAACGAGGGCCTTAGCCAAATGAATCCGGATCCTCGGCCGCCCTATCCGGCAGCCCCCCAAAACGATGTTGTTTTTTTTTTTTTTTTTTTTTGTGTTCTTGCTTTCTCTCTCTTCGAACAGAAACCAGAGGGGAAGGGAGAGGGAGAAGAGGGAGGAAGGTGGAGGAAGGAGGCTGCGAGCTCGCCGTCGCAGCTCGTCGCCTCGCCGCTGGCCGTCGCAGCCGTCCGATCCAGCTCGTCGCCTCCGCCTCCTCCTTCTCCTCCTCCTCCTCCTCCTCCCTCTTCCTCCTCCTTCCTCCTCCTCTCCTCTCCTTCCTCTTTTTTTTTTTGAAAATTTGCCCCCAAAACGACGTCGTTTTGGGGGCTGCTGGAAAACGGCGGCCGAGAATTCGGACTCTAGCCAAATATGTAGTTGAAATTAAGGTTAGACCTCACATGATGAAATATTTAACAAATCAAAATTTGACACTTGTCAGACATATCATTAAGGGTAATTTTTAGATATAATAAATTAAATGTCTTAAGTATTTTATTAAAATGAAATAAGACACTAATAGTTTGAGACAGAAAGAATATAACTTATTTTATTTTTTAACTATTACAAATAAAGGTGAAAAAATTAATATAACTCAAATAAACTAATAAATAATAAAAAGTTATCAAATACTCCCAAAATATTAAGGGCGCGCGTGGGTCGGTTGCGGTCACGGAATTTTCAATCTGTCATCCGTTCACCAGTTTGGCGGATTGGAGAAAATCAATCCGCATTCGTCTGTCAATTCGGCAGATGTGGGTTGAGTGGATTGGCAGATTAATGCAAATCGATTTGGCGGTTTAAAATTTTATAAAATTTCAATATAATTCAACTTGTGTACTTCCTAAAAAAGAAAAAAAGTATTACAGTAAATGACTTAAAAAAATATTATAATCACTGCATGCCTCATCCAAAACAAGAAAGTTTGAAACTTTAAAATTAGAATATTACAATCACTGCATGCCTCATCCATATATTAGAATCACAACATATTTCATCCACATAAAATATTACATAAAGTATTACAATATGTGATTTTTAAGATATAAAAACAATTCAAACTACAAAAATCATAAACAAAGTAGTAGTAGAGATTATATGTCTCTGTATTGTTACATCTATATCTATTTTTGAAAACAAAAACTAACGAGCATATATCATCTTTTTTATTTATTATTTTTAGAGTTAAATTTAAAAACCAAAAAATGTAAATAAATAATACATTTATTTTTTTCAATTTAAAAAATATATTCAAATTAAAAAATTTTTTTCAACAGAATATTTAAACTCTTTTTTAATTGAAAACGCAAATAAAATATATAAATAAATTGAAAACACAATTTTACAAATTTTTAGGGATGCTAGCAGTTTGGCAATTCGGTTGTGGTTAAAATAATCTCAAATCCGTCACCCGTCCAAAATTAGACGAATTGAAAAAAATCAATCAATAACTATCTGCTTGTCACCATAAATCTGTCTAAAATATAATAAATCAATTCAATTCGATCGATTTGGACGAATTGAAATAATGGTGGATTACCCTTACAAAATATCACCTCTCCATAAACAACTTATTTTGCGGTTTCGGCACCCAAACGTAATTGTTAAGAAAATCAAATATGTGCAAACAAGATGGTGCAAAGCAAAGCATACTCAAGTCAATTAATGAGCAATTGTGAATAACTTTCCCATCCCGTGAACAGTGGCTAAAGACTAGTTGTCCATCCCGAAAATCGAAATATATATGTATAAAAAAAAGATGAGGGGATGTTTGGGAAGTTGGTTTTGGTTGGTTAAGGGTTAAAATAGTCACAAAAAATAAAATAAGTTATTTTAGTTATAAAAAATAAAATATTAAATTCAACCTATAATCATTACACTCCTCTCTCACAAAAAAAAGTTAAAAATTTCAAAAAGTCAAAAAGCCCTTCCCAAACCAGACTTTTTAGCCCTAGGCTAAAATAGTCAAAAAGTCAAAAAGTCAATCCACTTCCCAAACGGAGGCTGAGTAGATTACAAATATACATCTTGGCCCCGTTTGTTTGGGGTTATAGGGAGGAGATTGGAATTACTAATTCATTAGTAGGGGTGTGCGCGGTGCAAGTCGTTGCGGTTTGAGAGAAAAATAGAAATCGTATGGCGGGTGGTGGATTGATAAAAGTGTCACTAGAATTTGCCATTTTTCTTATAAAAAACCGGCGGTTCGGTTGGCAAATAATAACAGATTTGCCTTGGCGGTTCGGGCGGATTGACGGTTTATAAAAAATATAATTCAAATTACAAAACTTAAATCAAAGAGTAAAAAAAAGACGAGAGATATTGTGATATTTTGGATTACTGACATCTTGAATTCCCCTCGAGCAGTAATGTAATAATATATTCTAAGGTATAAAACAACAAGCAAACTTAAGTAAAAAAGAATTTTTAAAATCTTATAAAACATGATTTAATAGCGGTGCGGGTCGGTGCGGTTTGGAAGAAAAATAAAAACCGGCGGATTGATAAAAGTGTCACTAAAATTTGCCATTTTTCTTACAAAAAACCGGCGGTTTAATTGGCAAATAATAACGAATTTGCCTTGGCGGTGCGGCTCAGTGCGGTTTTGACGATTTCGGCGGTTTCGGCGGTATTATGCACACCCCTATTCATTAGTATTATTAATAGAGTGTTTGTTTTGAGAGATGGGGAGAAGACTATTAGTCCCTTGGTATTAGTAGTCCACTTGGAAGAGGAATTGGTAACGAGGAGGTAGAGATGGTATTAGAAAAATAGTGAGGGAATTAGAATTTTTTTTATTTTTTATATATTGGGATTTTTTTTAAATATAATGTTTAATTTTTTATATTTTTTTTATTTGTTTTATTATTTTATAATAAAATAATTTAACAATTCCTCACTATTAATCCCCTCACTATCAATCTCCTCACTATTAATCCCCTCATTATGAATCCTCTCCATTTTATCTCTCAAAACAAACGGGGACCTTGAGATTTGTTTAAAATATACATTATCTCTTGTGATTTAAAAAATTATAAATATTTGCTTATTAGAATTTTTTATTTAATAAAATTAACTAAAAAAATAAAATTTATAATTGTTCTCCAATACAATAATATTAATTGAAATATATTTTTAATATCATTAAAAATTGTTAATTAATTTGATGATTTATTAATAAAATGAACGATTTGTTATAAAATTAAAAACTTCAAAAGATAAAATATAATTTTTAAAATAACATGAAACGATTTATATTTTAATCAAAACTTAAACAATGTATTTGTAATTCATCCAAAAAAAAAAAAAAAAAAAAAAAAAAACATGAATAATCATAGGCATCATCAATCATCAATCAGACATACTCCATGCATAGTGGTGGTGATCAGATGAATCGCAACAGGCAGATCACAACCGTCCATATCCCCCATCTCTGAGCCCACGCTGCAACGTCCTCCACGTGTTCTCTCTCTCTCTCTCTCTCTAGAGTGAGGCTATTTAGTGAGAGAGTGTTGAGAAATCAGAGTGTAGTAGAGCGAGAGAGAGAGACAAAAGCGCTAAAAACATGTTTCTGCCCAAACCATAAGCGGCATGGGTTCCTTCTCCACCAATCTCACCTCCCCACCTAAGGCGATTCTCGGTATTCACAATGTCGCCGCCTTTACTCAGCCGTTAACCACCTCATCCCTGTTCGATCGCCGCCGCCGCAATGTCTCACTCTCCTGATCACTCCGCCTCTAACTTCTACGCCGGCGGCGATGTCTCCGATGCCGACATCGGGATCTCCGATTTGCAACCTTCCGATCACTTTCCACCGCTTGATGAAAGTTTGATCAAACGACTCATCGATTCCGAACACGATCATATGCCCCAACATGACTATCTCCGCCGCTGCAGAGACCGTTCGATCGATCTAACCACTCGCCAAGACTCCATCCACTGGATCCTCAGAGTAAATGCTTGAAATCCAATACAGTTTCTCTATGATTGTGTGTGTATTTAGATACAGTTTTTTGGATCTGTATTGATGATGTTGGTGAATACAGGTGCATGCACACTATCATTTCAGACCGGTGACGGCGTTTCTCTCCGTCAACTACTTGGACCGTTTCCTTTCTTCTCGTTCCCTTCCGGTACTGTGAATATCTAATATAATATAAGTAGGATTAATTATATTAATGGTCTTTCTAATGGTGTATTTGGTCTTTACAATTTTATCAAAATTGTTAAAATGTCCAAATGAATTTGAAGGTATTTTACAAATTTTCAAAGGGTGTGGGACCCACGTAGGTCCCACGGTCACGATTCACTCTAGTTGAGTGAAATTTTATTTTATCTCTATAATTCTAATTTTTTTAATTGAATTTAAATTATATATTTTTATTTTTGTTTTAATGTCATTTATTTGTCTTAATATTTTAGACCCAAAAAAAAAATCTAAAATTAGAATGACTAAAATAGAATTCAAAAAAAATTATAAAAAAGGTCACTCAAAAAAAAAAAAAGAAAAACACTATGTTTGGAGACTTAAGACAGAAAAGAAAAGAAATTATTACTTAAGTTATAAAAGAAAAGAAAAGAAAAGAAAAAATTGTGATTTCTCTTCTTTTTGTTTGGATAAAAAATAAAAGAAAAGAAATAATTGTAATTTCTCTTATTCTTGTTTGGTTATATTTTATAAGAGAAAAAAAAAAAGAAACTATTTTATGTTATATTACCAAAATAATCTTTTTATATTTTGTCAATCATTTAATTTTTTTATTTTTACAGGGACAAAATTAGTATTATGAAAATATAAGAATCTGTTGGTTTCTTTTTCCTCTTAATCTATCCACTTTTGGAAAGATTAAAAATAATGATTATAAGAGAAATGAGTTTCTCTTCGTTTCTCTCCATTTCTCTCCACTTAAATTATCTAAACAAGTAAGAGAAATACATATATTTCAATTTCTTTTATTTTCTCTCCAAATTACTCAATCCAAACATAGTGTAAGTGTGAGTTCTACTAAAATATTAATGATGAACTTTATTAAAATAAAATTGAAAGTGTAAAATTTAGCCAAGCTTGGATGACAAAGAATGAATTGGCAGAAGAAAGTAATTTCTGGTTGTTTATTTTAATAGAAATCAAATTTCTAAATGGAATGGAAGTCTAATTCTCTCACTGTTTTAGGAGAATCTCATATTTGTATAACAATCTCATAAATTGAATAGAAATCTAATTTTCTCACTTTTTTAGTAAAAAATTAGTAAATCCACAATATTTATTTATTTATTTATTTCATTTTTCATTAAAAATTCTTATAATCGAATACGAAACAAAAATTTTAGAATTTTAGGATAAATTACTTTGATTTCTTTTGAAATTTTAAAAAAAATGCAACAAATTTTACAATTATAGTATAATTACATCAATCTCCTTTTTAATAAGATTAAAGTTAATACAAATTTACTAATAAATAATGAAAAATATATATTTTAGTATAGAAAAGAATTAAGTTTAATATGAATAAAACCTTAATAAAAATCTCAAAATCGAAGAGAGGTCAATGAGATTCTTTACAACTAATAAGATTTACGTTGCTTTAGAACTTTTGTGGTTTAAAGATGGTTTTACATTGATGAATAATAAGTCCAAGTACAGATAGGACTAAGGCCTCGTTTGGCAAGAGGCTAAAATAGTCAATTAGCCAAAAAGTTACCTTTTTAGCCAAAAAGCCAACAACCCATACCAAAAAGTCAAAGATTCCCTTTTCTCTCTACTTTTTGCACGTCGTTTCGTAATTAGCCAAAAAGTTGGCCCAAACATACAGGTTTTTCTTACCAACCTTTTTAGCCAATTAGCCAAAAAGTTACTAAATTAGCCTGTTCCCAAACGAGGCCTAAATACAGAATAAGTTACAAACGCTCACAATGGGTAAGGTGCACATAATGTGAGACTCACATGTGGGACTCAAATGACATTTGTGTTTGGTCTTGTGTTTCTCGCCTTGTTGATCGATGAAATGATGAGAAAGTGAACTGTTTTCTCATGTTTGATTTATAAGTTGATATAAGTTGATATAAGCTGAGTGAAAAATGGTGAGAAAGAAGATTTCTTTGCTAAAGCTTGGTTTGGGAACGCAATAAATAAGTTGTTTATTGGTTTATTTTAGTTACATCACCTCTTTATTTTTTTGTATATCTTTTTATAATAACAAAAAAGTCAAAAAATAAATCATACTCAAAACAACCGTAAGCCTATTTCATTTTTCACCAAAAGTGGTGAGAAAGAAATTGATTTCTACTCATATCTTTCTCTCATATGCTTTGTTTTCTTATACATCCAAAAATGATAGTGAAAAAACACTTTGTTTAGTTTAGTTTTTGAAATGAGTTTTGAGTTATATTTTGAAAGATAAGTCTTTGAAATGAGTTTTGAAAAAAAAAAACTTGTTTGATTATGAGTTTTAAAACTAGACAGTGAAAAAACACTTTATTTAGTTAGTTTTTTAAATGAGTTTTGAGTTATATTTTGAAAGATAAGCCTTTGAAATGAGTTTTGAAAAGGGTTTTAAAACTAGTTTTTGTGTTGTATATTTCAAAAATTTGTTTGGTTATGAGTTTTGAAAATAATTTTAAAACTAAATTTTTTATTTAATTTATTTTTTAAATTTTTCAAACAAAATATTTATTTTATTTTTCAAAAATTATTTAAAAAATTTTAGGCAAAAGTTATTTAAAAATTTTAAAACATTTTTTATTTTATTTTTTAAAAATGATTTATTTTTTTAAATATTTTTAAATCTTTTAAATATATATTTTTAAATATTTAAATATTTAAATTAATTTTTTTTATTTTTAAAATATTTATTTTTAAAAAAAATTGGATTGCCCAATATATATTTAAATCATAACAAATTATTTGGTTAATACTTAAAAAAATAACGAATTATTTTTTTTCAAAAATAAAAAAAAAATAAAAAATACTTTTTTTCAAAAATAAAATATTTTTTTTGGAAAAATATTTTTTTCAAAAAAAATAAAAAATAAAAAAAATTTAAAGAACAAAATAAAAAAAATTAAATTTTTTTATTAAAAAATGTATATTTTTGAAAATTTGTTTAGTTATGAATTTCTGAAAAGAGTTTTCAAAATTTTGTTTGGTTATAAGTTTTAAAAAGAATTTTGAGTTTCAAACTACGATTTGAAAATTAACCAAACACTATCATTTCTTTTTTCTTTTTTTTTTTCAACTGATGAGAAATCACAATAATTTCTTTTATTTTTGCATCCTCCGTTTCACATGAAGTGTAAGATTATTAGGAGTAAAGAATTTTTTTTTGCTGAATCTTGTGTATAAAAGGTAAATTATGCCTATATCTCTTGATGTTTGGAAAATTATATTGACCCCCTGCTAGTGTCATTATTAAGACGGAATTAACGTTTGTATCAAAAGACATTTTTGCCCCTAAATCTTTACATGCAAAAATTAATAAAATAATGTAAACATTTTGTTGCTAGGGTTTTAGAAAAAATGACAATCGTTGCGATTTGACCATTTTCTTTATGGTATATCGATAGTTTTAAATATAATATAAGGCTACAAATGACTTTTTAAAGTCCTAGAGGGCAATTTAGTCACTTTTCCTTACTTCTCTTAATAGGTCTAACATTCATTTCACGATGGGAGTTTTTGTGAAATAAGATTATTAACTATAGAAATGGGAATGTAATTTTTAGAATTTCAGGGGATAAAATATAATCGTATCAAATCTCAAGGGGTGTCAAATCTCAAGGGGATGTCAGTGTAATTTACCCCAGTATTATAAAATATATTTATCAATATCTAAATGAACAACTCACATGTTCTTATTTTGATGACTTCTCTTTATAACGCATGTTCTTATTTTCCTATTTGAAAAAAATAAAAAAGATAATTGATAAAAGCAAAGCTTGAACTTAGGACCTTAAGTTAATAAACAAAACTCTTACTACTTACATAACATATAGAGTAAAAATTTTGTTTTATTTTTATTTATTTTAATTGTGTATGCATGGCATGTATCATCTACTATATATATAGGAATGGCAACGGGGTAGGATTAGGGATCACACTCCCCGTCTTGAATCCCCGAATGCACAAAAGTCCCTGTCCCCTTCCCCAATCCCCTGCAGGAAACCCATCACTCTCCCCGCCCCCTGTCCCCTAACGGGGATCGGGGATCCCCAACCCCGGAAAATCCCCGTATAAGAACAACATCCACAACAACAGATCAACAACCACAACCACAACAGATTAACAACCACAACATATACAATAGATCAACAACCAAAAAAAAAAAAAAAATTGGATACTGATACACACTCACACATACACATACATGTATACATACACACAGGCCTGTGTGGATTGCACACAGATCCATGTGGATCGACTTAGATTTACGCCGAAACATGGCTGACACCGCCGTATCTCGAGGCATTGGCTAGGGTTTCATTATTGGAATTGAGAGAAAAAGAGAAAAGGAATGAGAGAAAAAGCGAAAGGAAGGAAAAGAGGAGAGAAGCGAGAGATGAGGTGCTACGGCGGTGCTGTGATGGAGGATGGCAGAGGAAGTGTTGCGATGGAGGACGGCAGAGTGGTTGTTCTTGAGGATGACAGAGGAAGTGCTGCGGTGGTACTGCGACGCAAGATGGCGAAGCGGCGATTCTTGAGGATGGTGACCTTTGCGAAGGTGGAGACTCTGGATCGACATAGGTTTGAGATTAGGGTTGAAAGTGTGAGAGAGAGAGAGAGAGAGAGAGAGGGGGAGGGATATATATAATATGAATAGATAAAGGGTATAATAGTAATTTCAATCGGAGGGAAACGAAAATGGAGATAGGGATGAGACGGGGCTGGGGAACGCATCACTGTCACCGGCCTTAAACTTGTTGGGAATGCATTTTCAAAAAACCATCCCTAGCCCGTCGAGGATATTTTTCGGAGAAAAACCGTTCTAATCGAGGTCGGGAGATCGAGTCCCCGTCGGGCTGGGTCCAAATTGCCATCCCTATATATATATACTGTTGTATTAAGTGTTCAAGTATTCTCCTTTAAGACATGTGTTTCTCATGTTTTTTATATAACAATAAATAAATAAATAGTTGAGAAAGGGTGAGACTTTAAACATTGGCCTTAAAGACTCTTATCACTTGAGTAACATATAATATATAATGTGTTGTTTGGCGAACTTTGGCTTTTTGGTTTTTTTGACTTTTTTAGCCTGAGATTTTTTTGTTCGTTTGGTTTTCTTGTTTGACTTTTTTGCATTGAAATGACAA
Source organism: Camellia lanceoleosa (assembly GCA_025200525.1). Taxonomy (NCBI): domain Eukaryota; kingdom Viridiplantae; phylum Streptophyta; class Magnoliopsida; order Ericales; family Theaceae; genus Camellia; species Camellia lanceoleosa. The sequence continues at coordinate 192,098,016 of CM045760.1, read as the reverse complement.
AATTGCCCTCCACTTAGAAATGATGTTTTTTTGACTTTTTGTTTATATATGGGTCAATTTGATAATTTTGCATCAAAAGTCAAGTGTTTTGTCATTTTGTGATTTTGTAGCTTTTTTTTGTCCTTATGTGCTTATTGTAGTCCCAATATGTTTACCAAACTAAGGCTAAATATTTTATTTTATTTTTATTTATTTAAATTACACGTATAGTTAGTATTTTGGGTAAATTACATTGACACCCCCAAGGTTTATATTTATTACAGTTCCCCCATCACCTTTCGAAAATTACATCCCTCTCATTTAAATTTAAAGTTTTATTACAGATTGCTCTGTTAGTTAGTTGATTGTCAAGTCAACTAACAGATTTTGATGATGTCAGCAATTTAATTTTTTTTAAATACCAATTTTTCTCTCACTGGATAAATTACATTGACATCTCATATTTTAGAAATTACAATTCCCTCCCCAAGTTTAAAGCAGCATTATCAATTGCCCACTCGGTTAGTATTAGTTGACAAAAAAATTAATTGAAAAAAAAAATTAATTGAAAATTTTTTTTGTTAGTCAAAATTTTAAATTTCTATTTAAAAACCAACATCAACTCATTTTTTGAATTTACGTTTTTTTTTCAAATTTACAAACTGAGACAACAATTTATAAACTAAAAAAAATTATTAAACAAGTTTTCATGACAGTTTTTAAAATTTTTGTAAATATAAATTGAAAATTTAAAACGAAATGGTTATCAAACATGTCTTAGATGGTAAAAATGTCGTAAAATTAATAAATAATTAAATAAGTTACTAACGTAAGAAATGACTTATCAAAATATTTTTAGGCTATATATGGTTTAATTTTTAAATTTTTTTTTTAAAATTAAAAATTAATCTAATTAAGAAATAAGAAATAAAAAATAATGATCACTTTTATATAATTTTTATCTTTTGAGTGGTTAGAAATAATTTTTTACAAATTAAATATATTTCTTTATATTTATTTTTATTAAATTAGTTTTATTTATTTATAAATGTCAGGGGGAAATCCGTATTAAATTGAAAATTCAGGAGGTGCCAATGTAATTTACCCTTTAAAGTATATGAAAATGTTAAGGATAAATATGTTATTTTAACTTAAAAGTTAATACCGTTAAATAATTATACTGACAAGAGGGTCAGTGTAATTTCTCAAATGTAAGGGAGAGAACTGTAATAAACATAAACTTCGAGAGGTGTCAGTGTAATTTACTTTAGTATTTTTTACTTTGAAAAGATGGTTAAAAATTTTTTTTTTTGACTTATTTTTATTTTTATTTTTTAAAAAAAAGTACAAAAAAAATATTAAAAATAACATGACTCAAAATAAAAAAAGTTGAAGAAAGAGGACTTTTAACCGCTTTTCCAAAATACCCCTATATGTATTGGTTGGTGGAGAGTGAGGCAGTGGTAATTTGATGACAGAAAGCAAAGGGGTGGCCGTTTCAGCTTCTAGCGGTGGCGTGTCTGTCTCTGGCAGCCAAAATCCAGGAACCATGCGTTCCACTGATCCTAGATCTCCAAGTGTTGGAACCCAAGTTCATCTTCGACCCCAAAACGGTTCAACGAATGGAGCTCTATGTCATGTCCAATCTCCATTGGAGGCTCCTCTCGGTTACTCCCTTCGACTTCCTCGACTACTTCATCTCCAAGCTCCCTTCTTCACCTTCCAATTCCAATTTTCTCCGCCCCATTCTATCATCTTCTTCCGATCTCATTCTCAACACCATTCGTGGTAATTTCGAACCCAAACACTCCTTTGATTATCCTGTTCTTAATTAAATCAATTAATTTGAGTTTTTTTTTTTTCTTTTTTTTTGCAGTGATTGATTTCTTGGGTTTTCCTCCATCGGCAATTGCAGCGGCCGCCGTGCTCACTGCCGTCGGTGAAAGTGTCGATTTACCAGAAGACGCCTTTTACGAGAGAGCAAATAAAGTAATTTTTTTTATGGTTTGTGCTATATGAATATAGTTGATTACATATTATCAGTTCTCAAAATATACATTTTGTTACACATTTGTTTTAAAATTTTTAATTGTTGGACTTTGGTATACCAAAGTATGCGAGCTGTTACATTTTAATTCTTAATGTTAGTGCTGTTCAAAATTAATAACGGGAGAATGGAATTTTTTTTTAAAATTTTACATGAAATATCCACAAAATTAAAATGATCAAATATATACAATCTCAAACTGTGCATTTTTTTTTTTTTTTTTTTTTTGTATTTTCATTCTTGATCTTCTAATTTTGTTATTTTTATTTCTTATAAAATTTAAAAAAATACTGTTCTTCCCGTTACTCATTTTGAAAAGTGTTGATGTTAGGAACTAATGTGTAGATTGTATATTTTGAAAACTAAAGTGAAACAATTAAAAGATTGATGTGTCACACATTCTTGAATCCTTCACTTTTTTTTCATTAAATTTAAATTTAATAAAAAAATATTAAAAATAATTTTTAATTCTTTCATTAAATGTTTATCAAATAAAAAAGAATCATTTTTTCCCCTTAAATTATGAAGTATATGAGATGATTTTTTTCCATAAATTTTATGAAAAATGAAATTTGAGATTAAAAAAATAATTTTAAAAAAGAATTATGATGAAAGAATTGGAATAATTTATATTAAATCAAGTTTTTAGTCAAATTAGATTAAAAAATTGACGAGTAGTTGAAAATATTCTAAAGTGTAACAAAAGACATATTTTGGGAACGGAAAATGTTATGGACTTCAAATGAATTACTAATTTTTTACCAAATCTCTTATATGGATGTGAGATTTACACAAATCACATTTGTATGAGTCTCAGAAAGGTTTGATAGAAAATTTGATAATTTATTGAGATTCCTGACATAACTCTTTGTACATGTTTGTTTGGTGAGATTGGATTAATAGTCCATCCGGATTAATAGTCCATTCGAACTAATAGTCCGTTGTTTGTTTCAAATTTTTTGCACTGGACTAATAGTAGTCCATCCGGACTATTAGTTCCAAATTTGTGGGACTATTGTATCCCATGGAGGGGGATGAGACACAAATCATGGGATAACTCATCCCATGGGATTAGGTTGCCAAATTACATTGTTGACTCTCTAGTATTAAATATTTTTTTTCCTCATGGTATTAATTATACTTAATAAAGTAGTCTCAATTTAAAAATAAAATAATTTTATTTAATTTTTATTGATGTTTTATTTTAAAATTTTGTTGATATTTTATTTAATTTCATTATTTAAATTTTAATAGATTTTTTTATTTAATTTCATTACTAAATTATTATTATTTTTTAAAATAAATTTTTTTAAAATTTAAATTAAAAAATAGCATATATTTTTATTGAAATTTTATTTATTTAATTTTTTTAAAAAAACTATTTGTGTGAAAAATAAAATTGTATTTAATCTAGCTAAAAATAATTAAAATATTAAAGATATATTGCTATTACTTAGTAAATAATTGAAAAGGGTAAAATAGTTATTTGAACATTTATCTTTCTCCCTAATATCCAAAACAAACATAGGATTCATAGTCACCTGACATCTAATTCTATGACTAAATAAATATGGGATAAATATCTCATCCAACCAAATAGTCCTAGAACTATAAATCTCAGGATTATAATCCGATGAATTCTAATATCTCTTTGTCTAGTCCATCCAAATAAACATTCTATTTGGGAACCATTTGTGTAATTAACCCATACGGGTAAAATATTGTATCTGAATTGTAAAGTTTTGATTTCTTTAGGTAAAATATTGTATCTGAAATGTAAAATTTTGATTTCTTTAGGACTGGTTTGTAAATAGATACGATTTTTTTGCTAGATATTCTAATTCAAAGCATAAAAAGCTGTGTAAAATTTCGTGGGTTATTTAGGGTTCTTTGGAAAGTGGGTTGGTTTTTTAATTTTTTAATTATTTTAGTTTGGGTTAAAAAGTTTAGATTTTTTTTTTTTTTTTTTGAACCTAAAAAAAAAGGGTATCAACGGTGGAGGTCACGTCCCCTGTGGGCCCTAACCCCGGGGTAACCGGTTGCCAGTTAGGAATTAACTCCCACCATGTGGGGGACCCACCACCAGGGCACCAATGGAGGGCAGACACGCGCCGCAGCCGAGCCCAGGAACGAGGGGAGTAAAGGGCGAGCTCTCCACTGAGATAACAAACAACCCTCTCCCAGGAATCGAACCTGGGTCACAGCTGTGGAACCTGCTGCATCCTCCTCCACCAGGGGTTAGAAAGTTTAGATTGAAATGGGTTTTTTTTCATTTTTTTTATTTTTATAAGAAAAAAAATATAATGATTATAAATTAAATGTGATATTTTATCTTATTAAACTAAAAAGATTATATATATATATATATATATTTGGAATTAAAATAGCCAAAAAGCCCCGGAAGCCTTATTTATTATTTATTTTGTCTTGGGGACAGGAAATGGTGAGAAGCTGTCACCAACTAATGGAGGGATACCTGGTGGACACGTGTCCTTCGGCTCGCCTTAAACGTCAAACAGCCGAGCCGCCTTCACCTTCTAGCCCAGTCGGCGTGCTGGATGCGGCGGCGTGTGCGAGTTGCGACACTCATTCAGACAATCGGGTCTCTCTTTCCGGGTCTGGGTCAAGTCAAGCCGAACCTCCGAACAAACGGCTTCGATCGTCTGCGTCGGATGTACAGTAGCATCTATCATTAGATAGAATCATCCCATCATTACTGTCAATCCTTTTTTCAACTTATATTTTGCGGAGAAAAAAAAAAAGCCTCTTTTTGTTGTCAATCTCTTTGCCGTTGATAGCATGTCAAGAACGGCGGGGATTGTAGAGGCTATTTTTGTAATTTTATCTTTATTTATTGTTCTTAGTATTATATTAGTATCATACTCTATAAATATGGTGAGTGGGATATTTGAAATTTTTTGAAAGATTAGAATGTAATGATGTGGGAGTGAAGTGAGGAAAAATTCATATGTTAATATTTATTGGTTAAAGTTGTGGAATTCACATGTGGTCTTAGGCCAGGGCTCTGCTTGCGTTTATTCTGCATGAGCAGACATTATTTTTTAAAACTATTTAAATTTAATTAATATACCCAATTAATTTTAATTTAGATATTTTAACATTGGAAAATGAGTGAGGGCACTAATTAGTGCTACCACTAATGATGTAGCAGTGGGTCTCACCATGAATGATTTGATGTTTTGGCCTTGGTGTTATATATATATATTTTTTTATTGAGTGTCATGTCATTAGTGATCTTTTTAGAGTTCCAAAATTAGTAATCTCTATCATTGTTGTTTAACATTTTTTATTGTGACTTTAAATTGAGATCCATGACGACATAAGTATTCTTTATATTTTTTGTAAATGGATATTTTACATGATGGGTTGTTGGCACTTAGACCTCTTAAAACAAAAAGGATGAATTATAAATATATTTTTTGAAATTTATTTAAAATATAAATTATTTTTTATTATTTTAAAAATTACATCATGTTCTTTAAAATTGTTAATTTTATAATAAATGTCTCATTTTATAAATAAATTATTGAGTCAATTAACAATTTTTAATGATGCTAGAAATATATTTTAATTAAGAATTTAGCTAATTTTATTATTGTATAAAAGAACAATTATGAATTTTATTATTTAAATTAATTTTACTAAATAAAAATTTCTTACAAAAAAGTATTTATAATTTTTTAAATTATAAGAAATTATTTGTATTTTAAATAAATTTTAAGAGATTTATTTATAATTTATTTAAAAACAAAAAAGGAAAAGAATTAAACCTAATACAATTGAGGGGAACACAGACCTTGCCCCCTGCTAAAAGCATGCCAAAATAGTCACGGAACTAAAGGAAGAAGAAAAAAAAAAATCTAGTGGACCCCAAAAGAAGATCAACAAAACACTAATATTGCGTTTGGTTGGGGGGATTTAGAAAAGAATTTAGAAAGAGAAAAAAAAAAGTGTGTAAAATTAAGTGAAATATAAATATATTTTATTTATATTTCACCTATTTTTTTTTTTTTTTTTTTTTTAAATCTTTTTTCAAATTCTTCAATCAAACATGACATAAAGAAATGCAGATCAGATTGATATTCCACGGGAATACACAAAGTGGGAATTCCAAATTGTCAAACCACAAAAGTTGTTTAGCTTCCGTAAGGAATTTAGTTAGTGAAAAAAACCTACATTTGAATGAATATTAGCAACGTGATTACTCATATAACGGATTTGAGTGACGTAAAAATAACAAGTAACGACAAACTCACAATTTCTAGAAAGAATGGAAAAATTGCAGCAAATCGAATGTCTAAGACAGTTGGCACTAAAAAAAAGTTTCAAATCTACTCTCTTTTCTTTTCTTTTTTTTTTTTTTTTTTTTTTTTTTTTTTTTTTTTCAACAAAATCTTCTATTCTTTAATACTTCGGCCACCAAACATTACCAAGAAGGTAATTTTGGAGTATGGTTTCAGGGAGATTGTGATGGGATAGACGGAGATTTATAATTTTGTATTGAATTGTAAAAAAATAATATAAAATATGATATGATTGATGGATAACAATTTGATAAAAATACGTGATATTTTAAAGCATTTAATAAAATTAATTTTGCTATTAACTGAAATTAATTTTAGAGAAAATTAGTTTAGGGCCCCTCTTTTACTTTTCGTAATGAAAGAGATTCACAAAATTATTTTTTGATATCTAAGGTCCCTAAATATATCCTCTCTTTGTCTCTCCTTCCGTGCCCAATCTAAACGAAGAGCTATCATTGAAAGCTATGGACAAACAACTCTCTCTCCCTCTGTACCGAGCTAGCACCACTGCAAAGCATCGACCAACACCAACCTCAACACCACGCGTAACCATGGCATCAAGCTTCTGATCAACTCTCTCTCTCTCTGCAGTGTCAGATTTGAAAAATATATACATGTACATGGACCAGCTGCTGTTATCTTCCCGACAAACCAGCAGCAGGTGGCAGCTGCTGCGACTGCTTCTGTTCAACCTGGAATTTGAGCCAAAATTTATCCGTACCATCGGAAGCTATGAACAAACAACTTTCTCTCCCTCTGCATCGAGCCAGCACAACTGCGAAGCATCGACCGACGCCAACCTCAACACCACGCGCAACCATGGCAACAAGTTTCTGATCAACTCTTTCTCTCTCTCTCTCTTTCTCTCTCTCTCTTTGCAGTGTCGGATTTGAAAAATATATACATATGCATCATTGCACCATCACGGCCGCCCAAATCTCTGTATTCTTTTTCTCCTAAATCTGGAAAACCCAGATCGTTGCGATGTTGATTGGGGAAGAAAGGGGGAATATCAGGGTCTTCTGCAGGTGCAGACCATTAAGCCAAGATTATAGCGACCCCGGTCTTTTCCCATTTGATTATTGTATCCGGACTTATGTTCCGTGGATTCCGTTGTCATATTGTTTTCGTTGTTGTCCTTTGATTCCTTGTTCTTTGGTTATAGGATGCTTTGGGCAGGTTGATTGCAGGTTGGTTGGGTTTAGAAACCAATACTTGATGTTGCTTTTTGGTCGCCGAGCGAGCTTCTCTTCGAGCGAGATCCTTCTTTTTGGTTCGTCGCTCGAGCGAGCCTTTCTTGGCTCGAGCGAGGGTTGCGTCCAGTGCTAGACCTGAACGCAGTGTTTGTTGGCTCGAGCGAGCTTCCCTTCGCTCGATCGAGCTGGTTTGTCTTTGGCTCGAGCGAGTTTCTCTTCGCTCGAGCGAGGTCTGTTTCTTGTGTCCGTCGCTCGGCGACCATGTTTTTCGCCGAGCGAGCCATCCCAAGATTTAAAGGCAAAGCCGGGATTTTTAGGGCAGTTTTTCATTCTTTTTGATCCCAAACCCTAAAGTCCGACTTTTCTTCTTCTCTAAACACCTTTTCCCTAGGTTTGATCTAGTTAGGTGTGTTTCTACCTTAGTTCCTTTACAAATAAGATAGAGGAGAGAGAGGGCTTTCATTTAATCGGAAAAATCTTGGATTTGGAGCACTTTGAGGTTTTGGGCATCATCTTCATCTTCTTCTTTTCGAGCTATATCTTCGAGGTAGGGATTCCTACTCCATTTATAATGCTTTTAATCCTAAGTATTGGTATTTTGGTATGTGGGGTAGTTTGGTTAATTTGGGAGAAACCCTAGGGTTTGTCATAGATTAATTTATATAACCAATTTAAGGGAAGATTGTGATATTGGGTAGATTCATGAGATTGGGGAATTTAGTGATTTAATGTTGTATTTGGTTAGTTTAAATACTTACCTTGAGGATGTTGAAATTACATGTGTTGCTATAGTAATTTCTTGTTTAGAAATAATTGTTTTGGGCTATCGGTGGAGGATAGCCATGATTGTTGTAGACATTGCATGTGGATTAGGCAAATTGAAACTAATCATTTGGTTAAGTTGTTGAGTATAAAGGTTGGAATATTACATTGAATTTATGTATTGATTTATTGTGTATATGACTTTATGTTTATGTGCATTACTTGTGTATGGGAGGAGATAGGGATGTACTCCGGTTTAGGGAAGATGGGGATGTACCTCTAAACCGTTAATGATTATGGGAAGATAGGGGATGAACCTGTGGTTCTTGCTTATATGCGCCTATAGCAGATACAAATTTCATATGCTTATCTAGTTGATATGATACATCACCAAAATGTGTATCGTTGGGAAGTGAAGTATGGAAGTGACTTCGATTGTGATTGATACAATACCAACTTGTGTATTTGTTACGTCATATGCGAGGTTTAACTTGATTTGGTAGCCCTGTTGAATTGGAACGTTCGTTAATAAGAGATGAAATCCCCGTTGAGTTATCTGGGCTGTGTTCGAGCCATAATTGGAAGGTGAATTATGCCATAGACAAAGTGTCATAGGCAATGTAGACGTTTGTGACATGAAATTGTAAATAGATTATTTTGTGTTAACCATGTATCAGATGCTACTGCTTTAGTTAATTCTTATGCTTGGTTTAGTATTTCTCTACTGGGCTGTGGCTCACCCTATATGGGAACTTCATTTTCAGGTTCAGGTGGTTCACTACCTCCAAAGACTTAGCTTGTGAGGATTTGGACTTGAAGACTTGTTGTATTTGGTTTAGTTGTTTATTTGAATTATGTAAACATTCAAGCCTAGGGCTTTATTTGTTTTGAGTTAGAACTCATGGAATTGTGTCCAAGTGTTGGCTTGGCAAGATGTAAGCCCGTAGGGCATTTATTTTGATATTTTATTTCGTAATACTCTGATGATTGAAATAATATAATGTTTTCTGTTAATAAGGCATGTCATGTTTTATATTTAATGGGCTTAATTTTGAGGGCGTGACAAAGATGAAATTACAAGTGGGTCTACTTTTGTAGTTGATTTTGATTTATCTCAGGAAAATGAGTTGCAGATTATTTGCTCTGATTCTTCGAGAAAGCAATTCAAGTTTGATAATGTATTTAGGCCTGATGACAATCAAGGTAACTTGAAAAGTTACAATTGGTAATTTGCTTCTTACAAATGAATGAATTTATTTAACAGATTTTGTACTATTTTAAGGTTTTAATCCTTTGATTGTTATGCAGAGGCTGTTTTCGTTCAAACTTCACCAATAGTGACTCATTTCCAAAAGTGCATCTGAGGATTGTATTTGTTCCTCTGCTAAGTTCATCTACTGTATAGTTTAACATGTAACGTTTTGATCAGGCCTCTACTTTGAACTGAAATTTCTCTAGGTTGGTCTAGAGAAATTCTCTAGTTTGAACTGAAATTTCTTTGGGTTGGTCTAGAGAAATTCTCTGATTTGGATTAAAAATTTCTCTGGATTAGTCCTTGGTATTAAGATTTTTCAACATAGAGTTTGTCATTTATCTTATTTCCATCATCAACCTCTATGTCATGTTGCATCTCCAAACCACCCCCTAATGTTGAATCACAAGCTTTGCCTTTCATGATCATTTCATTCCCAGAATTGTCATCAATCTATTCTCAACATTTTCAACTCAGAAAATTTCTCTGAACCAATTTTCTCTGGACCAGAATTCTCTGGACTAATTTTCTCTGGATTAACTTGAGGAACTTTAGATATTATGAAAATATTAGATGTCCTTTATACTATAAAATCTTAATACAAGGGACCTTAAAAAAAAAAAAACCCCTTAATTTTATTTTTACTCTTAGTTAGCATTTATGGTAGGTGTAATACTTGGAATCGAATAATGTCTGTGTGATATAGTTTTATTTGTTCTTATATTTCTCTAATCGATTGTGAAAAAAATAAATTAAAAAAAGTTTGTAATTATTTGTCAACAATATGTATGTATGTAGAATAATTTTGAATTTCACGTTACATAAAAAATTGAACATTCAAATGAAAAAATTGAATAAATCTGAGTGCACAGGCGATAATAGAATAAGACACAAAAATAGGATGAAGGAATCCACCATTCATCTAACATCTACATCTCACTTTATGAAAATCTTCGACCATTATAGCACAGAAAGAGAAGGCCATTTAAATACTCTCCCATGGCTGGACTTGGACTTCTAAAGAGACCACAAAGCCTGGGGTTGTACTTGGGCCTGGAAGACTTGGGTAGTGTGAGGATGGGCACAAAACCAATATGAACAATGAGCTGGGCCTGGACCAAGATTTACTATTCAGTCTCAACTCAATTCAGAAAAATAAAAGGATAACTTACCTATTTGCTTGTGAACCTTAATATATAGCCGCTTTTTTATTTTTTTATTTTTACATAGAGATCTCTATTACATAATAAATAGGTAAGAAATGTCCATATCATTATATTTTTATTTTAAATTTAAAAAATTATTAATGAGAGTTTTCAAACTTGAAATGACATAGTGGCCCTGTTTAATAGAGCTGTGGAAAAGTACTTATAATTTATGTCTAAACAGGTCATAGCTTATAACTATGAACATAAGCTGATTTCTGACTTATAAATTAAGCATCGCCTGCCCCACTTAAAGAATAAACTGATTTCTGACTTCCAAAAAGCTATAAGCTATAAGCTATAAGTTAAACCAAACACATCAAAATAGCTTAAATTAAGCTGAAAATGAAATAAAGACTTTTAAGTCGCACCAAACAGTATGATTTATAACCTATTGATTTTGAATTTCAATGATATGTTACAATCTTATAAAATGAAATGGAGATATAAAAAGGATTAGAATCCTAGAAGGGAAATAGGAGAAAATAATTAACTACACTCGCAGCAGTAAGATTCATATTCAAGCAAACATCATGTGTTGATAAGGTGTGCCTCATTTTTTATTTTTTATTTTTTTAAACAGATAAATTTAGACAAAACAGTAAAACAAACATTAAGAAGTATCAATTAAAGAAGCAAGAGCAGGATGGGAGCAAGAAACCCAATCAAGAGGGAGCTAATCCTGGAGGAAAGCTTTCGCCACCCAGTGAGCCACCTTGTTAGCAGTCTTGGAAAACCAATGGAAAGACAAATTCCTTTGCTCTGCCATTCTCTTGATGTCACTAATGCTGTGTTTGGTTGGAAGATTTGGAAATGAAAAGGAAAAAGGTAAGTGCAATATAAATAAAATATATTTACATTTCACCTAATTTCACACACCTTCTCTATCATTTTCCAAATTTCTCATCAAATCTCTTAAACAAACACAGTATACAAATGGCCCTACATTCCCATAGAGGAACAATATCAGAGACGCTCAGATGAATGACCAATTGGTTATCTCCCTCAATCTCCACATTAGGTAATCTGCTAGAAAGAGCCAATAAACAAGCCCATCGGCAAGCTAAGGCCTCACCTTGAAGAGAGGAAGAGACAAAAATCTTTTTATGCTAGGGATCATGAAAAAATGTCATGAAGATGATCATGAAAGATTCTCTACTTTTGGATTACACATACAATAAAATACTACACACTAATCAAAGGATGAAAAATCTTCATGATGTATTTCATAATATTTTTTTCATGATCCCTATTATTACTTATCCAATAACTTCCCCTTAGAATCCCGCAAAATAGCTACAATCGAGGCCTGATTAGAGCCCTTCTTGGTGGCCACATCACAATTAATCTTGAAGAAACCATGGATAGGAGGTTGCCAACCATTGACACTTCCTGAATTCCTCACAAATCAAATTTTGTTTGTTAATAAATTGTTACTTTCATTGCAAACCTTGATCATTCTGTACACAAAACCCATAATACACTAATTAAAATTTCAACCACACTTACGAATTTATAATAAATTTCTTGACAAACATATTGAGTACATAGTTTTCCGTTATTCTTCTCAAACTCATACCTTGGCAAACTTTATAGCTTGCTTATCAATTGTAGGGCTAACCTTATAATAGTTCTTCAAATATTCTCCCACAACCACTTTCTTATAACCCTCATTGCTCGACCCGTAACCATCTACCACGGGTTCAATCTATGCTTGGGCGGGCGGGTTATAGAACAAAGAAATCAAAAATCGCTCCACATCCATCTGGGTCACAACCCGGTGCCATGGGCTCTTCAACCTTCCACCACTCATAATCTCCAACAAGTCCCCTACACTGACCAATAGCACATCAGCCGGCCAAGGCCCCTCATTGCTCGACCCGTAACCATCTACCACGGGTTCAATCTGTGCTTGGGCGGACGGGTTATAGAACAAAGAAATCGAAAATCGCTCCACATCAATCTGGGTCACAACCCGGTGCCATGGGCTCTTCAACCTTCCACCACTCATAATCTCCAACAAGTCCCCTACACTGACCAATAGCACATCAGCCGGCCAAGGCACTGCGACCCACTTCAGGTCCCGGAGCACTTGGAGTCCGCTGGTGGACCCAAACTGCATTAAAAAGGTGAGGGCGCTGCCATCTATGTGTGGGGTTAAGCCTAGGGCCAAGTCGGGTCTTGGGCAGGGTGGGTAGTAATTGACCCGAACATTGATCTCACTCTTTTTGTGATCAAAGTTTTGGAGGAAAGCATGGTTTTCTAGTGATAAGGCTTCTGCTAGGGCCACTAGTAAGTCATTGCAAACTTTTCTTGCTTCTTCCACGTATTTCTCCATCACTTGCCTGTCATAAATTTTTTTTAGATTGTGTTTCAATTATGGATTTGAGTAAGGATTTAAGAGAAAATGTGAGCAAAATGTGAATAAAATATAACTACATTTCACTTATATTACACCTATATTTTTTCTTTTCCTTTCAAATTCCTATCCAAATGCTTAATTTGATTTTAGAAATGATTTATCAGGCTGTAAAATCATATATATATATATATTAATTTGTTATCTATAGTTTCATTTGAATCAATTTTGTTCTTTAATTTTTTTACAATGTATCATTTTAATCCAATTGATAAAATTTATTAAGAAATTAAATAAAATCTAAAAGCAAAATGGTCCATTCAAAATGAATTGACCATTTTAAATTGGAACCCCTCAAATGAATTATTTTGCCCATTCATTTAGTTTATTTTTTTTAAAAAAATTATTAATTAAATTAAATTGACACAATATAAAAAATTTAAAGATTAAATATAAGTTACAAGTGTAATTTGCCAAAATAATGAAAATGACAAGATTTGAATCTTGGACTTCTTGAAATCAAAATTATGATATCATGTTAGATCATTAATTGACCTAAAAACTTAAATTATTGAAAAATGAATGCAACAAAATATATATGACAAGAATATATATATACATATTGAGTTAACAATTTGCTTTTAAAAAAATCTAGTTGTAGAAATTAAGGGCACATCTATATATTATATAAGGAGAAATGAGTTTTTAGGAAGAAACTTTTTAGGACGTCTAAACCCTCATTCTAAAATTATTAAAATTTTAATTTATAAAATAGATTAAAAAAACAAATTATTGGCTAATATATTTAATTGATTATTAATTATTTTAAAAATAATAATTATCCCTTAATTTGATGGATTTCAAATGAAAAGATAACAAAATATTTCATAATCTCTCTTACCAATTTTCAAAAAATTAAACCTTACTTGCTACTCTTTCTCTTCCTTCGCCAAACTATATCTCTAATAAAAAAAACCTACCTAACACAGTTTCAAATTTTTTATTTTTTAAAAATGTCATATATAACTTGCTTATCTCTAAAGAGATTATATCATGCAAGAGAACATCACACCATTTTTATTATTTTTTTTCTAAGGTTGTTAAAGATTAGTCAATATTCAATTTTTTTCCTACTCAATATATTTTTATTTTTTAACAATACTATTTTTCCATTCTTTTACCTCACATCACTTTCAGTCTCTTTTTTTGCTTGAAGATCTATACTATGTATCTAAGGAAATACAGTGGACGTGCTCTTATAAGTTTCAAACTCATCACATCATTTCCATTTCAAATAAAAATTATTTTCTTTAATAATTTAATAATATATGTTCTTAGAATAATAGTTATCTGAATACAAACTTATCAACAAGAAAAAAAAGAAAAGAAAAAAAAGTAAAAGCTATCACAAAATTCAAAAATATTTAAATTGAAAATCTATATAAAGATAATCTATATTTATCAACAAAATTCAAAATAAAGATAATTTAAATTTAAATTTGAATATATAATAAAGATAATCTATATTTATCTATCCAATTTCACACTTCTATCCTCCTATATAAACAATTATATTTCAATTGATTATAAACACATATAAAACTATTGTGTTGCTCTCTCTCTCTCTCTCTCTCTATATATATATAATTTTATATTGTTATAGGTATGGTTGAATGCTTCACACATTTGCATTCCCTCTCTCTCTATATATATATATATATATATAATTTTATATTGTTATAGGTATGGTTGAAATCCTACACACATTTACATTTTTTTGTCGAAATTTAAATTTTTTTTACAGGTGACATCATAAATATAATATCAAACTTGACGGCTAGAGAGTTTTTGAATTTCTTTTTATTGCATCAATTTGAATATTATGTACTAAAATTACAAAAAAAAAAAAAATGTGTAAGAAAATTATTTGTGTGTATCATTCACATAATGAATTCCCACCAAACTAAAAAACGCTTTCCTATTTGAGAATCTTAGAGTAATTTAACTTAGTCATTGAGTGTCTATTATATTTTTTGGAACCAGCTCCTTTCCAATAACTAGGGGGTATTGTTCGGCATTGGTGGGCCTTGAGCTAGGCTCATGACGATAATCCAAACCGTCAATGTGTTGAACATGTTGAGTGCATCATTTCTGCAAAAAATCATATTAATTGGATATCGATAACCACTTGATCAGATCACATTTCAATATAATTTTCAAAATAAATTGTGATAAAAGTGTGATTTGAGTGGTTATCGATATCAGATCAACATGATTTTTTGCAGGAATAATGTACTCGATGGGTTCTACATATTGAACAGTTTGAATTATCGCCATGGGCTCGGATCAGGGCCCAACAATGCTGAACAACACCCTCCAGTTACTGGAGAGGAGATGCCTCCATATTTTTTTGCGTAAAATTTTATCTTTTGAGGATATTTTGGTGATAGGTTCACATAATTTTGTGATTTATTTTTATGTAATATTTAATTTTGCTCTTTTACATTTAATATCAAATTTATTTTTTAATAAGAAACTTGAATTATTGAGTTTTTTATTAATTTATTTTGTTTTGTTTGTGGGTTGATAGTAGAATATTATTTTTATTATAGCAAAACATAGTTTTCAATTATATGATACTTATTAATTTTTTGCTACAATTGTTTTTGATTTATTTGTTTGTTTAATTGAATTATTTTTTTATATTTTTGGTTATCAAAATCTCATTGAAAATAAATATTAAAAGACAATCAATGTAAATAATATTAAATCTAAAATCATAACATATCATATATTTTACAATTATTATTTATTTTAAATCATATGATGCACGAATTAGCTAGTAATAATTGACCATAACATGACAAGAACAGTTGTCCCACTTAATGAAGAAATCTCAAAAGTAGTCAGTTATTTAGTGCGGTCCAGCCCATAATCCTCCAACCCTAAAATAAATCCAAAATTATCATGTCTTGATTGATTTGCCACAATGAATTAACTGATGATGATATTAGATTTAGTAGTCTAAAATTCTAAATGGTTGTTTCCATCTGAATCACATGGTCATTGTGAGGGCCCAAATTGATTTGAAAATCTACTTTTGAGTTAAAGATATAAGGGGTATATGGTGTAGATTAAGCCGTTTATAATTTATTTTAATTTGAAAGTTTATATCAGACTGTTTTGTATGATTTTTGTTTATAGCTTATTAATTATAAATAATTGAATTAAGCATAAATAACTTAAATAAGCAGATTATCTAAAAGTTAGGGGATGGTTTCTTTTAATTTTTAATTTTTAATTTTTAATTTTTAATTTTTAATTTTTAATTTTTAATTATTAGCTTTTAGCTTATAATAAATTATACCAAATAGACCCATATTCAGAATCATAAGTTTCTTTTAGAAGTAAATATTCAAACAAAAAATATGCTAGATCTGAAACAAAATGGTGTATGGAATGAATTCCATTGTGAATGCCACATTATTTTATATGAATTTCATAAGAAAAATATCATATCAATGTCAAATGGGGTAATTTTATAGATTGGTGAGAATTTTTTACGTGCAAGTTTCAACTGTGTTTGCATTCAAAATTATTCTCATCCATTTATAAATCTTTTTGATCTTCAATGCTGACCTTTTATTTCCCATATATAAATTATATTTATAAATAATTTTGGAGTTTTTTTATTTAGTGAATGTTCGGAAACTTTCAATAAGTCATGTTTTTTTTTTTTTTTTTTTTTTGTCTTTAGTAACATTTTTTCAAAATTATACCCAAATTTTTTATTTTATTTTATTTTTGGATCCGTCTTGTATAGAGGGATTTTTAAAGTAAAAAAAGTGAGAACTATTTTTTTTAAAAAAAGTCCACTATTTTGTTTGGTTGATTTTGTTTTTCAGAACCTTTTTTTTCTTCTTTTTTTTTATAAATTTTTTCAGTTATCTCATCGAGTAGAATTTAAAAATTTATTTATTTTTTAAAAACAAAACTAAAAGTGAAAATAAACAAAAAAACAAACCCCAATCAGGCAGGTAGTTTACCTGAAGTTGGGTGGCTTTTGAGGCCAAACAAGGAGTCCATCGGTAGCATCCTTGGGAGCAGCTTTCATGGTCAACCGATCAATCCAATCCAACGGCTGATCCTCCGACTTCACAAAATTCCGACCATAACCCATGTTGTCAACATCCATATAAGTTCCAACACTCTCTCTCTTGTCTTCAAACGACAATCCAAAGAACCCCTTCACAACATCCTTAACATCCTCCAAAACACAACATTCGATCCCATGATTCACAATCAAGAACATACCCATTTCCTTGACCACACTGGCTAGCCTGGCTAGCTCTTGGGTTCGACCCTCTGACCCCAACCCATGATATCTCAGTTTAGCCACATCTATGGGTGGAAGGAGGGTCTCTGATGAGTCCGAGCCATCTTGAACACATGAGGTGGGGACTAATAATGGGCTGTCTGGTTTCAAGCTTATGAACCTTTTGGGCAAGTCTTTGAGGCCTTTTAGGGCGAGTTCTTGAACCACTGGAACCCTAGTGGCTCGGAGATGGCCATTTCGGTCTATGAATTTGGTTTCATGGAAGTAACCATCTTGTTTGATGTCCATTTTGGTCTATGAATGTGGTTTTTCAGATTATGAATGTGTGTAATTATGCAGGAGTTTGGTGGTGCGTGTGGGGGAGGAAAGTTTGGACAGTGTGAAAGAAACAAGGAAAAGGTTACTATAATGTATGTCGTTTTTGGGAGCAATTATTGAAGCGTGTTATCAACCTTTAGTATGGCATTACTCTTCAGATTACAAAATTAAATTTATTTTCTAAATTTAGTAATGTATTAAAAATATAATTAGTTGATAATTAAATATATTTTAATTAATAATTAATCATTTTCTTAGCACATTATTGAATCTACAAAGTGAATTTACAAAATAAACTTGTATATCATTTTACTCCTTTTTAATGTGATTGGCATTCAGTAAATAGATTAAGAATTTAGACCGCAAAAAAATAAATTAAAATAAAATAAAATAAAAAAATAAAAAATGGTCGGTTGTTAACAATTGCCAATCACCGACAACAATTTCGATCTCTAATGAAATTGTTAATTAACTTGTTAGTATAGTAAGATGTAAATTGTAATGCAAACTACAAGGGTTTGATTGAGATTTAAAAGTAAGGTTTAAGATTTTGAATTCAAGTCATCTCAAAGGATTATTAGAAATTTGTTCGGTTATTAATTTCAGAGTTTAGTTAAGCTGCGCACAAATTAATCCCATACACAATTATCAAAATTAAAAAAAGATACCTAGAATGCTTATTAGAGAGGATAGAGAGAGACGGAGAGGAAGAGGGGGGGTTTACAATTTTCATCTTAACTACCTGGGTAAATTATGTAAATGGTTCATGTAGTTTAAATGATGTATTAATTTGGTTCTTATTATTTTAATTTCTCAATTTTGTCTTTTAATTTAATAGATTGTGTCATATTGGTCCAATAAATAACGGTCATCAGGTTTGGTAGACGGAAAGTCATTACGTGCTCAAATGATGTGTCAATTTGGTCATTGTTGTTTACACATTGTGTTAATTTAGTCCCTATTATTTTAATTTGCTTAATTTTGACAGGGACTAAATTGATACATCATATAAACTGTAGAAATCAAATTGACACATCGTTTGGGTTTCTGTCTACCAAATCTGACCACCGTTATTTATTGGACCAATATGATATAATCTGTTAAATTAAAGAACAAAATCGAACAAATTAAAATAATAAAAATCAAATTAATATATCATATAAATTATGGATACCATTTACATTATTTACCCTAACTACTTAATACACATTTTAACACTACTATTTGAACATTATTCACTCTATAACTAACCCACAAAATCGAATCTCACTTTTACTACTTTTGTAATTAGCACATAATTTTAGACATTCCATTATATTTTTATACCTCCAACTTTTTCTCTTTTTCTCTCTAAACATCTGTTACATTATAATGGATTGTTGACTTTGTTCATAAGACCTTGGTTGTATCATCCATCGCTAAAAAATGTAACCAAACTCAAAGAAATATATGAAAGGAACCAAACAAAAATTTAAAAATTTTAAGTTTAACTCCTTAGGTTACGGATGCGGATTTTACTTGAGATTTGTCCGATCTATATAGAGAGAATATTTTGTGTGAGTTTTGAGATTAATTGAGTGTGCGTAAATTGATTCGGATATCCGGTTATAAAAAATAAATAAATTATAGAATTGTTTTTATTATTATATTATAATATAACTAGTGTATATCTTATTGGAGAGTTATAAATTAGTGTGTGTTAGGCTGTATTTGGTTAGAAGATTTGGAGAGAAATTTAGAATCGGAAAAGGAAAATGTGTTTGAAATTTAGATATATTTTATTCACATTTCACCTACTTTTTTTTTTTTTTTTTCCAAATCTCTTTTTAAATCTTCCAATCAAATATAACCTTACGGTGCAGATGAAAACCGTGATGTTACTTGTATCACTGCACAAACGACACTTTTATTTTTATGATGGGTAAATTACACTTACACTCTAGAAATTTGGTCTAATTACATTCCATTCCTTGACGTTTTAAAAATTATATTTCCATCCTTGCGGTTAATAGTCTCATTTCACAAACCCCACATTTACATAAATAGCAAAAACTCCTAATAGAAAAATAGAGAAAATTACATTGAAAAAAATAAATAAATAAAGCAAAGGAAAAGAAAAGGAAAAAAAAAAAAAAACAGAGGAAGTAAAGTAAAGAAAAAAGAGAGAGAGAGTGCATAAATTCAATATTTTTATTCCATTTAAATAATTACAATGACGAGGGTTAATATAATTTCTCAAACGTCAGGGGTAATATATATCAAAACCCAAACCAAGTACCTCTTGGTGAGAGACCAACAAACACATACAACACACTTCCAGAGCTTACAATACAGCAACAGATACACAAAGACAACAGATATACAAAGACAGCAGTAACATATAGCAACAAAAGATACCAAGACAACAGAGAAACCTTATATTAACAGCAGCCCAGGTCATTTTAAATCCACCCAAAATACCAAACCAGCAACCATTACAGACTAGACCCCATCAAATACAACCTAAAAAATAGCCCTCAGATTCTAGCAAACCTAGAAACAACCCTCAGATTATATCAGCCCTTAGATTCTAGCAAACCCATACATCAGTGTATAATAGCAGCCTAGGTCACTTTGGCCTCGTTTGGGAACAGGCTAATTTAGTAACTTTTTGGCTAATTGGCTAAAAAGGTTAGTAAGAAAAACCTGTATGTTTGGGCCAACTTTTTGGCTAATTACGAAACGACGTGCAAAAAGTAGAGAGAAAAGGGAATCTTTGACTTTTTGGTATGGGTTGTTGGCTTTTTGGCTAAAAAGGTAACTTTTTGGCTAATTGGCTATTTTAGCCTCTTGCCAAACGAGGCCTAAATCCACCCAAAATACCAAACCAAAGAACCACTCTGAGACTGACCCCA
Source organism: Camellia lanceoleosa (assembly GCA_025200525.1). NCBI lineage: Eukaryota > Viridiplantae > Streptophyta > Magnoliopsida > Ericales > Theaceae > Camellia > Camellia lanceoleosa. The sequence goes on along the minus strand of CM045760.1, from coordinate 192,077,343 downwards.
TCGATACAAACCAAATAATGACCCTCGATTCTAGCAGACCCGATACTTGACCCTCAGTTATATCAGACCATACACACTAGACATACCAGTCCAGGATCCAAATCAACAGGCAAATTATTGATTAAATCCATGGTTGTTCTCAACTGTATTCCTTAATCTAAGCCAAATTGTTGATTAAATCCATAGCAGAGTACATGTTCCCTTTTAAAGAAGCTTTAACCCATAAAGAAAATCTAATCTTAATAAGCTCACCTAACTTAGACCCACAAGGCTGCACTCCATTAAAAATACAATCATTTCTTAACTTCCAAATAGACCAAAGCACAATAGAGGGCAAGGCTCTCCACAATCTCCTAACTAGTTTCTTATGATTCCAACTTAACCACCAATGAAATAAGCCATCAATAGTCCTTGGCACCACCTATAGACATCCCCACCAAAGCATTAAATCAGACCACACCTGCCACGAAAATGGGCAATATAATAGGACATGAATAGCATATTCATTTTCAATTTTGCAAAAGGCACATAACACAGAAGAATTACTGTTTAGAACACCTATATATTGTAAAAGAACCCTTGTTTTAACTCTATTCCTCCATGCCAACCACCCAAAAAATTGAACTTTGGGGGGAATGCCATTATTCCACACAAACTTACAAATTTAGAGAGAAAGGCCTAAGAGAGAATCACTAGACCGATATATATCTGAGACCTTAAACCTGTTACCATTAGACCCATTCCAAACAGGGTAGTCTTCTTCATCAAGTCTCAGAGGAGGGGCCACTAGTAACACTACAGCCAACCTGTTAATGTTTGCCTTTTCCCAATCATATAATGACCTACGGAAGGAGAAGTTTCACTCCCCGGAGCTGGATTTTCTCTAAGAGAAATAAGACAGTGTGCCTTCCTTTGCAATTGACAAACTAAATAATCTAGGGAATTCATTTTTAAGGCACGTGCCTCCAACCCACTTATCATACCAAAACTTGATTCTACTCACATTGCCAGCCATTATTTGATACTTCTCCAAAAAGAACTCCACAAGAGATTGATTATGATTAGCAATTGCAAGAACATTTCCCCTAGATTCTAGAAAATCTAGCTGATGAGTTTATAGGTGGGAGCCAGTGAACCTCCTTAGTCATGTACTTGTTGCACAACATTTTTTTCTAAAGAGTATTTACTTCACTTCCAAATTTCCACCACCATTTAAGCAGTAAGCTTGCATTGACATCCTTAAGTCTTCTAATTCCCAGCCTACTTTGATTCAGACTTTTAGAAACTTCAATCCATTTCACCAAATGAACCTTCCTCTTCAAGCCATTCCCACCCCAAAGAAAAGAAGCTTCAAGCCTTTCAATCTCTCTAACCACTCCACAAGGCATTCTGAACAAAGATAGATAATAAATAGGAAGATTAGATAAAAATAGACTTAATCAAAGTTAATCTACCTGCAAAGGAAAGAAGCCTTCTCTTCCACCCAACCTAGACTTTACTGTATCCAGAACTGGCTTCCAAGTAGATTTTTTTCCTGGATTGGCTCCCAAGGGCAAACCCAAAAATTTAAGTGGCAGTCCATGGACTTTGCAATTCAAAATATCAGCATAAGACACCAAAGTTTCCTTCTCCATTCTAACTCCATACACCACACTCTTATGGAAATTAATTCTCATGCCACAAAGGATTTCAAAACATCTTAGTATCCGCTTTGTGAACACTATTTGATCCAAATTTTCCTCACAAAAAATTATGAAATCATCCACAAATTGGAGATGGGAAATCACTACCTCATTTACTTCTACTTTTACCCTTTTGATAATACCTTTCTCATAAGCTTTGTTCATTAAAATATTCAAACCTTCAGCCACTATGTTAAATAGGAAAGGACATAGCGAATCACCTTGTTTGAGACCTCTCTGTGGTGAAAATTCCTTTGTAGGTGAGCCATTCACTAAAATAGACAACCTTGTTGTAGCAATACATTCCTTCATCCAGGATACCTATTTAGATCCAAACCCAAAATTATAAAGCATAGATACCAAGAATTCCCAATTAATAGAATCATACGCTTTCTCAAAATCAAGTTTGATAATAACACCTTTTCTTCTGTAGTTTTTCCATCCATCTACTATTTCATTAGCAATAAACACTCCATCCAATACACTTCTCCTCCTCCCCCTCCCCCAAGAAAGAAAATTGTGTTTCACCAATAACTGAAGGAAAAACTCTCTTTAGTCTAAGAGCCAGAACTTTAGAGAGAATCTTGTATAAACTACCCACCAAGCTAATGGGCCTAAAATCTGACAACCCAATGGGATTATCAGTCTTAGGAACAAAAATGATAAAGGAACTATTAATCCCATAAGAAAGCTTGCTACTAGCATGGAAATCCCTCAAAAACTACAAGACCTCCTGATGAACTAACTTCCAACATTTTTGGAAAAATAGAAGATTAAAACCATCAGGGCCTAAAGCCTTATCGCCATTACACTCCTTAACAGTTGCCCTAACTTCAGCTTCAGAGAAAACAGCTTCAAGATCATGATATATAGAACTATCTTGAACTAATTTAAAGACACCTCCCAGAGCTGGTCTTCTTGCCCAACTTTCAGAGTACAACCTCTTAAAGTGTTGTAACACCCCATACCTTTCCTTAGTTGGCTCCTTAATCACCTCTCCTTCATCTGTGATGGAATTAATTGAATTTCTACTCCTTCTGCTGCTAGCCATAATATGAAAGAACTTTGTATTCTTATCCCCATTAATGGTCCAGTTTACTCTAGATTTTTGTTGCCATAGCCATTCTACCATTTTACTAAGCTTCCAAACTTCACCCCTTACTTCTCTTCTTCTAGCCTTCTCAGCCACAACTAGAACTCTATTGCCAAGATGTCCAGCTTAACCAACTCCTCCTTAGCCTTCTTGAGTTTTGTTACTAAATTCCCAAAAACTTCAAAATTTCATTTTTTCAGCTCCACCTTCAGCATTTTCAACTTTTGGAACAACACATACCCTGCTTTCCCAATAATCCTAGAATCATGCCAAACCTATACCATAAATGAGAGAAAAGATTGGATGACTAGACCAAGCATTAATAAACCTAAAAGGCTTAGGCCCCCAGTCCCTTTCATCATCCATAAGCAATATAGGACAATGATCAGAAAACAACCTAGGAAGACCCCACTCTTTGAAATTAAATTTCAGTAGTCATTTTGGATTAAGCAAAAATCTATCAATTCTACTCCATTTTTCCTTATCTTGAGCATTACACCATGTGAACTTTCTACCTAACGGAGGTAGATCATTCAACTCATAATTCTCAATGAAAGAGTTTAAATCTATTATCCTTTTATCTCTTCTGGAACAACCCACACTCTCACCAATATTTCTAATCTCATTTAAGTCTTCTCCCAAACACTATGGCTTTGGGAACTCAGATTTTAGTTTGAGTAAGGTGTCCCAAAATTAACATCTATTACTCACCTCATTTGGTGCATACACATTCAAAATAGAATAATCAAAGGTATTCAACAATTTACCTGATATGAGAATAAATCTTCTGTTACAACAGCAATCCACCATCATAAAAACATCTGGGTCCCATATGCAAAGAAGACCCCAATAGATCTATCAGAACCCACTACCATAAAATCCATGTTTCTCTTTCCCTACAAAGCTCTTACCTCATTCTCAGAAATAGAAACCTTCTTTGTCTCTAACTTTCCCAATCCTCTAACATTCCAAGACATTAACTTCACAATTAAACAATTATAACACCAAAATTCAGCCCCAAATAAATACCAAACCCCTATTCTTTCCTCTTCTCCTTCCTTCTTGCTCTGTCAACTAACTCCAGATCCACCATCTTTTCCAGAGTTTTAGACTCTTTGCCTTTGTAATTGATGCCCAGGATTTTCCCCAACTATATGTTAGTTTGTGCCTCACTAAGAATGTGATTCAAGTTGCCAGAACAGTTGAAGCAGAAAGAGGGCACGTTTAGGAGTGGGCTTGCTTGATGATGCCCCTTTATGACCATACATAGGAGCAATATAAGAATACCCAGAAACCTCAGCGAGGAATTGAGTTGCATAAGAAAATCTTACCATTCTTTTACCTTTGTTTTTTGACTTCAGCCCATTAGTAAAGCTGCCATTATAACCATTTGGTTTTGTTTGCCCTTTATACAAACAAGGCCTTGTAGATGCCCAATTAGTATTAGTATTGGGGTTTGAATTTGGCCCCCTCACCAAAATACCTAATCTATTATTCTCCACTGGGTTGTGAAAATAGCCCAAGTTAACTTCCAAGCTAATACCATGCCTATGACTAGCTGACCCACTTAGACACTGAATAAAACCGAGTGTAGCTAGCTGCTCATTAACACTTAGATTATCATCATTAGCCTCTAGGCTGCCCTCTGCCACCGCCATCTCTGTAACAACCTGAAAATTTAAATTGTCCCTTAAATTTTATATTATTATTCAAAATTATTTTCTGAGTATTATGATATTTTTATTATATTTTCCTAGACCAAAATATACTAAAATACATCATTTTCTATACAACAAACGATACGTGCCCCCTAAGACTGCTTGCCGCCTACGCCTCCTTTACTATATAAATAGCTACATATTAGCAGCATCATCATCACCAAACTCTCTTATTCTCTCTCTCTCTCTGCTCTCTGCTCTCTGGCGTCCAAGTTTTATATATAAAACTTTATTTTACGTATGTTTTGAGTTATCATAACTTATTTTACGTAAGTTGTGTTTTATAAATTATATTAGTATTTTTAATTATGTTATTTATTTTATGAACCTTATTTTATATACTAAGGAAAACCCATGGATATAACTGTTTATTAAAATGTGTTTTGAGTAATTATTTTATAAGTATTACCACGGAGGTTCCATGCTTTGGGAGGCTTAAATAACCATTGGCCCTCTGATTAGTCACGTTGTGACTCTCTGTCTGTCATGGATCCACTGACACTATGATTTCTGGTGTGGAGTAAAGTGCTGTATGGAGCTAAGTGCTATACTATTGTGGGAGCCACCTCTAGAGTTCGTACAAGCCATCTATTGAGTCCATACATCTGTTCTGTTCTGTATTGTGGTTTATGATTTCTGGTTTGGAGCAAAGTGTCATATGGAGCTAAGTGCTACACTATGGTGAGAGCTACCTCTAGAGTTTGTACGAGCCACCTCTTGAGTCCATACATCTGTTCTGTTCCATTCTGTACCGTGGTTATGCTTATTTTGTTTATATGATTTCTGTATTATATGTCAAATGATTTCCGTATTATATATTCTGCATTTTAACATCAAGCTTTGTTTAGCCAATAATTATCCATAATGAATTTTATGCCCTTACGCTCTTAGTATAATATTTCTCACTTTGCCATGTGCTTATAGCTGTTTACCAATTTTTAGGAAACAGTGCAATTTAGAAGAGTCTTAGACGCGGGGACGGCGGAATAGACACACACAACACTTTTATGGTATTTTTATATATAAATATAAGCCTTTTTGATCAATAAATTTTGTTATAAAAATAGAAGCTCCAATGATTATTTTGATACCCTCATTTAAATATTTTTCCGCTCGCGTTTAGTAATTTGTTTAAGAATTGGCTGGAGGTAACTCCAGTTATTGGCCATCACGATACTTAACCTTTGGGTACGGGAAGTGGGTCGCAACAATCTCCATACGCTCCTCAACCACCAAGTTGTTTCCCACGCCACTTTCAGTCTCCTCTATAATAGTGTCCACCTGATTGTTTGTCAGAACATTGTCAACTTCTTTATTTTCCACGGCCAAATTAACATCAGGTTGATCACCAACACCCACCCCAACAGGTTTAGGCTGAACAACCTCGTTTGAGTTTCGATCCTCCCCCACCTCACTAGACATAATGCTACCACTGTCAACTAGAATATGCAATTGTTCTTTGCATTCCAAAACTAAATGAAATCGACCTTTGCATTCTAGATTAATGGTTTGATTTATAAACTCCATACAACCCGTTGCAACTCGAATTCTTCCATAACTAAAGAATTGTGGTTGACTGATATTCCTATCCAAACTAAGAACACTGCCCCAGATACTACCAATCTTATTGAAGGTGTTTCTATTCCACATACTCAGAAGGACATCATAACACTTGAGCGATAGACACCTCTCTTGCTCTGCATATACTTCTGGTTCCCAAAGTTTGATAAATTCGCACCATTCCTTGAACCATTATTTGATCGACAAGAACTATGACAAGATATCCTCTTTTGATGAGAAAGTCAACACAGCAGTCCTGTCACTCCTATTTCTAACCAATACATACCCCAATCCTGTCTCTTTAAGCACCATCGCAATACCCTTTAACAACATACTATCATACAACCAGCCATGCCCTTCTTCATTTACCTGAATCGTAGATCCTTTTTTACTCATCGGAACCTTAACGCCTGCTTTTACTACATCAACAAATGATCTTTGAGAACCATAGTGATCTCGATCATACCTTCCCTTAACGACCTTCCCTCCGCTACTCCCTTCAAATTGGTTTCTGTCACGGCCCAAACCCGCCCCTGTAGGTATAGCATCGTAACCAGCCAGTAATCCTTGGATTACCGAAGGCCTCTGAACAGATTAACAAAATTAAGGGGCTAGCGGAATCAAATACATAAATATAGTTGTCCAATAAGCTGTGCTGACTTACATGAAACAGAATATTTAAAACTTTATGTTTTATGTACGTAACTGGTAGTCAACCATACATTATACCCACACACATTACAGTATTTTAAGTACAGCCAACGACACCAAATCAAGTCTTATATAAACAGAAACCACAGAACTTAAACACAGGACGCTTCGGGAATCTCCATGTGAGGCACAATGATTGGCTGACAACGGAACACAGATCCAGGCAAAAGCCTTCAGACTCGAACTCCAAAATGCTCACCTATACATACATATATATATATATACAAACAGTGAGCTAAAGCCCAGTAAATAACATTAAGGTAAATGGGTTAGTGAATGAAATTCGAACATATCATAGGTGGAAAACAGATCATAGCATAATCATCCTCATATCAGAACATAGTAATGGTACATCCCATAGAACACATCACAGAACGTCTTCCGACTAGAGTAATCGGTTCCGGATGCCGATTAAACACATATCGCCACAATGAAGTGGCTAACGAGATCTCGTAAACTTGTATGTCATGAACCCGCATTTTTATGCCATCCCTCATGACTTGGGACTATCTATGGATGCCATAATAGATTTCAAACTTGGAATATTCGTTCATGAAAATAGATATCATTTCAGAAATCAGAACTTATCATATTTTATTTAGAACATAATTCGTATGAACGTATCTTTATGATAACGTTACTCACAATGGTTCCAGTAAGCGGTCAATCAATCCTCGAGTCTTGACCTACAATCACAAAATACATAACACAAGCACGTCTTATCATTACACATTCATGTGGCCAACACGGCTTAGCTTTCATTACGTTGGTTCTTGTTCTTTCTTATCACAATGCTAAAACACACACACACTTGCAATTCCTTGACTTAGTACATTCATTCCTTGGTGGGTTTCTAATCCATAACCTCATTGTCAAAGCTTAATTAGGTCTTAGGAATGTCTAAGATGCAATGAGGATGCCAAAACATGAATTGGAACACTTAGTCAAATTTTCTGAAAATGAGGTCTACGCTCCAGCATGGGTTTCCCCGCTCGAGCGGACATGCAGACAATGAAGCTCTGCTCAAGCGTGAATTTTCTCGCTCGAGTGGACTGTAAACTCTAAAAGTACTGGATGCAAGATTTTCACGCTCGACCCACGCTCGAGCGTGGTGCAAGAATTCAGGGTTCACGCTCGAGCGTGAAATTCCCCGTTCAAGCATGGGTCAAATTTCTGGAAAATCCAGATTGACCTCCCAAGCTCAAAACTTGAATTCCACCAACTAAAACACATCTCTTGGGCCCCAAAACTAGAGATAACATAGTAAACTTGTAAAACATGAAGAATTTAGGATTATTTCATAAAATCATGGCCCAAGGGTTTGCCAAAAGTTTCCAATTTCAACTTAAACTTCAAGAATGTTTATGAACACAACATGCATGAATTTTTCTTGTATCAAACTTCTCAAAACATGATCAAACACCACAAAACAACTTGAAACTCGATGATCTTCCCTAATTAAGATGAATTTCAAACATGTATGAGAGAATTCTTGGAGTTCATGCTCAAATTGTGAGAAAATGTACATGCATACATGAATTGCAATTCAAATCTTTATTCTAAGCTCAATATACACATTCAAACTCATAATCTTGAAGAAATTTCATGTTAAATGACTTAGTTACACAATCTAGAGGTTGTAATCTTACCAAGAGTTTTGAATTACTCTTGTTCTAGCACAATCTTGGTGAGCTCAAGTCAAAGCCTTCAACTTCTTCTTAATCTCTATCTTTCTCTCTCTAGAATTGCACTCACTCTCTCTCTAAGATGAATTCTCAGATTTGTGCACTAAGAGAGATGAAAGAAATGAGCTCAAATGAGCTTATTAGGCACTTTATATACCTATGATGTATTAATACATTAACTAGAGCATTTGGTCCATCCAAACACGACTTAATGAATCAGACTGAATCAATTTTTTTTTTAAATAAAATTTTCCATATGATTCTAAAAATTCCAAATAACCTATTGATGTAATCAATTCTGGTTTCGGATGTCGATGATGCTTTCAATTTACATATTAAAGTGAAATTCCAGACAGATATTTCTACAAGTAACAGATAGTAAGCCAAATATTATGCAAATCACATAATAAACCCATAATTTATTTTATTCACGTAATTAACATCCTTAATTACCGATTAGTGGCTAATTGTGGATCGGGGTTATTACAGTTTCTTCTCCCTGATCTATCTTCGATTCGGCCATACTTTGCCATTTTGACTTTAAGTTCTATATCCACCACCCACAAACCATTGGCTTTCTAGACAACCACGTTTTCCGTCACTGAACAATCAAATCTAATAAAACCAAATCGAGTATTGGTAGTTTTCCTTCTCTTCTGAGGTATAAAAACATCCTTCACTATACCAAACTTGGTGAATAGATGGAACAATGATTTCAGATCCATAGTAGAAGGTATGTTATCCACAAAAACAGAGATTAAACCCTTACTTCCCTCTGTACTCCAAACTTTATTTCTTTTCCTTTACTTCACTACTAGTATCCACCATCCGTTCTTTATCTCAGCGCTTTATATTGATTGCTAAAGCAAGTTTCAAGGGTTGAATAATGTTGCATATAATCTCATTTTTTAGAAGGTAATGAATGAAATTAAATGTAACATTTTTCTTTAAAGATTTAGGATCAATCATGTTATTATTTGTTGTGATCAACAGTATCACTATATTTGCACAATTTGTTCGACTTGAATATACACAATTAAAACTCTGACCGTTAAGAATTTTCAGAGTCTCAATTGTATAAATTCAGAAGAAACAAATTAGATGGATGGGTCATTAATTTTTGACTAAATTACGATTGGTGAACTTAATAAAACTGAAAACTAAAAGAGGCAGATTTCAATAAAATACGATTCCAAATTTTATTTCGCAGAGTTATCTGTTCATAATGTGATTGGTTCGTTTTGTAGTTCCTTTAAGCGTACATAATCTATAAAAATATCAAATTGATTTGATAATAACTAATATATCACTCATGTTGTGCACGGGGATAAAATAATATATTATTTCATAAATATAAGATAATTATATTTAATTTTTTTATATTATGTAAAATAAAAGTTAAATAGAAGTTAGTCAATCGGGATTTTCTTAATTCTTTAAAATTAAGGGAAAAAAAAATAGTTTGAGATATTGATTATAAGACTTCTTACTAAAAATCTCATTTTGCTTATAAATATAAGATTCATTTTATGTAAGTGAAATAATTCACTTTTTTCTTATTTTCTTAATATGAGATTATAAAATAAAAATTAAATGAAAACTAACCAATGGAGATTTTCTTAATTGTTTAAAAGTTAACAATTGTTTGGGCGAGAAGTTTATTTCAAATTAAGAAATCTTATCCGTTAAATATTTAATTAGGTCAATTTTTAATTTATTTCGAATCAAACAAATTTAACCAATATATTTTGATAAAATCGCTAAAATCGAAGTTAAACCAGCGAATCAGTCAAACCGAAAACAATTCACCCTATCGACTAGGTCAAAGAACCAACCAACTTATACAAAAATTAATTAATTAAAACTTTTAAATTTTATTTTAATTTTAAAATTTAAATTGTCTTGAAGTGAAACATACACGACACTACAATATTAAATGGAAGCATAAAGTTTATATAGTGAAACAATTCATTTTTTTTCTCATTTTCCTGATGTGAGATTGTAAAATAAAAGTTAACAGTTGTTAGGACGAAAAGTTCATTTCTAATCAATCAATCTTAGTCGTTCAATTTTTAATAAAGTCAATCTTAGTTTATTTTAAATCAAACAAATCTAAACAATATATTTTGATAAAATAGCTAAAATCGTGGTTAAACCAGTTAATCAGTCAAATTGAAAATGATTCAGCCTAATTGGTAAGTCAAAAGACCAACTAATTTACAACAAAATTAATTAATTAAAACATTTAAATTTTATTTTAAAATTCACCATCTTGAACTGAAACATGCACAATATTATAATATTAAATGAGAGTATAAGATTTAGTTTATATAAGTGAAACAACTCACTTTTTCTTTCTTTTCTCGATGTGGGATTGTAATTATTTTAAAGTTAAATATTATGAGAGTTTCAAAATCTTATACAAAATTATTTTTAAAATCAAAACGTCTATGTAGGATTATACAATAAAAGTTAAATGGAAGCTAACCAATAGAGATTTTCTTAATTGTTTAAAATTAAGAAAATTAAAAAAAAAATTGATATTGATTATAGGGTTTCTTACTAAAAATCTTCTTTTACTTATATGAATGGAAGCATAAGATTCACTTTATATAAGTGAAAGAATTCATTTTTTCTTTCTTTTCTCGATGTGAGAGTGTAAAATAAAAGTTAAATGGATATGCATATTGGATTGCAAATTGAAACTGTATTTACAAAAACATATTCACATTGTATTTTCACATAGCACGAGTGATATGCTAGGAGTATTATACATGTGTTTTTAAACATACAAAAAAAAAAATGATATTAATTATAGGGCTTCTCACTAAAAATCTTCTTTTGCTTATATAAATAGAAACATAAGATTCACTTTATATAAGTAAAACAATTCACTTTTTCATTTTTTTCCTGATGTGAGATTATAAAATAAAAGTTAAATGGAAGCTAACCAATGGAGATTTTCTTAATTGTTTCAAATTAAGAAATTTCAATAATTTATACAAATTGGGGCATAAGATTCATTTTATGTAAATGAAACAATTCACTTTTTCCTTTTATTTTTCTCTCGATTTGGGATTGTAAAATAAAAGATAAATGCAAGCTAGCCAATGAGAATTTTTTTAATTGTTTTTAAAATCAAAACGTTTATGTGAGATTGTACAATAAAAGTTAAATGAAAGCTAATTAATGGAGATTTTGTTAATTGTTTAAAATTAAGAAAATAAAAAAAAAAATGGTATTGATTATAGAGTTTCTCATTAAAAATCTTCTTTTCTTTATATAAATGGGAGTATAAGATTCACTTTATATAAGTGAAACAATTTGCTTTTTCCTTATTTTCCTGATGTGAGATTGTAAAATAAAAATTAACTGGATATGCACATTGGATTGCAGATTGAAACTATGTTTATAAAAGCACCTTCACATAGCACGTATGCTAGGAGTATTGTATACGTTGTAGACACCCCATTTTTGACCGACCTTAAGACTCAGACGTCACCGTTTGAGCGCTCGGTGATGTTGCATACTGTGCTCGTTCCGAAGTCTCAGAGTCGTGGCCGCGCGCCCTGCCTCCGGACTTCCGAACCCTCTTCTCTACCTTGTCTCGGTTTGTGAACTAGACTCGGTTTTCTCTGTTTTCTTTCCTGAGGGAAGGGAGTTGTCCTGTAGGCTATCTCCCGATGGCCGTGAGCTACTTTTTGTGGCCGTAGGCCATTTTGCCATTCGAGCCGGTTCCGGTTTTGGTCGTCGGCCGTATGCCTCGGCTCGGACCGCCCAACCATCTCCGAGTTCTCGATTTTGGCTTGCACCTCTGTTTTATAGTTCAGGAACACTGGGGCCTCGATGCCCACCGTGGCCGTATGCCACTTCGGTGCACTATGTGGGTTTTCGGGACCGAATCGCAGTTTGGGCCCGAGCATTCATTTTGCATCGGTTTTCTCGATTTTTGGCAGAACCTCTGTTTTGACATTCCGAGAACACTGGGGCCTCGATACCCACTTCTTGAACACCACTTAGGCACTGACCCATTTCGGGACCCAATTGCTCGTTTTGGCCCCAACATTCATTTCTCATTAGTTTTTGTTCAAATTTGGCGGTACCTCTGTTTCAACACCGGAAGATCCTTTGGGGGTGGGAGGCCAGCAATTATCCCAGATAACTGGTTTAGCTCCTCCGGAGCTCGTTTTCTCACTTAGGGCCAATGTTGAACACCACAGGGGTATTTTCTTCCAACCAAAGCCACATATCTGTGATCGGGGAGACATGGGAGGACCCTAAAATGTATGGTCGGCCAGAAATTTTGATTTTCATTTTGAGCCTCTCCTTCAAGCTCTATGTTGTGGCTCTGCTTGCCTGTTGCCAATTTCGACCTTGGAACCTTGTTGCACACATCTGGGAGGACCCTAAAAGTTGGTGGTCGGCGAGAAATTCAAAGTTTCATTTTGAGCCTCTCCTTCAAGCTCTATGTTGTGGCTCCTGCCGGTGTTGCAGATTAGATCTGGGCCTTATTCTACACACTTGGGAGGACACCAATCCATAGTGGTCGGCGGAAAATTTGTTGTCCATTTTTGACCTGGCCCGGCTGACCATGGTGGAGTGGTGGCCGACCAGTGGGGTGGCCGGCCTCCTGCAAAACCACTGGCGGCGACCGCTTTTCATTTCGATCATTTGTCCGGATATTTTTGCTGAAATATCACCCCATCCGGGGGATATTTTGGGAGGGAAAGCTTGGGTGCTTTTCCCTCCCCTTTTACACTCTTTTTGGCCTATTTAAAGGGACCAACAGCTCCTTTGCCTAGGTTAGAAAATTTGCTCTCAAGAACCTCTCCCAAATCCTCTATTTCCATAGCTAAAAAACTCAAAAAAGCTTTAAGTGTCAAAGCCAATTCCTTCATCAACCCTTAGCTCCACCATCCCCACTACCATTCCAGCAACAAGGAAGTGTTCTCCAGTGGCTAAGAAGCACCAAATTCAGGCCAAGAGGTAGCAACAATCGGATCTTCAAGGGTAAGTCTCCAAATCTCTTTTTGTAGCATAATTTTGCTTCCTATTTCTACCCTATTTCTTTTCAGTTTTTGGGCCTTGACCCCTACTGGTTTTAGGCTTATTTTGAGCCCCTCTACAATTTTGTAGAAGGGCTCAACTTCATTTGGTGCCTCCATGATACACTTGTTTTAATACCTAGCTTGTATGTCATAATCTTGCATGCTATTTTTAGTCTATTTGCATTTGTTTTTGGGGCTCCGACACCTACTGGTTTTGTGCTTATTTTGAGCCCCTCTACAACATTGTAGAAGGACTCAACCTTGTTTGGCCATTATACATACCACCTCCCTTTGAAATCCACTCTAGGCCCTAATTCTTGCATGATTTGTAGCCTTTTATGCTTTTGGTTTTAGCCCTTGGTCAGAACTGAAAGGGGTCTTATTTTGACCCCCTATACATGTTTCATGAAGAAAGTTTTGTTGTTTGGTGTATGCTTTGCATGTTTCTTATTATAACCTCTTTTGAGCTCCATTTTGAATGGAATTATTAGCATGTTTGCATATTGATTTTGGGGTATCCATAAACTGAATATATGCTTATTTTTGGGCCCTCTTCAGTATTGTAGAAGAAAGTTTTTCATTTGAATTTTCTATATACTACTTGCTTCAATACCCCTCTTTTGGCCCTTATTCTTGCATGCTAATGTTGACCTATCTATGCTTACAATTCGGTCATGTTTGTAACTGAAAAATGCCATTTTTTGGGACTGCCTTGCTACTGTTTTTGCTGTCATGTGTCAATTTTGCATGTATAGCATAGTTGTAGGCCTTTTCGGGCACTTAGAATTGCATTTCGGGATGATTTCGTGCGTTGTTTGTCATTTCACATCATTTCGGGGCTGTTTTCCCCTTCATTTAGTGGCTGAAATTTGGTTTGCATGCTTGCATATCATTTCCCATGTCATTTTATGCCTTAATGCATTGCCTCGGTTTAGGCACGCACTTCGAGGCACCTCCGTTTTATCCGACGGCCTCCTACGTGAGTGAGCTGAGGCTCTCCCATGTGGGTGTAAGTCCATCGTGTCATTCCGTATGCCATTTCGTTACATTTCATCATCGCCTCGGTTTGCGTGCCTGTGGGCACGCACTTCGAGGCACTTCGGTTGTATCCGATTTTCTCCATTTCATCATCGCCTCAGTTTGCGTGCCTGTGGGCGCGCACTTCGAGGCACTTCGGTTGTATATGATTTTCTCATTTTATCACCGCCTCGGTTTGCGTGCCTGTGGGCGCGCACTTCGAGGCACTTCGGTTGTATCCGATTTCCATTTTATCATCGCCTCGGTTTGCGTGCCTGTGTGCACGCATTTCGAGGCACTTCGGTTTTATCCGATTTGCATTTCACATCATCGCCTCGATTTGCGTGTCCGTGTGCACGCATTTCGAGGCACTCTGTTTTATCCGCTTTGCGTTTCATGCCATCGCCTTGGTTTGCGTGCCCGTGTGTACGCATTTTCGAGGCATATCATTTTCATCTCATTTTCACAGCATAGTATATACTAGGTTGTATCTTAGATTACATTCATACATTTCCTCGATTTGCATGCCCGTGGGCACATATTTCGAGACATTCTCATTTTCATAGCATTGCGCATGCTAGGTTGCATATTAGTTGCATTTCATGCATATCATGCATATTGCACGGGAAACGAGGCGCGTTTTGTACTCCGAGTAACGGAACGGGTCTCAATCCCCAAGTCACCGACACTCCGGATTACCCATGATGGAGTTAAGTTTTGTTGTAGCATTCATCCCTATACTGAGTTGTGCAATCTGGTTCCTCGGCCATCATGCATCGGTATGCGTGATTGGTGGCACGAGGATCGAGGCATGCATATATTTGTGAAATACATTGCTATGCCCTTTTCTCGCTCTGTTCTACAATAAACCGAGGATCAACAACTCTTGGTCCGTGGCGCATTTCGAGAAATCTCGCAAGCGAGGCTAATCGGGGCATTCGATTGGATTTCCGCCAGCAATCAACGTACATCATCCATCGAAGCAAAGCGGGTCCACGCTGCTTGGCGATTCTGACTTTCTTAGTTTAATCTGTACATTAATTAGAAATCTGTATTATTCTTTCATTTTCGGACTGTATTATTATTTATTCGGACCCTCTGCGCGAGGGCAATATTGTAATAAGGGTGTGTGAGTGTGATGTATGTCTTCCAACCCCCATTTCTTTCTCCCTTTTATTTACCGGCTTTGATGGTTAGATATAGGGCATATTTCAATTAGCATAACAGTATGACAGCATGATTGCATCATTCATCTGTATTGCATGCACCGGGCTCGGCGCATCATACAAACTGCATTTGCATTTCAATTCCAAATTGAATACGTGATAGTTGTAGCATTTCATATGCCATCTTTAGAATAGCCGAGCCTGCTATTAGTTTGCATTTTTGCATGCGTTGCATTAGGCATCTCTGCATTTTTAGAATCATGCATGATTTCTAATCAGCTTTTGTTTTGGCTTGGAGTACTCGGTAAGCGGTTACGCTTTAGCATCCTTGCATGCGTGTGAGTGTTGCCATGATAGCATGCTTACCATGAGGCTATGTGCTTATGTGATATAACTGCCTTGAATGCCTGTGGGTGGAGGTTGAGTTATCTGAATTGGGACAATGCATTGATTTTGTTTTAAGCCCACTAGATAGTGGCAAAATCATGTTTTCTAAGCCCACCCGAGGGTGGCAAATCCGCATTTTAGCCTACCTGCGGGTAGCACTTTCACACCATTTTCAAACAAACAAACATGAAATGTTTTGTTCCAATTCAGACGACTCGGTCTATACTTGTTTGCTGCAAGCATCACATAGTAATCCTAGGCTAATAATCGGAATAAGAGCATACAATGTTTTCAAAAACAAATATCATGGTTAGTAGAGGCCGGTCTTTGACCGGGCGAGCGGGGGTGCTCACGATGTGACCTTCCCTAATCGTACCCAAGTTCCCGAGCCAACTTTGGTGATGACGGACACGTGGCCTTTCGGCACCGAGTCAGGGTTTCCTAAATTTCCCATTTTAAAATATTTAGGTGGCGACTCTATTATCTGGCAAAGCAGTCCATGTTTGGCACTTCTTTCAAAAATCTGTTTTCCTTCAAAACGATTTGCCGGATTTGGACTCTTTGGTTCAAGATTTAGAACCGCAACAAAATCGAGTCCGAACTGTAGCGAGGTCCCCCACGGGCGTTGTTACACACGTGTTCTTACACACACACACACACATACACACACACACACACAAAAGAAAAAAAAGACAAAAAAGAAAGAATTGATTATAGGGTTTTTCACTAAAATTTTTCTTTTACTTATATAAATGGGAGCATAAGATTCACTTTATATAAGTGAAACAATTCACTTTTTCTTTCTTTTCCAAATTTGGGATTGTAAAATAAAAGTTAAATCAAAGATAACCATTGGGGTTTTTTTTTTTTAAGGGTTTAAAATTAAGAAATTTCAACAATTTATATAAATTGGAGTATAAGATTCATTTTATGTAATAAAACAATTCACTTTTTGCTTCTTTTTTTTTTTTTTTCCTATTTAGAATTGTAAAATAAAAGGTAAATGAAAGTTAGCTAATGAGAATTTTCTTAATTGTTTAAAATTAAGAAAATTCAATAATTTTAAAATGAGGATTTGGACCTTCTAGAAGGCTTCTCCTTTAAAACTCCATTTATAAGATTCATTTTATATAAGTGAAACAACTATTTTTTTTTTCTTTTTCCGATGTAGGATTTGTAACATGCCCGGGGGGTACCCGCGCGCGTTAAACAGTTCGGACCCCCAAGATCTCTTTGATCTCACGTCTCACGAGTGCAATGTGAAACGTAGATGAGAGTCCAGATTTGACAACTTTTATTGAAAATCCATTTTATTACAATTTTGTCAAAAATGGACTGCGTCATTAGATCTCAGAGTTGCCACCTAATATTTTGGGAAATTAGGAAACCCATGACTCAGTGCCAAGACCACTGTTCGTCGTAACCAAGGATGCTTGGCTTGAAACCTTAGGTATGAGAGGGGAAGGTCAATAATGAGCACCCCCGTTCACCCGATCAAAAGATCGGCCTCTACTAAACCATGATATGACTTTTTATTTTCTTTATATGTTCATGTTCTGATTATTGAATAAATTCTAAAATTTACTATGTGAAGCATACAAATATAGACTAGTTTGCTCAAATTAGAACAATTCAACTTCATGTTTGTTTTTCGAAAAGGGTTTGAATTTGCCACTCGACAAAGTGGGTTTAAAGTTTGTGAATTTGCCACTACAAAGTGGGCTTAAAACGTACAGTCGTTGAATCATTCCAATTCAGGCAACAAGCCTTCATCCACAGGCATTCAAATAGTTATATCACATAAGCAAATAGCCACATAGTAGGATGCTTGAACATAGTAAGAAAAAACACACACAAACGGGATGCTAAAGCATAAAAACTTACATATTTACCAACATCCCGCGAACAACTACAAAACAAAGTTAGTAAAACATGCATGATCTTATATACGAAATCCTAATGCAATTCACTCATGAGATGCAACTAAAAATTCGGCTTCTAAGATATGACATGTGAATCATCTCAAGAACATGAGGTAGCGCACATAATCACATAGGAATTGATTAAATCCATAAATACAAACTTAGCGGAATCAAGATGCATGAAACATGGATGCAAAGCATGAATATGATGAAAAATAAATTTGATATTTATGTACAAATAAAGAAAGCAAGTAAAAGAATGGGATAGAAAGAAGCGGGGCGGGGAATTATTACAACATTTTAAAGAATGATTACAAACCAAATTAGAGAGGGATGAAGAGAATATTACAACAAAATAAAAATCTCACAATACACTCAAAATTAAAAAATAAATAAATAAAATAAAAACATCATGTTTTTTGGAACCGCCACTGGAAATTGGTCAACATTGGGAAATTACGCAATCTTGTCTGGAAGAAGCTAACCGACCGGCCAAATAGGCCGACCGGCCAACTAGGCCAAGCAAAACCTGTCTTGTTGCGAAACCAAGAAAAGGCACAAACAAAAAATATGTAGGTGGCTCAACTAACCACTACCGGTTAGATTAAAAACACGAAAACAAATACAAAATAAAATAAAAAGTGCAAACTTACAATATAAACCTAAAACAATAAAACAAATATAAGATAGAACATGTAAGATTACAACAAAATTAATATGAGACTAATACAAGAAAAAAATAAATATGAGGTAGAACATGCAAGATTACAACAAAACTAATATGAAATTAAAGCATGCGAATAAAAATAAATAAATAAATAAATAATTATGAGCTAAAACAAACCAGTAGGATTATAACAACACACTATGAAATATAAAGTAAGAAAATAAATATGAGATAAACAAACCACTTAGATTATAACAAAACATAATGAAATAAGAAGCATGGAAATAAATATAAGATATAGAATATAAGAAAATGAAAGACTAACAATTCACCTTTCAAAGAAAGATTGAACTTTTTGATTTCCAAACTTCCTCTTGATCACCCTCAAGTGTAGGAAGTGTGTTCTCAAATCCTCAATTTGAAATTATGGAGTTTATGGAGTTTGTGGTATAGAAAGTGGCTAACTCTCTAGTTTTTCTCACTTTCAATCACTAAACACTCTTCCTTATGATCAAGGCAATTGATCTTTGGTTATATCAGAATTTTTGGAGTGGTTTTGGTGTATGGAAATGAGGAATTTCAGTAGCTATGGAAGGTATAGGGTGTATATGGAATATAGGAATATTTTTTGCTCAAAAACTCAAATTTTCTCTCTTTTTTCACTCTTTTCTCACTCATTTTTCTTCAATTTCGTGGTCCCTTTTCTCTCTTACAATATGATCATTCTATATAGGCAATGAGGGAGAGTAAAGGTCAAAAAGAAGGTGGGAGACAAGAATGTGATAAGAGGGCAAATTTTCAAAGTGGTTGCATGGGATACTCCTTTATGAATGCAAACAAAACCTCTTTTTGACAATGGGGGATGATTAG
Organism: Camellia lanceoleosa; assembly: GCA_025200525.1. NCBI lineage: Eukaryota > Viridiplantae > Streptophyta > Magnoliopsida > Ericales > Theaceae > Camellia > Camellia lanceoleosa. The sequence goes on along the minus strand of CM045760.1, from coordinate 192,057,817 downwards.
GTATAATGGAGGATGAGTGGATGCACTTGAATGGATAAAAAAATAGGTAAATGGGTTGTCCCAACCGAACCAAAACCAAGAAAAAATGGGCTATTGTTGTTTTGGGCCGAGTCAACAAAATCTGCTTTTAAGCCCAACTTCAAATGGGCATATCTCCCCCATATGGACTTGGTTTTAGGCGGTTCTTGGGTCCAAATTGAAGCCCCAGAAGTCTACTTTCCAATGGTGGTGGCCTCAAATTTAAATTCCAAGTGTACAAAGAGATATGCCTAATTTAGTAAAGGCTGTCTCGGGCTGGGTCAACAAAATCTGCTTTGAAGCCCAACTTCAAATAGGCATATCTCCCTTATTTGGACTTGGTCTAAGGTGGTTCTTTGGTCTAAATTGAAGCCCCAGAAGTATATTTTCCAATGGTGGTGACCTCACATTTAAATTCCAAGTGTACAAAAAGAAATGCCTAATTTAGTGAAGGCTGCTCATTTCCTTTTTAATGATTTGATACTCATTCTTTTCTTAAACCAGTTTTTCTTTCATCCCCTCCTATTTCCTTCAACTCCAAACCTATAAAGAAGATGTTTTTAAATATTTTTCAAAAAAAGTTCACCTCCCTTCCATTTATTTCCACTTTGTTCTTACTTAGTTTACTGAAAAGTGCAACATTTTAATCGAAATGGGAGCCTCGGGACATTGTAGAAATATTTAAAAAAAAAAAAACATATTTTGAAAAGAGAGTTTTAAGTTCTAAAATAGTTTGGCCAAAAAATGGGTGAAGGTTGGGATTAAAACTTAAATTCCATCTTTCTTACTGAGAATTTTGTAAGAAATACATTCTAATTGTCATCATTGGGTAATCAAAAGAAAGTGCCCAAGTCTTAGGGCCGGTCAAAATGGGGTGTCTACTGGATTGTAACACTTTATATAAGTGAAACAACTTACTTTTTCTTACTTTTCTCAATGAGAGATTGTAATTATTTTAAAGTTAAATATTATGAGAGTTTCAAAATCTCATACAAAATTATTTTTAAAATCAAAATTATGTGAGATTGTAAAATAAAAGTTAAATGGAAGCAAGCCAATGAGGATTTTCTTAATTGTTTAGAATTAAGAAGAAAAAAAAAATGAGTATGAGATATTAATTATAGGGCTTCTCACTAAAAATCTCATGTTACTTATATAAATGGGAGCATAAAATTCACTTTATGTAAGTGAAACAATTCATTTTTTCTTTCTTTTTCTGATGTGAAATTGTAAAATAAAAGGTAAATGGAAGCTAGCCAACGGGAATTAGAGTGACATAGTTTAGGTTAGTAAATTTATCATACTCGATCATTTTGTTAACTCATATGCAAATTAAAAAAGATAAATCAAATTCATTTTAAAGTCATATTCATGTGATTTCAATATATTTATCTTTAATAAAAATATATGATCTATTTATAAAATTATATATATTATTTATTTTTAAAAATTAAATATAATAATATTGCGTGATTATAAATGATAGTCTCGCTTAAAGTAAATTGGATTTTAATTTGTTCAAAATGTTGCTAATAAAAACTGAAAATAAATCAAAGTCAATCAATTGACCTCTTCTCCTCTCCGACATATGCCTTGTTACATTATCATCCACATGATTATAATCGTGGAATTAACTTGCATAATTACATTTAGAGCAAAATACTATTTTAAAAATATAATTAATTATAGTCATGCAAACAAGATGGACCTAATTGGGGGAGATGGGTGACGACTTCCAAATTTTGAAACCTTTTTATTATAATAAGAAGGGTAAATTACACTGACATCCCCTGAGGTTTATGTTTATTACAGTTCTCCCCTCACCTTTTGAAAATTATGTCTCCTTTCCTGAGGTTTAAAGTTTCATTACAGATTCTCACCAAACAATTAAATTTTTTTAAATACCAAATTTGCCCTCACTAGGTAAATTACATTGACACCCCTCACATTTTAGAAATTACAATCCCCTTTCTAAGGTTTAAAGTAGCATTACCAATTGCCCCATTGGTTAGTATTAGTTGGAAAAAAAATTCATTGAAAAGAAAAATTAATTGGAAAAAAAATTATTTGAAAAAAAATTGTTAGTAAAATTTTCAAATTTATGTTTAAAAACCAATGTAAACTCATTTTTTGAATTTACAAATTTTCCTCAAATTTACAAACTGAGACAACCATTTATAAACCTAAAAAATTATCAAACAAGTTTTTATGACAGTTTTTAAAAAAATTTTGTAAATATAAATTGAAAACTAAAAACAAAATGGTTACCAAACAAGTTTCAGATGGTAAAAATGTCGTAAAATTAACAAATAATTAAATAAGTTACCAAAGTAAGGAATGACTTATCAAAAGATTTTTAGGCTATGTATGATTTGATTTTTAGAATTTTTTTTTAAAAATTAAAAATTAATTTGGTTAAGAAATAAAAAATAAAAAATAATTATCATTTTTATATAATTTTTATCTTTTGAGTGGTTAGAAATAATGTTTTACAAATTAAATTGAAACAGCGATATGTATGTATATAACATGCCCAAAAGTTAAAATGATAATTATTTTTTACCCTTAAATGATAATTATTTTTTATTTTCTATTTCTTAACTAAATTAATTTTTAATTTTTAATTTTTTTTTTCTAAAAATCAAACCATACATAGCCCGAGAATATTTTGATAAGTCATTTCTTGCGTTGGTAACTTATTTAATTATTTGTTAATTTTACGACATTTTTACCATCTAAGGCCTGTTTGGTAACCATTTCGTTTTCAGTTTTCAATTTATATTTACCAAAATTTAAAAAACTGTCATAAAAACTTGTTTGATAATTTTTTTGGTTTATAAATTGTTGTCTGAGTTTGTAAATTTGAGAAAAAAACATAAATTCAAAAAATGAGTTTATGTTGGTTTTTAAATAGAAATTTAAAAATTTTACTAACAAAATTTTTTTTCAATTAATTTTTTTTTCTAATAATTTTTTTTTTCCAATGATTTTTTTTCCAACTAATACTAACCGAGGGTGCAATTGGTGATGTTACTTTAAACCTTAGGGAGGAGATTGTAATTTCTAAAATGTGAGGGGTGTCAATGTAATTTACCCAGTGAGGGCAAAATTGGTATTTAAAAAAATTAAATTGCTGAGGGGGGAATCTGCAATGAAACTTTAAACCTCAGAGAGGGAGATGTAATTTCCAAAAGGTGAGGGGGGAGCTATAATAACTATAAACCTCAGGGGGTGTCAGCGTAATTTACCCTAATAATAATAACATTAATTATTAAAAAAAACTTTTAAATTATATAAGTTGACCTTCAATTAGAGAGACATATTTTCATCGTACAGTTTTGTGAACTATTAATCTAAACTATGATAAAAGCCTCCAATCTAATATATCCCAACCTAAACAATTTACTTTTTCTTTCTTTTTCCGATATGATATTATCAAATAAAAGTTAGTCAATGAAGATTTTCTTAATTGTATAAAATTAAGAAAATCAAGAAAATTACATTGTCATCCATGTAGTCATAATTGTAGAATTAACTTGTATCATTACATTTGGAGTAAAATATTGTTTTAAAATATAATGAATTGTAGTCATTGCAAACAAGATGGATCTAATTAGGGGAGATGGGTGATAACCTCTAAATTTTGAAACCCTTTTATTATAATAATAACATTAATTATTAAAAAAAATCTTTAAATTATATAAGTTCGGCCTCTTATTAGAGAGATATATTTTCACCGTACAGTTTGGTGAACCATTAACCTAAACTAGTGTTTTTAATTTATTTAGATATTCTGTTTGTATTTTTAATTGAAAAAAAGTTTAAATATTCTGTTGAATATGTTCTGTTGAAAAAGAGTTTTCAACTTGAACATATTTTTTGAATTGAAAAAAATAAATATATTATTTATTTATATTTTTTAGTTTTTAAATTTAACTCTAAAATAATAAATAAAAAAAATGATATATGCTGGTTGATTTTTGTTTTCAAAAACAGATATAGATGTAACAATATAGAGGCATACAATCTCTACTATTGCTCTGTTCATGGTTTTGGTGGTTTGAATTGTTTTAATATTTTAAGAACCACAGATTATAATACTTTATGTGGATGAGGCATGTTGTGATCGTAATATGTAGATGAAGCATATAGTGATTGTAATATTTTAAAGTTTCAAACTTTCTTTCTTTAGATAAGGCTTGCAGTGATTATAATACTTTTTTAAGTCATTGACTGTAATACATTTTTTTTTGAGGAAGTGTATAAGTTGAATTATGTTAAAAATTTATAAAATTTTAAACCGCTAAACCGATTCGCATCCATTCGCCAATCCGCTCAATCCACATCCGCCGGATTGGCGGACAGATGCAGATTGATTTTTTTCAATCCGCCAATCTGGTGGACGGATGGTAGATTGAATGTTCTGTGGCCGCAACCGATCTTTGCCTATCCCTAATAAAAACTTCCAACTTAAACTATCCCAATCTAAATAATTCACTTTTTTCTTCTTTTCCTGACGTAAGATTATTAAGGGGTTGTTTGGGATGTTCTAAATAAGTGCACTTTTTGACTTTTTTAGAAATATGAGTTAGGTTTGAAGTGATATAGTAGAGATGTGTCTTAAATAAGATAATGTGACTTAAATAGGATAGTGACTTTTTGACTTTTTTAGGAGATGACAAACAAGGCCTAAATAAAAGTTAGCAAATAGAGATTTTCTTAATTTTTTTAAATTAAGAAAATTAATATGAGATATTGAAACTCTCACAATGCTCTTCACTAAATAGGATGAGAGTATAAGAATCTCTTTATATAAGTAAAACAATTCATTTTTTTTTTCTTTTCTCAATGTGAGATTATAAAAAAATAAGAAAATTAAAAAAATTAAAATGAGAATTTGAAACCCATATAGAAAGCTTTTCACTAAAAAGTTCGTTTTTCTTATATAATATATAGATATAGATAGATAGCAATGTATTTTTGTTTTGACACCCAAAAAAAAAAAAAAAAAAAAAAAAGAAAAAAAAAGAAAAAAGAAAAAGGTACTAGCGAGGAAGAGTAGATGGACGTGTGCCCGTTTTTGTTAAGAACGTACACAATGCCTCTGTGTCTAGCATGTGAAGGAGTTGTGGTTGGCTCCCTTCTCTCTCTCATCTACAACCTATACATATACATACATCCATATACGTACATGAGAAGCCCACAAAAACCCAACTCAACTGGCTGGTTTGATAAGATTCATTCACTCAGAGAGCCCAATGGGACGGTGAGTCATGACAAAACTAGTCTAGGATTTCAATCTCATTTTCTTTGGCTTTTTCTTCTCCCGACAATATTAGGCGCACAGAATCAAGACAAACAAAAAATAATGCATAAAATCATAAAAAAATAAAAAAAGATTGTGTAATTGAATATCCTTATCAGTCATATCATATAATATATTTCTGTACACTTTATGTATTTAGTTTCTGTGTACGGAACATTAGTTTGTTTCTTTCACACTTCACTCTTCTATATCCTACTATGCTCAACTCTCTAAATATATAGACATAGACACAAACCCCTTTTACTAGAAAGATAGAGCGTATTGTCACGAACTGGACGTTTGTCATCCTCCCGAGAAACCGGCTCCATGAGTGGTACTGCGTACCCCCGTGCATTATGCCCGAGGATCAACTCAGGAGATGCGATAGGGATCTACCCTGTCTGCCTTGCCGCTCACAAACTAATGCGCTTGCAAGGTGCTTGGTGTAGAACTCGTATCCCCAATGAGTCGGTACGTGACATGTTACCACCGCCAGTCCTTGACGCCCTCGTCAGGGGGACATTACCCTGCTTGCCTACATGCTTGTCCGTTTCCCTACCCACGGGAAACCCGCCCCGTGCGTACACCACCCTTGGTGTGGACCCCACAATGAAGGTGCTTGGTGTAAGTCCCACATACCATCCCCATCACAGTGCCCCTAGGCTGGCTCTGATACCACTTGTCACGGACTAGGCGCTTGTCATCCTCCCGAGAAGCCGGCTCCACGAGTGGTACTGCGTACCCCCGTGCATTATGCCTGAGGACCAACCCAAGAGATGCGATAGGGATCTACTCTGCCTACTTTGCCGCTCACAAACTAATGCGCTTGCAAGGTGCTTGGTGTAGAACTCGCATCCCCAATGAGTCGGTACGTGACAGTGTGCTCAAAATCTCTTTATTAAGCTCCCTTCTTCATAACAAGAGGCCTATACAAAGAGAACCTAGTTGGGGGGGTGTTTTCAAAAAACCAAAGAATTGTTTTTGAAAAATAATGAATAATATGTTGCCTTCTTCAGAGTGTAGTAGTGGTTGTGAGTCTGGATGGACTCTATACTTTGAACACTCTTTTCTTTCTTCGTATCCATCAAATAGAAACAATAATGAGTTTGTTGATGGAAAGGGCATTTACAGCAAAGGAAAGAGATCACCGAAGAATGAGGATGAAGAAGAGGACTTGTCCATGGTCTCAGATGCTTCCTCTGGGCCTCAAATTTTTCATGAGGATGAATATTATGGAAATGGCAGTAATGGGTGTTTGAATAATGCACCAATTGATGCCACATTGCCAAAGAAGAGGGGGAAGAGGAAGAAAAACAGAGAAAATCCGAGTCGAAAGGTTCAAGAACATACTTCTTCCCTTGATGATACTGCTAGCTCTACTGTCTTCAACTTCTCCCAGGTAAATTCAAAGAGTTATGATGTGCAAATAGAATTTTAAATTTCTATACAGAAAGATGTGTGCTCCTTTCATTCCTTTCAAACACTTCATCATTATAATTTATAATTAAAAAAATGTCATTGTCACATCATTCTGGATGATGCTTTTGTAGAAAAAAAATTGTATGGAAATCATTTTCCAAACTCAAAACAACAACAATTGAACAACATGTGAGAAACAAATTGCTTTGTTGAATTAACCATTTGTTGTTCTTGGAAATAACTCTAGTTGTTCTTGAATTTTGACAGAGAAATCGCACACTCACCAACAAGCAAGCTTCAAAGGATAGCATGTCATCATCAGGCTTTTCACAAGAGGGCTCTGCAACCCATTTTGCGGTATTGTCCTTAATTTCTTTGATCCAAGTATTTGATCAGAGCATGTTTATTTACCAAAACATGGATTTTTTGCAGGGGAGATCTGAATTCCATAAGCCTTTCGGTTTCTTCCAGTCTTCTCTCTCTGGAAACCATCTGCAGCAAAACCAGTTAAGTTTGTGTTTCCGCTTCTTCTGCTTACAAAGTTTTAATAATTCTACAGACACAACATTAATCATAGAACCGGCCACGAAAATATAAGTTGAGCATTTTCAGTGAAACAGCCTCTTTAGTGACATGTCTCACCTACTAAATATTACCACATTATTTTCTGTGGTTGGTTCGTAGAATTATTTATTCATTTATTTTTTATAGAAAAAATGCTTAAGAGGTGTTATCTTGGGTTGTTTTACTTAATTTTGTAATTAACTTTCAAGCTTTTTGCAGATGGTTTGGTGGCAAGATGGGATGAGATGAAGACCATTGTAGAACTTGTTTATGTTAGCCTGATACATATTGTTGGGCCATTTCCGAACAGTTTAAGCTTTTGGAACAGTCAGTGATCATGTATTGGAGTTTTGGATTCAAAAGATCTTATGTTCAGATCTTGTGTTCCCTTCTATCCTTTTGATTGTGCACCTTGTTCTTTCCGTGAGAGAGGGTTGTCAAAACAGAAGGAATTCGATCTCATTCCTTTTCCATTTCTTTATCTTATATTATTATTACTTTTATGCAAATGACTAGATATATTTGGAGAATTAATAAGGGAGGTAACGTTGTGTTTGGTTGAGGGATTTAGGGAGAAATTTGGAAAGAGAAAGGAAAAAAGTGTGTAAAATTAGATGAGATTTAGATATATTTTATTCACATTTCACCTACTATTTCTATTTCCCTTTCTAAATCTCTCCTCAAATCTCTTAACCAAACACAACATAAATAAACACATTTTCTCTCTTCGAACAAGATAAATCATGTTATTTGTTGTCGCAAAAATGCTTGGTCAACAATTATATCACCAGGAAATGACTAGGTGACATGCCATGAAAAGATAGAAGAATTTTTTTATTGTGTATGAAATATTATTTATTTATTTTTTATTACTAAATTGATTAGACAAATTAAAGAAGGTACTTATATATACTTTTACTAAAATAAGCAATTAGGTATGGAGTAGAAGTGATTCCTCCACAAGAATTATGAAGGTCATAATAATGAATCAAATAGAGACAAGACCTCAATATCTATATAGAGAAGCTCTCTATCTTTATTTGGAGAACAAAATCTTCAAAATGGTTATGGCTCTAATACAGACAAGACCAGACCTCAATTGTCTCTGAGGATCCAGACAGGACTCCATTTTGGTGGTCATACTATTATATTATTATTATTAATCTTATAATTAAAATATAAAATTAATTTATATAATTTTAATTTTAATTGTATTTCAATATGATGATAAGGGTGTAATGGGGTGATGGGCAGTCAAAAATCAGACTACTGAGGTGAGGAAATACCAAAGTTAATGTTGGAATAATATTACTATGAAAAATGCTATAGAAAGTAATAAATTATACAAATTATTTTTATTAATAGATATGACACACATCAATCAAACTTTAAAATTTAAGACAGAATTTACTTGAGTAGTTCGATTGAAACAACTCATACAAGTATGAAAATTTTAAAATTTATTTGTTTAAATAGTATTACTTTATTATTATTTTTATTATTAATGAGGAACTTCTTTAATATTGGATTCATTTATGTAGAGTAAACACTAAATATTTGTAATCAATTACAAATCACATGTATAAATTAGTGACAGACATAATATTAGAAAGTGTGAAATCTTGTCTTCCATTCTAGTGGACATGGGACTACTCGTGTGGATTAAATATAAAATATTTTCATATTTTATATACATCTTTATAACTTTTTAATTTTAATTTTTGTTCTTTTCTATTTTTTATTTTTTATTGTTGTTGTTGGTGTTATTGTGGTTGTTGTAAGTTGAGAGACCATGCCCAAGATCTTCCTGACCCAAGGCATGGAACATGCCCCATTAAATTCAATATATGGTCTCTTTTGGAAGGATCATAATATTCAAATAATTTAAATAACTTTACTGTTCATATTTTGCCCCCCTCTCCCCAAACATTGTCTGCTTTGAAGCTGTCATTGGAGTTGATAATGTAGGAAAATCATACACATATAATATAATCATATATGTATGGATATACAGCGGAATAAAATTTATACTAACCTCCTTCAGCCATTGTTGATCAAGTTTTGTGTGATGTGTGTATTTCTTCTGAACCTCTCAATATTATATCACTCGCTTCACACTTTATGAAGAAGTGTCTTCTAACCTATGCAGAACTTGAGTGCCTCATTGATGGAAAACCACAGAGCTATTTATAACTGCTAGGTTAGGGACTCTTATTAGATAGATACATTATCAGATAAACTTTGTTAATTTCCTTCCATCAAGGAAACTTAATTAGTGAAAATTGATAGGCGTTAGCCAAACCACTCAATAATTATCACCCATAATTATCAAAAGATAAATATACATGTAAGGATAAATATATAAATAATATATAATATATATAATTTATAAATATTAATATATGTCATGCTCAATTATGCGTTTTGGCCCTCATTAATTTATTCATTAATTATCCCAATCAATTCCACCTCTTGTTGAAAATTTGTTTGTTTTTTTTTTTGTTTGTTTGTTTGTTTTTTTTTTTTGTTTCTCTCAGAGAGCTTTTGGCGACTAAAACTTCAATTTTCGTTGCTGAAACTAGAAGAAATGGCGACTAAAATAGAATTAGTCGCCAAAATTGATAACTTTTCCCGACTAAAGCAGTGTAGTCGTCAAATGTAAGTGTTTTAGCGACTAAAAGACAGTTTAGTCGCCGAATGTAGGCTTTTTAGCGACTAAAAGTTGTTTAGTAGCCAAATGTGACGGATTTGGCAACTAAATTTGAATTTCATCGCCGATTACAGGTGTTTTGCCGACTAAAAACTGTTTCGTCGCCCAAAGATCAAGAATTGGCGACTAAAATTTAGTTTCATCGCCCAAAGTAGAGGTTTTGGCGACTAAAATTTAGTTTAGTCGCCAAAAGTGCTATCCTTAGGCGGAATTGAATTCTTTTAGCGACAGAAAACAAATTAGTAGCCAAAAAATGAAGAATTGGCGACTAAAATTCAGATTTAGTCGCCGAAAGTACTATCATATTTTTTTTAGTAACTAATTTATTTTTTACATAAATAATATTAAATAAAAATAATTATTTATATATATATAATTTTCTATTAATACCAGTAAAAATAGTATATAAATAATATATGTTGCAATAATAATCATGTGATATGGTAGTGGCGTAGTGGGGGACGACCTGTTGGTATACGTTCAGGGTGTTGGGACTGGGACGTTGCGGGTTCGATACTTGGGAGCAGAGGCAATTCTTTTTTTTTTTTTGAAAAATGGTTTTGGCGACTAAAGAGTTTAGTCGCCGAAAGGTATGTGTTTTGGCGACGAAAAGTTTAGTCGCAGAAAGGTGTAAATAATAAAAAAAAAATCACTATTGGCGACTAAAAGTTTAGTTGCTAAATGTAAAGTTTCCAAAAATGAAATTGCATTTGGCGACAAATTGTTTCATCGCTGAAGACATATATATTGGCGACTAACAGTTTTTTAGTCGCCAAAGGCATCCGCGACCATATATTGGCGACAAGACGGGCGACTAAAATTTTTAGTCGGGAAAAGTGAAATTTTGACATTTGGCGACTAAAATAGGACCTTTGGCGACTAAAATTTTGGTCGCCAAAGGTATTTTTTTTTGTAGTGAATTTTGTAAATAAAAAGATAAGCATGCTCAAATCTATTTACAATGTCAAAAATTCTAAGATCCCCCTAGTTGTTCTTTCTCATTTTCAAGAGTCCTCAATGTCGTTAAAAAAACTTGCGAAAGCAAAAAAAAAAAAAAAAAAAAAAAAAAAAACCGAAGGCAAACTAAATAAATCATCTGTGTTTGAAAATAGTTAAAAATTGAGTTATAGGCCTTTTAGACTATTCAGTTGTTTTTAAGTAATAAAATTTTAGAGAAGCTGTTCTTTATTGTTCCTCCTTATATTTTTGTTCATTCCATATGCTGCCTCTGCATCACAAAGGCATGTGGTATACAAGCATAAGAGTGCTGCCACGATCTATTGAGATTTGGCCTTAGATGTGGTTCTACAGGGGAATGAATCTAACTTGAGTATGACAGATTGGTTCCCAGGTTGCCCATGCCATGATATTAGATTTGGAAGATTTAGTGAAACTGCAAATGATGATGACAGGGTTTGAAATGGGGACTGAATGTATTCTGTTCTTTGCAGTTTGTGATATTAGAAAAAAAAAATAATAATAATAAAATAAAAAATCACGTTTACAAATTTTTAATGTCGATCCCCAACTCCATCGACACAACTGGCACCCACCCATGATAGAGTTCAATGAACTTAGAACCTTTATGACAAACAAAATTGAAAAAAAGAAATGGACAGGACCACAGAGGTTGGTCTGATTATTGAAGCACAAGAAGGGGTAGGGAGCCTGATTAGTTAAGAGGTACAGGGTAGTGGACATAGAGAGAAAAAAGGCTCATAATGCATGGGCACCCAGATGGCTCCAAAATCTCACCATAAAGGAGTTGAGAAAACTTCATTCAGATCAATCAATACTAGCCCAAGAAAGTTTTCTAGATATATCTCTCTGTTAAGTATATAGTGATGTTGTGTTTATCACATGAAGAAAAAAAAGTTGGGAATGTCATTGTCATTAAGAGGGAATAGAGATTACTTCTAATCCATCTTTCTCTGAAAATGATATTGTTGGTCCATTTTTTTTAAATTTTTTTTTTTTTTTTTTTTTTTATCGAATACTCCATGGATATGAGATTGATTTAATAGTGAAAATATTGATATTTGAAATGAGACTCATTTAAATTAAGTAAATGGAAATGAGATCACATCAATATGTGAAAAGGCAAGCTAAAATCACATTTCATGTTTTGTGCATCCCAAATGACAACATGAAGAAGATTTTTAAATGATATTTCTACTGCTTCTTCATTCCTCCAATTTCGAAGGCTCCTTCCATACATAAAATTAGAGCTTGATTTCTGCTTCAACAATTACGGCATCGTTCACCAGGAAGCCCTTTGATGTGTTATTGAGGTCGCTTAGTGACAAGAAGTCTGGATAACCCCAGCTATAGCTTGAGGGACTGAACCAATATTTGATAACTGCCAAAAGAACACAAATTTAAATGCAACTACATCAAGCATATTTGTATAGATGAAATGAAAATAGATTATCATCAATGACTACTATATTTAGTCATAATATTTTCTTTATTATTTCGGCTGTTTACTGCATTGATAATAGATATATGAGTGATGAGGGGTCTATTAAACTAATGCAATTATGACACATGACATGATAAGAAAAACATACTTTACAAATGTGGTTATGTTATTGTAACATTATCGAAAACAAATTCTACTGCAAACACGGAAACCGAAACCCACAGAACCGAACACAGAATTCATATCGATATCTGTTCGTACACAGTGTGTGTTTGTTGAGTAATTCTAATGAAAATGGATTTCACCTTCCTCGTAGAAATGATTACTTTGGACCTGGTCCCTTATAACAAACTTATATTCAGCATAGACTTTCTGTTCAGAAGGAATTGTTTCCCAATCAGCAAGCCGCAGAAAAACTGAGAGGCTTTTACCTTTTGCAGTTCCATATCCTTTGGGATAAAGCACTAATTGCCTGCATGCGTGCATACATCAAGGAAAAAACTTGCATAATGTTTCTCAGCTATTCAACATTCTGTGATCGTATTCTATACACTTAGAATTTTTTCAACGTTTCTAGTTTCTAGTTCTACTGTGTCGTTGAATTAGACATAAATAAAGAGAATCGAACAGTCATTATTATTACCACTTGTGCTTTCCAAAAACCACCTTTTCACAGAGCAAATATTCATTTTCAATTGCTGAAAAATTAGTAATTTTCCAAGTGAGAAGAAATTCTTTATCCATTGCTGAAAATTTACTAATTTGCCAAGTGTAACCCTTGTTCAGAGGATCCTTCATCATTGACACAGATTCGCCTTTGCCACAATATTTTATAACAAAAACCTCTGCTCCAAACACACAGCAGTCATCAAGCAGATATCCTTTGGAAGCATCAGTGAAACTATCTAAAGGAACCAATTCATCAAAACCCCATTCAGTCTTCATCCGATGAAACCGCCTAATTCCCCCTTCGACATCTACATTTATATAACAAGTGCAGATAGAGACATATAGCATAACTGAAAAATGTAAGGACAATGTTGCAACTGGACTGGACTACAAAGGCAGCTATACCTTGGATGGTTAAGTATTTATCTTGAATATGATTGTACACAAACAATTTGAAGTTGGCGTTAACCTCCCAACCAAGAGGAAGGGTTTTTGTGTCTGCTATTGCCAAGTAAAGAGAAATGTGACCATTCACACCCCTTTTCATGTTTCCTTTTGGGTAAAGAGACAATTTCCTGGAACATAAAAAGAGGATATATGGACATTATTTCAATAAATAAATAAATAAATAAATAATTTATAGTGTTAGCGTGATCACATAGTATCATTTGTCAGCCACTTTGGAAAATGTTACAATGTACGCATCATAAGAAAAAGTTGCAATTTTTATGATAAAAGTATGAATGGCAAAGTTATGATGTGCACCTCTAAAATATGAATGACAAATTAATACATTTTACCGTAAAAATTATACTTTTGTAATAAAAATTATATATATATATTTTTATATATGGTGCATACCATATACACATTTTTTGCCTTTCCCATTTAATTAATGCTATATGAAATGCCATGTCACAAAATATGGATAAATGACAGTCTCTAAAGTTTTCATTTGTCCCTTAAGTTTTAATTTTTTCATTTTGGTTCTCAAAGTTGTCAATTTGAGTAAATTTGGTTCTAGGTCTAACGTTCGTTTACATTAACAACAAGAATATGGATAAAAGACAATTCTGTTCTCTAAAGTATGCGTTTTTTTGTCATTTTAGTCCCTTAAGTTTTAAATTTTATCATTTTGGTCCTAGCTCAAATTGACAATTTTGAGGATCAAAATAACAAAATTTAAAACTCAAGGGACTAAAATGACCAGAAACGCATACTTTAGGGATCAAAATTGTCTTTTACTCAAGAATAAAATACTTTCCCATTATCCATATAAACTAACATCAGAGATAGGACCAAATTGACTAAAATTGACAATTTTGAGGATCAAAATAGCAAAATTAATACTTTCATGACTAAAATGACAAAGAACACATATTTTAAGGACTAAAATTGTTATTTATCCCACAAAATATTTAATTTAATCACTATAGTATTGAATTTGAACCCACCATTTAAAGCCGTCAGCTTCGAATACACTAGATTCATAATTTTCAATCCTAGTGTTAAGAAATAATGAGAAAGACTCCATTTTAAGAGTATAGTGAGCTGGTGGAACGTCTCTTAAGGATCTCCAAATTCCTGCATGATGTTGTAGACATTAAAACGCAGCCCACTGCTCCAATAGACATAATTTTTAATATTCTCAAGCATACACTTGACGAAAGTAGTTGAAAGAAAGAGATAGAATTGATGATGATAACAACGAATCAATGATGATGGTCATACAAGAAAACGAGTTTAAAAAAGAAGAAGAGATATATCATACCAATGGCACCGTTGTTGTTAGCAATCAGATGAAAGGTCTCTGCTTCCATGTCTTGTTTTTTGTAACTTGCTATTCTTTTGCTTTCCATGGCTTCAGAGTTTGTGTAATAAATACATGTTTTCATTGCTTCCCAAAGTTTTCTTGATTATTCTTTGCTTTCGTTGAATTCTCTTTCTTGACTTCCCTTTTCTTGTTATTCTTTGCTTTCATTGAATATCTTTTCAACTAATTCCCTTTGATTCCCTAGTTTCCTTCAACATTTAGCTCTCTATCTCTAATCCATTAAAAAAGGTTTTAGCATTTTTATGATATTTGGACTGGATTATTTTGTCCCCCAATCGATTATGATTAGAATCTACCTGAACTCCTCTTATATTATGTGAGATATATATGACCAATTTTTTTTTTTTTTATTAATTATAATTTTTTATCTAGTACTCCCTCCCTCCGTCCCATTTTGCTAGTCTATTAGGAGATTCTAACTTTTTTTAAGAGACATGCAATTATTGTATTTGAATTCAAATTTTAGACCATTTATTCCAATAGCCCTTCTCTTTGCAATTTTTAATATATTTCTAACCATTTATAAAGGATAGTTTCGGAAAATTAAATATTTTTTACCTTGACTTTCTAAATAGGACTAACATTTTGGGATATCCTAAAACAGGAAAAATGACTAACAAAATGGGACAAGAGGGAGTATGTGATTTCATGTGCCTTGGTTGTTGCTATTATTTTTTAGGCCAAATTACACCAGTTGTTTCTGTATTTTTCTCAAGTCATTTTGATCTCTGTAATTTTATTTGGTTCGATTTTGACTTTAAATTTATGATTGTCTCAATTCGGTCCAATTAATTATATGAGAACTTGCATAAGTCTCACACTCACACTACAACATATAAGAGTTTTAGAGATCAAATGTTTTGGTCTCTAAAAGTGAAAATTTTGTTGCAAAAAATATTATATGAGGATAATTTTTTAAAGATCATCCTGAAAAGTTAAAAAAAAAAGGTTTTTAGCGACAAAGTTTTGAAAATGTCACTAATAAATAAACTTTTAGGGACAAAATAATTTGATCTCAAAATTGTTTATTTTTTTAGACAAAATAATTTGGTCTCAAAATTGTTTATTTTTTGAAACAAAAATTTTGGTCCCAAAAGGATAATAATTTCTCACTAATGTCTAATTTTCGTTACTAAAAATATAATGACACTTTTCGCAACAAAAATATTTGGTCCCTAAAAAATAATTTTGTCTCTAAATTTTGGTTTCTAAAACCTTAATTTTTTGTAGTGCCATGTGAATATAGTGCACAATATCTAATAATTCAGATCCTTAGCATTACTCTATACTTATAGTTTAATTATAATAATTTTATCTATTTAATCACTTTCATTTTTGTGTCAAACTGAACTGAACCAATTAATAATGATCAAATTATTTTTCGAAAATGGTCACACTCTTCATGTGTCCATTCGTCCAAAATGGAAAAATGAACAAGATTTTTCACAAAATGGTCACGTGCTTTTCACATGTTCATTCATCCAAAATCCAAACTGGGAAAATGGACGAAAAAAAGGTGGTCCTTGGACGACAAATTTCCCCATAGCTTGACAATTTGTGTTCGAATGATCCAAATTGAAAATGATTGATTTTAAATAAATAAATAAAAACCATGTTGATTCATGTAGCCACTCTAGGTGGCAGTTCTATGGTTTATACCCCTTAAAAAGTTGTTATCATACTTTGTTATTTTTACTTTAGTCTTTTTATTTATGATAGTCCATTACTTACCTTTTTTTGGTCAAATTGTAAAATAATAATTTCCTCCATCTGAAATGCAAGTGGTACATGACATTTTTCTTCCGAATATTGTTATTAGTACCTCATTAATTATTTTGAACCTCTATTTCTTTAGACCATTATTTATAAATTATAAACTCTTAAAAACTTTTTTCTCCCTCCAAATAATATCAAAATTATCCTTATAAAAATATTCTACCCATTCAAATACACACTCCCACACCCCAAAAAGCCTCTCTCCCAAAACCCTAACAAAACCCACAACGGTGGAACCTCCCAAAACTAGTGGAAACCATTTGTGTGATTAACAAGTTTTTCTCTAGTTGTTTGATTTTTTATTTTTATATTTTTTATTTTTTTCTATTACCTCTTTTCACACACATAATACAATCCACTTTCATGCTTCTCTAGTTGATTTTTTTGTGATTCATCTATGGCCTCACTATACTTGTATGCTCTCTGTGTGAGCAAAACTGGGTAGGATTTCACCCCCCCCGTTGACTACCTAAGGGTGGTCCGACCTTCTTTGTTTGTCTGTTTTTGCTGTTGCTTCGATTATCTATTCCTGAACAAATAAACAATGTTCAGGCCTATACTTCCAAATTTCGGTCATATGTTCCGAAGTTCAGTCCCCGAAAAAATGACGAACAATTTTTATTATTTTTGTCATTTTTTTCAAGAAACTTGTTCTTACAAGGCCAATTTCCTCTGAGCTAAGAACACCATCAAAGCTATTTCTAAGCTTTTATTGTTGTACTTCTTTCGTCTCATAGAGTTGTGATTGTCAGAAAAACTTCTACTTATTCTCATTGCCGGAGAAATGTATGTAATCAAATGATTGCCACTGTTGTCTCCGGAATATTATCACTAAAGGATTTTCAAGATTTTGAGGGATGGGATTTGGGAAAGATGGATGGATAGTGATGGAGGTAGGTGCTCTCATTAATCCTAACTCATAATGTAGTGGGTATGTGGACTTAATTGTGAGATGAGGTGTCCATTATTGATGTTTTTTTTAGTAATTTCACTTGAGCTTATTATTGTAATAAAAAATAAATAAATAAAATAGAAGGTCTAAAATAATTAATAGAGTGCTAATAGCAGTTCCCTTTTCTCACCTCATTAGTATCTCTATACTTTTGCCAAGGTCCCACATTGGTCCCATGCAGTTTCACCAAAATTTCACTTCAGTTAGTTTCTTAATAACTTTTAAATTGTCATGATTTGATTGTCATAATAAAAAGTAGAGGTGTGAAAATAAAATTTTAATTAACTCTTTTTTATATATATATATATATATTTTTAAATTGACAATGGCCATCTCATCTCTCAATATATATATATATATATATTTTTGGGTTAATTACACTTTTCACTCATGTAGTTTGACCCAAATTTTACTTTAGTTCCTATAGTTTTAATTTGAACAATTTAATACTTACACTTTAATTCTAGTTTCAATTTAGGACTTTCATCTAAATTAGAGGTTAAAATAAATAGGATAAAAGATAATTTTAGTCCCTAAAGTATGCATTGTTTTCATTTTTGTCATTTTAGTCCTCAAAGTTGTCAATTTGGTTCTAGATAATAGAAATATGGATAAAAGATAATCTTGGTCCCTAAAGTATGCATTTCTTGTTATTTTAGTCCCTCAAATTTTAAATTTTGTCATTTTAGTAGTTTGAGTCAATTTGGTCATAACTCAAATTGATAATGTTGAAGATCAAAATGACAAAATTTAAAACCTGATGGACTATTTGAGGGACCAAAATTATTTTTTATCCAAGGATAAAATATTTTTCCTGTTATCAATGCAAACAGACTTTAGAGATATGACTAAATTGACAGTTTTGGAGACCAAAATGACAAATTGAAATTTTAGAGACTAAAATGACAAAGAACGTATACTTTAAGGACTATGCAACTCACTACTACACTTTGAACCCTATGCAACTCACCATCAACTCCTATAGAGTGCTTAATGGTATCATAGCCTTAGCTCGGCAGGAGAATGTTAGGATCACTCTCGCCGACATCCAATACTGTTATACTATGTGCGCCCTTAACCTGAAAGAAAAAAGTTACGTGTATTACCTCAAGCCGAGGTCCACTGAATTCAAAATTGTAGCTGACCTCCCAGACTCCAACAAAGGGGCCTGAGATGACTATCTTATTGCTTCTGGAAATTGGGAGTTTGGCCCAGACGAAGATGTTCATCTTTATCCTCTTCCTCGAACGGTTAAAGAGGGCAAGGGTAAGAGCCCAATGCCAATTACTTAGCTGTTTTTTTTTTTAATTCACTTGTAATTTTATCTGTTTCTGATGTCATGTTTTTCTTTGCAGACGTTCGTAAGCCACCAAAGGATTTTCGCCAGTCCTACTTTATAGGCAAGGATTTGAAAAAGCTCATAGATCTGCCAATCCACAAGCACAAAGCTCCACTCTTGCTGAATTTTATTCCAACATATAAATAAACTTTGCCTGACGTCCCAAGGAGGAAGAAGAAGAGCCTATCTCCTCTATCTGCTACCACTCTACAAACCGCATCAATATCTCAGGCTGATCAAGGGTCAACCTCTGATCCAGCCGATCAACCATCCACTTCAGCCCCTTACCTGATTCCAATACTCGAACGAAAACGCCGGCGCAGACTAGTAAAAACTGCTGAAATCGTTCGCCCGAAGCCTGTTGCCCAGGACCTCCTAGCCGACCTCCCAGCCAACGTCGATGCTGTTCCAACCCAATCCATGCCTCCACCAAAGCCAAAAAGAACCAAGAAGGCCCAGCCTACAGTTAAGGCTACTGAGGTTGAGGCTGAAGATGCCCTGCCTATCTCACAGTTGGCTGGGAGTGGGAAGACTTCCTCTGCCCCTGCCAAAAGATCTGCTGAATCCTAGCCATCTGAGTCCACTCAATCGAAGAGGCCGAGGTCATCGTCTGCGACGACCTCGGGGTCCAGAGTACCAAAAGTCCCTTGGAGGCCTGAAATTACCTTGGAAGATAAACCTGTTTTTGCCAACGATAGTGCTGCTGACATAAACATCGGCGTAGCCCTCAGTACAGCTTTATTCCTTCTAGGCGATTTAGAGAAAAACGCCGGGATGAGCGAATATGAAAATTACGCTCTAATGCTTCAACATTGTGTTCAAGTAAGTTTCTTTACCTAGTAACCTGTCTTTCTTTATCTTTTCATATTTGTAAATTTTGCACTAACTTTTGTTTCGCGTTCTTTCAGGCTGTTCAACATGCCCATTCCTTCTCCATGCAATCCTTCCAAAACAGGGAGAAGTTGACTGAGATGAAGAAGGAATTTTCTTCTCTTCAGAAGATCAACAAGAGTCTTCAAGCAAAGATGAAAAAATTGGAGGATTAGGCTGAGGCTGCCACCAAGGCCCAATCCCTAGCTGAAGAAAATGTCGAAGCTGCTGAGGCCATTAAGAAAGTTGCTGAATCCCAACTAAAGGAGGCCGAGGAAAAAGCAACCTAGGTTGAGAAGGAGCTTGAAGATGCCCTGGCCACGAAAACGGCCGAAATCAAAGAAGCCGATGAAAAGACTTATGCCCAGGGCATAGCCGATGCTATTAAAGACTACAAACTACAAGTCAAGCAGGCATGCAACAGGGGATTCTCCCTTGGTTGGATGTCCCTGATAAAAAAACTTGATCTTCCTTCTGACTCACCATTCCGTAATGCTGACGCTATTCCTCTTCCATTCCCTCCTCCTCCACCTCCAAGTGAAGCCGAAGATGAGTCGGAGTCTGAGTCTGAGGATGAAGGTAACAAAGATGAAGAGGCCTTGGTGAGAAAGTCCAAGGATGCTGCTGAGGTCAAGTCTCCTCCTCAGGTTGAGCAAATCCTGGACTTAACCCAAGATGAGGAGATTGAGAAGGTGCCCAAGGAAGTTGATTCAGTTCAGTTGTCATCCGACCTTCTTCTAGCTGAAAGAAGTCTTAATAAAACACTTGCCAAGATCAATGCCGAACTGGCTGCAGAAAAGACTGCCGAGGTAGTTCTGCAAGAATTTGCCGAGGTAGTTCTTCAAGAATCTGCCGAGGTCCAGACCCAAACTGCTCTTGAGGCTGAAGAATCATCGCTTTTTTGTTCTCTCTTTTCTTCTTTTTTGTACCTTTTTGGTTTACTGAACAATGCAAGCTTACTCTTATGGCCGATGTGCCTTTCTTTGTTACTTGTGAACAATTTACTTCTGCTAGGCCATAGTGCCTTCTTTGTATATAACTACAACTGTTTTTCTCTGAATGCTTTAGTCTTTAATTTCTCTTCATTCCTTCTATATGGTTCTATACTTAGAATATTTTGCATGATTTACATACTTCTTCCTTTGCACAATCTTCTCGGGGTTACATACCTCGGGTATAATAACTGCAAGTTTTTACTTCGGCAAGATGCTTGACCTGAAATCTCTTCATAAATTTTATCAAGTGTAAAACATATACTATTCAATGTTTATCTTTGCAAACTATTCTCAAGTTTCAACAGGTGTTTTAATTGTGATATCAGTCTATCCCACTTGTAAATTGCTACAAATTTCAACAAGGATTAGTATATACAGTAAATTTTTCTCAAGTTATAACAAGTGTTAAATAGTGATCTACTTGTAAATTGCTACAAATTTCAACAAGTGGTAAATTTTGTATGGGTTTGACTAACTTGTAGATTGCTACAAATTTCAACAAGTGGTAAACTTTATATCGGTTTGACCAACTTGTAAATTGCTACAAATTTCAACAAGTGGTAAACTTTGTATCGGTTTGACCAACTTGTAAATTGCTACAAATTTCAACAAGTGGTAAACTTTGTATCTTTGCCTTCTCTCTGCCCTCAATGT
Source organism: Camellia lanceoleosa (assembly GCA_025200525.1). NCBI lineage: Eukaryota > Viridiplantae > Streptophyta > Magnoliopsida > Ericales > Theaceae > Camellia > Camellia lanceoleosa. The sequence continues at coordinate 192,036,290 of CM045760.1, read as the reverse complement.
GAACCTAAGTTCCACTTGGGTTCTCATTATTCATGTCTTCGAGAAACAATATTAAGTATCTTTATCAATCATATGCGTTTGAAGAATTCTGAGAAGATTTTATTGATGACATCGGCCAAAAATAATGAACATCTAATGATAGAAAAATTTCAAATTACAAGTGTTCCAAGGTCTTGGCAATGCTTTGCCCTCATTGTCTTCAAGCCGATAAGCTCCATTGCCTAACACCGAAGTAATTCGGTAGGGTCCTTCCCAGTTTGGGCCGAGCTTGCCCTCTCTGGGATCCTTCTTGTTGCCGACGACTTTTCTCAAGACTAAGTCGCCGATTTGAAAATCTCTTGGATTGACCTTCTTGTTGTAAGCTCTTGCAAGTTGTTGCTGGTATACTACAAGCTGAATTGCAGCCTTCTCTCTTCATTCTTCTAAGAGATCCAGATCTCAGGCTAAGAGTATGTCATTAGTCCCATTCTCAACTCCCTGGGTTCGGATCCCTGGGATACCGACTTCTAGTGGAATTACTGCTTCTGTGCCATAGGCCATGGCAAAGGGGGATTCCCCTGTTGATCTTCTCGGCGTAGTCCGATATGCCCAAAGTACGTTGGGCAATTCATCTACCCACTTTCCTTTTGCTGCCTGTAGCCTCTTCTTTATTCCATCCAAAATTACTTTGTTGGATGCTTCTGCTTGCCCATTACTTTGGGAAAAACTTGGTGTTGAAAGGTAATTCTTGATCTTGAATTTCACACAAAAGTTCTTGATAAGTTTTCTGTCAAATTGCGTTCCGTTGTCGACAACAATGGCTTTTGGGATACCAAATCTGGTGATAATGTTTTTCCATATGAAATTCTTAACGTCCACATCTCGGATTTTGGCAAGAGGTTCTGCCTCTATCCACTTTGTGAAGTAATCTGTTACTATCAGCAAGTATTTTCTCTACCCAGTTGCTTGGGGAAGTTGTCCAACCAGATCCATGCCCCATTGGGCAAACGGCCAAGGGCTGGATACTGGGTTCAGGTCAACAGCTGGCTAATGAATCAAAGGTGCAAGCCTTTGGCATTGTTCGCACTTCTTCACGTATGCTTCTGCATCTTTTTGCATGTAGGGCCACCAATACCCCTAGGTAATGGCCCTATGGACTAATGATTTGCCCCCAGCGTGGCTTCCACAAATTCCTTCATGAATTTCATATAAAAAATCTTCAACTTGTAAAGGGTGTACGCACCTTAGAAGGGGTCCAGTGAAGGACCTTCTGTAGAGATGTCCGTCCGTAGTCTGGCTGAATCTTGCCGACTTCAATCTGACTTTGTGTGCCTCCTTGCGGTCTTCTGGTAGCTTTCCTTCTTTCAGGAATGCAACAATTGCATCCATCCAACTTGGCCCCGTGTCCACACATATTACTTTTTGCTTTGTGTTCTGTGGTTCTATGCTCGGGCCCGACATATAGTCAATCATAATTGTTCTTGTTTTTCCAGTTTGTATTGAACTTGCCAGGTTGGCCAACGCGTCGGCGTGGCTGTTATCATCTCAGCTTACTTGGAGAAGTCGACAGTTCTAAAATAGGGCTGCCAATCTGATGACCTCTTTTGCATATGCTGACATCCTCTCGTCTCTGGCTGCAAATTCTCCTGTTGACTGGTTAACAATTAACTGTGAATCACAAAAAACTATTACCTTATCTGCTTCTGCTGCTGCTGCTGCCAGCTTTAGTCCTGCAATTAATGTTTCGTATTCTGCTTCATTGTTTGAGGCCTTGAACCCCAAACGGATGGATTGTTCTATTATTTCTCCATCTGGGGATATCAGTAGCACTCCTACCCCCGCTTCTTGTCGGTTTGAACTTCCATCGACAAACAGTCTGAACGAGTCGCCGATGTAAATGCTGCAGGGTCTAAGCTTCTCCTTCTTTTGCTCCTTGGCCTTTGGCTGGGATTCTCCTTGCTTGCTGGGACCTCGTTCATCTTGGCTCAACAGAGCCCGATGTTCGATGGATTCGGGCGTGAATTCTGCCACGAAGTCGGCCAAAACTTGGCCCTTAATTGCTGTTCTGGGCCTGAACTCCAGGTTATACTGGCCCAAGGCCACTGCCCACCTTGCAATTCTTCCTGTTAAGTCTCCTTGTTGCAACAAGGACTTCAGTGGGTGCTCTGTTAGCACTACAATCTTGTGTGCTTAGAAGTAGTGGTTCAACTTTTTTGAGGCCATTACCAAGGCCAGCATTAACTTTTCTAGCAGTAGATACCTTGTTTCTACGTCGGCCAAGGTTTTACTTACATAATAGACAGCCTTCTGTTCTCCTTGTTCTTCTTGGATTAGCACTGCACTTACTGCGTGTTCTGACACGGCTAAGTACAGAAACAACTCCTCCCTGTGTTGGTGTTGAGAGGATCAAGCGGTGGTTAGATACTTCTTTAGGTCGGCCAAAGCGGCCTCACATTCTTCAGTCCACAGGAAATCTACGGTCTTTTTTACCAGGTTGAAGAAGGGTTTACATTTGTCTGAACTTCGGCTTATGAACCTGTTTAGTGCTGTGGCCCTGCCAGTGAGTATTTGAACCTGTTTTGTTGATGTTCGGCTCTGTAGATCTAGGATGGCCTTAATCTGATTTGGGCTGGCCTTTATTCCCCTTCTTGTTACCAGGTACCCTAGAAACTTACCAGATCCAACTCCAAACGCGCACTTTGATGCGTTGAGTCGGAGCCGATATGTTTTGAGTATTTCAAATACCTCTTTCAGGTCGGCAAGATGACTCTTAGGCTCTTTGGTCTTCACGACCATATCATCGATGTAGACTTCTACTGTTTGGCCAATCAAGTGCTTGAACATTTTGGTTACCAGCCTTTGGTAGGTTGCTCTTGCGTTCTTCAGCCCAAAAGGCATCACCCTGTTACAGTATAGGCCTTTTGGGGTGATGAACACTGTCTTCTCCTCGTCTATGGGGTACATGGCTATCTGGTGGTACCCCCTATAAGCGTCCAGGAAGCTCATCTTTCCATGTCCAGATGTGGCGTCTACTAATTGATCGATTATGGGCAGCGGAAAGCTGTCTTTGGGACAGGCTTTATTCAGGCTTGTAAAATCCACGCAGACCCTCCATTTACTATTTTTCTTCTTTACCACCACATGTTTGATAGCCATGTTGGATAATTGACTTCTCTGATGGCCTTGGCTTCCAAAAGTCTGTCTACTTCTTCCTCCACTGCTTCGACGTGCATCAACGTCGGTCTTCTAGCTCGTTGTATTACAGGTTTTGCCGACCTATCGACGTTCAATCTGTGACATGTGACCTCGGGGTCAATGCCAGGCATTTCATAAGGTGTCCAGGCGAACACCTCTATGTTTGTTCTTAAAAAAGCTTGCAGTTCTTTCTCTTCTTCTTCGGCTAACCCTGAGCCGAGAAGAAAGAAGCGCTCTTCGTCGCTCTCCTGGACGAGGATTTTCTTCAGTGTTTCCTCGCTCTTCTCGGCCGGCTCCTTGCTGACATCATCTAGGACTTCCATGTCCTCATCTTCAATTTCTACCTTCCCTGGTTCTTGTATGTTGCAGGTTTTTTTCATTGCTGCCATGGAGCAATTTTTGGCCTGTAGCTGGTCTTCTCTAACTTCTTCAATCCCATGTTCTGTTGGGAACCGCAATAGTTGATGCAACGTTGAGGGAACTGCCCCCATTGCATGCAACCATAGCCTTCCCAATATGATGTTATAAGGAGAAGGCGTATCAATCACGATGAATTATGTCTTGATCTTCTTAGTGCCGGCCTATACTTCCAAGTTTGTAGCGCCCAGTGGCCACGTTGGTATTCCATTGAAGCTGACCATCGGGCCATTCGATTGCTCCATGTCGTCTGGGTGAAGGCCTAGCTCCTTGTAACATCTAACGTACATGATGTCACAAGAGCTGCCTTGATCTATTAGGATGCGTTTTACTTGGCACTCCCCAACCTAGAGGGATACTACCAAGGCATATGTGGGTGTTGTACCATCTCTAGGTCAGCTTCGGTGAAGGCTATCATCGGTCCTTAGTGCTCCGCGGGCCGATGTCTTTTTTCCCCGACTTGGTAGACATGCTGCAGATGCCTTACCCTTTGCGTCTCTCCTCTGACTTCATTCTCGTTAACCTTTGAGTGGATCACATTAACTATCCGATGTCTTTTTGCCCGAGGTTGCGGAGGTAGTGGGGCTGCTGGAGCCTGAGGCAGTCTTGCCTGTTCTTCTCTTGTTCTGGTTTCATCGACAAGGTCTCTCAGGTGGCCTTGCTTTACCAGATCTTCCAAGTGTGCTTTTAGGGCTCTGCAGCCCTGTGTTGTATGTCCGTTTTCATTGTGATAAGCACAATGCCTGTCCATGTTTCTTCCCATAAATTCTCCTGGTTCCCTTACTGGCGTTCTGAAATAGGGCTGGTTCCGAATTTTTCCTAGGACTTTTTGAATTGGAATTCGGAACACGGTTGTCACTACCTGTTTAGCCCTTAACTCTATCTCTGTTTTACTGAATCCGTTGTTACTTCGGTCTCGCTTCGGCGAGCCATTCCCTTTTTCCTGTTTGACTTCCTTATGGGCCGATGTATCCTCCTCGGCTTGGGCATACTTTTCGATCCCTGCCATGAGTTCTTCCATGCTCTTTGGCAATGTCTTTGCCAAAGATTTCCGTAGCGAACAATTATCTTTCAGGCCGTTCTTGAAGGATACAACCGCCACTTCCTGGTTGCACTCGGGTATTCGATTGAACACCTTGTAGTATCTTTTTGCATAGGCCCTAAGGCCTTCATCCTGGCTGATCTTTAGAGCCATTAGTGCGTCCACCCTTAATGGCTGTAGCTTGTTTGTTACGAACCTGGCCACAAATATCTCGGCCAGGCCTTCCCATGACTTTACGCTTCCTTTCGGTAGTTTGTGGAACCAGTCTAATGCAATCTCCCCAAAGGACGAGGGGAACACTTTGCAGAGTAACAGCTCGTTTCTGCTATACAGTGCCATTAAGTTCAAAAATAATCCGACGTGGAAGTTAGGGTCCGACTTACCATCGTATATTTGAAACCTTGGCATACTGAATCTTTTCGGTGCTTCAAATTTGTCTAGTTCTACCGAGAACTGTGTTCTCGGCTTGACGGGTGAGGTTACCTCGGCTTCAGCGTTCTGTTCTTTCCTCTTGAGGTAGTTTCTCAAGTCTTCTTTACTCCTCCTCGGAGCCCGGCTATCTATGGACTTCAGTCTCTTCGGCACACTACTCTCGGCCTCGTGATGGGCTCGTTTTGATCTTTCTTTGTGGGTTGTGTCGAAGCAGAGCGCCTGCCCTCGAATACGCCGATGTTCTTTGCGCTCTTGATCCTTCTTATGATACGTCCTCTGGGACTTCTCTTGTCTTGGTTCCTCTCGCCCGACCTCCCTGGAAGGCGAGTGAGAGTGCCTTGCGCTCCTGGTGTGTTGAGGTACTTCGGGAATTATTTTCCTTCCTCTCTTCTGAGTATTAATTGATGGAATTGGCGTGTCCTGCAGCGGGTATGGTGGCTGCATGACATTGTTTTGCATCATAAAGTTGACGACCGACTGCAGGTCTGCCAACTTGTTTGCCAATTCTTTCACTTCCTCATCCCTCCGTAGGCACATATCCCTCCATACCTGGAGGTTATCTTCGCCGTAGTATCTGTCTTGGTCTGTCTTCTTCGAAGTGTCGCCTTCCTGGCCAGCGTCTTTTCCTTCATTCCCCTGGTTGCGGGTTTCTTCATTGTGGTTGTCTCCTTCGATGTCAAGGTCGATAGGCCTGTCACTCCCAGCGGGAGCGTCGTCCCCAACCTTTTCGTTTTGTGCGTTACTGGCCATCTATTCGTCTTTCGTTCCCACAGACGGCGCCAAATTGTGTGAGTGATTTTCCGATCACACTGTCCTCCTTAGTAATTCAACTGTAGAACACAAGCAGAATAGATGGCACCCTGTTGTCCTGCACAGAAAGAAAAGGCTCCGGTTGTGGTTCTTCCACCCGAGGGCACTCCGACGATCAAGTCAGTATATCTTTCAAAGATAATCAAGTATTCAACTCACAAGCTTGAGTATAAAAACATACCTTAGACCCATGGGGGTGCCTCTTTTTTATAACCAATACAATCCTAGTCCTAATAGAAGCCTAACTCTGATGGACTCAGGATTACTGCTAATCTGGAACTCCCAGTGGGATTAGGATAAACCCTCTAAGAGTTTTATCTTTACCCAAACTGAGGTCTTCTTTCAATCTAGGACTCTTGTCCTTTATCCGCTTATCTCGGATTCTGATATATTCGGAGATAACCTCGATAACTCCGAGATCACCTCGGCGTAACTACCACGACATGTGGCACCTCGGCTGACACGTCGGCGTCACCTTGCCACGTGTTGGTACTTAGTAAATATATCCCCACACTTGGAATTGAGTAATATGTGTGATATAGTTTTATTTGTTCTTATATTTCTCTAATCGATTGTGAAAAAAATAAATTAAAAAAAGTTTGTATTTGTTTGTCAACAGTATGTATCTAGATTAATTTTGAATTTCACATTGCATAAAAAATTCAACATTCAAATGAAAAAATTGAGTAAATCTAAGTGCACAAAATCAATATGTTCAATGAGCTGGGCATGAACAGTTGGGCATGGACCAAGATTTACTATTCAGTCTCAACTCAATTCAGAAAAATAAAAGGATAACTTTCCTATTTGCTTGTGAACCTTAATATATAGCCTCTTTTTATTTTAATTTTTACATAGCGATCTCTATTACATAACAAATAGGTAAGAAATATCCATATCATTATATTTTTATTTTAAATTAAAAAAATTATCAAGGAGAGTTTTTAAACTTGAAATGACGGAGCACTTATAAACTATTGATTTTAAATTTCAATGATATGTTACAATCTTATAAAAAGAAATGGATATATAAAGAGGATTGGAATCCTAGAAGGGAAATAGGAGAAAATAATTAACTACACTCACAGCAGTAAGATTCATATTCAAGCAAACATCATGTGTTGATAAGGTGTGCCTCATTTTTTTTATTTTTTTAAACAGAGAAATTTAAACAAAACAGTAAAACAAACATTAAGAAGTATCAATTAAAGAAGTAAGAGCAGGATGGGGTTAAGAAACCCAGTCAAGAGGGAGCTGATCCTGGAGGAAAGCTTTTGCCACCCAGTGAGCCACCTTGTTAGCAGTCCTGGAAAACCAATGGGAAGACAAATTCCTTTGCTCTGCCATTCGCTTGATGTCACTAACGCTGTTTTTGTTTGGGGGATTTGGAAATGAAAAGAAAAAAAGTAAGTGTAATATGAATAAAATATGCTTACATTTCACCTAATTTCACATACATTCTATTTCATTTTTCAAATCCCTCATCAAATCTCCCAAACAAACATAGCATAAAAATTGCCCACATTCTCATAGAGGAACAGTATCAGAGACGCTCAGATGAATGACCAATTGGTTATCTCCCTCAATCTCCACATTAGGTAATCTGCTAGAAAGAGCCAATAAACAAGCCCATCGGCAAGCTAAGGCCTCACCTTGAAGAGAGGAAGAGACAAAAATCTTTTTATGCTAGGGATCATAAAAAAATGTCATGAAGATGATCATGAAAGATTCTTTACCTTTGAATTACACATACGATAAAATACCACACACTAATCAAAGGATGAAAAATCATCATGATGTATTTCATGATATTTTTTTCATGATCTCTATTATTACTCTATCCAATAACTCCCCCTTAGAATCCCGCAAAATAGCTTCAATCGAGGCCTGATTAGAGCCCTTCTTGGTGGCCACATCACAATTGATCTTGCAGAAACCATGGATAAGAGGTTGCCAACCATCGACACTTCCTGAATTCCTCACAAATCAAATTTTGTTTGTTAAGAAATTGTTACTTTCATTGCAAACCTTGATCATTCTGTACACAAAATCCATAATACACTAATTAAATTTCAACCACACTTCTGAATTTATAATAAATATCTTGACAAACATATTAAGTACTTAAGTTTTCCTTTATTCTTCTCAAACTCAGACCTTGGCAAACTTTATAGCTTGCTTATCAATTGTAGGGCTAATCTTATAATAGTTCTTCAAATATTCTCCCACAACCACTTTCTTATAACCCTCATTGCTCGACCCGTAACCATCCACCACGGGTTCAATCTCTGCTTGGACGGGCGGGTTATAGAACAAAGAAATCGAGAATCGCTCCACATCCATCTGGGTCACAACTCGGTGCCACGGGCTCTTCAACCTTCCGCCACTCATAATCTCCAACAAGTCCCCTACACTGACCAATAGCACATCAGCTGGCCAAGGCACTGCGACCCACTTCAGGTCCCGAAGCACTTGGAGTCCGCTGGCGGACCTGAACTGCATTAAAAAGGTGAGGGCGCTGCCATCGGTGTGTGGGGTTAAGCCTAGGGCCAAGTCGGGTCTTGGGCAGGGTGGGTAGTAATTGACCCGAACATTGATCTCACTCTTTTTGTGATCAAAGTTTTGGAGGAAAGCATGGTTTTCTAGTGATAAGGCTTCTGCTAGGGCCACTAGCAAGTCATTGCAAACTTTTCTTGCTTCTTCCACGTATTTCTCCATCACTTGCCTGTCATAAAATTTTTTTAGATTGTGTTTCAATTATGAATTTGAATAAGGATTTAAGAGAAAATGTGAGTGAAATGTGAATAAAATATAACTACATTTCACTTATATTACACCTATATTTTTTTTTCCTTTCAAATTCCTATCCAAATGCTTAATTTGATTTTAGAAATGATTTATCAGGCTGTGAAATCATATATATATATATATATATATTAATTTGTTATCTATAGTTTCATTTGAATCAATTTTGTTCTTTAATTTTTGTACTATGTATCATTTTAATCCAATTGATAAAATTTATTAAGAAATTAAATAAAATCTAAAAGCAAAATGGACCATTCAAAATGAATTGACCATTTTAAATTGGAACCCCTCAAATGAATTATTTTGCCCATTCATTTAGTCTATTTTTTTTAAAAAAAAATTATTAATTAAATTAAATTGACACAATATAAAAAATTTAAAGATTAAATAAGGAAGTAAACTCCATAAGTTACAAGTGTAATTTGCCAAAATAATGAAAATGACAAGATTTGAATCTTGGACTTCTTGAAATCAAAATTATGATATCATGTTAGATCATTAATTGACCTAAAAACTTAAATTATTGAAAAATGAATGCAACAAAAAATATATGACAAGAATATATATATACATATTAAGTTAACAATTTGCTTTTAAAAAAATCTAGTTGTAGAAATTGAGGGCACATCTATATATTATATTAGGAAAATGAGTTTTTAGGAAGAAACTTTTTAGGAGGTCTAAACCTTCATTTTAAAATTATTAAAATTTTAATTTATAAAATAGATTAAAAAACAAATTATTGACTAATATATTTAATTAATTATTAATTATTTTAAAAATAATAATTATTCCTTAATTTAATGGATTTCAAATGGAAAGATAACAAAATATTTTATAATCTCTCTCACCAATTTTCAAAACATTAAACCTTACTTGCTACTCTTTCTCTTCCTTCGCCAAACTGTATCTCTAATAAAAAAAACCTACCTCACACAGTTTCAATTTTTTTTATTTTTTAAAAATGTCATATATAACTTGCTTATCCCTAAAGAGATTATATCATGCAAGAGAACATCACACCATTTTTATTATTTTTTTCTAAGGTTGTTAAAGATTAGTCAATATTCAATTTTTTTCCTACTCAATACATTTTTATTTTTTAACAATACTGTTTCTCCATTCTTTTACCCCACATCACTTTCAGTCTCTTTTTTTGCTTGAAGATCTATACTATGTATCTAAGGAAATACAGTGGACGTGCTCTTATAAGTTTCAAACTCATCACATCATTTCCATTTAAAATAAAAATTATTTTCTTTAATAATTTAATAATATATCCTCTTAGAATAATAGTTATCTGAATACAAGCTTATCAACAAGAAAAAAAAAGAAAAGAAAAAACAGTGAAAGCTATCACAAAATTTAAAAATATTTGAATTGAAAATCTATATAAAGATAATCTATATTTATCAACAAAATTCAAAATAAAGATAATTTAAATTTAAATTTGAATATATAATAAAGTAATCTATATTTATCTATCGAATTTCACATTTCTATCCTCCTATATAAACAATTATATTTCAATTGATTATAAACACATATAAAACTATTATGTTACTCTCTCTCTCTCTCTCTCTCTCTCTCTCTCTATATATATATAATTTTATATTGTTATAGGTATGGTTGAATGCTTCAGACATTTGCATTCCATTTCTCTCTCTCTCTCTCTCTCTATATATATATATATAATTTTATATTGTTATAGGTATGGTTGAAATCCTACACACATTTACATTCTTTTGTCTAAATTTTAATTTTTTTTACAGGTGACATCATAAATATAATATCAAACTTGACGGCTAGAGAGTTTTTGAATTTCTTTTTATTGCATCAATTTGAATATTATGTACTAAAATTACAACCAAAAAAAAAAAAAAAATGTGTAAGAAAATTATTTGTGTATCATTCACATAATGAATTCCCACCAAACTAAAAAACGCTTTCCTATTTGAGAATTTTAGAGTAATTTAACTTAGTCATTGAGTGTTTATTATATTTTTTGGAACCAGCTCCTTTCCAATAACTAGAGGGTATTGTTCGGCATTGGTGGGCCTTGAGCTAGGCTCATGACGATAATCCAAACCGTCAATGTGTAGAACATGTTGAGTGGATCATTTCTGGAAAAAATTATATTAATCGGATATCGATAACCACTTGATCAGATCACATTTCAATATAATTTTCAAAATAAATTGTGATAAAAGTGTGATTTGAGTGATTATCGATATCAGATCAACATGATTTTTTACAGGAATGGTGTACTCGATGGGTTCTATATATTGAACAGTTTGAATCATCGCTATAGGCTCGGATCAGGGCCCAACAATGCTGAACAACACCCTCCAGTTACTGGAGAGGAGATGCCTCCATATTTTTTTGCTTAAAATTTTATCTTTTGAGGATATTTTGGTGATAGGTTCACATAATTTTGTGATTTATTTTTATGTAATATTTAATTTTTCTCTTTTACATTTAATATCAAATTTATTTTTTAATAAGAAACTTGAATAATTGAGTTTTTTATTAATTTATTTTGTTTTGTTTGTTGGTTGAAAGTAAAATATTATTTTTATTATAGCAAAACATAGTTTTCAATTATATGATATTTATAATTTTTTCGCTACAATTGTTTTTGATTTATTTGTTTGTTTAATTGAATTATTTTTTTATATTTTTGGTTATCAAAATCTCATTGAAAATAAATATTAAAAGACAATCAATGTAAATAATATTAAATCTAAAATCATAACATATCATATATTTTACAATTATTATTTATTTTAAATCATATGATGCACAAATTAGCTAGTAATAATTGACCATAACATGACAAGAACAGTTGTCCCACTTAATGAAGAAAGCTCAAAAGTAGTCAGTTATTTAGTGCGGTCCAGCCCATAATCCTCCAAAGCTTAAATAAATCCAAAATTATCATGTCTTGATTGATTTGCCACGATGAATTAATTGATGATGATATTAGATTTAGTAGTCTAAAATTCTAAATGGTTGTTTCCACCTGAATCACATGGTCATTGTGAGGGCCCAAATTGATTTGAAAATCTACTTTTGAGTTAAAGATATAAGGGGTATATGGTGTAGATTAAGCCGTTTATAATTTATTTTAATTTGAAAGTTTATATCAGACTGTTTTGTATGATTTTTGTTTATAGCTTATTAATTATAAATAATTGAATTAAGCATAAATAACTTAAATAAGCTGATTATCTGAAAGTTAGGGGATGGTTTCTTTTAATTTTTAATTTTTAATTATTAGCTCTTAGCTTGTAATAAAATATACCAAATAGACCCATATTCAGAATCATAAGTTTCTTTTAGAAGTAAATATTCAAACAAAAAATATGCGAGATCTGAAACAAAATGGTATATGGAATGAATTCCATTGTGAATGCCACATTATTTTATATGAATTTCATAAGAAAAATATCATATCAATGACAAATGGGCTAATTTTATAGATTTTTTTTTTTTTTTTTTTTGAACTATAAAAAAAGGGCTCTGTGGTGTCGTCCACACTGTGGGCCTGACCGGAATAGCGGTTCTGTTACCAGAATTAACCCCACCATGTGGGGACCCACCACCGAGGCAGGTGAGCTCATCACCCGCCCTAACCACTGACAAGTTCGACGGAAAGACACATGAGGTCTCCGAAGAGAGCCCCTGGAAAATCCAGGATTTTCGCGCCCCCCAGGAGTCGAACTTAACTCGGGCAGGTGGAGGCCAATGCTTTCTCCACTGGGCCACCACCCCCAGTGGTAGCTAATTTTATAGATTGGTGAGAATTTGTTACGTGCAAGTTTCAACTGTGTTTGCACTCAAAATTATATTTATAAATAATTTTATTTCCCATATATAAATTATATTTATAAATAATTTTATAAATCTTTTTGATCTTCAATGCTGACCTTTTATTTCCCATATATAAATTATATTTATAAATAATTTTATAAATCTTTTTGATCTTCAATGCTGACCTTTTATTTCCCATATATAAATTATATTTATAAATAATTTTGGAGTTTTTTTATTTAGTGAATGTTCGGAAACTTTCAATAAGTCATGTTTTTTTTTTTTTTTTTTTTTTGAATTTTCTTGTCTTTAGTAACATTTTTTCAAAATTATATCCAAATTTTTTATTTTATTTTATTTTTGGATCCGTCTTGTATAGATGGATTTTTAAAGTAAAAAAAGTGAAAACTTTTATTTTTTTTTAAAAAAAGTCCACTATTTTTTTTGGTTAATTTTGTTTTTCAGAACCTTTTTTTTCTTTTTTCTTTTTTATAAATTTTTTCAGTTTATCTCATCGAGTAGAATTTAAAATTTTATTTATTTTTATTTTTATTTTTTAAAAACAAAACTAAAAGTGAAAATAAGTTGACAAAAAAACAAACCCCAATCAGGCAGGTAGTTTACCTGAAGTTGGGTGGCTTTTGAGGCCAAACAAGGAGTCCATCGGTAGCATCCTTGGGAGCAGCTTTCATGGTCAACCGATCAATCCAATCCAACGGCTGATCCTCCGACTTCACAAAATTCCGACCATAACCCATGTTGTCAACATCCATATAAGTTCCAACACTCTCTCTCTTCTCTTCAAACGACAATCCAAAGAACCCCTTCACAACATCCTTAACATCCTCCAAAACACAACATTCGATCCCATGATTCACAATCAAGAACATACCCATTTCCTTAACCACACTGGCTAGCCTGGCTAGCTCTTGGGTTCGACCCTCTGACCCCAACCCATGATATCTCAGTTTAGCCACATCTATGGGTGGATGGAGGGTCTCTGATGAGTCCGAGCCATCTTGAACACATGAGGTGGGGACTAATAATGGGCTGTCTGGTTTCAAGCTTATGAACCTTTTGGGCAAGTCTTTGAGGCCTTTTAGGGCGAGTTCTTGAACCACTGGAACCCTAGTGGTTCGGAGATGGCCATTTTGGTCTATGAATTTGGTTTCATGGAAGTAACCATCTTGTTTGATGTCCATTTTGGTCTATGAATGTGGTTTTTCAGATTATGAATGTGTGTAATTATGCAGGAGTTTGGTGGTGCGTGTGGGGGAGGAAAGTTTGGACAGTGTGAAAGAAACAAGGAAAAGGTTACTATAATGTATGTCGTTTTTGGGAGCAATTATTGAAGCGTGTTATCAACCTTTAGTATGGCATTACTCTTCAGATTACAAAATTAAATTTATTTTCTAAATTTAGTAATGTATCAAAAATATAATTAGTTGATAATTAAATATATTTTAATTAATAATTAATTATTTTCTTAGCACATCATTGAATCTACAAAGTGAATTTACAAAATAAACTTGTATATCATTTTACTCCTTTTTAATGTGATTGGCATTCAGTAAATAGATTAAGAATTTAGACCGCAAAAAAATAAAATAAAATAAAATAATAAAAAATGGTCGGTTGTTAACAATTGCCAATCACCGACAACAATTTTGATCTCTAATGAAATTGTTAATTAACTTGTTAGTATAGTAAGATGTTAATTGTAATGCTAACTACAAGGGTTTGATTGAGATTTAAAAGTAAGGTTTAAGATTTTGAATTCAAGTCATCTCAAAGGATTATTAGAAATTTGTCTGGTCATTAATTTCAGAGTTTAGTTAAGGTGCGCACAAATTAATCCCATACACAATTATCAAAATTAAAAAAAGAAACCCAGAATGCTTATTAGAGAGGATAGAGAGAGACAGAGAGGAAGAGGGGGGTTTACAATTTTCATCTTAACTACCTGGGTAAATTATGTAAATGGTTCATGTAGTTTAAACGATGTATTAATTTGGTTCTTATTATTTTAATTTCTCGATTTTGTCCCTTAATTTAATAAATTGTGTCATATTGGTCCAATAAATAACGGCCATTAGGTTTGGTAGACGGAAAGTCATTATGTGCTCAAACGATGTGTCAATTTGGTCATTGTAGTTTACGCATTGTGTTAATTTAGTCCCTATTATTTTAATTTGCTTAATTTTGACAGGAACTAAATTGATACATCATATAAACTGTAGAAATCAAATTGACACATCGTTTGGGTTTCTATCTACCAAATCTAACTACCGTTATTTATTGGACCAATATGATACAATCTGTTAAATTAAAGGACAAAATCGAATAAATTAAAATAATAAAAATCAAATTAATATAGCATATAAATTATGGAGACCATTTACATTATTTACCCTAACTACTTAATACACATTTTAACACTACTATTAGAACATTATTCACTCTATAACTAACCCACAAAATCGAATCTCACTTTTACAACTTTTGTAATTAGCACATAATTTTAGACATTCCTTTATATTCTTATACCTCCAACTTTTTCTCTTTTTCTCTCTAAACATCTGTTACATTATACTGGATTGTTGACTTTGTTCATAAGACCTTGTTTGTATCATCCATCGCTAAAAAATGTAACCAAACTCAAAGAAATATATGAAAGGAACCAAACAAAAATTTAAAAATTTTAAGTTTAACTCCTTAGGTTACGGATGTGGATTTTCCTTGAGATTTGTCCGATTTTTATAGAGAGAATATTTTGTGAGAGTTTTGAGATTAATTGAGTGTGCGTCTGGTTATAAAAAATAAATAAATTATAGAATTGTTTTTATTATTATATTATAATATAACTGGTGTATATCTTATTGGAGAGTTATAAATTAGTGTGTGTTAGGCTGTATTTAGTTAGAAGATTTGGAGAGAAATTTATAATCGAAAAAGGAAAATGTGTGTGAAATTTAGATATATTTTATTCACATTTCACATTTTTTTTTCTTTCCAAATTTCTTTTTAAATCTTCCAATCAAATATAACCTTACGGTGCAGATGAGAACCGTGATGTTACTTGTATCACTGCACAAACAACACTTTTATTTTTATGATGGGTAAATTACACTTACACTCCAGAAATTTGGTCTAATTACATTCCATTCCTTGATGTTTTAAAAATTATATTTCCACCATTGCGGTTAATAGTCTCATTTCACAAACCCCACACTTATATAAAAAGGAACAACTCCTAATAGAAAAATAGAGAAAATTACATTGAAAAAAATAAATAAATAAAGCAAAGGAAAAGAAAAGGAAAAAAAAAAAAAAAAAACAGAGGAAGTAAAGTAAAGGAAGAAAACAGAGAGTGCATAAATTCAATATTTTCATTCCATTTAAATAGTTACAATGATGAGGGTTAATGTAATTTCCCAAACGTCAGGGATAATACATATCAAAACCCAAACCAAGTACCTGGTGGTAAGAGACCAACAGACACATACAACACACCACCAGAGCTTGCAATACAGCAACAGATACACAAAGACAGCAGATATACAAAGATAGCAACAACATATAGCAACAAAAGATACCAAGACAGCAAAGAAACCTTATGCTAACAGCAACCCAGGTCATTTTAAATCTATCCAAAATACCAAACCAGCAACCATTACAAACTAGCCCCATCAAATACAACTCGAAAAATACCCCTCAGATTCTAGCAAACCCAGAAACAACCCTCAGATTATATCAGCTCTTCGATTCTAGCAAACCCATACATCAGTGTATAACAGCAGCCCAGGTCACTTTAAATCCACCCAAAATACCAAACCAGCAATCACTACAGACCAGACCTCATCAGATACAAACCAAATAACAGCCCTCAAATTCTAGCAGACCCAGTAGCAGCCCTCAGATTGTATCAGACCAAACACACTAGACTTACCAATCCAGGGTCCACATCAGCAGGCAAATTATTGATTAAATCCATGGCTGTCCTCAACTGTATTCCTTAATCTGAGCCAAATTGTTGATTAAATCCATGGCAGAGTACGTGTTCCCTTTTAAAGAAGCTTTAACTCATAAAGAAAGTCTAATCTTAATAAGCTCACCTAACTTAGACCCATAAGGCTGTACTCTATTAAAAACACAATCATTTCTTAACTTCCAAATGGACCAAAGCACAATAGAGGGCAAGGCTCTTCACAATCTCCTAACTAGTTTCTTATGATTCCAACTTAACCACCAATGAAATAAGCCATCAATAGTCCTTGGCACCACCTATAGACACCCCCACTAAAGCATTAAATTAGACCACAGCTGCCATGAAAATGGGCAATGTAATAGGACATGAATAGCAGATTCATTTTCAATTTTGCAAAAAGCACATAACACAGAAGCATTACTGTTTAGAACACCTATATGTTGTAAAAGAACCCTTGTTTTAACTCTATTCCTCCATGCCAACCACCAAAAAAATTGAACTTTGAGGGGAATGCCATTATTCCACACAAACTTACAAATTTAGAGAGAAAGGCCTAAGAGAGAATCACTAGACTGATATATATCTGAGACCTTAAACCTGTTACCATTAGACCCATTCCAAACAGGGCAATCTTCTTCATCCAGTCTCAGAGGAGGGGCCACTAGTAACACTACAGCCAACTTGTTAACCTTTGCCTTTTCCCAATCATATAATGACTTACAGAAGGAGAAGTTTCACTCCCCGGAGCTGGATTTTCTCTAAGAGAAATAAAACAGTGTGCCTTCCTTTGCAATTGACAAACTAAATAATCTAGGGAATTCATTTTTAAGGCACCTACCTCCAACCCACTTATCATACTAAAACTTGATTCTACTCACATTGCCAGCCTTTATTTGATGCTTCCCAAAAAAAAACTCCACAAGAGGTTGATTATAATTAGCAATTGCAAGAACATTTCCCCTAGATTCTAGAAAATCTAGCTGATGAGTTTATAGGTGGGAGCCAATGAACCTCCTTAGTCATGTACTTACTGCACAACATTCTTCTCTGAAGAGCATTTACTTCACTTCCAAATTTCCATCACCATTTAAGTAGTAAGCTTGCATTGACATCCTTAAGTCTTCTAATTCCCAGCCCACCTTGATTCAAACTTTTCGAAACTTCAGTCCATTTCACCAAATGAACCTTTCTCTTCAAGCCATTCCCACTCCAAAGGAAAGAAGCTTCAAGCCTTTCAATCTCTCTAACCACTCCACAAGGCATTTTGAACAAAGATAGATAATAAATAGGAAGGTTAGATAAAATAGACTTAATCAAAGTTAATCTACCTTGTAGACACCCCATTTTTGACCGACCTTAAGACTCAGACGTCACTGATTGAGTGCTTGGTGATGTTGCATATCGTGCTCGTCCAAAGGTTTCAGAGTCTCGGCTGTGAGCCCTACCTCCGGACTTCCGGGCTTTTCTGTGCCTTGCCTCAGTTTGCGAACCAGGCTCGATTTTCTCTGTTTCTCTTCCGAAAGGGAGGGAGAGGTCTCGTAGACCATCTCTCAGTGGCCGTGGGCTACATTTCGTGGTCGTAGGCCATTTTGCTCATTTCGGAGCCCGGTTCTTGGTTTTCGGAGCCGTTAGGCCGAGTGCCTCGGTTCGGGACCGCCTAACCACCTCCGTTTGCTCCGGTTTTTGGCATGCATCTTATTTACTCCCTTTTAAGGGACACTGAGGTCAGAGAGACCAACTTCGTGGTCGAACACCACTCCCTGCCCTATGATCGATTTGGGGCCTCGATCAGCGTTTGCCCTCGAACCTTCATTTTGCATCGGTTTTCGTTCATTTTTGGCAGGGACCTCTGTTTCATCACCAGGAAGGTCATAGAAGGGTGGGAGGCCCGTAATTGTTTCAGCAACCAGTTATATTCCTTCATCGCCCTCCGTCGCCCGTTTTCTCTCATTTCAAAGCCAATGTTGACCACCCTTGGGCCATTTTCTTCAACCCTAACCCCCATATTTGTGATGTACACATCTGGGAGAAAATGTGTACATCACAAATATTGCAATTTTGAACCTTTTGAACCCCTTTGAAAAATGGCCAGTAATTATCTCTCCTATTTTACTATTGCAATTTTTTGACCACAGGGTTGTGGTGAGAACACCTGGGAGGCCACCAATTTGTGGTGGCCGGCTATTAATTACACTTGACTTGTTTGACCCCTGGCCGGCTGGCCATGGGGAGAGCTGGCCAGCCACCTGTAGTCCCAATATCTAGCCGGCCAGCATCCTTACACCTGGCACATCACAGAAATACACTTTGTTTCCCCCTAGATTCTGTATCCGGGGGGCAACTTTTGGAGGAAAACTTGGAGTGATTTCCCTCCCTTTTTTCCCCCTCTTTCTCCCCCTCTTTGGCCTATATAACCAGCACCCCAGGTCTGGTTTTGGGGTTGGAAAAATTTGCCTTAAGCTTGCATTACACCCCTCCCTCTTCCTCTCTTCCAAACACTCAAATTTCTCAAGTCTCACACCCCTTTTTCACACCATCACCTAGCACCACACCACCATCTCCATTCTAGCAGCTAAGAGGGTCTTCTTAGAGGCTAGGAGGCAGCTTTTCTTGGTCCAAGAGGCAGCAAGGGATTGGTCTACAAGGGTGAGCACCATTTCCCCCCTTTTTTGAGCTTATTTTGTACCATTTCTTAGCCCTTCTTGCTTGTACATTTGAGCTCCGTCCATAACTGAAAGTAGTGTTTTTTTTAGCTGTATTTCATGTTTCATGAAGGGCCTCTCACTTTTTGAGGCCCCCATTTTGCACTTGCTTCATTATCCCTCTTGTATGCCTATTTCTTGTGTAGCATTTTAGGCTTATGTGTAATCTGTTTTGAAGCATGTTGTAAACTGTAAATAGGCTTATTTTGAGCCCTTCTTCAACATTGTAGAAGGGCTCATCACTTTTTGAGTCCTCCATGTGCTACTTGCTTTGATATCCATATTTTAGCCCCATTTTTGCATGATTTATTAGCCTATTGAGATTCTGTTTTTGGACCTTGGTCCAAACTGAAAATGGCCTTTTTTTGACCCCCTCTCAATGTTTCATTAAGGGTCTATTATTGTTTGGAGCATCATTTGTATACTTTGCGTTGTAGCCTCTCTTTTAGGCCATATCTTGCATTGCATTTTGAGCATAGTTTTACACTGTTTTGGGCTCGGCCATCAACTGTAAAAAGTCATATTTTGGGCCCCTCTTAAACATTTTTGAAGGGCCCTTACCTGTTTGGGACCAGAATGTATCAGTTGCTTCTTTATCTCCATTTTGGCCCTTATTTTGCATAGCATTTTTAGCATGCTTGTATCTGTTTTTAGGGTTTGTTATAAACTGTAAAACATCATATTTTTGGCCCATCTTCAATATTGTAGAAGGCCCCTTCTCTGTTCGGGGCCAGCATCTGTGAGTTGCTTCAATATCTTGCTTTCGGGGCCATTTTTGTATGCTAGCTTAGCCCCATTTGTGCTCACTGTTTGGCCTTGCTTTAAACTGTAAACATGCTTTTTTTGGGGCTTCCTTGCTTCTTTATGTACACTTCATGTTCAAATTATGCATGCATTGCATAGCTATAGGCCATTTCATGCACCAAATTTCATGTTTCGGGACTCATTCCATGCATTGGGTACCATTTCACCATGTTTCGGGGCTGTTTTGCATCTCATTTTGCCTCTGAAATTTGCATGCTAGTATGCCATTTTCCATGTTTTTCCATGTCTTGTTAGAGTAGCATTCCGTGCCTTAGGGTCGGCCCTTTTTGCGTGCACGTGTACACGCATTTCGAGTTGTCTCATTTTCATCTAATGGACTCTTATGTGAGTGTGGCTGAGGTCCACTTGTGTTAGTGTAAGTCCATATCGCATTGTGTATGCCATTTCATTCCATAGCGTTGCGTATGCCAAGATTGTATGTTAGCGCATTGTGTATGCCATGTTACCTCGTGCATTGTGTATGCCATTTCATAGCATTGTGCATTTTAGGTTGTATCTTAGTTGCATTTCATGCATGTCGTGCACATTGTATTGTGCTCGGGATAGGAGTTAGCCCGGGCACGGGAAATGAGGTGCGTTTCGTACTCCGAGTGACGGAACGTATCTCAATTACCTAGTCACTGACACTCCGGATTATCCATGATGAAGTTAGGTCTTGTTGTGTTTTCATGTGCATTCATTTTATATTGAGTTGTGCAATTCGACTCCTCGGCCATCATGCATCGAGATGCGTGATTGGTGGCACGAGGATCGAAGCATGCATACATTTGTGAAAATACATTGCTATGCCCCTTTCCTGCTCTCTGTTGCAGCAAAATCAAGAATCAGCAGTCTTCCGAGGCTTGGTGCGCTTTCCAAAAAAACCATTGGGAAACAGAGGCTAATTGGGGCATCGCAGTGGATTTCGGCGCAAAGGCAACCCGGACATGCATCATTCATCATTCGGAGTGGAATCAAGGCAGTCCCTGGCTTGCATGCCAGTTTATTGTTTTCTTAGTTAATTTGTTAATTAATTAGGAATTTGTACATATTTGGACTATATTATTTGGACTGTACTATTCTTTTATTCGGGACTGTATATTTATTCGGACCCTCTGCGCGAGGGCATAATTGTAATAAGTGTGCATGAGTGTGATGTATGTCTTCCAACCTCACGTCTTTCTTCCCTTTTATTTACGTGCTTATGATGGTTAGATTAGGGCATATTCCAATTAGCATACAGTATGATAGCATGTTTGCATTCATTCATCTGTTTTGCATGCACCAGGCTCGGCGCATCATACTAACTGCATTTGTATTTCAATTCCAAGTTGAA
Organism: Camellia lanceoleosa; assembly: GCA_025200525.1. Taxonomy (NCBI): domain Eukaryota; kingdom Viridiplantae; phylum Streptophyta; class Magnoliopsida; order Ericales; family Theaceae; genus Camellia; species Camellia lanceoleosa. The sequence goes on along the minus strand of CM045760.1, from coordinate 192,014,964 downwards.
TACATGTTAGCTGTAGCATTCTATATGCCATGTTTAGAATAGCTGAGCCTGCTATAGTTTGCATTTTTGCATGTGTTGCATTAGGCATTTCTGTATACTTAGGATCATGCATGATTTCTAATGTAGTTTCTGTTTTGGCTTGGAGTACTCGGTGAGTTTTTATGCTTTAGCATCCTTGCATACGTGTGAGTGACTGCCATGAATAGCATGCTTACCATGAGGCTATGTGCTTATGTGATATAACTACTTGAATGCTTGTAGGTGAAGGTTGGGTTATTTGGATTGGAACAATTCATCAAATGTTTGTTTTAAGCCCACTAGATAGTGGCAAAACTATTGTTTTCTAAGCCCACCCGAGGGTGGCAAATCCACGTCTTAGCCTACCTGTGGGTAGCACCATCAAACCATTTTCAAACAAACAAACATGAAATGTTTTGTTCCAATTCAGGCGACTCAGTCTATACTTGTATGCTGTGCGCATCACATAGTAACCTAGGCTAATAACCGGAATAAGAACATACAATGTTTTCAAAAATAGATATCATGATTAGTAGAGGCCGGTCTCTGACCTGGCGAGCGGGGGTGCTCACGAAGTGACCTTCCCCAATCGTACCCAAGTTCCCGAGCCGAGGCAACTTTGGTGATGACAGACACGTGACCTTAGGCAAACGAGTCAGGGTTTCCTAAATTTCCCAAAAATAAAATATTTAGGTGGCGACTCTGTATCTGGCAAAGCAGTCCATGTTTGGCACTTCTTTTCAAAAAATCTGTTTTCTCAAAACGACTTGCCGGATTTGGACTCTTTGGTTCAAGATTAAGAACCATGACATTTGAGTCCTTGAACTGTAGTAGACCCGCGAGCGAACGGAACGGGGGGAGTCGCACCCTCCCGGGGCGTTCGGGGACGTCTGCATACCTGCAAAGGAAAGAAGCCTTCTCTTCCACCCAGCCTAGACTTTACTGCATCCAGAACTGGCTTCCAAGTAGATTTCTTTCCTAGATTGGCTTCCAAGGGCAAACCCAAAAATTTAAGTGATAGTCCATGGACTTTGCAATTCAAAATATCAGCATAAGACACCAAAGCTTCCTCCTCCACTCCAACTCCATACACCACACTCTTATGGAAATTAATTCTCATGCCAGAAAGGATTTCAAAACATCTTAGTATCTGCTTTGTGAACACTATTTGATCCAAATCTGCCTCACAAAAAATTATGGAATCATCCGCAAATTGGAGATGGGAAATCACTACCTCATTTACTCCTACTTTTACCCCTTTGATAATACCTTTCTCATAAGCTTTGTTCATTAAAATATTCAAACCTTCAGCCACTACGTTAAATAGGAAAGGAGATAGCGAATCACCTTGTTTGAGACCTCTCTATGGTGAAAATTCTTTTATAGGTAAGCCATTCACTCCAACTCCATACACCACACTCTTATGGAAATTAATTCTCATGCCAGAAAAGATTTCAAAACATCTTAGTATCTGCTTTGTGAACACTATTTGATCCAAATCTGCCTCACAAAAAATTATGGAATCATCCGCAAATTGGAGATGGGAAATCACTTACCTCATTTACTCCTACTTTTACCCCTTTGATAATACTTTTCTCATAAGCTTTGTTATTAAAATATTCAAACCTTCAGCCACTATGTTAAATAGGAAAGGAGATAGCGAATCACCTTGTCTGAGACCTCTCTATGGTGAAAATTCCTCTGTAGGTGACCTCTCTGCGTATCCTTCATCCAGGATACCCACTTAGATCCAAATCCAAAATTATAAAGCATAGATACCAAGAATTCCCAATTAATAGAATCATACACTTTCTCAAAATCAAGTTTGATAATAACACCTTTTCTTCTGGAGTTTTTCCATCCATCTACTATTTCATTAGCAATAAGCACTCCATCCAATACACTTCTCCCCCCTAAGAAAGCAAATTGTGTTTCACCAATAACTGAAGGAAGAACTCTCTTTAGTCTAAGAGCCAGAACTTTAGAGAGAATCTTGTATAAACTACCCACCAAGCTAGTGGGCCTAAAATCTGGCAACCCAATGGGATTATCAGTCTTAGGAATAAAAGTGATAAAGGAACTGTTAATTCCATAAGAAAGCTTGCTACTAGCATGGAAATCCCTCAAAAACTGCAAGACCTCCTAATGAACTAACTTCCAACATTTTGGGAAAAATAGAAAATTAAAACCATCAGGGCCTGGAGCCTTATTGCCATTACACTCCTTAACAGTTGCCCTAACTTCAGCTTCAGAGAAAACAACTTCAAGATCATGATATACAGAACTATCTTGAACTGATTTAAAGACACCTCCCAAAGCTGGTCTTCTTGCCCAACTTTCAGAGTACAACCTCTTAAAGTGTTGTAACACCCCATACCTTTCCTTAGTTGGCTCCTTAATCACCTCTCCTTTATCTGTGATGGAATTAATTAAATTTCTACTCCTTCTGCTGCTAGCCATAATATGAAAGAACTTTGTATTCTTATCCCCATTAATGGTCCAATTTACTCTAGATTTCTGTTGCCATAGCCATTCTATCATTTTACTAAGCTTCCAAACTTGACCCCTCACTTCTCTTCTTCTAGCCTTCTCAGCCACAACTAGAACTCTATTGCCAAGATGTCCAACTCAACCAACTCCTCCTTAGCCTTCTTGAGTTTTGTTACTAAATTACCAAAAACTTCAAAATTCTATTTTTTCAGCTCCACCTTCAGCATTTTTAGCTTCTGGAACAACACATACCCTGCTTTCCCAATAATCCTAGAATCATGCCAAACCTATACCATAAATGAGAGAAAAGCTTGGATGACTAGACCAAGCATTAATAAACCTAAAAGGCTTAGGCCCCTCAGTCCCTTTCATCATCCATAAGCAATATAGGACAGTGATCAGAAAACAACCTAGGAAGACCCCACTCTTTGAAATTAAATTTCAGTAGCCATTCCGGATTAAGCAAAAATCTATTAATTCTACTTCATTTTTCCTTATCTTGGGCATTACACTATGTGAACTTCCTGCCTAACAGAGGTAGATCATTCAACTCACAATTTTTAATGAAAGAGTTTAAATCTATTATCCTTTTATCTCTTCTGGAACAACCCACACTCTCACTAATATTTCTAATCTCATTTAAGTCTCCCCCCAAACACCATGGCTTTGGGAACTTAGATTTTAGTTTGAGTAAGGTGTCCCAAAATTAACATCTATTACTCACCTCATTTGGTGCATACACATTCAAAATAGAATAATCAAAGGTATTCAACAATTTTCCTAATATGAGAATAAATCTTATGTTACAACAACAATCCACCATCCTAAAAACATCTGGGTCCCATATGCAAAGAAGACCCCTAGTAGATCCATCAGAACCCACTACCATAAAATCCATGTTTCTCTTTCCCCACAAAGCTCTTACCTCATTCTTTCTCTAACTTTCCCAATCCTCTACCATTCCAAGACATTAACTTCACAATTAAACAATTATAACACCAAAATTCAGCCCTAGATAAATACCAAACCCCTATTCTTTCCTCTTTTCCTTCCTCTTTGCTCTGTCAACTAACTTCAGATCTACCATCTTTTCCAGAGTTTCAAACTCTTTGCCTTTGTAATTGATGCCCAGGATTTTCCCCAACTGTATGTTAGTTTGTGCCTCACTAAGAATGTGATTCAAGTTGCTAGAACTACCTTTAGTTGAAGCAGAAAGAGGGCACATTTAGGAGTGGGCTTTCTTGATGATGCCCCTTTATGACTAGACATACGAGCAAGATAAGAATACCCAGAAACCTCAGTGAGGGATTGAGTTGCATAAGAAAATCTTACCATTCTTTTACCTTTTTTTTTTTACTTCAGCCCATTAGTAATGTTGCCATTGCAACCATTTGGTTTTGTTTGCCCTTTATACAAACTGGGCCTTGTAAATGCCCAATTAGGATTAGTATTGGGGTTTGAATTTGGCCCCCTCATCACAATACCTAATCTGTTATTCTCCACTGGGTTGTGAAAATAGCCCAAGTTAACTTACAAGCTAATACTATGCCTATGACTAGCCGACCCACCTAGACACTGAATAAAACCGGGTGTAGCTAGCTGCTCATTAACACTTAGATTATCATCATTAGCCTCTAGGCTGCCCTCTGCCACCGCTATCTCTGTAACAACCCAAAAATTTAAATTGTCCCTTAAATTTTATATTATTATTCAAAATTATTTTCTAAGTATTATGATATTTTTATTATATTTTTTCTATATTTTCCTAGACCAAAATATACTTAAATACATCATTTTCTATACAACAAACGATACGTGTCCCCCAAGACTACTTGCCACCTACGCATCCTTTACTATATAAATAGCTACCTATCAGCAGCATCATCATCACCAAACTCTCTTATTCTCTCTCTCTCTCTCTCTTTCTCTACTCTCTAGCGTCCAAGTTTTATATATAAAACTTTGAGTTTAGTTTGGAGTATCTAGTGGGTCACAATGAATGAAAGGTAAAAGTTGAAATTAACATTAAGGTGAGTTATATTATACCTTGAGTTATCATAATATATTTTACGTATGTTTTGAGTTATCATAATTTATTTTACGTAAGTTGTGTTTTATAAATTATATTAGTATTTTTAATTATGTTATTTATTTTATGAACCTTATTTTATATACTAAGGAAAGCCCATGGATATAACTGTTTATTAAAATGTATTTTGAGTAATTATTTTATAAGTATTACCACGGAGGTCCTATGCTTTGGGAGGCTTAAATAACCATTGGCCCTCTGATTAGTCACGTTGTGACTCTCTGTCTGTCATGGATCCACTGACACTATGATTTTTGGTGTGGAGTAAAGTGATATATGGAGCTAAGTGCTACACTATTGTAGGTGCCACCTCTAAAGTTTGTACAAGCCATTTCTTGAGTCTATACATATGTTATGTTATGTACTTTGGTTATGATTTCTGGTTTGGAGCAAAGTGTCGTTTGGAGCTAAGTGTTATACTATGGTGAGAGCTACCTCTAGAGTTCGTAGGAGCCAACTCTTGAGTCCATACATCTGTTCTGTTCCATTCTATACCGTGGTTATGCTTATTTTGTTTATATGATTTCTGTATTATATATCAAATGATTTCCGTATTATATATTCTGCATTTTAACATCAAGCTTTGTTTAGCCAATAGTTATCCATGGTGAATTTTATGGCCTTATGCTCTTAGTATAATATTTCTCACTCCACCATGTGCTTATAGCTGTTTATCAATTTTTAGGAAACAATACAATTTAGAAGAGTCTTAGACGCGGGACGGCGGAATAGACACACACAACACTTTTATGGTATTTTTATATATAAATATCGGCTTTTTTGATCAATAAATTTCGTTATAAAAATAGAAGGTCCAATGATTATTTTGGTACCCTCACTTAAATATTTTTCCACTTGCGTTTAGTAATTTGTTTAAGAATTGGCTGGAGGTAACTCTAGTTATTGGCCATCACGATACTTAACCCTTCGGTACGGGGAGCGGGTCCAGATAATCTCCATACACTCCTCAACCACCAAGTTGTCCCCCACGCCACTTTCAGTCTCCTCTACAACAGTGTCCACCTAATTGTTTGTTAGAACATCGTCAACTTCTTTATTTTCCATGGCCAAATTAACATCAGGTTGATCACCAACACCCACCCCAACAGGTTCAGGCTGAACAACCTCGTTTGAGTTCTGATCCTCCCCCACCTCACTGGACATAATGCTACCACTGTCAACTAGAATATGCAGTTGTTCTTTGTATACCAAAACTGAATGAAATCGACCTTTGCATTCTAGATTAATGGTTTGATTTATAAACTCCATACAACCCATTGCAACTCGAATTCTTCCATAACTAAAGAACTGTGGTTGACTGATATTCCTATCCAAACTAAGAACACTGCCCCAGATACTACCAATCTTATTGAAGGTGTTTCTATTCTACATACTCAGAGGGACACCATAACACTTGAGCCACAGACACCTCTCTTGCTCTGCATATACTCCTGGTTTCCAAAGTTTGATAGATTCGCACCATTCCTTGAGCCATTATTTGATCGACAAGAACTATGACAGCATATCCTCTTTTGATGAGAAAGTCAACACAGTAGTCCTGTCACCCCCATTTCTAACCAACACATACCCCAATCATGTCTCTTTAAGCACCATCGCAATACCCTGCATCGAAAACTCTGATTTGAACTTCAACAACATACTATCATACAACCAGCCATGCCCTTCTTCATTTACCTGAATTGTAGATTCTTTTTTACTCACCGGAACCTTAATGCCTGCTTTTACCACATCAGCAAATGATCTTTGAGAACCATAGTGATCTCGATCATACCTTCCCTTAACGACCTTCTCTCCGCTACTCCCTTCAAACTGGTTTCTTTTCACTGATCTATCTTCGATTTGGCCATATTCTGCCATTTTGACTTTAAGTTCTATATCCACTACCCACAAACCATTGGCTTTCTGGACAACCATGTTTGCTGTCACTGAACAATCAAATCTAATAAAACCAAATCGAGTATTGGTAGTTTTCGTTCTCCTCTGAGGTATAAAAACATCCTTTACTATACCAAACTTGGTGAATAGATGGAACAATGATTTCGAATCCATAGTGGAAGGTATGTTATCCACAAAAATAGAGATTAAACCCTTACTTCCCTCTGTACTCCAAACTTCACTTCTTTTCCTTTACTTCACTACTGGTATCCACCATCTGTTCTCCATCGCAACTCTCTATATTAATTGCTAAAGCAAGTTTCAAGGGTTGAATAATGTTGCATATAATCTCATTTTTTAGGAGGTAATGAGTGATATTAAATGTGACATTTTTCTTTAAAGATTTAGGATCAATCATGTTATTATTTGTTGTTGTTAGAAATGGGCGCCCATGTGGCATGACCATTTAACATTTTGAACCTGATCCAAATGGGTTTTGAATTTGAATTCAAACCTATTTGGATAACTACTCTGGATATATATCTATCATATCCTAATATGGATAGATGATATAGATATATGATATTATCTCTAGTAACTTATATGGTTAAAAGGAGATAATTAGATTATATATCTTATATATGGGATATGGGTGATGTAGACAAAAACAACGGATCATCTCTGTTTTTCCCATATACAGTTTCTCCCATATACTGACTCTCTCCCATAAACAACAATCAATAAGCTATTTGCCCTGTGAGTTGTGTGGGTGATATTCACCATTGTAATATCACCCCACTGCTGGGTTGATTGACCAGATTCAGGAAGCACTGATTTACCCACAAGATCCATCAGAGTTCAGAAAGATTCAGAAAGGTATGACCTTAAATATTTTTATTCCGCTGCGTCATACTTTGTTAACATTGGTATCAGAGCCATGTATGGGTTTTTTCGTGCTTTCTTTTATCATGTGTATATATATATATATATATATATGTACACATCGATACTCATGAATATTTATAAAAGAGAAAGAGATCCAAAATATTTCATTTTTTTATGATTATTAATGTAATTTTTAAGACCATAAATGATTTTATTTTGGAAAATGGAGTCCGGAAGTATAAAAATCGGACCAGAAAACACACTGGAAGGCGGCGCGTGGGATTCACGCTACCACCGACGCTGCGGACGGCCGGGCACGCGCCCACGCTACCGGGCATCGCGCCCACGCTGTCAGCTTCGACGCTACCAAGACGCTACCACGCACGCTGTCACCTACCATTGCCCACGCCATGAGCCGCTTGGCGCCACGCACGCGCCACGTGCCGAGCCGCTGAGCGAGCCGAGCCCGGCTTGGGCTTGTAAGGCTCTTGTTTTTTTTTAAATTCAATCACGTTAAATAGCCATAATTTATTCGTTATAGCTTTGTTTTAAGCATGGTTGGTACCGTTAGACTCGAAATTAAATTTTGTATCTTCAGTAAAATTTTGAAAATTTTACAAAAATAAAAATATTTTTATGTGTTAATAATTTATTTTTTATGCTTTAAAATGATTCTCGTATTGCATAAATAATTTTACGGGGTTGAAATTTTTATTGTGGACTTCAAATATTTTACTATTTTTGGTATAATTGTTTCATTTTATCGGTTCGGATTTTTTATTTCTAATTTTATGTGTGTTTATTAGTTATTTAAAATTCCGTAAAATTTGTAAATATTCTAGAAAATTTCAAAATGATATACATTTTAATTATGGCATAATCTGAATATTGTTTCAGGTTTATCAATTTCGGATTTTTATTTCTAATTTTATGTGTGTTTATTAGTTATTTGAAATTCCAAAAAATACCGTAAAAATTCCGTATGATATACTTTCGTTATGGCATAATTTGAATATTAAATACTGATGTTGTTGTTTTTTGCCTAGAATTTCTAAATTGTTGTAATAAGAATAGCATGATTAATTGTTTTTATTTTAATTACATTATTAAATATAACATAGCATGTATTGATTGTGAATCTACATTATGATGTTGTTGTATGGAATTAGAATTTTTATCATGCTTTTAAACATGCCATAATCGATGGGAGGTTATTCGGTTGAGAGAAATCTTTGTAGATTAACTCCTAAAACCAATATTTTATGTATAAATTAAATTAAATTTTGGATAATTGTCACCGTGGCAAGAGATGATTACGAGCTTAGCGGATTTTCGATCTTGCGACTTGTGTAATATTGTCACTATTTAATTTAGGTTTTTATGCAAAATTATATTATGCTAATCAAATTAATCCCAATGCGAATTTCTCTCTAAATTGACTTAACTTATGGAAGTTAATTTGGTTGACCTAGACTTAGTAGAGATGTTCAAATGTGAACAATGTAAGCCCATTCTTTAGATGGGCAAAAGTCTTGGAGACTTTAGGTCAAACCTTAATTGAGCCAAAGTAAGGAAAAATGACTCAAAGTCGCCGTGGTTTTGTTGCCTTGTTTGGCACAATAACACTAATGTGTGCGCTATGGTTAGCGCATGCTACGTAGTTTTGGTTGGCGAAGTCTGGAGTGATAAAATTATTAAGCCCTCAATAGATCTCAGATATGATCTTGACTATTGAGTCTGCGGATTGACTTTGTAATTTGACTTTTAATAATGTTGCATCATTGGATGAAGTAACATTCAAGAGTCACGTCATCCAAGAAATGCGAGCTTAAATAAATTAGTCATTAAAGTGTAAGACGAGTAGCCAGTATGAGCAGTGTTTTGCTCTCTACCCAATTACTGGGAGTGGATGGAGCAAAATTTCATGCACTATAATAGTGTGCGTTGAAATATCACGCTAAGTGAAAAGATTAGCGCTTAGAGGCAGCAAAATCTATTAGCATTGCCAACTTGTCTAAGTCTGGACACTTACTGTTTCCACAATTGAGTGTGAGACATGATGAGGTGCTTCTTTGTATTATTCCTTTACTAGGATAACATTTTGTTTTGAATAACGTTTACCACTAAGCGCAAACGTTGCAGCATAGTAATGAAAAGGTCAAGGCCGACAAGGTTGTTATGACTCTGAGAATTTGACGCATGGCTCGTGAGAGCATTGTGTTGAATTAGACTCTTTAGCCTAATTCACGCTTAAGTTACTTCAGGAGCTGTCATAGTTGATAGCTTATTCTCTCCTTCTTGTGGATAGTAGAATTAATTACAAGTAACTATGAAGCGAGAAATAGATATGGCAAGAGGAGTATCGTCATCTTTCAACTAGATGCATTAAAGTGTATGGAGAATAAAATTGACTTGAAGGTGCAGGGGATTAGCACTTACTAGTTAAATTTGCGACTTAGGCGCACTTGATATCTCCATGACATCCTTTTATGATCTAGTGAATATGAATTAGTCCTGAGTCATTACCTAGTTGGGCCTAAACCTTTTAAACTTATCTTCAAGAACTCACACATAAAGATGATTGGAATTAGTTTATGACATTGATCATGAACCGGTGGCTTATTATACTTAATCACATTAATGAGATGATGACACGATGGTTTGAGTAGGCCTTCTCGGGCCCACTCGCCAGACATCTGCTCATGTGAATGTGTAACTTTGTTCGCAATGGTTGCGCACAAGTAAGTAGGAAAGCCATAGAAGGTCATTTGTATTGGCGCATTTAGTCCACTATGATTTTTGTGACTAGATATGTGTAAGGGCATGATAGTTAAGCCTCAATCTCGACACATTTATAGATTACGATACGCATCTGAGTCAAGACTATTTGATCTCCCATAAGTCAAAAAGTTTTGAGATGATTTTTTGACATTGCACATATGAGGTTGAGATCAATTAGATAACAGCTTTTGTATTTTTAGATTTGACCAAGGTGGCGAGTATCTATTTGAGTTATTTTAGAGAACTCTGTGAAGAGAAATGGATGCTTAGAAAATTGATTATTCCTAATACTCAACAACACAATGGTATAGTAGAGATAAGGAATTAAATATTGTTAATGTTAGGTGGATAATGGCGCAAAATGTTTCCCAATTAGGAATTGCACTAGTTTGCTGCCTATATCCCTAACTAAATGCCCTCCATATCAGATTTTACACTCCATTTGAGTAATGGATTAGCGGAGAGCCATCTATGGGCGATCTGTAACCATTAAGTAGCTTATCTTTATTTTACTTCTCATAAGATTACGAAGTTAAGACCTAGGGTTCTATAGCGCATTATTGTATGCTGTCTTGTGAACACATAGGGTCACGTGGTGCATTATTGTATGCTGTCATGTGCACCCTCCGGGTCATGTGCATATAGGTAAGCAGCTTTGGGGGAGTGTAGCTAAGTCACATAAAGTTTTTTTAGTAAAGGTGACGTGAATAGAGTTTTGGAACTCTATAAGATAGAGAATTCTAAGCATAGCGCTTTTATGTAGCCTAGTTGAGAATGGAAAGAAATTTCCAATATCCTAGGGACAGTGGGAGCGATGTGCCTACTAATGGATTACTCCATTAGAGAAGAATACTCTACATTCATAGTTGCGTGGTAGCAAATGTGAAAATTTTCCACGTCATCACTGGGTGATTGAGAAGGAAATAGTCATGATTGCTCCGCAAGATGATAAAGAGCCTAGGATAATGCCAAAGGCTCTAGTCTCCTGTTTTTTAGAAAGTGGATTAATGTTGCGCAGTTTAAGACAAAGTCTTTGAGGATTAACCATTTCTATAAATTGGTTGACTTTCCATTATGACGCGAAACTGTTCTAAAGTTATGCGTAATTTGGATAGTCATTGTTGAGGCATAAGGCTCGCTAGACACTGAAAAGTCGCACCATTGAGGAAAGTGTGGACCATGAGAAGACTTCCTCCTGGGGAGTGAGGTTATTTCGACTTAGGCTATGATTGACATAAGTTCGGAACATTAATTTGTGGACATTGTGACCCAACTTCTCGTTAGAGAATTGGATAAGTAGATCCGTAGGGATTTACCTTCTGTTTTTATGGTGAAAAGTTAGGAGCGCAAAAAGGTTGCTAGTTCCAATAAATCTTTTCTGACCAAAACAGTTATCCAAATAGTGGTTCTTAAATTTCGTCAAGCCATGATAGGCAAACGATAATCGATGAAGACCACTGAGGCATGATCAATGGTCCAAAAGAAGTTTTTCCTTACTTAGTCATTATAAGCCAGGAATTTATAGGGTTGTCGCCACCTAGGGTGGGCAGTCCTCTATTTTAGATATGATGGACATGGGTGATGTAATTTATATGCTCGGATGTACGATCCTTAGGGATTGTTTTGGGAGAATTCCTATTTTTTCTTTGGTGACTTACATAAGGAATATCCTAGAATGATTCTAGATGCAAAATTACAAACCCATTGACTTACCTATCGGTAAAAGCCAGAGCCTTAGCTATTAAGTGTATCCTCGGATTGTCTTTGGGAGAAACAAATGACCTATATTCCTTGATTTTTTTCTTTGTGGTGGGAGCCTAAAGTACGCTATGTGGGCGTATTCGGCATGATAAGTGTTATCTTTGGTAAATGGTCAACTGAGTTGTTTAGACATTGACCTTGCTCATTAGACTGTGGATAAAATGCTTTACTAGTAGTATATTAATTTGCTCCTTGTAAGATTCAATGCGCTAGTTGGGCGCATCTGCGCTAGTTGGGCGCATCAAGAATGAACGCAAATTGGTCACCAAAATATCTTTAGAGAGAATATTGCGCAAAAGGTAGTGATCTTAAATCACTTCATGTGAGGCGCACATAGAGGATTCCATTGTATATGCTTATCGCAAGAGGTGCTGATAAGGCTTATGTTTGGAATCTAGAATTGTGATTTTGAATCACTTCATGTGAGGCGCACATAGAGGATTCCATTGTATATGCTTATCGCAAGAGGTGCTGATAAGGCTTATATTTGGAATCTAGAATTGTGATTTTGAATCACTTCATGTGAGGCGCACATGGTGGATTCCGTTGTATATACTTATCGCAAAAGGTGCTGATAAGGCTTATGTTTGGAATCTAGAATTGCGCAAGCTGTGGTCATTTTTAAAAAAAAAAAAAAAAAAATTGATCACTTATTTTGAGATGATGGGATGTTGACACTATTATGATTTGTGTCATAATGATTAGCAGATGATGATGTCAGCAGGCAAGATTGGCTCACTCACACGAGCAATCGCCCTTGGCGCTTGGGAGCGAGCAAGGATGAGACTAGTGGTTTATTTTTGTTTGGAACCAAGAGAGACTGAAATTATCCACTACGCATGTCGCCTTGGTTACAACCAAGATGAGGTCGTGTTAAGGACCAAACATGGATGTTAGTACCCACTTTCCATGTTGTGCCTGTTATGATTAGCCAGATGCGAGATCTCATTTGGCGCCTAGGAGGCAAGCCAATAGAGAATTCGGGTTAGGCGCTAGAAAGCGACTAGACTAATATCTGTACGGTGTATCAAGTATGACGTCACTCTTTTGGAAGAGTTACTCCACCGTAGCATGTATTCATACTACATGTGCTTGGCGACCAAGTAATGAGGTGAGAGAATGGATCCCTGTTTCCTCACCGTGTGAGTCTTACGTGTCATTATTGATATGACTTTCATTTATGTACCCTTTTGTGACTTTTGACTATGTCATAAGGTAAGGGGTTGATGTTCTGCTACTTTGGTATGTTGCCTGCGGTCATGTATGATTCGGCCTTAAGGGACATCACTGGGAAAGTGGTCAATCCTAAACTAAATGGCATGAGGGCGAAGGGAAGATCATCTAGTATTACACCACCACTGTTGTATATTCATTGCCGGCAACTCACATCGCTCTGTATGAGAGGCGAATTGAGTGTGAATATATTGCAAGAATTGAGAGGGTCAAACATGCTCCTTTTGAGGGATTAGAGATGTTTTTTGGACCAGTGTAATTAGATGGGTCTGGGGTATATGAGACATTATTTTGTTCCTTTTGGGTTGATGTCTCTATGCTGGCTCATTTTGAGTTTCTAGTATAGAGCTCCAACATGCAGGTGTTCTCAGCGGTCGCACGGTGCATTGGCTAGTATGAGATTGTTCTTTTTGGGGAGATTGAGATAGAGATGTGGCAGTGTCATGCCAACTCATGTGCGAGTGGGAGATGTTAGAAATGGGCGCCCATTTGGCATGACCATTTAACATTTTGAACCTGATCCAAATGGGTTTTGAATTTGAATTCAAACCTATTTGGATAACTACTCTGGATATATATATCTATCATATCCTAATATGGATAGATGATATAGATATATGATATTATCTCTAGTAACTTATATGGTTAAAAGGAGATAATTAGATTATATATCTTATATATGGGATATGGGTGATGTAGACAAAAACAACGGATCATCTCTGTTTTTCCCATATACAGTTTCTCCCATATACTGACTCTCTCCCATAAACAACAATCAATAAGCTATTTGCACTGTGAGTTGTGTGGGTGATATTCACCATTGTAATATCACCCCACTGCTGGGTTGATTGACCAGATTCAGGAAGCACTGATTTACCCACGAGATCCATCAGAGTTCAGAAAGATTCAGAAAGGTATGACCTTAAATATTTTTATTCCGCTGCGTCATACTTTGTTAACAGTTGTGATCAATAGTATCGCTATATCAACACAATTTGTTCGACTTGAATGTACACAATTAAAACTCTGACCATTAAGAATTTTCAGAGTCTCAATTGTATAAATTCAAAAGAAACAAATTAGATGGACGGGTCATTAATTTTTGACTAAATTACGATTGGTGAACTTAATAAAATTGAAAACTAAAAGAGGCAGATTCCAATAAAATACAATTCCAAATTTTATTTCGTAGAGTTATCCGTTCATAATGTGATTGGTTTGTTTTGTAGTTCCTTTAAGCGTACATAATCTATAAAAATATCAAACTGATTTGATAATAACTATTATATCACTCATGCTATGCACAGGGATAAAATAATATATTATTTACTAAATATAAGACAATTATATTTAATTTTTTTATATTATGTAAAATAAAAGTTAAATAGAAGTTAGTCAATCGGGATTTTCTTAATTCTTTCAAATTAAGGAAAAAAAAATAAAATTTGAGATATTGATCACAAGACTTCTCACTAAAAATCTCATTTTGCTTATATAAATGGGAGTATAAGATTCATTTTATGTAAGTGAAACAATTCACTTTTTTCTTATTTTCTTGATATGGGATTATAAAATAAAAATTAAATGAAAACTAGCCAATGGAGATTTTCTTAATTGTTTAAAAGTTAACAATTGTTTCGGCCAGAAGTTTATTTCGAATTAAGAAATCTTAGCCGTTTAATAATTAATTACGTCAATTTTTAATTTATTTTGAATCAAACAAATTTAATCAATATATTTTGATAAAATCGCTAAAATCGAAGTTAAACCAACGAATCAGTCAAACCGAAAACAGTTCACCCTATCGGCTAGGTTAAAGGACCAACCAACTTTTACAAAAATTAATTAATTAAAACTTTTAAATTTTGTTTTATTTTAAAATTTAAACTGTCTTGAAGTGAAACATACACGATACTACAATATCAAATGGGAGCATAAAGTTTATATAGTGAAACAATTTATTTTTTTCCTCCTTTTCCTGATGTGAGATTGTAAAATTAAAGTTAACAGTTGTTAGGATAGAAAGTTCATTTCTAATCAATCAATCTCAGTCGTTCAATTTTTAATAAAGTCAATCTTAGTTTATTTCAAATCAAACAAATCTAAGCAATATATTTTGATAAAATAGCTAAAATCGTGGTTAAACCAGTTAATCAATCAAACTGAAAATGATTCAGCCTAATCGGTAAGTCAAAAGACCAACCAATTTACAACAAAATTAATTAATTAAAACCTTTAAATTTTATTTTAAAATTTAAACCATTTTGAACTAAAACATGCACAATACTATAATATTAAATGAGAGTATAAGATTTAGTTTATATAAGTGAAACAACTCACTTTTTCTTTCTTTTCTCGATGTGGAATTGTAATTATTTTAAAGTTAAATATTATGAGAGTTTTAAAATCTTATACAAAATTATTTTTAAAATCAAAACGTCTATGTAGGATTATACAATAAAAGTTAAATGGAAGCTAACCAATGGAGATTTTCTTAATTGTTTAAAATTAAGAAAATAAAAATAAAAATAATATTGATTGTAGGGCTTCTCACTAAAAATCTTTTTTTACTTATATGAATGGAAGCATAAGATTCACTTTATATAAATGAAAGAATTCACTTTTTCTTTCTTTTCTCGATGTGAGAGTGTAAAATAAAAGTTAAATGGATATGTATATTGGATTGCAGATTGAAACTGTGTTTACAAAAACACATTCACATTGTACCTTTACATAACACGAGTGATATGCTAAGAGTATTATACATGTGCTTTTAAACATACAAACAAAAAAAATTGATATTAATTATAGGGTTTCTCACTAAAAATCTTCTTTTGCTTATATAAATGGAAGCATAAGATTCACTTTATATAAGTAAAACAATTCACTTTTTCATTTTTTTTTCGATGTGAGATTATAAAATAAAATTTAAATGGAAGCTAACCAATGGGGATTTTCTTAATTGTTTCAAATTAAGAAATTTCAATAATTTATTGAAATTGGGGCATAAGATTCATTTTATGTAAATGAAACAATTCACTTTTTTCCCCGATTTGGGATTGTAAAATAAAAGATAAATGCAAGCTAGCCAATGAGAATTTTTTTAATTTTTAAAATCAAAACGTTTATGTGAGATTGTACAATAAAAGTTAAATGAAAGGTAACCAATGGAGATTTTGTTAATTGTTTAAAATTAAGAAAATAAAAAAAAAATGGTATTGATTATGGAGTTTCTCATTAAAAATCTTCTTTTGTTTATATAAATGGGGGTATAAGATTCACTTTATATAAGTGAAACAATTTGCTTTTTCCTTATTTTCCTGATGTGAAATTGTAAAATAAAAATTAAATGGATATGTGAGAGGGTGATGTATATGAAAATTGGGCCGAGCTGGATAAATTGGGCCAGTCTGGGCCGCACTGCGAAGGGTTGAGTAAAAAGGCCGTCTGAGTTACTCTGGTCTGAAGAAATAGCCTTGGAGTTGGACCGGTCACACAACCGTGACAGTTAGCACGGTGGCATAAGGCCCTATTTCTTACTTCGGTTGAGAAATGTATTGTGGGTAGTTCGGTCTTCAGTAGTTAGTTCGGTCGTGGCGTATGAGAACCGAGGTGTGCTAAGTCTTTAAGAGGACTTGGTTTTGAAGATAGTTTGGCTCAACTCTCTTATGGCTAGCTCGGTCTTAGTGTGGGAAAGTCGAGGTAAGAGAAAGGAAAGTAAGGGCCGAACTAACGGTTACTTCGGTCATATTGGAATCCGGCCATGGTAAAACGATCTCACTTGGTTCAAACAGTGAGGGGGGTGTTGAAAGAAGCATAATCTTTCAGTAGTATGAATCCTAGGAGGACTCTACATGGAGGAATAAGAGTCCTACTAGGATTGTGCCACACAGAACCTATAAAAGCTCACCAATATCACCTTTGGAGAGGTAACACAACTTTGTCTTCTGAATACACAGAGCTTTGGTCTATTTGTCAAGCTTACTGACTTAGGCATCGGAGAGGTTTCCAGCACACGCCCGCCGGCTAGCTCACGTTTGTGTTTTCAGGTGATAAAGCGACGTCGTACGAAGGAGCGTAGACTTGATCAACAGGATTATACGAGAAGGTATATTTCTTTCCCGTACAATTGGCGCCGTCTGTGGGAACTCAGACAAGAACAACCTCTTGATCAAGCTTTTTGTCTCAAACATCAATGGCGAACAACGAAGAGTTACCTCAGTCCGCCATCGACGGACAAACTCCAGATGGGGGTACAAGGCGCGAAGGCCTACCCTTGGTCACTCCCATGGCGGACCTGGAGCCACAGAGACAGAATTCCAGGAGGGATGTGAGGGGACGAAGGCGGAATAACAGCCCTCATCCCTCTCATTCGCAAAGCCCAGAAAGACAAAGGCGCAGGATTGATCCTCAAACTCTGGAGGATCGCGTCAGACAACAAGACGAATTGATTCGTAAGATGGCGGCGGACATGGAGTCTCTAAAGTGCCAGGTGAAAGGAAAAGAAGTGGCGACAGAAGAGGGGCGCAATAACAAGACGCCCCCTCGCCACTCAGAGGGCCGTAGTAGGAATTCTACACCCTCTCAAGCAGAGAACAGAAGCCTCAGGACAGGCGACACGCAATCCAAATCTTCTAGAACTCGTCACTCCAGGTCTGAGAGGTCATACACTGAGGGAAGCACATATTGACCCTCACATACACACCAGACAAGGTCTAGACAGACGGAATTACCCAGATCGTCCGACCTACGATCCGTGCTAGAAGAGAAGGCACGATGGAAGGAGGACGCCAGGGCGCGCGATCCACATAGGGTTCCCGCCTTACAGCGGTTGGCTCCTCGGACGCATGGAAGCATCGAGGTTGGAATGCCAATACCGCGCCCGGCATACGAACCAACGGACAAGGCATTGGCGAGGCTGCAGACCTCACCATTTGTCCCAGCAATAGAAAACGCACCCCTTTCGTCAAGCTTCCTACAGCCCAAATTCACAACGTATGAGGGGAAGACGGACCCCTACTCGCACTTGAGCCACTTTCGCCAGGTCATGGCTGTATACCGACGAAACGAGGCCTTGATGTGCATCCTATTCCCTTCAAGCCTTGGCGATCTAGGCTTGACTTGGTTTGAGAAGCTTCCAGAAGGCAGCATAGCATCCTGGGCATAACTGGCGGAGGCGTTTGTAACGCGATTCAGAACAAACATGAAAACCCCAGTGGAGATCGACCAGTTACTCTCCATCGACATGGGCGATAAGGAGACCCTGAGGTCATACAACAGTTGCTACTGGGAGACATTCAACCAGATTGGGGACTGCCCAACCAATCTCGCCATTGCGCAATATAAAAGAGGCCTTCCAGTCGGGAACAAGCTGAGGGACTCTATCACCATGACACCGCCCCTCACCATGGAGGCCCTGATGGAGAGAGTGCATCAGCACATCAGGGTGGAAGAGGATGGTGCTCGTGCCAAAGCAAAATCTGGCACGACCACAGCACCAGAGAAGAAGACCTCAGCAAAGGTCAATACGGTAGATCGCCAAAACTGAAACGGACAAGGCAGGCGAGACAACGGTGAGGACCAGGATAAGAGATGGTTGAGAGTTCGCACTGCCATAACCACGATATTCAAGAAACCGATCTACCGTATACTTAGTGAGATTCGAGATGAGCCTTTCGTCAAATGGCCAGCCAAGCTAAGCGAGGCCCAGAAAGACTATGATGACAGATCCAGGTGCACCTTCCACAAAGAAAAGGGGCACCGCACTGAGAATTGCACGCCATTGAGGCAGCATCTGGAAGAGTTGGTGGCAGCAGGCCACCTGGACAAATACATAGAGGGAGGGGCACAAACAAATTTCAGTCCATAACAACCCCAATGGGATGCCGATCAACGCCCCGCCCCAAGGCGTCATCAACGTAATACATGGAGTCTTTGAACCTGAGCGTGTATGCGAGCTTAGAGGTTCAATCAAAAAGGCTGAGCACTTAAGAGAGGTGCTAAGTGCCCAACCTGTCACGACCCAAACCCGGCCCTATGGGTTTAGCACCGTAACTGGCCAGTAATTCGAGATTACCAAAGGCCTGCTGAACAGTAATACAGTTAAACAGAGTACAGGGCCTGGCGGAAGCCAATACAGTGAATAACTAGTGTCCATTGAGCTGTGAAAATCTGTATGCCAAAAACATTTTTATGCATTCCTACAGTTCAAAACAGTACGATCTATACAATCATTTACAAACATTCGGTACGGGACCTAATCCCTCGATAACAGTACGGTAAAACAGTAGACAGTCTATACAATAGTACAAAACAGTAAGGAGACCGATAGGGGACACAAAAACACCCCAAGCCATGGCATGGCAACTCGGAACCTCGCGGTGAGGCACATAGGCTGGCTTGACAAAACTGGGGACCAATCCCACGCTCCTAGCTCCGGTCTGGCTGCTGAGAACCTACATATATATATATATATATATAAACAGTGAGCTAAAGCCCAGTGAATAACATAAAGCGTAAAGAGGTTATGAATGAATGTCCTTACAGTAATAAATCAGTTCATTAAACAGTATTGATGCTCCAAATTCGATCCTCTTGGGCCCATTTTCTAGAAAACTCTATCAAATACATAGAATAACACGTTTTAAAGCTCAATTTAAGAAATCAAGGCTCAAGGGTGTTTCAATTAAACCCAATTTTAAACCAATTTCATGAATAAATTTCAAAACATGACATGCATGATCTTTAAACAATTTCAAGCTTCCAAACTAGCTCAAATGAGCTCCAATCTTTCAAAACAAAGTGAAAGCATGGACTATAATACAAACATGAGCTTGCATGTACAATTCAACATGAAATCAACTCCAAAATACACCAAAATGGCCATGCATGCATGAATTCTAGTATGAATCAACCTATTTGCACTCAAACATGGCTTAATTCTACAATGGAGCCTAGAACATGCAGGAATGGAGTTCAAAGACAACAAAAAGAAGATGAAGTCACTTACCTAAGTCTCAATTACAAGGTTTATGAGCTAGATATGCCAATTATACTTCAATTTCTAAGCAATCTCTAAGCAAGTTCAACAATTGAGCTAAATTCTCTCTTCCCCTTCACTCTCTTTAAGTTTGGTCGGTTGGAAAGCAAGATAGGAGCTGATCAATTAATATATCAAGTGTAATAAGGCTCTAGGAAATCAATAAACAAAGGGGGCCACTCACATGGCAAAGTCGTAATTATGGCGACCTCTTTAATTGACTTAATTTAATCTAATTTAATCATCCCTAATCAATTTTCAGATAAATATACCATAAAATCAGGAATATTCTACTGAGTCCAAAACACTAAACGGTTCCTAATTCGGCCGCCGATAAGGCCTTCAATTAACAGTTTAAACACATACACTCAAACAGATAATCAATCAATCAAACAGATGCAATGTGCAATACAATAAATAAACTTATCCAATTCCAGTTTCGATTTCAATCAGTTCATTCAGTACTTCAGTTAATTCAATTATCAGTCATTATCAGTTCGGTTTAGCAGTAATCAGTACGAGGGTTGTTACAGTCTCCCCTCCTTATAAGGAGTTTAGTCCTCTAAACTCGAGTTACCTTCTGTCTGGAAGAAAACAGGGTCCAGTGGAAACAAATCAGGATATGTTTTCGCCATGTCATCTTCCCTTTCCCAAGTGACATACACACCACCGTGGTTCTGCTAATCAACTTTCACTAATGGGATCTCTTTGTTTCTCAGTTTCTTGATCCGTCGGTTCACAATCTGTATAGGCCGTTCCTCGTAAGTGTAGTCATCACTAAGCACTATCCGAGTAGGCTCAATCACATGAAACGGATCTCGAAGATAGTCTCTCAACATCGAAATGTGGAAGACGTTATGCATATGCTCCATTTCAGGAGGAAGCGCAACTTGATACGCCACCGGATTGATTTTCTCAATAATCTGATACGGTCCGACATACCTCGGCGCTAACTTGCCCTTGACTCCAAAACGAGTCTGGCCTTTCATTGGTGTCACTTTCACAAACACGTGATCACCCACTTCATACTCTCGGTCTCGTCTTCGACTATCTGCATAACTCTTACATCTACTCGTGCGCTTACTCTGTTGTATCAGTTTTACCTTTTCAGTTGTTTCATACACAATCTCGGGCCCAAGCAACGGCCCATCTCCAACTTCTGCCCAGCAGATTGGAGATCTACACTTTCTGCCATACAATGCCTCGAAAAGCGCCATTCCAATGCTCGAATGGTAACTGTTGTTGTAGGCGAATTCAGCCAACGGCAAATGACTTTCCCAATTTCCCTGAAAGTCCAGTACACACATTCTCAGAGATCCTCTAGAGTCTGGATAGTCCTTTCTGACTGGCCATCTGTCTGAGGATGATAGGCACTACTCAGCCTCAATTCAGTACCCAATGCAGTCTGTAGGTTTTGCCAGAACCTCGATGTAAACTTCGAATCCCTGTCAGAAACGATAGACACAAGTACTCCATGCAATCTCACAATTTCGTCAATATAGATAACAACCAATTTGTCTGCATTATAAATTGTCTTGACAGGTAGGAAGTGTGCAGATTTGGTCAATCTATCAACAATAACCCAAATAGAGTCCATACCTTTCTTGGAGCGAGGTAATCCAACGATAAAATCCATCGTGATATGCTCCCATTTCCACTCTGGTATGGGTAAGGGTTGCAGTAAGCCCGCGGGTCGTTGATGTTCAGCTTTGACTTGTTGGCAGTAAAGGCATTTGGACACAAAGTCGGCAATTTCCTTCTTCATTCCTGGCCACCATAAATTCTGTTTCAGATCTTGGTACATTTTCGTATTCCCTGGGTGAATCGAAAACTTCGAACTGTGGCCTTCTTGCAGAACTCTTCTTTTCAATTCAGTGTCATTTGGCACACACAGTCTTTCTTGAAATTTCAAAACATTGTTTTCAAATTTGAATCCCGATTTTGGTTTTGAATCTCTTTCCTCAATAATCTTCTTCAAGTAATCATCCAGTTGTTGTTTCTCCTTAATTTCTTCAATCAATGCTGGTTGAGCAGAAATAGCAGCTAAGGTTCCACCTTGTTCTTTCAAAACAATTTCAATTTCAGACTTTTCCAGATCATGAAGCAATTCCTTCTGTCCAGTCAGCAAACAGGCTAAGTTCCCAATCGATTTTCGGCTCAAAGCATCGGCAATAGTGTTAGCTTTTCCCGGATGGTACAAAATCTGTAGGTCATAATCTTTGATTAGTTCCAACCATCTCCGTTGTCTCATATTCAGTTCTTTCTGAGTGAAAAAGTACTTCAGGCTCTTGTGGTCAGTATACACTTCACATGTTGCTCCATACAAATAGTGACGCCAAATTTTTAAGGCAAATACCACTGCAGCAAGTTCTAAGTCATGGGTCGGGTAGTTCTTTTCATGTGGTCTCAACTGTCGGGAAGCATAAGCAATAACTCTCCCATTCTGCATTAAAACACATCCCAAACCCTCATGAGAAGCATCACTAAATACAGTATAACCATCCGCATTCAAGGTAGAGTCGTAACCGCAGGCCACAAGTCTAGTTTTCAATTCTTGAAATCCGATTCCTCCGTCGATCGATCAAATGATACCCCTTTCGTGTCAACCGAGTCGATGGTAAGGCGATTTTGGAGAAGTCTTTGTGAACCTTCAGAATATCCAAATTCCCAAAAAGCTTGATTTCACCACATTTGTTGGTCTAGGCGATTTACTACACTTCAATTTTCATGATCAACAGAAATTCCATCTTTGCTAATAACATGCCCCAAAAACATCACACGATCAAGCCAAAATTCACATTTAGACAGTTTAGCATACAGTTTCTGTTCTCTTAAGGTTTGTAGGGCAAGTCTTAGGTGATGTTCGTGTTCTTCTACAGTCTTGGAATAAATCAGGATGTCATCAATGAATACCACAATAAAATCATCAAGGTATGGTTTAAAAATTCTGTTCATGAGGTCCATAAATGCAAATAGGGCATTCGTGAATCGAACGGCATAACTAAAAATTCATAATGGCCATACCTCGTTCTGAAAGTAGTTTTATCAATGTCTTCCGGTTTGACTTTCAGTTGTTGGTACCCCGATCTAAGATCAATCTTGGAAAATACTTGGTACCTCAGAATCGGTCAAATAAATCATCAATACGCTGTAATGGATATTTATTCTTCTGATTACCTTGTTGATTCATGTAATCAATGCAATCTCGCCTCAAATAACCATCTTTCTTCTTTACAAACAAAACAGGTGCACCCACGGTGAAATCGGGTCGATAAACTTCTTGTCTAACAGTTCTCGCAATTGTACTTTCAATTCCTTGATTCATTGGAGCCATTACAGAAGGAGCTTTAGATATCGACTGTGTACCCGGAACCACATCCACAATAAATTCAATTTCCCTGTCAATCAAATCCCCTGGCAAATCATCTGGAAATACATCTAGAAATTCTCTAACTATAGGAATGCAATTCACATCAGTTTTAACATTATCATTAGCAGATACAGTCAATACAGAACACAGATATCCTTTACACCCCTTCTTAATCAGTTTGACGGCTTTTACAGAAGAAATCAGATAGGGAGGAGGTACTACTCCACTCCCACTAAACACAAATTCGGGCAAACCCGGTGGACGGAAAACAACTTGCTTTGTTACACAGTCTATAGTGGCATGATATTTTTGTAACCAATCCATCCCCAATATTACATCGAAATGGTCTATGTTCAACGGTAGTAAATCAATAAACAGATGCATATCCCCAACAATAATTTCGCAAGCAGGATACATATATGCACATGTCATGGATCCCCCAACAGGTGATGATACAGCTAGCAGATAGTTCATGGGTTCTAAAGGTCTATTCAATTTACGCGAAAAAGCATGCGACACATATGAGTGTATAGACCCCAAATCAATCAATACATATGCATTTTGAGCACAGATAGAGAGGATACTTGACACAACAGTCTCAGTGTTTTGCACGTCTCCCGGTATTAGGGCAAACACTCGGCCCTGCCTCATAGGCTCTTTCCCGGTAGCTTTGGGGTTCGGTTTTGGTGTTGCGATGTCGCCGCTTGGTGCAGCTTTACTACTGGCTGGCGGGGCAGAGGGACAGTCTTTAATCCTGTGGCCCACCTTGCCACACCTGAAACAAGCTCCAGAAATCTGGTAGCAAACCCCTTTGTGCTTATTGCCACATACAGAGCAGGGTGGAGTAAACCCACTCCCTTGGCTGGGGCTAGTCGTCGACCCCGTATTCTGTTTCTTGGTTGCTAGGTTATGCTTGCCTTTCTTAAATTTGAAACCCTGTCTTTTACCTTGCCACTCAGTTGTTGGTGTTTCAGATTGTTTCACTGCTGCAATGTTCGTCTCGGCCATCAATGCTCGGTCGAGAACACCCACAAAAGTTGGCATTTTCAAAACATTTATTCGGTCCTGTATAGCAACACTAAGGCCGCCTTCAAACCTCCTGGCCTTCTTATAATCGGTGTCCACCATGTGTGGTGCATACCTAGCAAGTTCAGTAAAATTCTTCTCATACTCTGCAACTGACACTTTGCATTGTCTCAAATTGCTCGAACTCGCCATTTTTTCGCTCTCGATGCACCGGGAAAGTACTTTTCAAAGAAGGACTCCTTGAACTGAGCCCAAGTCACAATGGTACTCGCATCACGAGTCAACATCCACCACCTTCTTGCTTCTTCCTGAAGGGTGAAGGTTGCTAACAGTACTTTATTAGCTTCAGAGCACGGAAACATTTCAAACAACTTTTCAGTCTCAAGAACCCAAGCTTCAGCCTTTAACGGTTCTAAGCCTCCCTGAAAGGACGGCGGTTTCATCTTGCTGAATTTCTGAGTTAGTGCAATAATGTCCACCTCATTAGCATTCACATTCTGTACATTCTGCTCCGGTTGCACCGGAGGAGGAGGAGGTGGGGGCTGTTGGTTCGGTTGTTGATCTAGTCTTTCCATTATCAGTCCCATCATTTGTTCAAGTCTGGCCATTCTGGCCTCAGAGGATGATGATTCAGGTTCATTTGCATTATCCATTTCACTATAAGCAGTTATAACGGTCATCATTATAAGCAGTTGTATCATTAAACAGTTTAACATTTTATCATATAATCAGTCAGTCACAAGCACACACTTTTCAACTTCATGAGATGCCCTAATTGCTTTTCTAGGACACCCTATAGCTCATTTGGACACGTGTGTGCGGTATAACTCCTGGTAAGTATCGCTCTGATACCACTCTGTCACGACCCAAACCCGGCCCTATGGGTTTAGCATCAGAATCGCCAAGAATCCGAGATTAAAGGCCCGCTGAACAAGAATACTGCTTAAACAGAGTATGGGCTGGCGGAAGCCAATACAGTGAATAACTAGTGTCCATTGAGCTGTGAAAATCTGTATGCCAAAAACATTTTTATGCATTCCTACAGTTCAAAACAGTACGATCTATACAATCATTTACAAACATTGATGACGGACCTAATCCTCGATAACAAGACGGTAAAACAAAGAGATCTATACAATAGTACAAAACAAAGAAGGAGACCGATAGGAGACACAAAACACCCCAAGCCATGGCATGGCAACTCGAACCTCGCGGTGAGGCACATAGGTCCGGCTTGACAAAATCGGGGACCAATCCCACGCCCTAGCTCCCGGTCAGCCGAGAACCTACATATATATATAAACAGTGAGCTAAAGCCCATGAATAACATAAAGCGTAAAGAGGTTATGAATGAATGTCCTTACAAAGAATGAAATCGATTCATTAAACAATATTTCACCAATCACCATATGTGGTACATCCATTAGCCTATAAACAAGAGGGTCCAAAGGACCGCCTTAACAGACTCCAACAATAATGATGGCCATCAACAAGAATAGATGGTTCCACAAGGAATCGATGAGCTCAGAATAAAGAATACCAATGCTAAGGATGCCACAATACAGCCTGTAATACAGACATACATTCATTCAAGAACAATACCGGTTCAATAAACAATTGATTCAAGATTCAAAAGATAACCATTTTGAACATATCTTTACACAATTGTTACTCACAGAGATTGGGCTAATAGCAGCTAGAGCGCGTCCCCGAGAGCCAACCCTAAACAGTTAACAAATAGAACACACACTAAGTTTCACAGTCGGAAGGATGTTAATTAAAATCCCTAAATTCCTCGGTGTGGTTCTATGTCTACATCCTCATTAAGATGCCTTAAACTAGGCCTAAGAATGCCTAGGATGGGATGAGGATGCAAAGATGTGCACAGAATTCAATTTCAGAATTTTCAGTGAAATAGAGCCTCCGCTCGAGCGCAGGTTTCCCCGCTCGAGCGGACAAGCAAACAAAGGTCCCCGCTCGAGCGTCAACTTCCCCGCTCGAGCGGGCTGATGCACAGTGCAAGATGCTGGATGCGTGATTTATCCGCTCGAGCGAATTCTTCCGCCGAGTGATCGCAACGCAGTCAAAGAAAATCTTGAGCTTGTTTCGCCGAAAGGCACTTCGCCGAAGTGACGACCAAAATCTGGAAAATCCAGATTCGATCTCCAAGCTCCAAACCAAGTTTTGATGCTCCAAATTCGATCCTCTTGGGCCCATTTTCTAGAAAACTCTATCAAATACATAGAATAACACGTTTTAAAGCTCAATTTAAGAAATCAAGGCTCAAGGGTGTTTCAATTAAACCCAATTTTAAACCAATTTCATGAATAAATTTCAAAACATGACATGCATGATCTTTAAACAATTTCAAGCTTCCAAACTAGCTCAAATGAGCTCCAATCTTTCAAAACAAAGTGAAAGCATGGACTATAATACAAACATGAGCTTGCATGTACAATTCAACATGAAATCAACTCCAAAATACACCAAAATGGCCATGCATGCATGAATTCTAGTATGAATCAACCTATTTGCACTCAAACATGGCTTAATTCTACAATGGAGCCTAGAACATGCAGGAATGGAGTTCAAAGACAACAAAAAGAAGATGAAGTCACTTACCTAAGTCTCAATTACAAGGTTTATGAGCTAGATATGCCAATTATACTTCAATTTCTAAGCAATCTCTAAGCAAGTTCAACAATTGAGCTAAATTCTCTCTTCCCCTTCACTCTCTTTAAGTTTGGTCGGTTGGAAAGCAAGATAGGAGCTGATCAATTAATATATCAAGTGTAATAAGGCTCTAGGAAATCAATAAACAAAGGGGGCCACTCACATGGCAAAGTCGTAATTATGGCGACCTCTTTAATTGACTTAATTTAATCTAATTTAATCATCCCTAATCAATTTTCAGATAAATATACCATAAAATCAGGAATATTCTACTGAGTCCAAAACACTAAACGGTTCCTAATTCGGCCGCCGATAAGGCCTTCAATTAACAGTTTAAACACATACACTCAAACAGATAATCAATCAATCAAACAGATGCAATGTGCAATACAATAAATAAACTTATCCAATTCCAGCTGATTTCAATCACTATTCAAGATTACTTGATTAATTCAATTATCAGTCATTATCAGTTCGGTTTAGCAGTAATCAGTACGAGGGTTGTTACACAACCAGTCATCAAGAAGAGGAAGACAGAGGTCACAAATGTCATGTCTTTTTCGGATAAAGACTTGGCAAGGATTTATTGTCCTCACAACGATGCCTTGGTCGTCACTCTCCGAGTCAAGGATTTTGACGTCAAGCGGATTCTGATTGACCAAGGTAGTTCGTGTGAAATCATGTACTATGAAACCTTCAAACAACTAAAGTTGCAAGATAAAGACTTGGCGCCGGTCGTATCTCCCCTTATTGGATTCAACTCCATGCCAGAATGGCCCGTTCGCAAAATTATCCTCCCAATCAGAGCAGGGAGTGTGACAAAACAAGTGGAGTTCTGGGTGTTGAAGGTCCCCTCCACCTACAACATTATCTTGGGTAGAACATGGCTGCATGCCATGCGCTCGGTGGCGTCCTCCTACCACCAAGTGATGCGGTTCCCCAACGACACCGGAGTAATAGAAGAAGTTTATGGAGATCAGATCATGTCAAAGCAGTGTTTTGTCACAGTGAACGGCAGCCGCACGGCCAAAGGATACGTTCATTCGGTGGAAGAACCTGAGAGTAACGAACTATTCGCGGATGTCGGCAAAGCGGCTAGTCAGAAAGCAGTGGAGGACTTAGTGGAGGTCAGAATAGATGAAAAGAACCCGGATAAGTTCTTTCTGCTTGGTTCGTCGTTGTCCAGCTATAACAACCCTCGTACTGATTACCGATTAACCACTGAATTACGTACTGATTACTGTTAAACTGAACTGATAATGACTGATAAGTGAAGTAACTAAAGTACCGAATGGACTGATTGAAATCGAAACTGAAATTGAATAAGCTTATCTGTTATATTGCATTTCTATCTGTTTGATTGATTGATTATCTGTTTGAGTTTATGTGTTTAAACTGTTAATTGAAGGCCTTATCGGCGGCCGAATTAGAAACCGTTTAGTGTTTCGTAATCAGTAGAATATTTGTGATTTAATGGTATATTTATCTGAAAATTGATTAGGAACGATTAAATTAGATTAAATATTGATAAATGCAAAGTTTAGCTTAATTACAACTTTGCCACATATAGTGGCCCACTATCTAGTCACAAACTTGAGCCTTAGAGACTTGATTAAAACATTTGCTCAGCTTCACTTCTTGCTTCCACCGAAATTTAGAGAGAGAAAGGGGGATAGAGTACATCATCTTGTTGATTTGCTAAGAAGCTTGAAAATTG
The DNA here is from genome assembly GCA_025200525.1 of Camellia lanceoleosa. Taxonomy (NCBI): domain Eukaryota; kingdom Viridiplantae; phylum Streptophyta; class Magnoliopsida; order Ericales; family Theaceae; genus Camellia; species Camellia lanceoleosa. The sequence continues at coordinate 191,985,986 of CM045760.1, read as the reverse complement.
AAGCATAGATTTCATCCTTAGGCTTCTACACTTGAATTGCAAGACTTAGGTAAGGAAATCATCATCATCATCTTCTTGTTGTCTTTAAGCCTCATCTTGCATGGTTCATACTCCATTGTGGGATTAAGCCATGTTTTAGTGCAAATAGGTTGGATTATGCTTGAAATGTTGCATGCATGCTTGAATTGGTGCATCTTAAGTTGAATTCTTGGTAGATTGTTCATGCATGTCCATGTTTAAGCTAAAGTCCATGTTTTCATTTTGTTTTCCAACTATTGAGCTCAATTGAGCAAGAATTGAAGCTTGAATTTGGTTTAAAGCTCATGCATTGCATGTTTGAAATTGTTCTTGAAATTGAGTTTGAAAAATGGTTTTAATTGACTCACCTTCGGGGCTTGAATTCATAAATTGACTTTTGAAACTTGTTATACATTGTTTTAGAATGTATTTTCCAGAATTTGGGCCCAAGAGGTCGAGTTTTGAGTTGAGAATGCTTGGTTTGAGCTTGGAAGGCAACTGAAATTCCAGATTTGGCTTCTTCGCCGAGCGGATTCTCGCCGAGCGACCAACGTTTCCTCTGAGCCGCGCTCGAGCAAAGGATTGGTGGCTCGAGCGTAAAAATCGAGCATCCAGTATTTTTACTGTTTCATCAGACCGCTCGAGCGAAGGAAGGCTCGCTCGAGCGAATCGTTTGATTTTGGAAGCTCGCTCGAGCGAGCATCGCGCGTAAAAATTGAGCGCCCAAAGATTTTTATCGCTCCATCGCACCGCTCGGCGAAGGGTTGTTCGCCGAGCGAAGCCTTTGATTTTGCAACCTCGCCGAAGCGAAGGAAGGCTTCGCCGAGCGAGACCCTGCTTCAAAGAACTTTTGAAAAATGCCTTCCAACTGTATTTTTGCATCCTCATTCCATCCTAGGCATTCTTAGGCCTAGTTTAAGGCATCTTAATGAGGATTTAGACATAAAACCACACCGAGGGAATTTAGGGATTTTAATTAACATCCTTCCGACTGTGAACTTAGTGTGTGTTCTATTTGTTTACTGTTTAGGGTTGGTTTCGGACGCCATTTAGCCGCTATTAGCCCAATCTCTGTGAGTAACAATTGTGTAAAGATATGTTCAAAATGACTATCTTTTGAATACTGAATTGAATTGTTTATTGAACTGATTGAACTGTTTATTGAACTGATATTGTTTACTGAATGAATGTATGTCCTGTATTCTGAACTGTACTGTGGCATCCTTAGCACTTATCGCCATCGTTATAGAGCTCGGTTGCCCTTGTGGAACCATATCGTTATTGATCGATGGCCATCATTCTTTGTTGTTAAGGCAGGTCCTTTTAGACTCATTGTTTATAGGCTAATGGATGTACCACATATGGTGATTGATGAAATATCGAAGATCAAATATCGTTTAATGAACTGATTTCATTATCGTAAGGACATTCATTCATTACTTCTTAACGATTTATGTAATTCTCTGGGGTATAGCTCACTGTTATATATATATGTAGGTTCTCAGCAACCAGACTCGAGCTAGGAGCGTGGGATTGGTCCCCAGTTTTGTCAAGGCCTATGTGCCTCATCCCGCGAGGTTCCGAGTTGCCATGTTATGGCTTGGGGTGTTTTGTGTTCCCGTCGGTCTCCTCCTTTGTTTTGTACGATTGTATAGTCATCTCTTGTTTTCTTGTCTTGTTGTCTAGGATTTGATCCTGTCATGTAAGTGATTTGTATAGACCGCTTATAGATCAGACTGCTCAATTAAATGAATGCATGAAAAATGTTTTTGGCATACAGATTTACACAGCTCAATGGACACTAGTTACTTATCAGATTGGCTTCCGCCAAGCCCTCAGATTGCTTAATCAGACATTCTTCAAGAGGGCCTTCTAATCTCGGATTCTTGGCGATTCTGATGCTAAACCCATAGGCCCGGGTTTGGGTCGTGACACCAGCACTGAGAGATTGGAGGTCTTGAAATTTCTGACCTCCAACATCGAAGTGTTCGCCTGGACCCCAGACGACATGCCAGGCATCGATCCCAACTTCATCTGTCACCAACTCAACGTCCACCCTTCTGCCAGACCAATTATTCAGTGCACCCGCAGATCGGCCCTCCACCACGCCGAAATAGTGGCGGAGGAAGTAGGAAACCTGCTAGAAGCAGGGGCAATCAGAGAAGTGCACTACCCAAGATGGATCTCCAATACCGTCGTAGTGCTAAAGAAGAATGGCAAGTGGCGTGTCTGCGTCGACTACAAAACGGTCAATAAGGCGTGCCCAAAAGATAGCTTTCCTCTACCAAGGATAGATCAACTGGTAGACTTAACGGCAGGGCACAACCGACTTAGCTTTCTGGATGGATACAGAGGCTACCACCAAATCGCCATGCATGAACCAGACCAGGAGGTCACATCTTTCACAACTCCAAGAGGATTGTATCACATAAGGTCATGCCCTTCGGCCTGAAGAACGCAGGGGCGACATTTCAAAGAATGGTCACCAAGATGTTTGAGCCATTGTTAGGCAGAACAATGGAGGCTTACATCGACGATATGGTGGTCAAGAGCAAAGATGAGAATAACCATCTCAAGGACCTAGGTGAGATGTTCGAGATCCTGAAGAAGCATAAGTTACGCCTCAACGCATCGAAGTGTGCGTTCGGAGTAGAATCTGGCAAATTCCTAAGGTTCTTGGTGACCAACCGAGGTATAGAAGCGGACCTTTCTCAGATCAAAGCGATACAGGATCTGGAGAGGCCAAACTCAGTGAAGGAAGTGCAGCATCTCACTGGCATGGCGGCTGCGCTCAACCGGTTCATAAGCCGGTCGTCAGACAGGCTACGACCATTCTTCCATGCACTGAAGGCTAAGTTTGAGTGGGACGAAGAATGCGACCACGCCCTGGAAAGCCTAAAAGAATACATGTCTTCTCCACCACTACTTGTAACCCCAATCCCTGGAGAAGAACTCTTCTTATACCTGGCGGTCTCGCAGCATGCAATTAGCGTAGTGTTGGTCCGCGCAGAAGGAATCCAACATATTCCTATCTACTATGTCAGTAAGACATTACTGGGCGCCGAAACAAGGTATTTGCCACTGGAGAAATTGGTATTGGCCTTGATGATGGCCTCAAGGAAGTTGTCGCATTACTTTCACGCCCACACCATAGTTGTTCTCACAGCCTTCCCATTAAAGGCTCCATTTGAAAGAGCGAACTTCTCTGGGCGAATTCTGAAGTGGGCAGTGGAGTTGGGACAATATGACATCAAGTTCCAACCTAGGACCGCAATAAAAGCACAAGCATTGGCAGATTTTGTCGCAGAATTCACACCAGGAAGCCATCACATCTGCCCAGTCGACCTAACTAAAACAACCGAACTAGGGATGGAAGTTGACGTCGGAATAACGCAACCCCTAGTACGGGTTACTCAGTTAGGCCCCAAGGCAGACCAGAGTAAAGAGAGGAAGGAAGAAACAAACCATGCTACAACAAGTCAGGACTCACCAACAAATAAAGACTTGGTGCAAACAGAAAGCAAGGGGTAGACGGCAAGCATGGAAGATCCCAAGGCATCATCTGATCCCTCCACCTGCTGGAAGTTGTTCGTTGGAGAGATGTGGAAGCTCTTCGTGGATGGAGCATCCAACCGGCATGGAGTTAGACTTGGCATAGTTCTCATCTCTCCAGACGGCCTACTAGTGGAGCAGGCAATCAACCTTGGCTTCCCAGCGTCAAACAACGAAGCGGAGTATGAAGCACTTCTAGCAGGTCTCAAGTCAGCACTCTACATGAAGGCCACCGAGCTAATGGTCTACAGCGACTCGCAGCTGGTGGTAAACCAAATATCTGGCGACTACGAGGCAAAGGATGATAGAATGGCCAAGTACCAAGAACTGGTCAGAACGGAGATAAAGAAGTTTGAAATGGTAAGAATAGAACAGATCGGCAGGGAGGAAAAAAGCAGAGCAGATGAACTCGCAGGCTTTGCCTCAATGGCAGATACCTCCATACCTCACCCACTACTAATCGACTACCTGCCTAGACCAAGCATTGAAGACCCAGAAGCAGAAGAGGTATGTTGTGCAGAGTTAGGCCCTTCTTGGATAGATCCCATCATACTGCTCCTGAAAGACAGCACCTTACCAGAAGACAAGAAAGAAGCCAACAGAATAAGAGCAAAGTCACAGCGATTTTGGCTCTCCCCATCCTTGGCATTGTACAAGAAGTCGTTTTCAGGACCTTACTTGAAGTGTGTTCACCCCAGCAAAGTGGAAGCATTCCTATTCGAAATACATGAGGGTGTTTGTGGCAGCCATCAAGGAGGAAGATCATTGGCATACAGAGCAATCTCACAAGGATATTGGTGGCCATACATGTAAGCAGATTTGGAGAAGTATGTTAAAAAGTGTGAAAAGTGTCAAAAGTTCGCACACCAAATACACCAACTTGCCAGAGAACTTCTACCTCTAACTAGCCCATGGCCCTTCACAATATGGGGATTGGACATAGTAGGCCCACTTCCAACAGCACCAGGCAACATGAAGTTCTTTCTCGCCGCAACTGACTACTTCACAAAGTGGGTAGAAGCAGAAGCCTTGGCGCCAATCAAGGAGAAAGATGTAACGAAGTTCGTCTGGCAGAATATCATCACTCGATTCGGCATACCAAAGGCATTAATCTCGCATAACCAAGACTCGCCGACGGCAGAATTTTCAGAGGCTTTTGTGAAGAATACAAGATAGATTTCTACAACTCTACGCCGGCATATCCCCAAGCAAATGGTCAGGCATAGGCATCAAACAAGGTAGTCTTGGATGGATTAAAGAAGAGGTTAGAGCAAGCAAAAGGCAAATAGGCAGAAGAGCTCCCCCATGTTTTATGGGCTTACCGCACCACGCCTCGACGATCAATAGAAAAAACAACATTCTCCTTAGCTTATGGCATGGAAGCAGTCATCCCATTGGAAGTTGGCCTCCCCACAATCCGAAGCGAAAACTTTCATCCAGACCTAAATGGCGAAGCCATAACATTTGAGCTTGACCTTGCAGAAGAAAGAAGAGACAGAGCATTGGTTCACATCGCCTTCTACCAACAAGAGTTGTCTAGAAAGTATAACAAAACAGTGCATCCAAGACAATTCAAGATCGGAGATTGGGTACTGCGCAAAGTAATGGGAAACACCTTAGTTCCAGGAGATGGCAAGTTGGGACCTAATTGGGAAGGACCTTACAAAGTGGTCGGATTAGCAGGCAAAGGGGCATACCACTTGGAAGATGAGGACGGCAAAGCAATTCCCAGGCCATGGAACACTGCAAATCTCAAGTTGTTTTATTTCTAGATTTTTTTTTTTTCCTTTTAAGTATGTGTAAATTTTTACTTTCTCAATAAAACAAGTCGATTCTTTTTTAGCATAATTGTTTTCAGTAGAAAGTAGCTCTAGTAAGTTAGTAGCATTGTAAACATAGTTGGCCGGAATAACCAATTATGACCCTTCCTATGCCCAGGATCAGAATCCAGGCTGCAAGACGTTTTGGTCAGAATAACCAAAACACTTTATTCTAAGCTGGCTGGAAAAACCAACTTAGAAGTTGGCTGGATTAAACCAACTCTTGTTACTCTTCAGCTGACGTAAGGGTATGGCTGAAGAGTGGTTGGCTGGATTAAACCAACTCTTGTTACTCTTCAGCCGAAGTAAGGGTATGGCTGAAGAGTGGTTGGCTGGATTAAACCAACTCTTGTTACTCTTCAGCCGACGTAAAGGTATGGTTAAAGAGTGGTTAGTTGGATTAAACCAACTTTTGTTACTCTTCAGCCGAAGTAAGGGTATGGCTGAAGAGTGGTTGGCTGGATTAAACCAACTCTTGTTACTCTTCAGCCGAAGTATGGGTATGGCTGAAGAGTGGTTGGCTGGATTAAACCAACTCTTATTACTCTTCAGCCGAAGTAAGGGTATGGCTGAAGAGTGGTTGACTAGATTAAACCGACTCTTGTTACTCTTCAGCCGAAGTATGGGTATGGCTGAAGAGTGGTTGGCTGGATTAAACCAACACTGGATATTCTTCAGCCGACGTAGCTATATCGGCTGAAGAGTGGTTGGCTAGTAAGTTAGATAGCTAAAACCGAGATCACAGTTGAGCAAATGAGTACATGGAAAATTCATTACAAGTGCAAGCATACATACACAAAATCGGAATAAGAGTTGGCTCAAAAAGATGACTTTTTCATTAAAAGTGAAAAACAAATACAACTGAGGGGCCGTAGCCCGGTTACAAATTCAAGACAAGAGAAGCATCCGAATTGTCAAAAGTAGAAGGATGTTACTTCACTCCGGTTACACTATCCAAAAGAAAGAAAAGAAAAAAATCGCTTGAAGAGATCATCAATTTCGTCAAGTCACCATCAAGATCGCTCAAGTCCGTTTGAGGTAGGAGTTCAGTCTCAACTTGGACCTCGGTATCAACAGCGGCGGTGTTAGTCGCAATTTCATCGCTTGATTTTCCACAACCGCCTCCAACCGAAGTGATTGATTGTTGGCCTGCTCATTGACGGCCGGGGTAAGAGTCGGCTTTTTATCCTCATCATCATCATCGTCATCTTCTTCATCATCAGATCCTTCAAGGAATTGTCTCTGGAGATCGGCAAGATATCGTGATGGAAGTTTTAATGGAGTACGGTGGAGCATTGTAGACCTCGGTCTCGGGCGTACAACCGAGCTGCTCCACCGCAGTCCTCCATCCACATTTGAAAAATAGATCTTTGGCCATGTCACATTGTAGGGTGTATGCTTCTTCGGCCTTCTTAAAGCCTCGTTTTTCGGCTTTCTTTATTCCGGCCTTTAGTTCGTTTATTTCGGTATCTTTTTTCTTCTCAATTTTTGCCAAGTGACGCAGGTACTTGTCCTTTGTCTCAATGGCGATCTTTTCCTTCTCGGCTTCGGCCGAGTTAACTACTTCACACCGACCGTTTCTCCGCTCAAGCTTGCCACCGCTTTTTGCCTCCTCTAGTTCGGCCGTTTTTAATTCGGCCTCATCCATGGCCTCCCTTGTATTCCTCCTAAGCTCCATGACCCTCCTGTGTGTAACTTGATTTTTCTGGATGGCCTGCAAAGGAGAAGTAACGTTAGCCGGACTGAAAGTTGGGAAAAATTGCAAAGAAAGTACAAAGCTATTTACCAGGATCATGGACTTGGTTGAAGACCGAATGGACTTTAGTTCGGTGTTGAGTTGTTTATAGTGGTGCTCCATATCTTTTGGAAGGCACACACTTTTGGCTAGGTTAAAAGCCATTAAGTGGTCCTTCTCTGAAACCACCGAATCGAAAGCGGTGATATCAAGGTCGTTGAAGGTGAGGGTAGGAGCCCATTTGGAGGAGGAGGCAGTTCGGTCGGACTGCTCCGGTTGGAGGCTTTGCTGAGGGCTTGGAGGAGGGCTTTGTGGCAGAACGGTTTCATCCTCGTCAGCAAGTCGTGGCTCGGTTTGGCTAGTCTGGGCACGCTTGTTCCGATGAGAAGAAGATGGCTGTTGGGATGGAAGGGCCACCACGGTTTCAGTGGTTTGGCCGGTTGATCGCACGTCGGCTGGAGTTGTTGCGGTTAGAAGGGCCTTTAGCCTGTTCTTCTTTGCCATCTCTTGTTCGGCAGTAAGAGGCACAAGGTTGATCTGGGGCAAGGATGGGTCCGATTCTGGTACCTCTTCGAGAAGAAAGTTGGTCACCTTCGCTTTTCGGCGACCGCTGTATCAGTATGTCGGTTCGAAGTTTAGCAATTTAGCCCAACTTCTCTCCTTAACCCGTAGTGCGGCGCGCAGAATACCGAGGTTCGGATGACCGTAATTCGATAAGAGATGGGCTTTATCTGCAAAAGAAGACAACTGTTAGTCCGGTTCAGAGTGAAAACCGAATTAAAAGGACAAGTAGAATTGGAACCTAAGTATGTATACCAGGTACTCCCTTTTTCCAATTTATTCTTCGGCCAGGAATCTGGGCTTGATGATCTTCGAAGTTCCCAGACACCCAGAAGAAATCGTCGTCATTTAAGTCTTTGTCCGGAGTATGCTTTATTATTTTCTCTCGGCCACGGCGTATTCTTAAGTAATAACACCAGCCTTCATCTTTGGATCCTAAGGAGTATTGATGGAATATTTCGGCTAAACCGAGGTTGAGGCTGGTTTGGCGGTTTAGCGCATCTATGCCCATTATTATACGGTAAGTGTTGGTGGATAGCTGGGTTGGACATAGTCTGGTTTGTCTAAAGAATTCGCATATTAAAGGTTGGACTGGGAATCTAAGTCCGGTTTCTATTATTGATTGAATGGTAAAGGGGACAAAGCCTTCGTTATCCCATGGGTCAACATCTTGTTCGGCTAAAGTAAGGTTTACGTCGGCGGGAATGTTGTAGTCTTTTCGAAACTCGGCCAAACCCCTTGGTGTTTCTACTAAGAACCTATATTTACCCATTTATTGTATAAATTAAGTATAAGTTACTTCAGTTGAGAAGTTGTGCTCAGAAGCTCGATTGAGCGTGCAGAGGGAGTGCCTGGGCAACCTAAGTCTGCAAAGTGGAAAAATAAGGTGTTAAGCACAGATCATTGACCGTGCTACAAAAACAAAGCAAGAAAAGGAAGCCTTATTTCGGCTAAATAGGGTGCTACAGGATCTACCTCGGTTTTAACAAGTTGCTTGTTATCTCGGTTCGGCAGTATGATTGGTTATCTCGGTTCCACCTATGGGTTTTGTTGCTCCAGTTGTGCATCAAGGGGTAGCTTTCTGAGTTCGGTTCAGAAACTGAGAAAGCTGGCTTAGCCCCAGGCTTAGCCCGGTCGAGGGCCAAGATTCCTAGTTCGGTACGTTTTTATTTTGGCTAATGGGAATCAGTGGGTGATCTATTAAAACTACTCTTATGTGCACAAGTCCTAGTTCGGTTTTAGTCCGCCTGAATCTATGTATAGCAAAAACAGTTTCCTAGTTCGGTTGAACGTGTTTGTGGATCAAACAAGTGTTTTACTAGCTATATTACTTGATATTCAAGAGGTTCTTACGAAGTTTTTTCCAGAAACAAAGCTAAGCATGAAAAGTGTTTTGCAAAAACACCAAACAAACTACAATGGATGAAACAGAATACAGAAAATAAAGGAAAACAAGAATGAATTCATGTGCTTACCTGGTAGAGAGGAAGAACTAGAGGAGGGAGCAGCAGCAACGGTGAGAACACGAGCTTAGAAGTTGGAAGAAGTTGGGAAAGCAAAAGCACTGAAGAAGTGAGAGAGGATAGAGTGAATAGTCTAATGGATGATTTGAAGAAGAGAAAGGGTTTTTTGTTTTGATGAAAAGCCTTCTGGCGGGAACTGTTCAAAAATTTCGGAGTACGAGGGTGGCGCGACAGCTGGGATTGGCCAATCAAAGGCTGCCACGTATCACTGGAAAGGGAAGCGTTTCAGTTGCTGCAATTGAAGAGACGTTTTGACCGGACGTGCCCAGCTTGGTTTAAGTTTAGCTCGGCTGGATAAGCTAAACGGTTTTTAGCTCGGCTAAAGGGGCTAAAAGGTTTTTAGCTCAGCCGGAATAACTTTAGAATTGTAGCTCGGCTGGAGAGGCCTGCAAACTCTAGCTCGGTTATTAAACAGGTAATCCCTATCATGCTGCGTAGATGGAATTAAGGGGCAATTGAGAGGGTGATGTATATGAAAATTGGGCCGAGCTGGATAAATTGGGCTAGTCTGGGCCGCACTGCGAAGGGCTAAGTAAAAAGGCCGTCTGGGTTACTCCGGTCTGAAGAAATAGCCTTGGAGTTGGACCGGTCACACAACCGTGACGGTTAGCATGGTGGCATAAGGCCCTATTTCTTACTTCGGCTGAGAAATGTATTGTGGGTAGTTCGGTCTTCAGTAGTTAGTTCGGTCGTGGCGTATGAGAACCGAGGTGTGCTAAGTCTTTAAGAGGACTTGGTTTTGAAGATAGTTCGGTTCAACTCTCTTATGGCTAGCTCGGTCTTAGTGTGGGAAAGCCGAGGTAAGAGAAAGGAAAGTAAGGGCCGAACTAACGGTTACTTCGGTCATATTGGAATCCGGCCATGGTAAAACCATCTCATTTGGTTCAAGCAGTGAGGGGGGTGTTGAAAGAAGTATAATCTTTCAGGAGTATGAATCCTATGAGGACTCTACATGGAGGAATAAGAGTCCTACTAGGATTGTGCCACACGGAACCTATAAAAGCTCACCAATATCACCTTTGGAGAGGTAACACAACTTTGTCTTCTGAATACACAAAGCTTTGGTCTATTTGTCAAGCTTACTGACTTAGGCATCGGAGAGGTTTTCGGCACACACCCGCCGGCTAGCTCACGTTTGTGTTTTCAGGTGATAAAGCGACGTCGTATGGAGGAGCGTAGACTTGATCAACAGGATTATACGAGAATGTATATTTCTTTCCCGTACAATATGCATATTGGATTGCAGATTGAAACTATGTTTATAAAAGTCCCTTCACATAGCACGTATGTTAGGAGTGTTGTACATGTGTTCTTAAACACACACACATACACACACACACACACACACACACACAAAATGGTATTGATTATAGGGTTTTTCACTAAATTTTTTCTTTTACTTATATAAATTGGAGCATAAAATTCACTTTATATAAGTGAAACAATTCACTTTTTCTTTCTTTTCCCAATGTGGGATTGTAAAATAAAAGTTAAATGAAAGATAACCATTGGGGTTTTTTTTTTAATGGTTTAAAATTAAGAAATTTCAATAATTTATATAAATTGGAGCATAAGATTCATTTTATGTAAATAAAACAATTCACTTTTTTTTTTTTTTTTTTTTTTCCTATTTGGAATTGTAAAACAAAAGGTAAATGAAAGCTAACCAATGAGAATTTTCTTAATTGTTTAAAATTAAGGAAATTCAATAATTTTAGAATGAGCATTTGGACCTTCTAGAAGGCTTCTCCTTTAAAACTTCATTTATAAGATTCATTTTATATAAGTGAAACAACTATTTTTTTTCTTTTTCTGATGTGGGATTGTAACACTTTATATAAGTGAAACAACTTACTTTTTCTTACTTTTCTCGATGTGAGATTGTAATTATTTTAAAGTTAAATATTATGAGAGTTTCAAAATCTCATACAAAATTATTTTTAAAATCAAAACTATATGGGATTATAAATTAAAAGTTAAATGGAAGCAAGCCAATGAGGATTTTCTTAATTGTTTAGAATTAAGAAGAAGAAAAAAAAAAGAGTATGAGATATTAATTATAGGGCTTCTCACTAAAAATCTCATTTTACTTATATAAATGGGAGCATAAGATTCACTTTATGTAAGTGAAATAATTTATTTATTTATTTATTTTATTTATTTATTTTTTTTTTTCTGATGTGAGATTGTAAATAAAAGGTAAATGGAAGCTAACCAACGAGAATTAGAGTGGCATAGTTTAGGTTGATGAATTTATCATACTCGATCATTTTGTAAACTCATATGCATATTAAAAAAGATAAATCAAATTCATTCTAAAGTCATATTCATATGATTTCAATGTCACTACAACAAAAACATACTTTAGTGGCACTACACTAGTGGCATATTCTTAGAAAATGCCACAAAAAATGATATTTAGTGGCACATTTTTGAAAAATGCCACAAAACGACAAACATAAAAGGCTCTAGTGACATTTCAATGAATAAGTGTCACAAAACTACAACAAAAACATAATTTAGTGGCACTACACTAGTGGCATATTTTTAGAAAATGCCACAAAAATGATATTTAGTGGCACATTTTTGAAAAATGCCACAAAACGACAAACATAAAAGGCTCTAGTGACATTTCAATGAACAAGTGTCACAATACTATAACAAAAACATATTTTAGTGACACCATACTAGTGGCATGTTCTTAAAAAATGTCACAAGAAGAATATTTGGTGGCATTTTTTTAAAAAAATGTCATAGAACCACAAACATACAAGGCTCTAGTGGCATTTCAATTAAAAAAAGTGTCACTTCACTACAACAAAAATGTCACTACAACAAATTTACACTTTAGTGACACTACACTAGTAGCATGTTTTTAGAAAATGCCACAAAAATTAAAATTGGCATTAAATGTTTTAGAAAAATACCAGAGAACCACAAAACATATAAGACTCTAGTGGCATTTCAATAAAAAAATGTCACATCAATTTTATGGCATTTTATAAAATAATGACACAAAATTATGTTCGTGATATTTACTAACAGATGCCACTAAACTTTAGTTGCAATGACATTTTTTAAAAAATGTCAGGACACTAGGTAGGTGCAAATTACTTTCTATGGCACTTAGGTGAAAAGTGTCATAAACAAATATTTTATAGCATTTTGAGAAATGCCACTAAGCCAAAAACTTTCCAAGCTTATAATGACATTTTTGAAAAAATAAAAAATGTCAATATATTTTCTAAATTTTTAAAATGCAGTACATGATTAAAAATAAATGAATTAAACTTAATATGCACTATAGGAAAAAGTATATTCGGCGGCTAAATTTCCGAACCAAAAAAATTTGGTCGCTGAAAGTATAGCTTTCAGCGACCAAAACAGCATTAGTTGCCAAAAGTAAAGCTTTTTGGCGACTAAACAATTTTAGTAGCCAAAAGTCTACAATTGGCAACTAAAACTAAGTTTGTTCGCTGATTATATGGATTTTAGTGACTAAAAAATTTTTAGTAGCCCAAAGTAAAGCTTTTTGGCGACTAAAAAAATTTAGTAGCCAAAAGTCTACAATTGGCGACTAAAAATAAGTTTGGTCACTAATTATATGGGTTTTTCGACAAAAAAAATTTTAGTAGCCAAAAGTAAAGCTTTTTGGTGCCAAAAAAAATTTTAGTAGCCAAAAGTCTACAATTGGCGACTAAAAAATAAGTTTAGTCGCCAAAAGTGGTCATTTTTAGCGCGGGAGAACTAAAATCCTAAGGCGGGAATAAAATTTTTTGGTGACCAAAATTTTGGTAGCTGAAAGTGCATCTTCGGCGACCAAATCTGATTTTGGTCGACAAAAGTTAAGTTTTTTAGCAACTAAAAAATAATTAGTAGCCAAAAGTATAGAATTGGCGACTAAAAAATATTTTTAGTCGCCAAAAGTGATCTTTTTTTTATTTTTTATTTTGGTAGTAAATAGTTTATTTTACATAAACAATAAAATAATTATGTTTACACATATACTTTTATATTAATATGGATGTATGTACTATATAAAATAATATATGTTGCATATATAATCATGTGGTGCTATAGAGGTGTAGTGGGAAGAGTGTGGTGTATAAGGTTTATGGTGTGGGAGGTTGGTGGTTCGAGTCTCCGCAAGAGCGGATCAAATTGTTCTACAACGAATTATCATCACGAATGGCACTTAAGAGCGTCATGAATAGTGCCTACCATGACATTAAAGTGTTACTGAAAGGTTTTAGTCTTGATGGTGTAATGACACTTATAAGTGTCATTAACTCTTTTTTTTAATGGCGCTTGATAGTGCCACAAATAATATCTACCATGAAATTAAAATCTCATTGAAAGTTTTTAGCCATGATGGTGCAGTGGCACTTGCAAGTATCTACCGTGGCACCGATAGAAGTGGCACTTGTTCAAAATGCCACAAGACCAAAAAATGTCACTAGAAGAATAGTTTTGTGGCACTTTCAAATGTCACTAAACTAAGATCTGAATTCCATGAGCCTTTCGGTTTCTTCCAGTCTTCTCTCTCTGGAAACCATCTGCAGCAAAACCAGTTAAGTTTGTGTTTCCACTTCTTGTGCTTACAATGTTTTAATAATTCTACTGACACAAAATTAATCACAGAACCGGCCACAGAAAATATAAGTTGAGCATTTTGAGTGAAACAGCCTCTTTAGTGACATGTCTCACCTACTAAATATTACCACAATTATTTTCTGTGGTTGGTTCGTAGAATTATTTATTCATTTATTTTTTATAGAAAAAATGCTTAAGAGGTGATATCTTGGGTTGTTTTACTTAATTTTGTAATTAACTTTCAAGCTTTTTGCAGATGGTTTGGTGGCAAGAGCGGATGAGATGAAGACTATTGTAGAACTTGTTTATGTTAGCCTGAAACATATTGTTGGGCCATTTCCGAATAGTTTAAGCTTTTGGAACAGTCAGTGATCATGTATTAGAGTTTTGGGTTCAAAAGATCTTATGTTCAGATCATGTATTAGAGTTTTGATTGTGCACCTTGTTCTTTTCGTGAGAGAGGGTTGTCAAAACAGAAGGAATTCGATCTCAAAAGGGATCTTGTTCCTTTTCCATTTCTTTATCTTATATTATTATTACTTTTATGCAAATGACTAGATATATTTGGAGAATTAATAAGGGAGGCTAACGTTGTGTTTGGTTGACGGATTTAAAGAGAAATTTGGAAAGAGAAAGGGAAAAAGTGTGTAAAATTAGATGAAATGTAGGTATATTTTATTCACATTTACTTACTATTTCTATTTCTCTTTCTAAATCTCTCATCAAATTCCTTAACCAAGCACAATATAAATAAACACATTTTCTCTATTCGAACAAGATAAATCATGTTATTTGTTGTCGCAAAAATGCTTGGTCAACAATTATATCACCAGGAAATGACTAGGTGACATGCCATGAAAAGATAGAAGAATTTTTTATTGTGTATGAAATATTATTTATTTATTTTTTATTACTAAATTGATTAGACAAATTAAAGAAGGTACTTATATATACTTTTACTAAAATAAGCAGTTAGGTATGGAGTAGAAGTGATTCCTCCACAAGATTTATGAAGGTCATAATTGTTAGCTTTTGATAAAACTCTCTTTAGAATGAATTATATTTTGTATTGAATTTTTCTCACTTATTGATTCATATATCTTGCCAAAGGCTTACATCCTTTTATATAGAGAAGGTTATACATAAGTTCAATGAATAAGATCCATGAACCTAAACAACCTTGCAATTAATTAGGTATATAATATAATCTAGACAATGTACTTAATAAATATAAAATACATGAATATAAAAATACATGAATACAAAGAATGTATGAACTTAATGTATCCAATGCATGCAATGCATCCAATGTATCTAATGTAAATATGGCATTAATTTTAACACTCCCCCTTAATGCCATATTTTGTGACACCCAACATTTCTCTAAAAAATTCAAATTTGTCCCTTGGTAGAGCTTTGGTGAAAATGTCCGCAATTTGATCTTCAGTCTTGCAATACTTGATTTGAATCTCATCATCTTCCACAGCTTCTCTAATGAAATGATGTTTGATAGCAATGTGTTTGGTACGAGAATGGTAGACGGGATTCTTTGCCATAGCAATAGCAGACTTATTATCATACATAATTGGAGTAGCTTCACCTTACTTCTCACCAAAATCATCCAAAATTCTTCTTAGCCCAATTGCTTGTGTAGTTGCCAATGATGCTGAAATATATTCGGCTTCAGCAGATGATTGTGCCACAGTTTGTTGTTTCTTGGATGACCATGAAATTACGCCCGATCCAAGAGAAAATGCATACCCAAAAGTGCTTCTCATATCATCAACACATCCGGCCCAATCACTATCACAAAATCCAATTAACTTTGCATCAAGAAATTTCTCATAAAAAATTCCATAATCAAGTGTACCTTGAATGTATCTCAACACTCTTTTTGCAACCCCAAAATGAATTTGGCTTGGACTGTGCATGAACCGAGACAATAAACTTGTAGCATACATGATGTCCGGTCTTGTAGCAGTTAAGTACAACAAACTTCCAACCAAACTTCTATAACAAGATGCTTCAGCTTCTTTGTTTCCATCTTCCTTTGACAACTTTTCATTCACAATCAAGGGAGTAGCAACTACTTTGCAATTCTTCATTTTAAATTTCTCAAGAAGTGTTTGAGCATACTTCTTTTGGCAAATAAAAACACCACCATTGTTTTGGTAAATTTCAATGCCTAAAAAATGATGTAATAGCCCCAAATCACTCATTTCATATTTCTTCATCATCTCCCTTTTAAAATCTTCAATCAATTTTTCATCACTACTGGTAAAAACCAAATCATCAACATAAAGTAAAACAATGAGAATACCGGTTGTACCTTGCCTCTTGATGTACAAAGTTGGCTCACTTTTGCTTCTTTGAAAACCCTTTTCATTGAAGTAAGCATCAATTTCACTATACCATGCTCGGGGTGCTTGCTTTAGGCCATATAAAGCCTTCTTCAACTTGTACACTTTATCTTCTTTGCCTTTGACAACAAAGCCTTGAGGTTGATCAACATACACTTCTTTTTCTAATTTTCCATTCAAAAATGCTGATTTTACATCAAGTTGGTGCAAGAACCAACCCTTTTGAGCCGCCAAAGCAATGATAGCTCTAATTGTATCAAGTCAAGCCACAGGAGCAAAAGTTTCTTGGAAATCAATTCCAGGTTGTTGTGAATACCCTTTTGCCACAAGTCTTGCTTTGTTCTTTTGAATAGAGCCATCCGGATTGAACTTTGTTTTGAAAATCCACTTCACACCAATTATTTCTTTTTCTTTCGGCTTCTCCACTAACTCCCAAGTCTTGTTCTTCTCAATCACATGAATTTCATCTTCCATGCTTCATCTTTAATTGCCTCTTCAAAATTTTCAGGTTCAACAATGCATAAATTGCATCTTGCATACACATCACTAAGACTCCTTATATTTCTTGGAGTTGAACTTGGAGATGAAGAACTTGAGCTTGAACTTGAACTTGGAGAAAATTGTGAACTAGCAATTGGTGACAATCTTTGTGGAGATTCAAGAGTTGCGACATCTTCAACTTGTAGACTTTCCGATTCTTCATTGAAAGCAATGCTTTGATCTTGGACTTTCTTTTCCTTCCAATCAAAAGATGCTTTTTCATCAAAGAGAACATCTCTACAAATAATCACCTTCTTTTAATCCAAACTGAAGAGTCTATAGCCTTTGGATTTCGAGCTATAACCCACAAAGATGCATTTCTTACTATTTTCATCAAGCTTGTGCCTCACTTCTTTTGGAACATGAGCATAACAAATGGAACCAAACACCTTCAAGTGATTCACCGATGGTTTTCTTCCACTCCAAGCTTCAAATGGAGTTTTGTCCTTAAGAACTTTTGTAGGACATCTATTCATCAAGTAAACTGCTGTATACACGGCCTCACCCCAAAAAGTTTTGGGTAGCCCCTTCTCATGTAGCATAGACTTGGACATCTCCTCTATGGTTCTATTCTTTCTTTCCGCCACACCATTTTGTTGTGGAGTGTACCCAATAGTCAATTGCCTTTCCATTCCAATATCTTCACAAAATTTCATAAACTCATTTGAGTTGTATTCTCCGCCTCTATCACTTCTCAATACTTTCATCAAACAACCACTTTGTCTTTCAACAAGATTTTGAAATTTCTTGAAGATAGAGAAAACTCCACTCTTTTGTCTCATGAAATACACCCAAGTCATTCTAGTAAAATCATCAACAAAGATAATAAAGTATTTGTTACCTCCATGAGTTGGTGTATCCATAGGTCCGCACACATCGGTATAGACAAGCTCCAATGGTGCTTTAGCTCTCCATGCTTTCTCCTTTGGAAATGACTCCCGGTGATGCTTTCCAAGTGCACAACCTTCACAAATATGTTGCACTTCATGAATGGTTGGCAACCCAAAAACCATATTTTTTTGTTGTAGATTCTTCAAGCTTTAAAAATTCAAGTGCCCAAATCTTCTATGCCAAAGCCATGAATTATCAATCACATCCATCTTCAAAGCCGCATTTTTGCTATACCGGAAAATGAGAGGAAAACTTCTATTCTTCTCCATCTTGATTTTTGCTACAACTTGGCTTTTCCCCCATTTGTCAAAAATTTTGCAAAAATCATCTTCAAAATGAACAAGGTATCCATGCTCTATAAGTTGTCCAACACTTAGCAAATTTTGCTCCAAGTCTGGAACTAAGAGAACATCATAAATGAATCTTGTACCCATCTTGGTTTCTATAGCAATAGTACCTTTTCCTTTTGTTTGGACTAAGGCACCATTCCCCATTTTTACTTGAGGACTGGAGGAAGCATTCATTTTCACAAAAATGCTTTCATCTCCTGTCATATGATTGCTACATCTGCTATCGACAAACCATACATCCTTGGTTTGATCCGATGCCTTGTGACAAGCATAGAACATGTGCCTTTCACTTTCTTGCTCCTCAGAAAAATTAGCTTGTTGAGTACT
Organism: Camellia lanceoleosa; assembly: GCA_025200525.1. Lineage (NCBI taxonomy): Eukaryota > Viridiplantae > Streptophyta > Magnoliopsida > Ericales > Theaceae > Camellia > Camellia lanceoleosa. The sequence continues at coordinate 191,967,716 of CM045760.1, read as the reverse complement.
CTTGACTAGGCAATCCTTCTTGACATGCCCAAATTTGTTGCAATTGTAACATTTTGGTTTTCCTCGAAACCAACAATCTTTATCAACATGATTGCTTCGGTTGCAAATTCCACACTTTTGTTGAGTGAACTCTTTATTTTCCTTTCTTTGAAAATTAGATCTTCCTCTTCCTCTTTCTCTTGCATTTCTTGCTCTTCCAGTTGCATTTCTTCCTCCTCCTCTTTCTCTTCCTTGGGAATTAGAGGGACTAACATTGAGCTTGGATTGAAAGGCACTTTCAATTGACTTTTCAGATTGCCTACTCAACCTTTGCTCAAATGCTTTAATTGAACCCATCAATTCTTCAATACTCAAATCAGCAAGATCTTTAGTTTCTTCAATGACAGCAACAATGGGATTGTATTTCTCCGGCAAACTAATCAAAATTTTCTCAACAACTCTTTGATTAGTAATATTATCCCCATAAATTTTCATTTGGTTTACAAGTTCCATAGCTCTAGAAAAATAATCCTTCAACAATTCCATATCCTTCATCTTTAAATTTTCACAATCTCTTTTCAATGATTGAAGTTTGATGGTTCTTACCTTCAAGTTGCCTCTATACTCTTTCTGAAGAATATCCCATGCCTCCTTCGCTTTTGTTGCATTGATAATTCTTGGAAAGATTGCTTCCGAAACTCCTTGTTGAATAAAAGAGAGAGCCTTTGAATCCTTCTCCCTTTGCTCTTTTAATTGGTTCTTTGGGGGATTTGTCAAAGCTCCTTCATCTTCAGGTTCCTCGAACCCATTCTCAACAAGATCCCAAAGCTCCGTATAGACAAAAATAGTTCTCATTTTCACGTACCAAAAATCAAAATTTTCACCATTAAAGATAGGAGTGGATACATTTTGGTTGTTGGGATTCGCCATGGACGTCGGTTTGTTCTTCTTCGGGGCTTGTTTTCCCGTATTCGATCTCTACGCCCAGCTTGCTCTTGACCCAACCAAAGCTCTGATACCACTTATGTTAGCTTTTGATAAAACTCTCTTTAGAATGAACTATATTTTGTATTGAATTTTTCTCACTTATTGATTCATATATCTTGCCAAAGGCTTACATCCTTTTATATAGAGAAGGTTATACATAAGTTCAGTGAATAAGATCTATGAACCTAAACAACCTTGCAATTAATTAGGTAAATGAATATAATCTAGACAATGTACTTAATAAATATAAAATACATGAATATAAAAATACATGAATACAAAGAATGTATGAACTTAATGTATCCAATGCATGCAATATATCCAATGTATCTAATGTAAATATGGCATTAATTTTAACAATAATAATGAATCAAATAGAGACAAGACCTCAATATCTATATAGAGAAGCTCTCTATCTGTATTTCAAGAACAAAATCTTCAAAATGGTTCTGGCTCTAATACAGACAAGACCAGACCTCAATTGTCTCTGAGTGTCCAGACAGGACTCCATTTTGGTGGTCATACTTCTAGGTTAAATTATATTATTATTATTAATCTTATAATTAAAATATAAAATTAATTTATATAATTTTAATTTTAATTGTATTTCAATATGATGATAAGGGTGTAATGGGGTGATGGGCAGTCAAAATCGACTCTTGAGGTGAGGAAATACCAAGGTTAATGTTGGAATAATATTACTATGAAAAATGCTATAGAAAGTAATAAATTATACAAATTATTTTTATTAATAGATATGACACACATCAATCAAACTTTAAAATTTAAGACAGAATTTACTTGAGTAGTTCGATTGAAACAACTCATACAAGCATGAAAATTTTAAAATTTATTTGTTTAAATAGCATTACTTTATTATTATTATTTTTTTTTATTAATGAGGAACTTCTTTAATATTGGATTCATTTATGTAGAGCAAACACTAAATATTTGCAATTACAAATCACATGTATAAATTAGTGACAGACATAATATTAGAAAGTGTGAAATCTTGTCTTCCATTCTAGTGGACATGGGACTACTCGTGTGGATTAAATATAAAATATTTTCATATTTTATATACATCTTTATAACTTTTTAATTTTAATTTTTATTCTTTTCTATTTTTTATTTTTTATTGTTGTTGTTGGTGTTATTGTGGTTGTTGTAAGTTGAGAGACCATGCCTAAGATCTCCCTGACCCAAGCATGGAACATGCCCCATTAAATTCAATATATGGTCTCTTTTGGAAGGATCATAATATTCAAATAATTTAAATAACTTTACTGTTCATATTTTGCCCCCCTCCTCCCAAACATTGTCTGCTTTGAAGCTGTCATTGGAGTTGATAATGTAGGAAAATCATACACATAATATAATCATATATGTATGGATATACAGCGGACTAAAATTTATACTAACCTCCTCCAGCCATTGTTGATCAAGTTGTGTGATGTGTGTATTTCTTCTGAACCTCTCAATATTATACCACTCGCTTCACACTTTATGAATAAGTGTCTTCTAATCTATGCAGAACTTGAGCGCCTCATTAATGGAAAACCACAGACCTATTTATAACTGCTAGGTTAGGGACCCTTATCAGATAGATACATTATCAGATAAACTTTGTTAGTTTCCTTCCATCAAGGAAACTTTTTTTTTTTTTTTTGATAAATAACCAAACTTTATTAAACAGCATCAAGAAGATGCAAAGAATACAAAAAACGAACTTAAGAGACCGTCAAAACTAACAAAGCAAATTCTCCACAAAATCAGTAAAAGTCAAAATATCTGGATCCACTAATCCTGTCACCCAACTATACAGAACAGTAAGTAGGCGCCTCTTCAGCCAAGGGATGGAATGAGCGACCCCATGAAACACCCGCCTGTTTCGCTCCAGCCAAATCAGCCAAAACAAACAATGCAAGGCTAAAATCCAAGCCTTTCGACGCTGCTTCCCCACCCTCTCCCTAACCCAACTCTGCAAAACTGCAAACAAAGAACCTGGTTGAACCCAAACTAGGCCAAACAGTGCCACAACACGCATCGAAAGACGAAAAGAAACCGAACAATGAATAAGTAAATGGTCAACCGATTCCGCATCCTGACTACACAGACAACACCAATTCATCAAAACATGCCCACGACGAATCAAATTATCAATAGTCAAAATACGGCCCAAACTCGCCGTCCACACAAAGAAGGCAACCTTGGATGGCGTGCCTGGCACCCAAACACTCTTCCACGGATAGACAATGGAACCATCAACCACACACTTATCCTCAACAAGTGCCCCATAAAACGAGGACACCGTGAAAATACCTTTGGCCCGAGTACAATTCCAAACCAAGGCATCATTAGCCGCCTGTTCAAGATGTAAGCCATATAAAAAACGAAGAAGGTCCAGTAATTGATCTAGCTCCCAATCTTGAACATGACGACGCAACTGTACATTCCACACCCTCGATTGGCCCTCCCCACTCTTCACTGCACTCACCAACACCTCAGAATTCACAGCAATAGCAAAAATCAAAGGAAAACGAAACTCTAAAGACAAGTCACCACACCACCTATCCCGCCAAAAACGAACTCTATCACCCACACCAATTTTGAACCTCACGTGCGCCAAAACGCTTCGCGTTCCAACCAAATTCCTTTCCATAGCCCGGAACTATGAGAATGAGCCACCCGTCCCGAGCACCACAGCCCCCTAATCACACCAAACTTGGCAACCACAACCCGTTTCCAAAGTCGCTCCCTCTCTTCCACAAAACGCCACAACCACTTCCCCAACAAAGCCAAATTAAACAAAACTAACCTCCGAACCCCCAATCCCCCTTGCTCCTTAGGGCTACAGATCCGATCCCAAGACACCAAATGATAATGACCACCTTCACCCCCATCACCCCACAAAAAATCCCTTTGCAATTTCTCAATCTGCCGCACTACAGAAACCGGGATCACGTGAACAGACATAAAATAGGTCGGGATACTAGTGGGATAAAATAGGTCGGGATACTTTGGGTCAGGATTTAACTCGGGTTTTTCAAAGGGGACAAGTGGGCTTATGTTCTGTGGGTTTGCCCATCCGAAAGGGGCCATCTCAACGTACCCATGCAAACCCAAGCCTCCGTCAGTGAAAATTGATAGGCGTTAGCCAAACCACCCTTTAGAGTTCTTGATATTTTAGGCAACCTCAATAATTATCACCCATAATTATCAAAAGATAAATATACATGTAAGGATAAATATATAAATAATATATAATATATATAATTTATAAATATTAATATATGTCATGCTCAATTATGTGTTTTGGCCCTCATTAATTATCCCAATCAATTCCACCTCTTGTGGAAAATTTGTTTGTTTGTTTGTGTTTTTTTTTTTTTTTTTGTTTCTCTCAGTCAAATTTTGTAAATAAAAAGATCAGCATGCTCAAAACTATTTACAATGTCAAAAATTCTAAGATCCCCCTAGTTGTTCTTTCTCATTTTCAAGAGTCCTCAATGTCGTCAAAAAAAACTTGCGAAAGCAAAAAAAAAAAAAAAAAAAAAGGCCCAAAGGCAAACTAAATAAATCATCTGTGTTTGAAAATAGTTAAAAATTGAGTTATAGGCCTTTTAGACTATTCAGTTGTTTTTAAGTAATAAAATTTTAGAGAAGCTGTTCTTTATTGTTCCTCCTTATATTTTTGTTCATTCCATATGCTCCCTCTGCATCACAAAGGCATGTGGCATACAAGCATAAGAGTGCTGCCACGATCTATTGAGATTTGGCCTTAGATGTGGTTCTACAGGGGAATGAATCTAACTTGAGTATGACAGATTGGTTCCCAGGTTGCCCATGCCATGATATTAGATTTGGAAGATTTAGTGAAACTGCAAATGATGATGACAGGGTTTGAAATGGGGACTGAATGTATTCTGTTCTTTGCAGTTTGTGATATTAGGAAAAAAACAATAATAATAAAATAAAAAAATCACATTTACAAATTTTTAATGTCGATCCACAACTCCATCAACACAGCTGGCACCCACCCATGATAGAGTTCAATGAACTTAGAACCTTTATGACAAACAAAATTGAAAAAAAGAAATGAACAGGACCACAGAGGTTGGTCTGATTATTGAAGCACAAGAACGGGTAGGGAACCTGATTATGTTAAGAGGTACAGGGTGGTGGACATAGAGAGAAAAAAGGCTCATAATGCATGGGCACCCAGATGGCTCCAAAATCTCACCATAAAGGAGTTGAGAAAACTTCTTTTAGATCAATCAATACAAGCCCAAGAAAGTTTTCTAGATATATCTTTCTGTTAAGTATATAGTGATGTTGTGTGTATCACATGAAGAAAAAAAAGTTGGGATTGTCATTGTCATTAAGAGGGAATAGAGATGACTTCTAAACCATCTTTCTCTGAAAATCATAATGTTGGTCCATTTTTTTTATTTTTTATTTTATTGAATACTCCATGGATATGAGATTGATTTAATAGTGAAAATATTGATATTTGAAAGGAGATTCATTTAAATTAAGTAAATGGAAATGAGGTCACATCAATATGTGAAAAGGCAAGCTAAAATCACATTTCATATTTTTGTGTATCCTGAATGACAACATGAACATTTTTAAATGATATTTCTACTGCTTCTTCATTCCTCTAACTTCCAAGGCTCCTTCTATACATAAAATTAGAGCTTGATTTCTGCTTCAACAATTACGGCATCGTTCACCAGGAAGCCCTTTGATGTGTCATTGAGGTCGCTTAGGGACAAGAAGTCTCTATAACCATAGCCAATGTCTGAGGGAATGAACCATCTTTTAGTAACCGCCAAAAGAACAAAACAATAATTAATGTTGAAGAACACAAATTTAAATACAACTACATCAAGCATATTTGTACAGATGAAATGAAAATAGATCATCATCAATGACGACTACATTTAGTCATAATATTTTCTTTATTATTTCAGCTGCTTACTACATTGATAACAGATATACGAGTGATAAGGGGTCGATTAAACTAATGCAATTATGACATATGAAATGACAAAAAAAAATATGCTTTACAAATGTGGTCATGTTATTGTAACATTATCGAAAACAAATTCTACTACAAACACAGAAACCGAAACCCAGAGAACCGAACACAAAATTCATATCGATATCTGTTCGCATACACCCTGTGTTTGTTGAGTAATTCTAATGAAAATGGATTTCACCTTCCTCTTTCTTGTAGAAATGATTACTTTGGACCTGGTCCCTTACAACAAGCTTATATTCAGCATAGATTTTCTGTTCAGAAGGAATTGTTTCCCAATCAGCAAGCTCCAGAAAAACTGAGAGGCTTTTACCTTTTGCAGTTCCACTTCCTTTGGGATAAAGCGATAATTGCCAGCATGCATGCATACATCAAGGAAAAAACTTGCATAATGTTTCTCAGCTATTCAACATTCTGTGATCGAACAGTCATTATTATTACCACTTGTGCTCTCCAAAAACCACCTCTTCAGAGAGCAAACTTTCATTTTCAATTGCTGAAAAATTAGTAATTTTCCAAGTGAGAAGAAATTCCTTATCCATTGCTGAAAATTTACTAATTTGCCAAGTGTAGCCCTTGTTCAGAGGATCCTTCATCATTGACACAGATTCGCCTTTGCCATAATATTTTATAACAAAAACCTCTGCTCCAAACACACAGCAGTCATCAAGCAAATATCCTTTGGAAGCATCAGTGAAACTATCTAAAGGAACCAATTCATCAAAACCCCATTCAGTCTTCATCCGATGAAACCGCCTAATTCCCCATTCGACATCTACATTTATATAACAAGAGCAGATAGAGACATATAGCATAACTGAAAAATTAAGGACAATGTTGCAACTGGACTGGACTACAAAGGCAGCTATACCTTGGATGGTTAAGTATTTATCTTGAATATGATTGTACACAAACAATTTGAAGTTGGCATTAACCTCCCAACCAAGAGGAAGGGTTTTTGTCTCTGCTATTGCCTAGTAAAGAGAAATGTGACCATTCACACCCCTTTTCATGTTTCCTTTTGGGTAAAGAGACAATTTCCTGGAGCATAAAAAGAGGAAGAGAGTGCATGAATAGTAGACTCCTTAGTAGAGAATATATGGACATTATTTCAAAAAACAAATAATAATAATAATTTATAGTGTTAACGTGATCACATTTAAGTATCATTTGACGTGACTTTGGAAAATGTTACAATGTACGCATCATAAGAAAAAGTTGCAATTTTTATGATAAAAGTCATGAATGGCAACGTTATGATGTGCACCTCTAAAATATGAATGACAAACTAATGTTTTTTATGGTAAAAATTATACTTTTGTAATAAATATTATATTTTTTTAGTATATGGTGCATACCATATACACCTTTTTTGCCTTTCCCATTTAATTAATGCTATATGAAATGCCATGTCACAAAATATGGACAAATGACAGTCTCTAAAATATGCGTTATTTTTCATTTTAGTCCCTTAAGTTTTAATTTTGTCATTTTGATATTCAAAGTTATCAATTTGAGTTAATTTGGTCTTAGGTCTAACGTTCGTTTACATTAACAACAAGAATATGGATAAAAGACAATTTTGGTCCCTAAAGTATGCATTTTTTGTCATTTTAGTCCGTCAAGTTTTAAATTTTATCATTTTAGTCTTAGCTCAAATTGACAATTTTGAGGATCAAAATAACAAAATTTAAAACTTGAGGGACTAAAATGACAAGAAACGCATACTTTAAGTACCAAAATTGTCTTTTACTCAAGAATAAAATACTTTCTCATTATCCATATAAACTAACGTGAGAGATAGGACCAAATTGACTAAAATTGACAATTTTGAGAATCAAAATGACAAAATTAATATTTTCGGGACTAAAATGACGAAGAACACATACTTAAGGATTAAAATTGTTATTTATCCCACAAAATATTTAAATTAATCACTATAGTATTGAATTTGAACCCACCATTTAAAGCCATCAGCTTCGAATACACTAGATTCATAATTTTCAATCTTAGTGTCAAGAAATAATGAGAAAGACTGCATTTTAAGAGTATAGTGAGCAGGTGTGACGTCTCTTTCAAAATTCCTACATGATGTTGTAGACATTTGAAAAATCTAGAAACCCTAGATGTTGATTTGTGATTATGTATCAATAAAAATCAAAATATAACAATCACAATCAAACAATCAAAAGAAAGAGACACAAAGATTTTACGTAGAAAAACCACAATTGGACACCTTCCAATTGTGATCAAAAAACCACGGGCAACAGCCACAAGAACAATCCACTAAGAAGATATAAAGGAATTACACAGGTATCACTCTCAATTATCTAGCGAATTCACAACGCCTAATTGAACCAACCTCTATGTGCCTCTTCCAACCCCATCTTCAGCACGGAATTGTCTTTCTGATGAGCCACTCCGGATTCCCTCCAAAGCTTCAGGTTCGAATTCTTCAGAATTCACAACTGAAGAACAACTCTCTCTTTTTTTGTGTATAACAAACAAACCTTTGATGTACTCTCTTTAAACCATGAGTTGAATACTCAATAAAACATTAAAGAAAAATAACAAAATATCCCCAGATATAAACTTTTAAGAACCAAAAAGAAGATCTGGAGGACTTCAATCAATTACTTAGTTTTGGGAGAAAACCAAGTATTTATAGAGAACCAAAAGTAATCCAAGATTGGGAAGAAAACAAAGTCCTTGAGAAATCCGGATTCTGAGGCTCGCTCGAGCGAAGCTTTCTTGGCTCGAGCGAGGAGAGTAATTTTCATGATTTCTACTAGTGCCTTGGCTCGAGCGAGGAAGACACTCTTTCAGGTTTTTGTATGGACGCAATCCTTCGCTCGAGCGAGCATTCCTTGGCTCGAGCGAGAAAGTCTTAGCTCGAGCGAGCATTCCTTGGCTCGAGCGAGCAACGGCTGACATGCAATTTTGAATGCAATTTTAAATTATAATAATTTTATCAATTTACTTTCATTTTTGTGTCAAACTGAACTGAAACAATTAATAATGATCAAATTATTTTTCGAGAATGGTCACACTCTTCATGTGTCCATTCGTCCAAAATGGAAAAATGAACAAGATTTTTGACAAAATGGTCACGTGCTTGTCACATGTTCATTCATCCAAAATCCAAACTGGGAAAATGGACGAAAAAACAGGTGGTCCTTATACGACAAATTTCCCCATAGCTTGACAATTTTTGTTTGATTGATCCAAATTGAAAATGATTGAATTTAAATAAATAAATAAAAACCATGTTGATTCATGTAGCCACTCTAGGTGGCAGTTCTCTGGTTTATACCCCTCAAAAAGTTGTTATCATACTTTGTTATTTTTACTTTAGTCTTTTTATTTATGATAGTCCATTACTTACTTTTTTTTGGTCAAATTGTAAAGTAATCATTTCGTCCATCTGAAATGCAAGTGATACGTGACATTTTTCTTCCAAATATTGTTATTAGTACCTCATTAATTATTTTGAATTCCTATTTTTTTAGACTATCACTTATAAATTATAAAATTCTTAAAATTTCTTTTCTCCCTCCAAATAATATCAAAATTATTCTTATAAAAATATTCTACCCATTCAAATACACACTCCCACATAGGAATGGCAATTTGAAACCGGCGTGACGGGATCCCCGATCCCGACCCCGATTTAAGCGGGTTTTTTTCCGAAAAATACCCCCACGGGGACGGGGATGGTATTTAAAACTTAATCCCCGAACAGATTCGGGCCGGGCACGGGGATCAGTGTTCAAGCCCCGGCCCGTCCCTGACCCCGGCCCCGTTTCCCGGCCCGATTTTTCCCCGAAATAAATTTACTAATTCACCCCCTATATATATATACACACACATACACACATACTAATTTACTAATTTCCCCAGTTGTTCTAGCCCCGTCTCTCTCTCTCTCTCTTCGCTCTACTCTCTCTCTCACTCTCACTACTGTCGCGAGTCGCGACCCAGTCACGCCGATCGTCCTTCTTCAGCCACAGCCTCCCACCTCCTCCTCCCACCCACCACTTCTCCTCCTCCTCCTCCTTCTCACGCTTCTCATCTCTTCGTCTCTCTCTCTCTCACTCATGTCAGAAGATGTACAGCCAGATCGTTGTTCGATTGATCTATCGATCCGAAGATGGATGACCGTGGTTCAATCGATCTGGCTTACCACCGTCGGCTTCTCTCGTCTTACCGGCAGCTCCTCACCGCCTTCTTCTCTCCACGGTATCTCTCTCTCTCTCACAGATCTCCTCTCTCTCTCTCTCAGATTTGTTCTTGATGTTGCTTTCAGATATGTTCTTGATGGTGATGAAATCTGTTCTTGATGTTGATTTTTTTCTTGATGTTCTTGATGGTGATGAAATCTGTTCTTGATGTTGATTTTTTTTTTCTTTTGATGTTGATGTTGTATTTTTTGTCGGGATTTTCGAGTCCTGAAACCCGATCGGGGAAGTGGAGCCGGGTTGGTTCCCGTCGGGGATAGGGGACGGGGGAAAGTTCTGCCATCGGGGATCGGGGACGGGGAGGGTGATCCCCGGCCCCGCCCCGCCCCGTTGCCATTCCTACTCCCACACCTCAAAAAGCTTCTCTCTTAAAATCCTAACAAAACCCACGATGGTGGAACCTCTCAAAATTAGTGCAAACAATTTGTGTGATTAAGAAGTTTTTCTCTAGTTTTTTTTTTTTTTCTTCACACACACATAATACAATCCATTTTCATGCTTCTCTAGTTGATTTTTTTGTCATTCATCCATGGCCTCATTATAGTTGTATGCTCTCTGTGTGAGCAAAATTGGGTAGGATTTTACCCCTCGATCAACTACCTAGGGGTGGTTCGACCACCTTTGTTTGCTTGCTTCTGTTATTGCTTCGATTATCTATTCTCGAACAAATAAAAAATGTTCAGTTACCTGTTCTTGAACAAATAAACAATGTTCGGGCCTATACTTCCGAATTTCGATCATCTATTCCGGAGTTCAGTCCTCGAAAAAATGACGAACAATTTTTTATTATTTTTGTCATTTTTTTCAAGAAACTTGTTCTTATAAGGCCAATTTCCTCTGAGCTAAGAACACCATCAAAGCTATTTCTAAGCTTTTATTGTTGTACTTCTTTCGTCTCATGGAGTTGTGATTGTCGAAAAAATTTCTACTCATTGTCACTGCCGGAGAAATATATGTAATCAAATGATTGCCACCGTTGCCTCTGAAATATTGTTGCTAAAGGGTTTTCAAGGTTTTGAGGATGAGATTTGGGGAAGATGGATGGATAGTGATGGAGGTGGGTGCTCTCATAAACCCTAACTCATGATGTAGTGGGTATGTGGACTTAATTATGAGATGGGGTGTCTATTATTGATATCCTTTTTAGTAATTTCCCTTGAGCTTATTACTGTAATAAAAAAAATAAAAAAAATGGAGAGTCCAAAATAATTAATGAGGTGCTAATAGCAGTACTATTTTCTCACCTCATTAGTATCTCTATACTTTTACCAAAGTCCCACATTGGTCCCATGCAGTTTGATCAAAATTTCACTTCAGTTAGTTTCTCAATAACTTTTAAAGTCTCACGATTTGATTGCCATAATAAAAAGTAGAGGTGTGAAAATAAAATTTTGATTAACTTTTTTTTTTTTTTTAAAAAAAAAAAAATTGACAATGGCCATCTCATCTCTCAATATTTTTTTTTTTTGGGTTAATTACATTTTGCACCCATTTAGTTTGACCTAAAATTTACTTTAGTTCCTATAATTTTAATTTGAACAATTTAATACTTACACTTTAATTCTAGTTTCAATTTAAGACTTTCGTCTAAATTAGAGGTCAAAATAAATAGGATAAAAGATAGTTTTAGTCCCTAAAGTATGTATTGTTTTTCATTTTTGTTATTTTAGTCATCAAAGTTGTCAATTTTGTTCTAGCTTTAACATCTGTCTATTGATAATAGAAATATGGATAAAAGATAATTTTGGTCCCTAAAGTATGCATTTCTTGTTATTTTAGTCCCTCAAATTTTAAATTTTGTCATTTTAGTCCTCAAATTTGTCAATTTGAGTCAATTTAGTCAAAACTCAAATTGATAATGTTGAAGATCAAAATGACAAAATTTAAAACTTGATCAACTAAAATGACAAGAAACTCATATTTGAGGGACCAAAATTATTTTTTATCCAAGGATAAAATATTTTTCCTGTTATCAATGCAAACAGACGTTAGAGATATGACTAAATTGACAGTTTTGAGGACCAAAATGACAAAATTGAAATTTGAGAGACTAAAATGACAAAGAACGCATACTTTAAGGACTAAAATTATCTTTTATCCAAATTAATAATTCTAGGACACTTATTAGTTTTCTAAGGGTTCTAATTTGGTTCTTTTGTCTAAATTAGAGGTTAAAATTAGAGTGCTGCTAAAACGTCGTTTGACATTGGCTAAGGCAGCCAATTTTTTTGTGTTGGGATTTTTTTAGCTTGACTTTTTTAGTCTCATTTGGTTTTTGTTTTTGGGTTTTTTTGACTTTTGTGAGAGAAAAAGTATAATGATTATAGTTTAGATGTGACATTTTGTCTTATTGACTTATATAACTTATTTTATCTTTTTTTACTTCTTTTAGCCCCAAAATATTTACCAAACGAGGACTAAAATGCCCCTACTTTTTTTTCTTTAAACCCCCCATTTCTATGGTCTCTTACCATCCAAAGTTGCATTTCCCCAATTTTTCTTTACACCCTTATGATATTCCCAACTTTTGCCCTTTCCTTTTTACACCCCTACTCCTCCCCTTCACTCTTTCTCTAGCAACCCCTGCTCCATATTCGACCAAGCTCTTCTTCATTTTTGCGTCTTCTTCTTCTTCACTATAAAACCCTGAACCATCTCTTATATATATATATTTTTTCCGTTAGTTCTCTCTCTATCTATTTCTTTCTCTCGCTCGATCTCTCTTACTTCGCAACCATCCACCACCGCTTCTTCAACCCATCAGACTGGCCTCTAATGCAACTATCTCAAAGATTGGGAACTTCTCACCAAAGGAACTACGGTAGCCTGAAGACGATTGGAGGCTTCGAGTTGGAGCTTGGAATCAGAGACCAGTCGATTTGATATTGATGGGTATGCTAATTAGTGATGGTGATTTCTGGAAACAGATCACATGCCACTGCTCTGTAATTTCTCTCCACCGCCACTGTTGTACGTCAACTGCGCCGCTTAAGGAATATGAGGAGGATTAGGGTTTCCAGGTAAGAATGATACAAACATGGATTGCTCTATTTTTGTGTCTAACACTATGTGTTAGGTTTTTATTCTTGGCAATCCCATTTGACAAAACTCCTTTCAGTTGTAATTGTATTCGATCTTTTTATTTCAGTAAGGCTATGAGTTTTAGATGCGAATCCAACCCGAATTGTGCCTTGCAGAGAAGTTTGTGGTGTTAATCCTATCATGTTGCCACTTCGGCCATTCCTGCTCTCGTGCGGAGATCACGACCTTGCAGAAGATTCACCCATCTGCAAAAGTACTGGGAATGTTTTTTTCCGCTTGAGTGGTCATTCCTGCGCCCGAGCCTAGATTCGCTCAAGCAGTCATTCTTGCGCTTGAGTGGAGATCGCAGATCAATTTTCTATAGATATGTGGTTCCATCCGTTTTTAGGGTACGGCTTCCAGATATTCTTCTTGGGTATTAGGGTTTTTATCTAGGGTTTCTTTGCTTCTTTCCTTTGATATCTGTGAGAGTTTAATCATGAATTAAGTGGATTATATCAAAGGGTTTGTTTGTTTTATTTATTCAATACAAAAGAGAAAGTTGTTCTTCGATGGATTCCGTGAAATTTGGGCCTGAAGCTTTGGTAGATTCTGGAGTGGCTCATCATTGTGCATTCAACATTGGGCAAGACAATTTCGAGATAAAGACAGGGCTTGAAGAGGAACATAGGGATCGGTTCGATTCGGGCATGAATTCGCTAGGTAATTGAGAATACACTTATGCAATTCTTTTATGTCTTCTTAATGGATTGTTTTGTGGCTTTTGTCGAGATTTTTTTTTTATCACAATTAGAGGCGTTTCAATTGTTATTTTTCCACGTTAAAATCGTTGTGTCATTTTGTCTTAATTGTTTGATTGGGATTGTTATTTACTGGTTAAAATTTATACATAATTACAAATCAATATCTAGGGGATTTTTAGATTTTTCACTATATTTGGGAACCTAGTAGAGAAAAGAAAAGAAATGATTACTTAAGTTATAAGAGAAAATAAAAGAAAAGAAATGATTGTGATTTCTTTCCTTCTTGTTTGGATAAGTAAGAAATAAAAGAAAAGAAATTCTTGTTTGGTTAGATTTCATAAGAGAAAAGAAAAGAAAAGAAATTATTTTATGTTATATTACCAAAAGCCCTTGAAGACATGGGTGTCAATCATTTTATTGTTAGAACAATCTTCTATGTAAAATAAATAACTTGAAACCAAAACAAACAAATAAAATAAATTACTTACAGAATTTATTTACCAAAATAAATAAGTACAAAAATAGATCAAGTCGAGTGTGTGACACTCTGTCCTTAAGACAGATTCGCCCCGCTTCGATGTTTACGGATAAATGACGTCTATCTCCCAGGATACAATGATCTACACAAATTATAGTAGCACTCCAAACAATCTGTACGGCAAACTAAAACCTGTGTTCTATATTCTCTGAATTTTCTCTAAAACTAATATGAATAATATATGTATGCAAGAGAGAAAAATAGAAGGAAACAAGAAAATTTCAGATTCTCCAATTGCTAGAAACATGTCTGCATTTATAGGGCCGAATAGGTATGGGATTCAAACCGAACAGATACAATTTCAAATTGAACATGTGCAAAACAGTTTTGAACAAATAACTGCTAGGCAGTTTCAAATCTGTTTGAACAGATAACTGCTGGGCAGTTTCAAACCTGTTTAGACAGTTTGAATTTGTTGGAGACTGCAAGGGAATTTTGGATAGGAGGAGGTAGAAAATTGAATTCAAATTTTGGTGAAGAAATTTGAATTAACTTCGTTCAGAAAAAATAATTTTCCCTCAAAAATTTTTAGGAAAAATTCAAATAAAGTTTGTCCAAAAAAATTAATATTAGAACTGACTCGACCCACACACTTTGTCCATAACTCCTCTCTTCTACAAACTTGGGGTGCCCCTTAGAACCCAACCCAAGTGTTGCTACCTAGAACTTATATACACACATAAGTTCTCTTAAGTTTTCATTATGGGATAACCATTTCAAGGAAACTCACATTTTACTTCTTTAATTGTTCATTCCACGAACCCGAAAATGACGTCAACTTCCTATTCACTCATAAATGGTTTTGATGAACCGTCTTCACCGTGTGACTTGCCATGCGGCAAAGAACACATCACCTCTTTCCAAATCAGAGAGTGGTGTGAGTTGAGTTGAGGATGTAGGATTCCCTTCTCCTCTTGTATCTCTGGTGTATTATCTCTAGCTTCAGGGGGTACAAACGTCTCAGTGAGGAGAAGCAGACTATGCTGAAATTTGGGCATGACAAGATTAGCAACAGTGTGTGCAGTGGATCACCTCACATGGGTTGAGGGGATGATTTGTTAGATATCATCCCATGTGAGGGGTGATTCTTTTCTCCATGTGTTGTAACATGTGCCAACTGACAAGCCATAATGGACGGCCACCGAAAGGAGAAGAAGAGGGCTAGCAGCTAGCTCACATGGAAGACTCTCTCTCCTACCATTATGTGTATAAATGGAGAGGGTGAGAGAGGGAGAAGAGAAAGAGAGAGAGAGAGAGAGAGAGAGAGAGAGAGAGAGAGAGAGAGATGTAAGGCAGAGAGACCGTCTCTCTTGGTGTGAGAGACGGTCACGAATAAGTGGGTGAGCGAGGAGAGTGTGAGCTTCTCCTCTATTGTAATCTTTCTGTAATCTCTCTATTGTTATAGTGATAATCGGCTACTCTCCCATAGACATAGGCATTGAGGCCAAACCACGTTAAATATGGTGTCTCATTGAGTGTGGGTGTGTTTTTCTGCTTGGTATAATTTTTGGGAGGTCTTGGGCGGGATCTCCGATCCCCAATAATGAGGTCACATCAATATATGAAAAGGCAAGCTAAAATCACATTTCATATTTTTGTGTATCCTAAATGACAACATGAACATTTTTAAATGATATTTCTACTACTTCTTCATTCCTCCAACTTCCAAGGCTCCTTCCATACATAAAATTAGAGCTTGATTTCTGCTTCAACAATTACGGCATCGTTCACCAGGAAGCCCTTTGATGTGTCATTGAGGTCGCTTAGGGACAAGAAGTCTTTATAACCATAGCCAATGCCTGAGGGAATGAACCATCTTTTGGTAACTGCCAAAAGAACAAAACCATAATTAATGTTGAAGAACACAAATTTAAATACAACTACATCAAGCATATTTGTATAGATGAAATGCAAAAAGATCATCATCATTGACTACTACATTTAGTCATAATATTTTCTTTATTATTTCAACTGCTAACTGCATTGATAACAGATATACAAGTGATAAGGGGTCTATAAAACTAATGCAATTATGACATATGAAATGATAAGAAAAATATGCTTTAGAAATGTGGTCATGTTATTGTAACATTATCGAAAACAAATTCTACTACAAACAAAGAAACCGAAACCCAGAGAACCGAACAAAAAATTCATATCGATATCTATTCGTATACACCCTGTGTATGTTGAGTAATTCTAATGAAAATGGATTTCACCTTCCTCTTTCTTGTAGAAATGATTACTTTGGACCTGGTCCCTTATAACAAACTTATATTCGGCATAGACTTTCTGTTCAGAAGGAATTGTTTCCCAATCAGCAAGCTGCAGAGAAACTGAAAGGCTTTTACCTTCTGCAGTTCCATATCCTTTGGGATAAACCACTAATTGCCTGCATGGATGCATACGTCAAGGAAAAAACTCGCATAATGTTTCTCAACTATTCAACATTCTGTGATAATATTCTGTGCACTTAGAATTTTTCAACGGTTCTAGTTTCTAGTTCTACTGTGTCATGGAATTAGACATAAATAAAGAGAATCAAACAGTCATTATTATTACCACTTGTGCTCTCCAAAAACCACCTCTTCAGAGAGCAAACTTTCATTTTCAATTGCTGAAAAATTAGAAATTTTCCAAGTGAGAAGAAATTCCTTATCCATTGCTGAAAATTTACTAATTTGCCAAGTGTAACCCTTGTTCAGAGGATCCTTCATCATTGACACAGATTCGCCTTTGCCATAATATTTTATAACAAAAACCTCTGCTCCAAACACACAGCAGTCATCAAGCAGATATCCTTTGGAAGCATCAGTGAAACTATCTAAAGGAACCAATTCATCAAAACCCAATTCAGTCTTCATCCGATGAAACCGCCTAATTCCCCCTTCGACATCTACATTTATATAACAAGTGTAGATAGACACATATAGCATAACTGAAAAAATTAAGGACAATGTTGCAACTGGACTAGACTACAAAGGCAGCTATACCTTGGATGGTTAAGTATTTATCTTGAATATGATTGTACACAAACAATTTGAAGTTGGCATTAACCTCCCAACCAAGAGGAAGGGTTTTTGTCTCTGCTATTGCCAAGTAAAGAGAAATGTGACCATTCACACCCCTTTTCATGTTTCCTTTTGGGTAAAGAGACAATTTCCTGGAACATAAAAAGAGGAAGAGAGTGCATGAATAGCAGACTCCTTAGTAGAGAATATATGGACATTATTTCAAAAAATAAATAAATGAAATAATTTATAGTGTTAGCGTGATCACATTTAAGTATCATTTGACGTGACTTCGGAAAATGTTACAATGTATGCATCATAAGAAAAAGTTGCAATTTTTATGATAAAAGTCATGAATGGCAACGTTATGATGTGCACCTCTAAAATATGAATGACAAACTAATGTTTTTTATGGTAAAAAATTATATTTTTGTAATAAATATTATATTTTTTTTTGTATATGGGGGCGTACCATATGCACCTTTTTTGCCTTTCCCATTTAATTAATGCTATATGAAATGCCATGTCACAAAATATGGATAAATGACAGTCTCTAAAGTATGCGTTGTTTTTCATTTTAAACCCTTATGTTTTAATTTTGTCATTTTGATATTCAAAGTTATCAATTTGAGTTAATTTGGTCCTAGGTCTAACCTTTGTTTACATTAACAACAAGAATATGGATAAAAGACAGTTTTGGTCCCTAAAGTATGCATTTTTTGTCATTTTAGTCCGTCAAGTTTTAAATTTTATCATTTTAGTCTTAGCTCAAATTGACAATTTTGAGGATCAAAATGACAAAATTTAAAACTAGAGGGACTAAAATGACAAGAAACACATACTTTAGAGACCTAAACTGTCTTTTAGTCAAGAATAAAATAGTTTCCCATTTTCCATATAAACTAGCGTTAGAGATAGGATTAAATTGACTAAAATTGACAATTTTGATAATCAAAATGACAAAATTAATACTTTTGAAACTAAATGACAAAGAACATATACTTTAAAGACTAAAATTGTTATTTATCCCACAAAATATTTAAATTAATCACTATAATATTGAATTTGAACCTACCATTTAAAGCTGTCAGCTTCGAATACACTAGATTCATAATTTTCAATCCTAGTGTTAAGAAATAATGAGAAAGACTCCATTTTAAGACTATAGTGAGCTGGTGGGACGTCTCTTAAGGATCTCAAAATTCCTGCATGATGTTGTAGACATTAAAACGCAGCCACTGCTCCAATAGACGTAATATTGTTAATATTTTCAAGCATATACTTGATGAAAGTAGTTGAAAGAAACAGATAGAATTGATGATGATAACAACGAATCAATGATGATGATCATGTTGGACAATCTTCACTGTGTTTAAATAGATTAAATTCTGTTGTGTACTAAACAACAACTAGAATATAAAGAAATGAAGGAAAGGAGAGAAAAATGTTTGATTATAAAAATCAAACTAGAAATAGAATTAAATAAATAAAAACAGATTTTATTTTGTTACCAAAACAAAATTAAAATCTGATTTAAATAAATAATAATGAAATAGAAAATAAATAAATAACTTACTTGATTTATATCTTGAATATTATTCTGATCAAGTCCAGTGTTTGACATTGTGTCCTTAATACAGATTCGTTCTCTCCTTGGTGCTTTCAGAATGTGAACGTCTATCTCCCAGGATAAAATGATCAACTACAAACAATAGCAGCACTACAAATTGTTTGCCTAATGAACACACTAAGTGTTTATACTCTTTCTCACAAAAATTAAATGCAGCAAAATAAAGAATAAATTTTGCAGAGGTGAAGTACGAAATTTCTGAATTGTTATAACATCAAATGAGGGATGTCCTATTTATAGATGTATTGGTGGTTGCAGGTTTTGAATTAAACAGGTGCAAACCTGTTTGAACAGATATGAAACCTGTTTGGTTTTGAATTTAAACAGATTTGAATATGTTGGGTTCACAATTCAAATAGATAAAAATGGGAAGGGCCCTGTTTGGGTGTACAATAAAACCAAACTAGTTTATTTTCGGAATTAATTTAAATTCTGGATTTTATTTTACCAAAAAATAAAATAAAATTCAAATGTTTTTGGCCCAAAAGGATAGGTATTGGGCCGGACAAGCCCAACCCAACCTCACACCACGCACCCATGCCCAAGCCCAGCCTAGCCCGCCTACCCGACCGGACGGCCGGCGGCGGGACGCGTGTGGTGATTTTTGGGTCCAATGGGTGTAGTCCATTTTGCCCATAACCTCTATTTCTAAAACACTTGGGTACCTCTTGGGGTATACCCCAAGTTCCAATCCCATGCCTTATAAACCCATTTAAAACTTCCCACCAAATCAATGTGGAACAAACCCTATTCAAACCTTTAAGGATTTTTCACAAAAACTCCATTTCTATGGAGCATACTTTGGCTTCAATTTCCCATTCACTCGGTAATGATTTTGAGCAACCAAATATACTACGTGAATCAAAACGCGGCATAGAACGCTTTACCACTTTGACCCTGGAAAATTGACGCACGGGGTCCTACCTAAATAATAGACCAAAGTTAGGAAAAAATTCATTTTTTACCTAGATTTTCCAAACCATTTTCTAGCAATCCCCCACATGAATGGAATTTGATGACAACAGAAATGCAACAATATGCAGACTTTATCGAAAGAGTATAAGTCAAAAATATCTTGCATCAGGATAGGTAGCTTTCGGCCTTGAACCTTTCCTAGTGATAACCTATCGGACTTACTAGCTAACCAATGGACGCGATGCCTTGAATTGTTCAGTCGTTTGTGTAAGCCAAGACAATAGATTTCACACAAAATATTTTCTAACACATCGTGGTTCTCGCTGTTGTGTTCATTTTGGCCTTGAACGCTGCTGGTTTTCATGATTGTTTTTAGAGAATTTAGCCTTTTGCATTCTCATAGAACCAGCCCCAGCTCGACACTCATATAGGTGATTCTTATTGTGAGTATCTCCTTATACTCGTCTTGATTTTATGCCTCAATCAAGATATAAGTAATCATCAAAAGCAAAATTTATCCTTATACCCTGCATACAACATATGTTGCAGACATCACTCTCACCATAGGAATGGGTAAGGAATTTTAATCCCTTGGTGATTTCTGGCGAGCCACACATAACTTAGTTGTCCCTTTGAACTTAGTTTTTGGGATCTCCAGTCATATAAGTAGGGTTACCATTATGATGACTCTTATGTAATAGGCTTTAATCTCATCCCCTTTGATGACTATACACTAACTCTTTTGTCAAACCTTTTGTTAACAGATCCGCAATATTCTCTTTAGATTTTATATAATCTATTGAGATTATTCCATTTGACAACAATTGCCTTACGGTATTATGTCGACGACGAATATGTCGTGACTTACTGTTATACATGTGATTCTATGCCCTGCCTATAGCAAATTGACTATCACAATGAATGCAAATAGCTGGCACAGGTTTTGGCCACATTGGAATGTCTTCTAAAAAGTGACGAAGCCATTCTGCTTCTTCTCCTGCTTTGTCTAAAGCAATGAACTCAGATTCTATTGTGGATCATGCGATGCAAGTTTGTTTCGTGGATTTCCAAGAAACAGTAGCGCCTCCCAGAGTAAAGACATATCCACTAGTGGATTTTGAATTTTTAGTGTCCGATATCCAATTGGCATCACAATAACCTTCAAGTACTGCTGGATATCAAGTAAAGTTCAAACCATGATCACGAGTAAATCTTAGATATCTAAGAACCCGAATGATCGCTTTCCAATGGTCTTCTCCGGGATTGCTAGCGTACCTACTCAATTTACTGACTGCATAAGCTATGTCAGGACGAGTACAATTCATTAGGTACATTAGGCTTCCAATGATTTGGGAGTATTTTAACTGAGACACTGCATTACCTTTATTTTTCGATAAATAAAGATTGACGACTACAGGTGTTCTAGCTAAATTCATATCATCCTTGATAAATTTACCAAGAATTTTCTCAATATAATGTGATTGAGATAATGCATATCCGTCAGATGTTTTAGTAATTTCATTCATAATATAACATCTGCGACCCTTGTATCTTTCATATCAAATCTTTTGTTAAGCATTTGCTTCATTGATTTGATCATGTTTTGACTGCTTCTAATGATAAGCACGTCATCCACATAAAGACAAACTATGACATATCCTTGGTCAATGTTTTTAACATAGACGCATTTGTCACATTCGTTTATCTTAAATCCATTAATAAGCATTGCATGATCAAATTTTCTATGCCATTGCTTAGGTGCTTGTTTTAATCCATAAAGAGACTTTACAAGCTGACAAACTTTCTTTTCTTGCCCTGATACTACAAACCCTTCGGGTTGCTCTATATAGATCTCTTCATTTAGATCACCATTTAAGAAAGCCGTCTTAACATCCATTTGATGTATTTCTAAATTAAACAACGTTGTTATAGAAACAAGCACGCGAATGGATGTTATTCTTGTCACAGGGAATATGTGTCAAAATAGTCTAGACCTTCCTTTCGTCTGTAACCTTTTACTACAAATATTGCTTTATACTTGTCTATTGAACCATCTGCTTTCATTTTTCTCTTGAATATCCACTTATATACAAGAGGTTTAGAACCTGGTGGAAGATCTACCAATTCTCAAGTATGATTTTGCATAATGGACTCAATTTCATTATTAACAGTCTCTTTCTACAAAGGTGCTTCAGGACCTGTCATTGCTGCCTTAAAGCTTTGAGGTTCATTTTCTAACAGGTATGTTAGGAAATCTGGGCCAAAGGATTTTGATGTTCTCGCTCTTTTACTTCGTTTGGTTCATCATCAGTTAAATCCTGTTGGTCGAGACCATTACTAGTCTCTTGTGTTTGATTGTCATTAGTCTCTTAACTTTGTGTACAATCATAATTTCTTTTCTATGAACTTAATTCATGTCCTTTCTTGTAAGGAAAGACATGTTCAAAAAACACAGCATTCCTCGATTCTATAATAGTGTTCACATTTATATAAGGTATTTCTGATTTATAAGTCAGAAATCGATATGTACTACTATTCTGAGCATAACCAATAAACACACAATCTAATGTTTTTGGTCAAATCTTAGTCTTTTTAGGAATAGGAACTTCAACTTTTGCCAAACACCCCCACACTTTTAAGTATTTGTAGGAAGGCGGTCGACCTTTCCACAATTCATAAGGAGTGCTGTTGGTTTTCTTGTGGGGTATTCTGTTAAGAACATAATTAGCAGACAATATTGCTTCCTCCCACAAGTTCTGTGGTAAGCCTGAACTTAGTAACATGGCATTCATCATTTCTTTTAGGGTTCTATTCTTTCTTTCAGTAATTCCATTTTGCTGTGGAGAATAAACTGCTATAGTTTGGTAAA
This sequence comes from Camellia lanceoleosa, assembly GCA_025200525.1. Lineage (NCBI taxonomy): Eukaryota > Viridiplantae > Streptophyta > Magnoliopsida > Ericales > Theaceae > Camellia > Camellia lanceoleosa. The sequence goes on along the minus strand of CM045760.1, from coordinate 191,944,720 downwards.
TAATGCCATGTTGTGCACAAAATTCATTTAATGGTGCATCATATTCACCACCCTTATCACTTTTAATATAAATTAGAATATAACATCCATCAATTGTTGACTATGGTGTGCTTGATAAATTTCAAAACAAATTCATGAAAAATCCAAAATAATTATGACTACACAAGTCAGAATTAATGTTTTGACAAAATCATATCATTATAAAGATTTTTCCTAAGAATCGAACAAATCAAAAATCTCATTTGATTGTATAAATTCCTGCAACTCATTTACGAATAAGTATCACTGTCACAAAAATATTTGTGATAAAAGAAAACTAAATTATCTCTTCTAATGTAAGAGATACACTCCCATATTAAAATAATGGTATATGGTTTAACAAATTCTACTACGCAAGTAAAATAATGATTGACAACATCTTATGTCACAAATTCAACAAATAATAATCCACATAAAAGATTTCTCAAAATTACTTCCAATTAAATAGAACGATATAACTACTTAAATCTTCATGTTATTGAAATTTCTCAGGTGTTTAAATACCCATTCAAATTGATTAGAAATACTCAAATTAATCTGCTTATGAACAAAGTGAACATATCAATTATCATTCCAAATCACATGAGATTATTTTCCTACGTTTTCTATTTTCCTTTCCAAATACTTCTCCAAAACCTTCAACCAAACATAACATAAAGAAAAGCAGATCAAATTGATATTCCACGGGAATACACAAAGTGGGAATTCCAAATTGTCAAACCACAAAAGTTGTTTAGCTTTCGTAAGGAGTTTAGTTAGTGAAAAAAACCTACATTTGAATGAATATTAGCAACGTGATTACTCATATAATGGATTTGAGTGACATAAAAATAACAAGTAACGACAAACTCACAATTTCTAGAAAGAATGGAAAGATTGCAGCAAATCCAATGTCTAAGATAGCTGGCACTAAAAAAAAGGTTCCAAATCTACTTTTTTTTCTTTCAACAAAATCTTCTCTTCTTTAATACTTCGGCCACCAAACCTTACCAAGAAGGTAGTTTTGGAGTATGGTTTCAGGGAGATTGTGATTGGATAGATGGAGATTCATGATTTTGTATTGAATTATAAAAAAATAATATAAAATATGATATGATTGATGGATGACAATTTATCAAAAACACGTGATATTTTTAAAGCATTTAATAAAATTAATTTTGCTATTAACTGAAATTAATTTTAGAGAAAATTAGTCTAGGATCCCTTTCTTGCTTTTCGTAATGGAATTCACGAAATTATTTTTTGATATCTAAGGTCCCTAAACATATCCCCTCTTTGTTTCTCCTTCCGTGCCCAATCTAAACGAAGAGCTATCATTGAAAGCTATGGACAAACAACTCTCTCTCCCTCTGCACCGAGCCAGCACCACTGCAAAGCATCGACCAACACCAACCTCAACACCACACGTAACCATGGCATCAAGCTTCTGATCAACTCTCTCTCTCTCTCTCTCTCTCTCTCTCTGTGCAGTGTCGGATTTGAAAAATATATACATATGCATGGACCAGCTGTTTTTATCTTCCCGATGAACCAGCAGCAGGTGACAACTGCTGCGGCTACTTCCGTTCAACCTAGAATTTGAGCCAAAATTTATCTGTACCATAGGAAGCTATGGACAAACAACTCTCTCTCCCTCTGCATCGAGCCAGCACCACTGCGAAGCATCAACCAACACTAACCTCAACACCACGCGCAACCATGGCAATAAGCTTCTGATCAACTCTCTTTCTCTCTCTCTCTCTCTCTCTCTCTCTCTCTCTCTCTCTGCAGTGTCGAATTTGAAAAATATATACATATGCATCATTGCACCATCACGGCCGCCTAAATCTCTGTATTCTTTTTCTCCTAGATCTAGAAAACCTAGATCACTGCGATGTTGACTGGGAAAGGAATGGGGAATATCAGGGTCTTCTGCAGGTGCAGACCATTAAGCCAAGATAAAATTGCAAATGGGTCTACTTTTGTAGTTGATTTTGATTCATCTCAGGAAAAATGAGTTGCAGATTATTTGCTCTGATTCTTCGAGAAAGCAATTCAAGTTTGATAATGTATTTAGGCTTGATGACAATCAAGGTAACTTGAAAAGTTACAATTGGTAATTTGCTTCTTACAAATGAATGAATTTATTTAACAGATTTTGTACTATTTTAAGGTTTTAATCCTTTGGTTGTTATGCAGAGGCTGTTTTCATTCAAACTTCACCAATAGTGACTCATCTTCAAAAGTGCATCTAAGGACTGTATTTGTTCCTCTGCTAAGTTCATCTACTGTATAGTTTAACATGTAACGTTTTGATCAGGCCTCTGCTTTGAACTGAAATTTCTCTGGGTTGGTCTAGAGAAATTCTCTGGTTTGAACTGAAATTTCTTTGGGTTGGTCCAGAGAAATTCTCTGATTTGGATTAAAAATTTCTCTGGATTAGTCCCTGGTATTAAGATTTTTCAACATAGAGTTTGTCATTTATCTTATTTCCATCATCAATCTCTATGTCATGTTGCATCTCCAAACCACCCCCTGATGTTGAATCACAAGCTTTGCCCTTCATGATCATTTCCTTCCCAGAATTGTCATCAATCTATTCTCAACATTTTCAATTCAGAGAATTTCTTTGAACCAATTTTCTCTGGACTAATTTTCTCTGGACCAGAATTCTCTGGATCAACTTGAGGAATCTTAGACATTATGAAAATATTAGATGTCATTTATGCTATAAAATCTTAATACAAGGGACCTTAAAAAAAAACCCCTTAATTTTATTTTTACTCTTAGTTAGTGTTTATGGTAGGTGTAATACTTGGAATCGAGTAATGTCTGTGTGATATAGTTTTATTTGTTCTTATATTTCTCTAATCGATTGTGAAAAAAATAAATTAAAAAAAAGTTTGTAATTATTTGTCAACCATATGTATGTATGTAGAATAATTTTGAATTTCACGTTGCATAAAAAATTGAACATTCAAATGAAAAAATTGAATAAATCTGAGTGCACAGACGATAATAGAATAAGACACAAAAATAGGATGAAGGAATCCACCATTCATCTAACATCTACATCTCACTTTATGAAAATCTTCGACCATTATAGCACAGAAAGAAAAGGCCATTTAAATACGCTCCCATGCCTGGACTTGGACTTCTAAAGAGACCACAAAGCCTGGGGTTGTACTTGGGCCTGGAAGACTTGGGCAGTGTGAGGATGGGCACAAAACCAATATGAACAATGAGCTGGGCCTGGACCAAGATTTACTATTCAGTCTCAACTCAATTCAGAAAAATAAAAGGATAACTTACCTATTTGCTTGTGAACCTTAATATATAGCCACCTTTTTTTTTTTTTTTTTTTACATAGAGATCTCTATTACACAATAAGTAGGTAAGAAATATCCATATCATTATATTTTTATTTTAAATTAAAAAAATTATTAATGAGAGTTTTCAAACTTGAAATGACATAGTGGCCCTATTTGGTAGAGCTGTGGAAAAGTGCTTTATAGCTTATGTCTAAACAGTTTACAGCTTATAGCTTATAACTATAAACATAAGCTGATTTTTGATTTATAAATTAAGCTTCTCCTGCCCCACTTAAAGAATAAGCTGATTTTTGACTTCCAAAAAGTTATAAGCTATAAGCTATAAGTTAAACCAAACACATCAAAATAGCTTAAATTAAGCTGAAAGCTAAAATAAGCAGCTTTTAAGCTGCACCAAACAGGCACAGTATTTATAACCTATTGATTTTGAATTTCAATGATATGTTACAATCTTATAAAATGAAATGGAGATATAAAGAGGATTAGAATCCTAGAAGGGAAATAGGAGAAAATAATTAACTACACTCGCAGCAGTAAGATTCATATTCAAGCAAACATCATGTGTTGATAAGGTGTGCATCATTTTTTATTTTTTATTTTTTTAAACAGATAAATTTAGACAAAACAGTAAAACAAACATTAAGAAGTATCAATTAAAGAAGCAAGAGCAGAATGGGAGCAAGAAACCCAATCAAGAGGGAGCTGATCCTGGAGGAAAGCTTTCGCCACCCAGTGAGCCACCTTGTTAGCAGTCCTGGAAAACCAATGGAAAGACAAATTAATTTGCTTTGCCATTCACTTGATGTCACTAATACTGTGTTTGGTTGGGAGATTTGGAAATAAAAAGGAAAAAGGTAAGTGCAATATAAATAAAATATACCTACATTTCACCTAATTTCATACACCTTCTCTTTCATTTTCCAAATTTCTCATCAAATCTCTTAAACAAACACAGTATAAAAATTGCCCAACATTCCCATAGAGGAACAATATCAGAGACGCTCAGATGAATGACCAATTGGTTATCTCCCTCAATCTCCACATTAGGTAATCTGCTAGAAAGAGCCAATAAACAAGCCCATCGGCAAGCTAAGACCTCACCTTGAAGAGAGGAAGAGACAAAAATCTTTTTATGCTAGGGATCATGAAAAAATGTCATGAAGATGATCATGAAAGATTCTCTACTTTTGGATTACACATACAATAAAATACCACACACTAATCAAAGGATGAAAATCTTCATGATGTATTTCATAATATTTTTTTCATGATCCCTATTATTACTTATCCAATAACTTCCCCTTAGAATCCCGCAAAATAGTTGCAATCGAGGCCTGATTAGAGCCCTTCTTGGTGGCCACATCACAATTAATCTTGAAAAGACCATGGATAGGAGGTTGCCAACCATCGACACTTCCTGAATTCCTCACAAATCAAATTTTGTTTGTTAATAAATTGTTACTTTCATTGCAAACCTTGATCATTCTATACACAAAACCCATAATACACTAATTAAAATTTCAACCACACTTATGAATTTATAATAAATTTCTTGACAAACATATTGAGTACATAGTTTTCCTTTATTCTTCTCAAACTCATACCTTGGCAAACTTTATAGCTTGCTTATCAATTGTAGGGCTAATCTTATAATAGTTCTTCAAATATTCTCCCACAACCACTTTTTTATAACCCTTATTGCTCGACCCGTAACCATCCACCACGGGTTCAATCTCTGCTTGGGCGGGCGGGTTATAGAACAAAGAAATCGAGAATCGCTCCACATCCATCTGGGTCACAACCCGGTGCCACGGGCTCTTCAACCTTCCACCACTCATGATCTCCAACAAGTCCCCTACACTGACCAATAGCACATCAGCCGCCCATGGCACTGAGACCCACTTCCGGTCCCGGAGCACTTGGAGTCCGCTGGTGGACCCGAACTGCATTAAAAAGGTAAGGGCGCTGCCATCGGTGTGTGGGGTTAAGCCTAGGGCCAAGTCGGGTCTTGGGCAGGGTGGGTAGTAATTGACCCGAACATTGATCTCACTCTTTTTGTGATCAATGTTTTGGAGGAAAGCATGGTTTTCTAGTGATAAGGCTTCTGCTAGGGCCACTAGTAAGTCATTGCAAACTTTTCTTGCTTCTTCCACGTATTTCTCCATCACTTGCCTGTCATAAAATTTTTTTAGATTGTGTTTCAATTATGAATTTGAGTAAGGATTTAAGAGAAAAGATGAGTGAAATGTGAATAAAATATAATTACATTTCACTTATATTACACCTATATTTTTTCTTTTCCTTTCAAATTCCTATCCAAATGCTTAATTTGATTTTAGAAATGATTTATCAGGCTGTGAAATCATATATATATATATATTAATTTGTTATCTATAGTTTCATTTGAATCAATTTTGTTCTTTAATTTTTTTACAATGTATCATTTTAATCCAATTGATAAAATTTATTAAGAAATTAAATAAAATCTAAAAGCAAAATGGTCCATTCAAAATGAATTGACCATTTTAAATTGGAACCCCTCAAATGAATTATTTTGCCCATTCATTTAGTCTATTTTTTTAAAAAAAAATTATTAATTAAATTAAATTTACACAATATAAAAAATTTAAAGATTAAATAAGGAAGTAAACTCCATAAGTTACAAGTGTAATTTGCCAAAATAATGAAAATGACAAGATTTGAATCTTGGACTTCTTGAAATCAAAATTATGATATCATGTTAGATCATTAATTGACCTAAAAACTTAAATTATTGAAAAATGAATGCAACAAAATATATATGACAAGAATATATATATATACATATTAAGTTAACAATTTGCTTTTAAAAAAATCTAGTTGTAGAAATTGAGGGCACATCGATATATTATATAAGGAAAAATGAGTTTTTAGGGAGAAACTTTTTAGGAGGTCTAAACATTCATTCTAAAATTATTAAAATTTTAATTTATAAAATAGATTAAAAAACAAATTGTTGGCTAATATATTTAATTAATTATTAATTATTTTAAAAATAATAATTATCCCTTAATTTGATGGATTTCAAATGGAAAGATAACAAAATATTTCATAATCTCTCTCACCAATTTTCAAAAAATTAAACCTTACTTGCTACTCCTTCTCTTCCTTCGCCAAACTATATCTCTAATAAAAAAAACCTACCTTACACAGTTTCAAATTTTTTATTTTTTAAAAATGTCATATATAACTTGCTTATCTCTAAAGAGATTATATCATGCAAGAGAACATCACATTATTTTTTTCTAAGGTTGTTAAAGATTAGTCAATATTCAATTTTTTTTCCTACTCAATACATTTTTATTTTTTAACAATACTATTTCTCCATTCTTTTACCCCACATCACTTTCAGTCTCTTTTTTTGCTTGAAGATCTATACTATGTATCTAAGGAAATACAGTGGACGTGCTCTTATAAGTTTCAAACTCATCACATCATTTCCATTTAAAATAAAAATTATTTTCTTTAATAATTTAATAATATATACTCTTAGAATAATAGTTATCTGAATACAAACTTATCAACAAGAAAAAAAAGAAAGGAAAAAACAGTGAAAGCTATCACAAAATTCAAAAATATTTGAATTGAAAATCTATATAAAGATAATCTATATTTATCAACAAAATTCAAAATAAAGATAATTTAAATTTAAATTTGAATATATAATAAAGATAATCTATATTTATCTATCCAATTTCACATTTCTATCCTTCTATATAAACAATTATATTTCAATTGATTATAAACACATATAAAACTATTATGTTATTCTCTCTCTCTATATATATATATAATTTTATATTGTCATAGGTATGGTTGAATGCTTCACACATTTGCATTCTCTCTCTCTCTCTCTCTCTCTCTCTCTCTCTATATATATATATATATATATTTAATTTTATATTGTTATAGGTATGGTTGAAATCCTACACACATTTACATTCTTTTGTCTAAATTTTAATTTTTTTTACAGGTGACATCATAAATATAATATCAAACTTGACGGCTAGAGAGTTTTTGAATTTCTTTTTATTGCATCAATTTGAATATTATGTACTAAAATTACAACCAAAAAAAAAAAAAATGTGTAAGAAAATTATTTGTGTATCATTCACATAATGAATTCCCACCAAACTAAAAAACGCTTTCCTATTTGAGAATTTTAGAGTAATTTAACTTAGTCATTGAGTGTTTATTATATTTTTTGGAACCAGCTCCTTTCCAATAACTAGAGGGTATTGTTCGGCATTGGTGGGCCTTGAGCTAGGCTCATGACGATAATCCAAACCGTCAATGTGTAGAACATGTTGAGTGGATCATTTCTGGAAAAAATCATATTAATCGGATATCGATAACCACTTGATCAGATCACATTTCAATATAATTTTCAAAATAAATTGTGATAAAAGTGTGATTTGAGTGATTATCGATATCAGATCAACATGATTTTTTTACAGGAATGGTGTACTCGATGGGTTCTATATATTGAACAGTTTGAATCATCGCTATAGGCTCGGATCAGGGCCCAACAATGCTGAACAACACCCTCCAGTTACTGGAGAGGAGATGCCTCCATATTTTTTTGCTTAAAATTTTATCTTTTGAGGATATTTTGGTGATAGGTTCACATAATTTTGTGATTTATTTTTATGTAATATTTAATTTTTCTCTTTTACATTTAATATCAAATTTATTTTTTAATAAGAAACTTGAATAATTGAGTTTTTTATTAATTTATTTCGTTTTGTTTGTGGGTTGACAGTAGAATATTATTTTTATTATAGCAAAACATAGTTTTCAATTATATGATACTTATTAATTTTTCGCTACAATTGTTTTTGATTTATTTGTTTGTTTAATTGAATTATTTTTTTATATTTTTGGTTATCAAAATCTCATTGAAAATAAATATTAAAAGACAATCAATGTAAATAATATTAAATCTAAAATCATAACATATCATATATTTTACAATTATTATTTATTTTAAATCATATAATGCACGAATTACTCAGTAATAATTGACCATAACATGACAAGAACAGTTGTCCCACTTAATGAAGAAAGCTCAAAAGTAGTCAGTTATTTAGTGCGGTCCAGCCCATAATCCTCCAAAGCTAAATAAATCCAAAATTATCATGTCTTGATGGATTTGCCACAATGAATGAATTGATGATGACATTAGATTTAGGGCAAGTTTGGGAAGACTAAATAAGTGTATTTTTTTACTGTTTATGAAATATGGGTTGGATTTGAGTTGGGTTTGAAATGATGTGTTAGAGAGGTGATATGACTTAAATAGGATAGTAACTTTTTAAATTTTTAGATTTTTTTAAAGATACCAAACTTGGCCTTAGTAGTCTAAAATTCTAAATGGTTGTTTCCACCTGAATCACATGGTCATTGTGAGGGCACAAATTGATTTGAAAATCTACTTTTGAGTTAAAGATATAAGGGGCATTTGGTGTAGATTAAGCCGTTTATAATTTATTTTAATTTGAAAGTTTATATCAGACTGTTTTGTATAATTTTTGTTTATACCTTATTAATTATAAATAACTGAATTAAGCATAAATAACTTAAATAAGCTGATTATCTGACAGTTAGAAGATGGTTTCTTTTAATTTTTAATTTTTAATTATTAGCTTTTAGCTTATAATAAATTATACCAAATAGACCCATATTCAGAATCATAAGTTTCTTTTAGAAGTAAATATTCAAACAAAAAATATGCGAGATCTGAAACAAAATGGTGTATGGAATGAATTCCATTGTGAATGCCACATTATTTTATATGAATTTCATAAGAAAAATATCATATCAATGACAAATGGGCTAATTTTATAGATTGGTGAGAATTTTTTACGTGCAAGTTTCAACTGTGTTTGCACTCGAAATTATTCTCATCCATTTATAAATCTTTTTTATCTTCAATGCTGACCTTTTATTTCCCATATATAAATTATATTTATAAATAATTTTGGAGTTTTTTTATTTAGTGAATGTTCGGAAACTTTCAATAAGTCATGTTTTTTTTTTTTTTTTTTTTTAATTTTCTTGTCTTTAGTAACATTTTTTCAAAATTATATCCATTTTTTTTTTTTTTATTTTTGGATCCGTCTTGTATAGATGGATTTTTAAAGTAAAAAAAGTGAAAACTTTTATTTTTTTTAAAAAAAAGTCCACTATTTTTTTTGGTTAATTTTGTTTTTCAGAACCTTTTTTTTCTTTTCTTTTTTTATAAATTTTTTCAGTTTATCTCATCGAGTAGAATTTAAAATTTTATTTATTTTTATTTTATTTTTTAAAAACAAAACTAAAAGTGAAAATAAGTTAACAAAAAAACAAACCCCAATCAGGCAGGTAGTTTACCTGAAGTTGGGTGGTTTTTGAGGCCAAACAAGGAGTCCTTCGGTGGCATCCTTGGGAGCAGCTTTCATGGTCAACCGATCAATCCAATCCAACGGCTGATCCTCCGACTTCACAAAATTCCGACCATAACCCATGTTGTCAACATCCATATAAGTTCCAACACTCTCTCTCTTCTCTTCAAACGACAATCCAAAGAACCCCTTCACAACATCCTTAACATCCTCCAAAACACAACATTCGATCCCATGATTCACAATCAAGAACATACCCATTTCCTTGACCACACTGGCTAGCCTGGCTAGCTCTTGGGTTCGACCCTCTGACCCCAACCCATGATATCTCAGTTTAGCCACATCTATGGGTGGAAGAAGGGTCTCTGATAAGTCCGAGCCATCTTGAACACATGAGGTGGGGACTAATAATGGGCTGTCTGGTTTCAAGGTTATGAACCTTTTGGGCAAGTCTTTGAGGCCTTTTAGGGCGAGTTCTTGAACCACTGGAACCCTAGTGGTTCGGAGATGGCCGGTCAAAAATGGTCGGTCTGAGTCTTAAGGTCGGTCAAAAATGGGGTGTCTACAGTTGCCCCTCTTTGACAGAACTCGGAAGTCATAAGAATAACGGGAGTGAATGTCAAAGCCTAGAGACGACCCATTTTTGACAAGGCCGAAGACTTAGACAATCATACAAGATAAATAGAGATATGTATGCCCGCAGGCAGGGGGCAAAATGCAAATGGTATGCAAGAAGCCAGATGTAACAGATGTTCGTGCAAATGCAGCAAGCTGTAATGAAGCAGGTATTGACAAATAGATGCAACAGTGAGACATACTCCAATCACGCTGGACTCGTGAGTGGAGGAAGAACAAAGAAAATCAAACAGGAGCGTGTTCCACGCAACCTAAGATAAATTCCAAACACGCTGAAATTGTGTAAGGAACGGGAAAAGAGAGACACATAGGGAGCAATCCCAGTGTTATGGAATGGTGTGAGCACTGGAACGTATTCCAAATACTTTTAACCGAAGGAATGGTGTGAGCACTGGAACGTATTCCAAATACTTTTAACCGGAGGAATGGTGTGAACACTGGAACGTATTCCAAATACTTTTAACCGAGGAATGGTGTGAGCACTGGAACGTATTCCAAATACTTTTAACCGAGGAATGGTGTGAGCACTGGAACGAATTCCAAATACTTTTAACCGAGGAATGGTGTGAGCACTGGAACGTATTCCAAATACTTTTAACCGAGGAATGGTGTGAGCACTGGAACGTATTCCAAATACTTTTAACCGGGGAATCAATGAGGTAACCAACAAGCGTATCTCAACGTATTTCATACGGAGAGAGGGAAGGTTTTAACCGGGGAAACAATGGTGTAACCAACAGGCGTATCTCAACGTATTTCATACGGAGAGAGGGAAGGTTTTAACCGGGGAAACAATGGTGTAACCAACAGGCGTATCTCAACGTATTTCATACGGAGAGAGGGAAGGTTTTAACCGGGGAAACAATGGTGTAACCAACAGGCGTATCTCAACGTATTTCATACGGAGAGAGGGAAGGTTTTAACCGGGGAAACAATGGAGTAACCAACAGGCGTATCTCAACGTATTTCATACGGAGAGAGGGAAGGTTTTAACCGGGGAAACAATGATGTGAGTGTGTGTGATCGATACACAAAGTAGGCAAAGCGAGTGTGTGATAGATGCACTTAAATGAGAATGTGTGTGATACACAAAAGTGAATAATCTCAAATGGAACTCCTTTGAATGAACCGTACATACAATATCGTGCATGACTAAGAAAGAAACTTGATAGGGACAATGCATTACAAGGCATGATGCTTAAGGAAAGCAAATAAATGGACAAAGCGGCGCTTTAGAAAGCACCTCATAAGGTGAGTGGCGGTGAACCGCTCTATTCTGACGGGGATCTCCCATCGTGCTCTTCGAACACTTACCTTGAACACACACCACAAAGGCTCTGGAATGCTAACCAGTAACAATATCTGCATGTGGGAAGCCACGGCTGCCGCTTGTCTTCCTGATCATATTCACAACTTTCCCTATTCTCCAACGGGGTGACAGACTAGGTTGGTTCAATATCCAGAATTGAGGTGCACACATGCTATCTCAACCTATGGGGCTTCCATACAGATTTCAAGCCGAGGGCGCGCCTCTGGGTATTTAAACCAGACTTTAGTCTCAAAATCGAACCTTTGCGTTCTAGGCCACGACCATTCGAACTCTAGTTTCCACCGTCGCAGTTGGTCTCCTAGGAACTCATTGCAAACACGGCCAAGATGTCCCTGGCACGAAACGGTACTCGAGGAGAGCACTTCTGATCGCCATTCTGGCTTGAGGCTGACTTGATCTTGAGCTTGAGGTAGAGGCACACTCATACTTCGGAACACTGGCAAGACCTAAAGAGGTACACACGGAATATAGTCTCGGAACTTACTGAAGTTGGAACAAACTCAGATGCCCGACATTTTCCTCTTTTGCTTTTGCTTGGCAGCCCGAAACTCATAGCTTCAGATAGGTCCTGGTTTCACTGTTCTCATATGACCTGGGTTGAACCCTGCGGTTTTATGAAAGAACAAGTTCTGTTTTGCACAAATGTGGAGAAGCGGCCGGCTTTTCGAGCACAAAATGATTTTATTTTTGAAAATGAGAAAAGGATCCTCAACCGGGTATTGAGCCTACAACTGAACACAGCAAAACGACTCAACAAGGAAATAAAAGGCACACAACCTAGACACATCGAGTAACACTCGAAACGACCCAAAACAAAATCGAGATAAAACAAAAAGACACGACACTCAGACGTGCACAGGGAGCCTGTTTCACCGGGTATATGTCCCACCATTTCTTATTTGTGATTCTCACATTACTCGGCCCTCAAGCTCGGTTTTTTCTGAAAAAGCCCTTTTCTCACTTTTCCTCTCATCGCACATCTCTCTATTCTTAAATCTCTCATTTTTCATCCCTCCCCTGGATGGTTGATGGATAAACAGCAAGTTGTGGGCTCGTGCCTCTAGCATTCTGCTAGATTTTCTTTCTTCCGCTCACAGCTGGTGAAGTCCTCCCACAGAGGGGTTGTGCTACAAATGGGTATGTAGCAAATCTACAGCTGACATCGGTCGATGATGCCTATTTGGGAGTTTGGGCGTGGCAGATCTGTCGAGATGAGGAGTGTAATGTCTGCCCCATTCCAGGTTCGTGCCAGACTTGGCTTGATACCTCATTGCTTGGAGGATGTGAGAGCTTTACGCCCTTTTCTTTGTTAGCTTAGTTGTGCCCTCTTCCGCAGGTAGGCGCCCTTCTTGGCAAGTATGGTGCCCTTTCGGCAAATGCATTGGCTCTGGGAAAAACGAACACCTAACTCAATTGTGCCCCTAGTTCATCATTTTGACCATTTTTGTTTTGAGCTTTCTAAAAATTTGGCCAAAATGGGAGTTAGATTAACATGCTTGTTCGATTTTGATTTGAAATCATGCAAGTCGGGCTATGAGCCTTGAAAATTTTCCTTTTTGAGTCCAGGAAAAGGTCGCTTTTGGAAAATGAAACAATTTTCGAGAAAATTAGTCAACCTCATAAAATTCTCAAAAACTATTTTTGCAAGCGGCCAATGCTCAACAAGCGGAACCTACTCTTGAGATGCACAACCTCGAATCTGGAGGAAAAGCGCCTTGCTTGAGGAAGCTGCATGGCAACGGAAAGTTGCCCCTTGTTTGAACGGCACCGCGGCGCGTTGAATGGCAACGGAAAGTTGCCCCTTGTTTGGATGGCGTCGCAGCACACTATAATCAGTCCTCAGAGTGATGATGACAACCGAACTCTCAGATACAGAGAAGGCAAAGATGATCAAAACCATTACATGGACACAATCGAATTTGAATCGTTTTACGGCTGGACTTCAGGATGAAGTTGCCTACGTATCCCAAACATGGGAATCAAGCCTTACGTAGTTCGGGGTTAAGGTACACTCGGGTATTTAACCTCTCCTTTTTATGCTCTAACTTTTGCCAAGGCGCCTGTTGCAGGTTTTCGACCTTGCGAGCTTTGTTCTTCTTTCTTTTCAATTCTTTTCTATTCTTTTCATTCCTTTTTCTTCTTCTTTTTTGCATTTTTCTTTTCTCTTTTTTTTTGTATCTTTGCATTTTTTTCTTTTTGCATTTTTGTATATATATTTTTCTTGTCTCGCTCTAACTTTTGCCTGGGTCGCCCTTTCGGGTTTTCGGCCCAGCGAGCCTCTCAAAGGGTAAAAATGTAACCAGTCCATGCCAAATGGTCCTGAGATTGAAGCCCTCTATATCCAGGAGAGTGGCTGTTGTATTGACTTGCAGAAAGATCCACCTTTGGCTCTTCGAGCACATCGGATATTTTTTGCCCCTAGTTCGAGGGGTGCTTTTGTTCTAGCTTTGCAAGCTTCTTCTGACGAGGTCTGACCTTTTTGATCTGACTTTGGTGCCTCATGTTCGAGGGCTGCTTCAAATCTGGCCACACAGGCCTTACATCGTGGTCAACCGTTGAACCTTCTGAATTCAAGCTCAAGGTTCGGAAGCAACGGGGTTGAGTCTCGAGGCTGAGAGTGATCCTAAGCTGCACAATCTCAAGAGCGATTCCACACATGTCTTCGCAGGACCGCGCAAAACATTTTTTGAAAGTTTTTAAGAAAGCGACAAATCGCTCACGCTGAAGACAGTGTAGGATCAATCTGGATCAAAGCCAGGGTCCTTCTCAGTACTCACACTAACAAGCATGATTTCATTCATTAAGGGCTTAGTATGCCTCTCTTTCTCTCAATTTGATCAAATTTTGCAAATCCCGAGGAATTCCTCCCTCTTTGTTTTCACCGCAGTGTTCAAAAAGTTTTGAAAAACTCAGGTCATTACAATGACTTCAAGGCACAAAAGAGCAGGTGGAATGCACTGCCATTTCATTCAAACCCCGGCGCAACTAACACACGGCAGAAGCAAATGCGAGAGTGTGGAAATCACTGCTGTTTCATTCAAAATCTGGCGGCATAACTGGCTCCCTGGCAGAAACAGACTCAAAACAAAACAAAAAGACAAACGCAAAACAAAATGGTGACGCCCGAGGTAACACCCCCGGAATCACCCGACTCCTATACAACAGGACTGACTCGATACAACAAGACAGACCCAAGACAAAAGAGACTGACTCAAAACAAAAAGACAGACTCAAAACACAACAACAAGACCGACTCAATACCCAAGTCAGAACGCAAAATTAACAACACTTGTACATTGTTCAAAACGGTGCATGCCATTCACCACAGCTGGAGTAATTTGAGTACCGCCCGCAAATGGTTCATCCCCCCAATCACATCACATTATCCCTTAAGTTCACCGATCCTGTGCCGATAGACTTTGCAGAGCTTGGCGGGAGGACAACCCCGTTGTCAAACAGATCACAGACTTCATGGCGAAAGGAAGCGATGCGTCGGTAGTATGGCCGGTTTGCTGATGGTACGCGCAATACTGGGTAGCATCATGTGTTGCCGGAAGAGGGTTCGGGAGAGGCCGAGGCTCAAGGGGTTTGAGATGGCCTTGTCCAACAAGGATTTGGAAAGCTTTGGACAAAGGCATGTGGAGGGCATGGAAGACCCTCCGACCTCGGGGTTAGTACTTCTGGGTTTGCGGATTTTTGGGCCTTTTCCACAAAGGATTGGCAAGTGCTAGCTTTGGTTCTTGATCTCTTGAGTGGAGGATTAGAGCTAACGATTGCCTCGGTATATCGGCCCTTCTCGGCTTGCCCTTGATTCAAATCGCCCCAACTTGAGTGGCGAAAATGCGTCCACGATTTTTGCAACAAGCTGAGCACTTGCTCTTTGTTGATCCTCGGCTTTCAACGCATATAATACCAGAAGATGTTCATGGGGATCCATGTTGCCTATCTTGTTCTTTCCACTCGCCTCCACTTTGCCAAGGATTGGCATTCCTCGATGTAGCTTTGTCCCAAGGCGGGAGCCTTTTGACATGAAATTCCCGGTAGGTGGTGTGGGCGATGATCGCGCCAATGCCCCGGAGGCTAGATGGGTCACAGTTCTTTGAAGATCTTTTATCATCCTCATCAGCTCGGAAGTAGTGGGTTCACGGGTTTGAGATGATTGGGATTCAGGTGCATCCATCATACACAAGTCCGTGCTTTCTGGTATGAACACCGGTGGCTTGGGTAGTTGGGCTGGGGTGATGAATATGCTGGGGTCATAGGTGGATGGCAGTGTATGGATGAGGTTGAGATGTAGGGGTGACAGGTTTGTGGTGGCCTGAGGTCCCTTTGGTGGAGCTATAATCTCTTCGTCAATAAGATCTGAATCTTATGACGAGTCGGATCTAGCAGTTCGTACCATGACCGTCTTGTTGATGGTAAAATCTGATGTTTAGTGGGTCATATCTGGATGGAAGAGGGCTTGAAAGGGGTTGGGGTTCTAGGAGTTCTAGGTGCCCTTTTTCCGTAACATTTGCAAAGCTTGAGAAAGACTCATGTCTGAGAGGATGGAAATTTCGGGCTTGGTGCCGTGTTGAAATGGTTGGTCTTTGGCTAATGAGGAAGTGGTGATAGGGTCTACTTGAGCATTCCACATTTGTGCTACCATCGATGGTAGCATTGGGCTATGAACAACATCCTTCTTTGTGGCTCATTATCTTCCACAAAGATCCCTTGTCGGATGGCCTCCTTGATTTGAACCCGATGTCACGGAGGTCCTTAAATTTGAATATCATATTACGCAATGTTTCGCTTGCCTAACCATGTCTTGTTGCGTGAATCCAGCGATTCTTTGAAATGGATCAGCAAATCCTCCAAATTTGCCGAGGGCTGAGCCATGATAGAGGTAAATGCTAGTGCTCCGATCGAGGTAATGTATTTGGTGGTGGCGGATCGGATGATGAACCGGTAATACTGACCGCCTTTCTTTGCCTTGCTTTAGCGAAAGAACACTGGTTGCCCTTGAATTGAATTTCTGACCTAACAAAGTCTATCAGCACTAGTCCAATATACCCGGGGGATTCCGGAGCCTTCTGAAGCTATAGTTCCAGGACTACCCTAGCAAAGAAAAGCAGAAGACATCTCGGCTGATTTCACGAGCGAATCTGAACAAAACCGAATGAGTGTGTTTCTCTCGCATTACGCCCCAAAATTCGGCCTCAAATCTGATACCCTCGAATGGCCTGAATCGAAATCTTGGCGGTGCCCGCAGGCCTGATGCCGAAACTCATAACCTGATACATGCATTCCCTGTAAAGACGCACTCTAACAAGCACATAACAGATAAATGAGAGGCAAAACACCCCTATGTTGGGGTAGGGTTTCCCTGTCCTATCTTGTCAGGAATTAGGGTTTCACTATGCACACAGTGGCTTCAAACAACCTATAAGCGGGTAAGCAACCTGTCCTAGTTTGGAATGGTCACTATGGATCCGAATATGCACTAGGTCGAATGGTCAAAAAGGGTGCCCCGGTAAAACCGGGGTTTGTGTTCCCATACTGGCAGAGCCCGTAACCGGTCAGCCTTATGGACATGCCTTGACAAGACAAGCCTCTGGCAAACCGCTCAGGAATAGCAGATGGCAAACACGGTGTCCTAGGCGCACCAATGCAAATGCAATGTAAAGAAACACACAAGTGTAGTCAAAACTAGATATCATGAGTTCAAGTCAAGTTCTCTAAGTCCCCAGCAGAGTCGCCAGAAACTGTAACAACGCCCGCGGGGGGCCTCGCTACAGTTCGGACTTGATTTTGTTGCGGTTCTCAATCTTGAACCAAAGAGTCCAAATCCGGAAAATCGTTTTGAAGAAAAACAGATTTTTTGAAAGAAGTGCCAAACATGGACTGCTTTGCCAGATAACAGAGTCGCCACCTAAATATTTTAAAATGGGAAATTTAGGAAACCCTGACTCGGTGCCAAAGGCCACGTGTCCGTCATCACCAAAGTTGGCTCGGGAACTTGGGTACGATTAGGGAAGGTCACATCGTGAGCACCCCCTCTCGCCCGGTCAAAGACCGGCCTCTACTAACCATGATATCTGTTTTTGAAAACTTTGTGAGTTCTTATTCCGGTTATTAGCCTAGATTACTATGTGATGCTCGCAGCAAACAAGTATAGACTGGGCCGTCTGAATTGGAACAAAACATTTCATGCTTGTTTGTTTGAAAATGGTGTGATGGTGCTACCCGCAGGTAGGCTAAAATGCGGATTTGCCACCCTCGGGTGGGCTTAGAAAACAGTGATTTTGCCACAATCTAGTGGGCTTAAAACAAACATTTGATGTATCGTCCCAGTTCAGATAACTCAACCTTCACCCACAGGCATTCAAGGCAGTTATATCACATAAGCAGTTAGCCTCATGGTAAGCATGCTATTCATGGCAACACTCACACGCATGCAAGGATGCTAAAGCATAAAACTCACCGAGTACTCGGACCAAAAGCAAAACCGATTAGAAATCATGCATGATCCTAAGTATCTTTGTAATGCCTAATGCAACACATGCAAAGATGCAACTATAGCGAGGCTCGGCTATTCTAAAATATAGGCGTATGGAATGCAATGACTATCAAGTACTCAACTTGGAATTGAAATCTGAATCACGGTTTGTATGATCCGAGCGGCAGTGCGTGCAAAACAGATGAATGATGCGAACATGCCGTCATACTGTTATGCTAATTGAAATATGCCCTATATCTAACCATTGTAAGCGGATAAATAAAAGGGAGAAAGAAATGGGGGTTGGAAGACATACATCACACTCACACACCCTTATTACAACATTGCCCTCGCGCAGAGGGTCCGAATAAATAATAATACAGACCCGAATAAAAGAATATACAGTCCGAATAAACAGATTCTAATTAATTAACAAATTAATTACAAAAGAATTAAAACTGGCGTGCAAGCCAGGGACTGCCTCGCTTCTGATAGATGTTGTATGTTAGGCTGCTTGGCGTGGAAATCCACTGGAATGCCCTAATTAGCCTCTGTTTGCAGTATTTCTCGAAATGCGCGCCGGACTCCGAAAAGTTGTTGATCCTCGGTTTTGCTGTAGCAGAGAGCAGGAAAAGGGCATAGCAATGTATTTCACAAATATATGCATGCCTCGATCCTCGTGCCACCAATCACGCATATCAATGCATGATGGCCGAGGAATCGGATTGCACAACTCAATATAGGGATGAATGCTACAACAAGACTTAACTCCATCATGGGTAATCCGGAGTGTCGGTGACTTGGGAATTGAGACCCGTTCCGTCACTCGGAGTACGAAACGTGCCTCGTTTCCCGTACAATATGCATGATATGCATGAAATGCGACTAATATGTGATATAGCATGCACAATGCCATGAAAATGAGATGCCTCGAAATGCGTGTCCACGGGCATGCATATCGAGAAAATGCATGAATGCAATCTAAGATACAACCTAGTATGCACAATTCGGATGAAAATGAGATGAAAATAAGATGCCTCGAAATGCGCGCCCACAGGCGCGCAAAACGAGGCGATGATGTGAAATGCAAGGCGGATAAAACAGAGTGCCTCGAAATGCGTGCACACGGGTATGCAAACCGAGGCGATGATGTGGAATGTAAAATCAGATAAAACTGAAGTGCCTCGAAATGCGTGCCCACAGGCACGCAAACCGAGGCGATGATAAAATGAGGAAATCGGATACAACCGAAGTGCCTCGAAATGCGTGCACACAGGCACGCAATGTGAGGCGATGACAAAATGCGAATCGGATAAAACCGAAGTGCCTCGAAATGCGTGCACACAGGCACGCAAACCGAGGCGATGACAAAATGGAATGAAATGGCATTCGGAATGCAAATTGGGCTTACGCCAACATGAGAGGACCTCAGCCGCACTCACATAAGCTGCCGTCGGATAAAAATGAAGTGCCTCGAAATGCGTGCACACGGGCACGCAAACCGAGGCAATGGCATACAAACATGAAAATGCAAATTGGGCTTACGCCAACATGAGAGGGCCTCAACCACACTCACATAGGCTGCCGTCGGATAAAAAAAAGATGCGCCTCGAAATGCGTGCACACGGGCACGCAAATCGAGGAATGTATGAAATAGCATATGGAATGCAGTGATGGGCTTACGCCAACATGAGAGAGCCTCGGCCGCACTCACATAGGCTGCCATAATGATAAAAGGAGATGCCTCGAAATCGTTACTGCAGACGCATAACCGAGGAAATGCACTAAGGCATGAAATGACATGGAAATGAGATGTAAAATGCAAATTGGGCTTACACTAACATGAGAGAGCCTCACCGCACTCACATAAGCCGTCGGATAAAAAGAGTCATCTCGAAATCGGCACTGTGCAGACGCATAACCGAGACGATCTTGAATGACATGCGAAATGCAAATTGGGCTTATACCAACATGAGAGGGCCTCACCGCACTCACATGGGATGCCGATGAATGAAAGCGGAGTGCCTCGAAGTGCGTGCCAGCACGCATAACCGAGGCAATGCATTAAGGCATAAAATGACATGGGAAATGATATGCAAGCATGCAAACCAAATTTCAGCCACTAAATAAAGGGAAAACAGCCCCGAAATGATACGAAATGACAATCAATGCATGAAATCATCCCGAAATGCAATTCTAAGTGCAGAAATGGCCTACGGCTATGCTAAACATGCAAAATTGGCACATGAAAGCAAAAACAGTAGCAAGGCAGCCCCAAAAATAGCATCTTTCCAGTACAAAACATGGCCAAATTGTAAGCATAGATATGACAACAATAGCTTGCAAAAATACGGAAAAAGAGAGGATTTACAAAGCAAGTGATATCTACAATGCTCAAACCCAAAAACTCAGTTCTACAACATTAGAGAGGGACTAAAAATATGCATTTTTACAGAAGATGAGATCCCAAAATTCAGTGTGTAGATATACAATACATAGCATGCAAAATAAGGGTCAAAAGAGGTTTATAAAGAGAGGTATCATAAGCAATGACCAAACAACTTAAGACCCTTAATAAAACTTGAAGAATAGATCAAAACAAGACATTTTCTAAGCCTGATGAAGGCTGAAATCAGAAGCTAAGATGGCCTGAACAAGAATGCAATTTTACGGAAAATCCGATGGATTACAAAACAAGTACCAAAAATATTCACCAAGTGGCTTAAGGCCCTTAACAAAGAAAGACAAGGAGACAAAAATAAGGCTCTTTCTAAGCCTGATGAAGGCTGAAATCCGGAGCCAAATAAGTCTAACAAAGCATGCAAAACATGACCAAAGAGAGATACAAAGAGAAGCCATTCATGGAGACACCAAACAAGATTGGTCCCTTCTAAAATATTGTAGAGGGACACAAAATAGGCTCAAAATCAGTTTATAGCATGCTCCAAAAATAAATGCACATAAGCTAAAAATAGCATGCAAGTTTACGGTAATTTGGAGGATTTACAAAGGAAATGCATGATAGAGTCACCAAACATGATGGAGCCCTTCTTCAATGTTGAACAGGCGCTCAAAATAAGCCCACCCACAGTATATAGTATGCTCGAAATCAGACCACTCAAAAGCCAAATAAAGCATGCAATTTTATGGCCTAAAGAGTGGTATTGAAAGAAGTATATGAAAGAGATACCAAATGAGGTTGAGCCCTTCTACAAAGTTGTAGAGGGGCTCAAAATAAGCATAAAACCAGTAGGGGTCAAAGCCCAAAACAGTAGGAAAGTAGGGTAGAAATAGGAAGCAAGAAAATGTCACAAAGATGGATTTTGAGACTTACCCTTGAAGATCCAACTTTTGCTACCTCTTGGCTTGAATTTGTTGCTTCTTGGCCACTGGAAAACACCCCTTTGCTGCTGGAAATGGTATGGTGATGATGGTGCTAAGGGTTGATGAAGGAATGGCCTAAGGACTTGAAGGTTTTTTGAATTTTTGGCTATGGAAATGAAAGCTTTTGAAGAGAGACTCTTGAAGCAAATTTTTGTAACCCTAGGGAAGGAGGAGGGCCAGCCTTTAAATAGGCAAGAAAATGTGTAAAAGGGGAGGGAAATGGAGGCAAGATTTCCCTCCCAAAATATCCCCCGGAGAATGAGATATTTTGCAAAAATATCCAGACATTTGTGAAGAGCCGAGCGAAATGGCCGGCCAGTGATTTTTCTTTGCAAGTGGCCGGCCACCCCTCATGGCCGACGGCCACCTCCCATGGCCGGCCAGCCATGAGCAAAAAATGAAATGTTGAATTGTTGTCCGACCATAGGAGATTAGGGTCCTCCCTTGTGTCCTCAACACAACCATGTAGTTGAAAATTGGCAACTGTGAACCAGGAGAGACAACACTCAACTTGAAGGAGAGGTTCAAAAATGAAAACAAGAATTACTGGCCGACCACCACTTTTTAGGGTCCTCCCATGTGTGTAGAACAAGGTTCCATGGTTGGAATTTGGCAACTCAAGGTGAGTCACAACATTGGATTTGAAGGAGAGGCTCAAAATGAAAATCAAAATTGCTGGCCGACCATCCATTTTTAAGGTCCTCCCATGTCCCCTCAACACAAATATGTAGCTTTGGTTGGAAGAAAATATCCCCAGGGTGTTCAACATTGGCCCGGAAGTGAGCAAAAGCAGGCGGAGAAGAAAGCCTATCTGGGATAATTGCTGGCCTCCCACCCCCCAGTGATCTTCCTGGTGTTGAAACAGAGGTACCTGCCAAATTTGAACAAAAACTAAGGAGAAATGAACGCTCGGGGCCAAAACGGGGCAATTCAGGATCCCGAAAATGGGCTGCAGGTGACGGAAGTGGTGTTTAGCAGCGAAGTGGGTATCTGCGACCCAGTGTCCTTGGAATGACAAAACAGAGGTTCTGCCAAAATCGGAGAAAATCGATGCAAAATGAATGCTCGGGGCCAAAGCCGCGATTGAGTCCAAAACCATTGCGAGCACGGAAGTGGCATCTGACCACGAAGTGGCATCGAGGCCCCAGTGTTCCTTGAAATGACAAAACAGAGGCACTTGCCAAAAACCGGAGAAAACCGATGCGAAATGAATGCTCGGGACCAAAACCGCTGATTCGAGTCCAGCAGTGGAAGTGGCATCTGACCACAAGTGGCATCAGAGGCCCCAGTGTTCCTTGAAATGACAAAATAGAGGCACTTGCCAAAAACCGAGAAATCGGAGATGGTTGGGGTCCCGAACGAGGCACACGTGACCGACGGCAGCAACCGGCTCGAAATGGGCAAAATGGCCTCTGACCACAAAAAGTAGCTCACGACCCTTTGGGAGATAGTCTATGGGACCACTCCTTCCCTCGAAAGAAAAGCAGAGAAAACCGAGTCAGTTCGCAACTCGAGACAAGAGGCAGAAGAGAGTTCGGAAGCCCGGAGGCAAGGCGCCCGGCCGCGACTCGAGACTTCGAACGAAAGCAAGATGCAACATCACCGGTGACGTCTGAGTCTTAAGGTCGGTCAAAAATGGGGTGTCTACAGCAGCAACGAATAGCAACAAAAGATACCAAGACAACAGAGAAACCTTATGCTAACAGCAGCCCAGGTCATTTTAAATCCACCAAAAATACCAAACCGGCAACCACTACAGACTAGACCCCATCAATACAACCCAAAAAATAGCCCTCAGATTCTAGCAAACCCAGAAACAACCCTCAGATTATATCAGCCCTTAGATTCTAGCAAACCCATACATCAGTGTATAACAGCAGCCCAGGTCACTTTAAATCTACCCAAAATACCAAACCTGCAGCCACTACAGACCAGACCCCATCAAATACAAACCAAATAACAGCCCTCAGATTCTAGCAGACCTAGTAGCAGCCCTCAGATTATATCAGACCATACACACTAGATATACCAGTCCAGGATCCAAATCAGCAGGCAAGTTATTGATTAAATCTATGGCTGTCCTCAACTGTAGTCCTTAATCTGAGCCAAATTGTTGGTTAAATCCATGGCAGAGTATGTGTTCTCTTTTAAAGAAGTTTTAACCCATAAAGAAAATCTAATCTTAATAAGCTCACCTAACTTAGACCCACAAGGCTGCACTCCATTAAAAATACAATCATTTCTTAACTTCCAAATGGACCAAAGCACAATAGAGGGCAAGGCTCTCCACAATCTCCTAACTAGTTTCTTATGATTCCAACTTAACCACCAATGAAATAAGCCATCAATAGTCCTTGGCACCACCTATAGACACCCCTACCAAAGCATTAAATCAGACCACACCTGCCATGAAAATGGGCAATGTAATAGGATATGAATAGCAGATTCATTTTCAATTTTGCAAAAAGCACATAACACAGAAGCATTACTGTTTAGAACACCTATATGTTGTGAAAGAACCCTTGCTTTAACTCTATTCCTCCATGCCAACCACCAAAAAAATTGAACTTTGGGGGGAATGCCATTATTCCACACAAACTTACAAATTTAGAGAGAAAAGCCTAAGAGAGAATCATTAGACCGATATATATCTGAGACCTTAAACCTGTTACCATTAGACCCATTCCAAACAGGGCAGTCTTCTTCATCCAGTCTCAGAGGAGGGGCCACTAGTAACACTACAGCCAACCTGTTAACCTTTGCCTTTTCCCAATCATATAATGACTTACGGAAGGAGAAGTTTCACTCTCCGAAGCTGGATTTTCTCTAAGAGAAATAAGACAGTGTGCCTTCCTTTGCAATTGACAAACTAAATAATCTAGGGAATTCATTTTTAAGGCATCTACCTCCAACCCACTTATCATACCAAAACTTGATTCTACTCACATTGCCAGCCTTTATTTGATGCTTTCCCAAAAAGAACTCCACAAGAGGTTGATTATGATTAGCAATTGCAAGAACATTTCCCCTAGATTCTAGAAAATCTAGTTGATTAGTTTATAGGTGGGAGCCAATGAACCTCCTTAGTCATGTACTTACTGCATAACATTCTTCTCTAAAGAGCATTTACTTCACTTCCAACTTTCTACCACCATTTAAGCAGTAAGCTTGCATTGACATCCTTAAGTCTTCTAATTCCCAGCCCACCTTGATTCAGACTTTTAGAAACTTCCGTTCATTTCACCAAATGAACCTTCCTCTTCAAGCCATTCCCACCCCAAAGAAAAGAAGCTTCAAGCCTTTCAATCTCTCTAACCACTCCACAAGGCATTCTAAACAAAGATAGATAATAAATAGGAAGGTTAGATAAAATAGACTTAATCAAAGTTAATCTACCTACAAAGGAAAGAAGCTTTCTTTTCCATCAAACCTAGACTTTACTGTGTCTAGAACTGGCTTCCAGGTCGATTTCTTTCTTGGATTGGCTCCCAAGGGCAAACCCAAAAATTTAAGTGGTAGTCCATGGACTTTGCAATTCAAAATATCAGCATAAGACACCAAAGTTTCCTCCTCCACTCCAACTCCACACACCACACTCTTATGGAAATTAATTCTCATGCCAGAAAGGATTTCAAAACATCTTAGTATCTGCTTTGTGAACACTATTTGATCCAAATCTGCCTCACAAAAAATTATGGAATCATCTGCAAATTGGAGATGGGAAATCACTACCTCATTTACTCCTACTTTTACCCATTTGATAATACCTTTCTCATAAGCTTTGTTCATTAAAATATTCAAACCTTCAGCTACTATGTTAAATAGGAAAGGAGATAGCGAATCACCTTGTCTGAGACCTCTCTGTGGTGAAAATTCCTCTATAGGTGAGCCATCCACTCCAACTCCACACACCACACTCTTATGGAAATTAATTCTCATGCCAGAAAGGATTTCAAAACATCTTAATATCTGCTTTGTGAACACTATTTGATCCAAATCTGCCTCACAAAAAATTATGGAATCATCCGCAAATTGGAGATAGGAAATCACTTACCTCATTTACTCCTACTTTTACCCCTTTGATAATATCTTTCTCATAAGCTTTGTTCATTAAAATATTCAAACCTTCAGCCACTATGTTAAATAGGAAAGGAGATAGTGAATCACCTTGTCTGAGACCTCTCTGTGGTGAAAATTCCTCTGTAGGTGACCTCTCTGGGTATCCTTCATCCAGGATACCCACTTAGATCCAAACCCAAAATTATAAAGCATAGATACCAAGAATTCCCAATTAATAGAATCATACGCTTTCTCAAAACAAGTTTGATAATAACATCTTTTCTTCTGGAGTTTTTCCATCCATCTACTATTTCATTAGC
Organism: Camellia lanceoleosa; assembly: GCA_025200525.1. Lineage (NCBI taxonomy): Eukaryota > Viridiplantae > Streptophyta > Magnoliopsida > Ericales > Theaceae > Camellia > Camellia lanceoleosa. The sequence continues at coordinate 191,918,741 of CM045760.1, read as the reverse complement.
AATAAACACTCCATCCAATACACTTCTCCGCCCCAAGAAAGCAAATTGTGTTTCATCAATAACTGAAGGAAGAACTCTCTTTAGTCTAAGAGCCAGAACTTTAGAGAGAATCTTGTATAAACTACCCACCAAGCTAGTGGGCCTAAAATTTGACAACCCAATGGGATTATCAGTCTTAGGAATAGAAGTGATAAATGAACTGTTAATTCCATAAGAAAGCTTGCTACTAGCATGGAAATCCGTCAAAAACTGCAAGACCTCCTGATGAACTAACTTCCAACATTTTTGGAAAAATAGAAGATTAAAACCATCAGGGCCTAGAGCCTTATTGCCATTACACTCCTTAACAGTTGCCCTAACTTCAGCTTCAGAGAAAACAGCTTCAAGATCATGATATACAGAACTTTCTTGAACTGATTTAAAGACACCTCCTAGAGCTGGTCTTCTTGCCCAACTTTCAGAGTACAACCTCTTAAAGTGTTGTAACACCCCATACCTTTCCTTAGTTGGCTTCTTAATCACCTCTCTTTCATCTGTGATGGAATTAATTGAATTTCTACTCCTTTTGCTGCTAGCCATAATATGAAAGAACTTTGTATTCTTATCTCCATTAATGGTCCAATTTACTCTAGATTTCTGTTGCCATAACCATTCTACCATTTTACTAAGCTTCCAAACTTCACCCCTCACTTCTCTTCTTCTAGCCTTCTCAGCCACAACTAGAACTTTATTGCCAAGAAGTCCAGTTCAACCAACTCCTTCTTAGTCTTCTTGAGTTTTGTTACTAAATTCCCAAAAACTTCAAAATTCCATTTTTTCAGCTCCACCTTCAGCATTTTCAGCTTCTAGAACAACACATACCCTGCTTTCCCAATAATCTTAGAATCATGCCAAACTTATACCATAAATGAGAGAAAAGCTTGGATGACTAGACCAAGCATTAATAAACCTGAAAGGCTTAGGCCCCCAGTCCCTTTCATCATCCATAAGCAATATAGGACAATGATCAGAAAACAACCTAGGAAGACCCCACTCTTTGAAATTAAATTTCAGTAGCCATTCCGGATTAAGCAAAAATCTATCAATTCTACTTCATTTTTCCTCATCTTGGGCATTACACCATGTGAACTTCCTGTAATAACCCGACCTCCGATTAATGCTAATTTATGATTAATTATGCTTAACAGTAATTTAGAAGGAATCCGGAAGTAATTTGCATAAGTATTGCATTATCTTTGTGTTTCTATCTGTTTGTCATAAAATGATCTGTTCATGTTGCGACTTTGAACTGCGAATTGAAAGCCTCATCGGCGCTCGATTCCGAAATTGATTAATGATTTATGTTAGTTAGATTTTATGTGATTTTATGGTAGGTTTAATTAAAATTTGATTTGGTACGATTAAACTCGATTAAATAATGTTGAATTATATGAGTTGCTTTAATTACCAACTTGCCATTGAGTGGCCATTTCCATATACTTGTTAGGGACTCAATTAGCACATTCTTTACATTTATTTCCTCAGCCATTTGTGAGACCAAAAACGTAGGAGAGAGAGAGGGTGAGGTAAGAATTTGAGTTCAACAAGAGTTTTGGCTTGGAACCTTAGGAGATTTGAGGAGGCTTTGCAAATTTGAGCTCCTAGACTTGGAATTCAAGATTTAAGGTAGGAGACTTCCCTTTCAATTGTACATTTAAGATTAATTCTTGCATGGTTCATGGAAGATTAGAGTTTAAAGTCTAGAATTGGGTTAAAATGTTGAATTGGGTAATAATCCATGCATGCATGTTCATATCATAACATTTTGAAGTGTTTTCATGGAAATTCTTGCATGTAAGACCATATTCTAGTTATAGTCCATGAGTTCATCATGATTTTGAGTTTAATCTTACATTTGGTTACATTTTTGGAGCATTGAATTCAAATGAACACTTGCATGTTTTGTTCTTTAATATTTCTTGGAAGTTTGTTTGAATTGTGTTCAATTGACTCACCTTTGCACCTTGATTCTACAAATTGGTCTTTGAAACATCTTAGACTATGAGTTTACTAGTGTTTTTCCAGAAAATGGGCCCAAGAGGTTGAGTTTTTAGGTGTTGAATGCTTGGTTTGAGCTTGGGAGGCAAATCTGAAAATTCCAGAATTTGGCTTCCTCGCTCGAGCGAAGGATTCCATGCTCGAGTGACCATCGTTTGTTCAGAGCTCCACTCGAGCGAAGGAATGGTCGCTCGAGCATAAATTGCATGCTCTCAGGTTTTTGGTGCACGCAAACGCACACTCGAGCGACGAGACCTACGCTCGAGCGAAGGGTGTGTCTCACGCTCAAGCGAGCATCAAGCGGGCATCGAGCGTAAAAATTCAACAACCAATACTTTTGCATTTTACAAACCGCTTGAGCGAAGGAGTTTATGCTCGAGCGACCCCTCTGTTTTGACAAGCTCGCTCGAGCGAAGGAAGCTACGCTCAAGCGGGACTCCTGTTTTCAATAAATTTTGAAAAATGTTTTCCACGGCATCTTTGCATCCTCATTCCATCCTAAGCATTCCTAGGCCATGTTTAAAACTCTATAGTGAGGATTTAAGGTTAGAAACACATTAAGAACCAACGACGTAAGTTTTGTGTGATTAGAATGTGTGTTTCAAGTGTGTGTCCGTTATGTGTTATGTAGGTCACGTGCCGTGTGTCGTGTGATCAATCTGCTCCGTCTGTCTGTTTCAAGGCCAACAGTGAGTAACAATTTAGTAAAGTTATGTTCAACTGTATCTATTTTCTGTGTGATAAAACGAGATCTGTTTTCCGAAATGATATGTTCTATACAATGAATGATTGTTCAATTTCTAACATGTATTCGTGACATCCTTAGCATCATGTGATATATGTTGGCTGTTACCCGGTATCAGAGGTTCTTTTATGGAACTTATTTCTGTCGAACTCATATCTGCATCGGAGGCCTTGTCATGGGGCTCGGCTTACGTTACATTACGGATCCGGAGGTTCTTTTATGGAACTGGTTACTCGTAACCTCACGCGTATGCTTACGCTACCGATACGCTACGCTACATTAATGCTGATGGATGTATCACGTAATCTTAATCATGACTTATGATTTCTGTCTATATATATGATCTGGACAAATGATGAATTTGATACAACTCTGAATTGTGATTTCTAAATCAGTACGAACTCATTCATTGAAACCCTTTACTCTATTATTATTCACTGGGCTTTCGCTCACAGTTTATATTATGTATGTAGGTGAGACGGCACATAACCAGGGCCAGAGTTGACGGCCTTCTGTTCTATTTTTGTCAGCCAACCGTTGTGCCTCTCGAGGAGGTTTCGATCAAAGCCTAATGCCATGGCTGTTTGTTTTTGTTTTCATGCTAGTCTTTGTGTATACTCTGTAAGTCAGGTCTTGGGTAGTACATTTTGTAAATATTATGTATCTGGACTGGCATGTTTATGTATGTATATAAATAAGTTTTGAAATGCTCTGTCTAATGTACGTTATCATAGCTCATTGGAGCTTGTCTATTTTGTATTATTGCTTCCGCAGCCCCTTATTATTTGCTAATCTCTTCAGAGGCCTTTGGTAATCCACGGATTACTGGTCGGTTACGATGCTAAACCTACAGGGGCGGGTTTGGGTCGTGACACTTCCTGCCTAACAGAGGTAGATCATTCAACTCACAATTCTCAATGAAAGAGTTTAAATCTATTATCCTTTTATCTTTTCTGGAACAACCCATACTCTCACCAATATTTCTAATCTCATTTAAGTCTCCCCCCAAACACCATGGCTTTGGGAACTCAGATTTCAGTTTGAGTAAGGTGTCCCAAAATTAACATCTATTACTCACCTCATTTGGTACATACACATTCAAAATAGAATAATCAAAGGTATTCAACAATTTACCTAATATGAGAATAAATCTTATGTTACAATAACAATCCACCATCCTAAAAACATCTGGGTCCCATATGCAAAGAAGACCCCTAGTAGATCCATCAGAACCCACCACCATAAAATCCATGTTTCTCTTTCCCCACAAAGCTTTTACCTCATTCTCAAAAATAGAAACCTTCTTTGTCTCTAACTTTCCCAATCCTCTAACATTCCAAGACATTAACTTCACAATTAAACAATTATAACACCAAAATTCAGCCCTAGATAAATACCAAACCCCTATTCTTTCCTCTTCTCCTTCCTTCTTGCTCTGTCAACTAACTTCAGATCCACCATCTTTTCCAGAGTTTCAGACTCTTTGCCTTTGTAATTGATGCCCAGGATTTTCCCCAACTGTATGTTAGTTTGTGTCTCACTAAGAATGTGATTCAAGTTGCTAGAACTACCTTTAGTTGAAGTAGAAAGAGGGCACATTTAGGAGTGGGCTTGCTTGATGATGCCCCTTTATGACCATACATATGAGCAAGATAAGAATACCTAGAAACCTCAGCGAGGGATTGAGTTGCATAAGAAAATCTTACCATTCTTTTACCTTTTTTTTTTTTTTTGACTTCAGCCATTAGTAATGCTATCATTACAACCATTTGGTTTTGTTTGCCCTTTATACAAACTGGGCCTTGTAGATGCCCAATTAGGATTAGTATTGGGGTTTGAATTTGGCCCCCTCACCACAATACCTAATTTGTTATTCTCCACTGGCTTGTGAAAATAGCCCAAGTTAACTTTCAAGCTAATACCATGCCTATGACTAGCCGACCCACCTAGACATTGAATAAAACCGGGTGTAGCTAGCTGCTCATTAACACTTAGATTATCATCATTAGCCTCTAGGTTGCCCTCTGCCACCGCTCTCTGTAACAACCCGAAAATTTAAATTGTTCCTTAAATTTTATATTATTATTCAAAATTATTTTCTAAGTATTATGATATTTTTATTATATTTTTTCTATATTTTCCTAGACCAAAATATACTTAAATACATCATTTTCTATACAACAAACAAACGATACGTGCCCCTCAAGACTGCTTGCTGCCTACGCCTCCTTTACTAGCTACCTATCAGCAGCATCATCATCACCAAACTCCCTTATTCTCTCTCTCTCTCTCTCTCTCTCTCTCTGCTCTCTGGCGTCCAAGTTTTATATATAAAACTTTGAGTTTAGTTTGGAGCATCTAGTGGGTCACAATGAACGAAAGGTAAAAGTTGAAATTAATATTAAGGTGAGTTATATTATACATTGAGTTATCATAATATATTTTACGTATATTTTGAGTTATCATAATTTATTTTACATAAGTTGTGTTTTATAAATTATAATAGTATTTTTAATTATGTTATTTATTTTATGAACCTTATTTTATATACTAAGGAAAACTCATGGATATAGCTGTTTATTAAAATGTGTTTTGAGTAATTATTTTATAAGTATTACCACGGAAGTCCTATGCTTTGGGAGGCTTAAATAACCATTGGCCCTCTGATTAGTCACGTTGTGACTCTCTGTTTGTCATGGATCCACTGACACTATGATTTTTGGTGTGTAGTAAAGTGCTGTATGGAGCTAATTGCTACACTATTGTGGGACCCACCTCTAGAGTTCGTACAAGCCATCTCTTGAGTCTATACATATGTTCTGTTATGTACTTTGGTTATGATTTCTGGTTTGGAGCAAAGTGTCGTATGGAGCTAAGTGCTACACTATGGTGAGAGCTACTTCTAGAGTTCGTACGAGCCACCTCTTGAGTCCATACATCTGTTCGGTTCCATTCTATACCGTGGTTATGCTTATTTTGTTATATGGTTTCTGTATTATATGTCAAATGATTTCCGTATTATATATTCTGCATTTTAACATCAAGCTTTGTTTAGCCAATAATTATCCATGGTGAATTTTATGCCGTTATGCTCTTAGTATAATATTTCTCACTCCGCCATGTGCTTATAGCTGTTTACCAATTTATAGGAAACAATGCAATTTAGAAGAGTCTTATATGCAGGACGGCGGAATAGACACATACAACACTTTCATGGTATTTTTATATATAAATATCGGCCTTTTTGATCAATAAATTTTGTTATAAAAATAGAAGCTCCAATGATTATTTTGGACCCTCACTTAAATATTTTTTCGCTTGCGTTTAGTAATTTGTTTAAGAATTGGCTGGAGGTAACTCCAGTTATTGGCCATCACGATGCTTAACCCTTGGGTACGGAGAGTAGGTCACAACAATCTCCATACGCTCCTCAACCACCAAGTTGTCCCCCACGCCACTTTCAGTCTCCTCTACAACAATGTCCACCTGATTGTTTGTCAGAACATCGTCAACTTCTTTATTTTCCACGGCCAAATTAACATCAGGTTGATCACCAACACCCACCCTAATAGGTTCAGGCTGAACAACCTCGTTTGAGTTTCGATCCTCCCCCACCTCACTGGACATAATGTTACCACTGTCAACTAGAATAAGCAGTTGTTCTTTGCATACCAAAACTGAATGAAATCGGCCTTTGCATTCTAGATTAATGGTTTGATTTATAAACTCCATACAACCCGTTGCAACTCGAATTATTCCATAACTAAAGAACTGTGGTTGACTGATATTCCTATCCAAAATAAGAACACTGCCCCAGATACTACCAATCTTATTGAAGGTGTTTCTATTCTACATACTCAGAGAGACACCATAACACTTGAGCCACAGACACCTCTCTTGCTCTACATATACTCCTGGTTCCCAAAGTTTGATAGATTCGCACCATTCCTTGAGCCATTATTTGATTGACAAGAACTATGACAACATATCCTCTTTTGACGAGAAAGTCAACACAGCAGTCCTGTCACCCCCATTTCTAACCAACACATACCCCAATCATGTCTCTTTAAGCACCATTGCAATACCATGCATCGAAAACTCTGATTTGAACTTCAACAACATACTATCATACAACCAGCCATGCCCTTCTTCATTTACCTGAATTATAGATTCTTTTTTACCCACCGGAACCTTAACGCCTGCTTTTACCACATCAGCAAATGATCTTTGAGAACCATAGTGATCTCGATCATACCTTCCCTTAACGACCTTCTCTCCGCTACTCCCTTCAAACTGGTTTCTTTTCACTGATCTATTTTCGATTCGGCCATATTCTGCCATTTTGACTTTAAGTTCTATATCCACCACCCACAAACCATTGGCTTTCTGGACAACCACGTTTGCCGTCACTGAACAATCAAATCTAATAAAACCAAATCGAGTATTGGTAGTTTTCCTTCTCTTCTGAGGTATAAAAACATCCTTCACTATACCAAACTTGGTGAATAGATGGAACAATGATTTCGGATCCATAGTGGAAGGTATGTTATCCACAAAAACAGAGACTAAACCCTTATTTCCCTCTGTACTCCAAACTTCACTTCTTTTCCTTTACTTCACTACTGGTATCCACCCTCCGTTCTCCATCGTAGCTCTCCATATTAATTGCTAAAGCAAGTTTCAAGGGTTGAATAATGTTGCATATAATCTTATTTTTTAGGAGGTAATGAATGAAATTAAATGTGACATTTTTCTTTAAAGATTTAGGATCAATCATGTTATTATTTGTTGTGATCAACAGTATCGCTATATCTACACAATTTGTTCGACTTGAATGCACACAATTAAAACTCTGACCGTTAAGAATTTTCAGAGTCTCAATTGTATAAATTCAGAAGAAACAAATTAGATGGATGGGTCATTAATTTTTGACTAAATTACGATTGGTGAACTTAATAAAACTAAAAACTAAAAGAGGCAGATTTCAATAAAATACGATTCCAAATTTTATTTCGTAGAGTTATCCGTTCATAATAATGTGATTGGTTCGTTTTGTAGTTCCTTTAAGCGTACATAATCTATAAAAATATCAAACAGATTTGATAATAACTAATATATCACTCATACTATGCACGGGGATAAAATAATATATTATTTAATAAATATAAGATAATTATATTTAATTTTTTTATATTATGTAAAATAAAAGTTAAATAGAAGTTAGTCAATCGGGATTTTCTTAATTCTTTCAAATTAAAAAAAAAAAAGTTTGAGATATTGATCATAAGACTTCTCACTAAAAATCTTATTTTGCTTATATAAATGGGAGTATAAGATTTATTTTATGTAAGTGAAACAATTCACTTTTTTCTTATTTTCTTAATATGAGATTATAAAATAAAAATTAAATGAAAACTAACCAATGCAGATTTTCTTAATTGTTTAAAAGTTAACAATTGTTTGGGCCAAAAGTTTATTTCGAATTAAGAAATCTTAGCCGTTTAATATTTAATTAGGTCAATTTTTAATTTATTTCGAATCAAACAAATTTAACCAATATATTTTGATAAAATCGCTAAAATCAAAGTTAAACCAGCGAATCAATCAAACTGAAAACAATTCACCCTATCGGCTAGGTCAAAGGACCAACCAACTTATACAAAAATTAATTAATTAAAACTTTTAAATTTTATTTTAATTTTAAAATTTAAACTGTCTTGAAGTGAAACATACACGATATTACAATATTAAATGGGAGCATAAAGTTTATATAGTGAAACAATTCATTTTTTTCCTCCTTTTCCTGATGTGAGATTATAAAATAAAAGTTAACAGTTGTTAGGACAGAAAGTTCATTTCTAATCAATCAATCTCAGTCGTTCAATTTTTAATAAAGTCAATCTTAGTTTATTTCAAATTAAACAAATCTAAGCAATATATTTTGATAAAACAGGTAAAATCGTGATTAAACCAGTTAATCAGTCAAACTGAAAATGATTTAGCCTAATCGGTAAGTCAAAAGACTAACCAATTTACAACAAAATTAATTAATTAAAACCTTTAAATTTTATTTTAAAATTTAAACCATCTTGAACTAAAACATGCACAATACTATAATATTAAATGAGAGTATAAGATTTAGTTTATATAAGTGAAACAACTCACTTTTTCTTCTTTTTTTTTCTCGATGTGGGATTGTAATTATTTTAAAGTTAAATATTATGAGAGTTTTAAAATCTTATACAAAATTATTTTTAAAATCAAAACGTCTACGTAGGATTATACAATAAAAGTTAAATAGAAACTAACCAATGGAGATTTTCTTAATTGTTTAAAATTAAGAAAAAAAAATGATATTGATTATAGGGCTTCTCACTAAAAATCTTTTTTTACTTATATGAATGGAAGCATAAGATTCACTTTATATAAATGAAAGAATTCACTTTTTCTTTCTTTTCTTGATGTGAGAGTGTAAAATAAAAGTTAAATGGATATGTATATTGGATTGCAGATTGAAATTGTGTTTACAAAAACACATACACATTGTACCTTTATATAACACGAGTGATATGGTAGGAGTATTATACATGTGTTTTTAAACATACAAACAAAAAAAATGTTAATAGGGCTTCTCAATAAAAATCTTCTTTTGCTTATATAAATGGAAGCATAAAATTCACTTTATATAAGTAAAACAATTCACTTTTTCATTTTTTTTCCCGATGTGAGATTATAAAATAAAATTTAAATGGAAGCTAACCAATGGGGATTTTCTTAATTGTTTCAAATTAAGAAATTTCAATAATTTATACAAATTGGGGCATAAGATTTATTTTATGTAAATAAAACAATTCACTTTTTTCTTTTCTTTTTCCCCCGATTTGGGATTGTAAAATAAAAGATAAATGCAAGCTAGCCAATGAGAATTTTTTTAATTGTTTTTAAAATCAAAACATTTATGTTGGATTGTACAATAAAAATTAAATGAAAGGTAACCAATGGAGATTTTTTTAATTGTTTAAAATTAAGAAAATCAAAAAAAAAATGGTATTGATTATAGAGTTTCTCAATAAAAATTTTCTTTTGTTTATATAAATAGGGGTATAAGATTCACTTTATATAAGTGAAATAATTTGCTTTTTCCTTCTTTTCCTGATGTGAGATTGTAAAATAAAAATTAAATAGATATGCACATTAGATTGCAGATTGAAACTATGTTTATAAAAGCACATTCACATAGCACGTATGTTGGGAGTATTGTACACGTGTTCTTAAACACACACACACACACACACACACACACACACACACAAAATGGTATTGATTATAGGATTTTTCACTAAATTTTTTCTTTTACTTATATAAATGGGAGCATAAAATTCACTTTATATAAGTGAAACAATTCACTTTTTCTTTCTTTTCTCAATGTGGGATTGTAAAATAAAAGTTAAATGGAAGATAACCATTGGGGGGTTTTTTTTTTTTTTAATGGTTTAAAATTAAGAAATTTCAATAATTTATATAAATTGGAGCATAAGATTTATTTTATGTAAATAAAACAATTCACTTTTTTCTTTTTTTTCTTTTTTTTCCCTATTTGGAACTGTAAAATAAAAGGTAAATGAAAGCTAGCCAATGCGAATTTTTTTAATTGTTTAAAATTAAGGAAATTCAATAATTTTAGAATGAGGATTTAGACCTTCTAGAAGGCTTCTCCTTTAAAACTCCATTTATAAGATTCATTTTATATAAGTGAAACAACTAATTTTTTTTCTTTTTCCGATGTGGGACTGTAACACTTTATATAAGTGAAACAACTTACTTTTTCTTACTTTTCTCGATGTGAGATTGTAATTATTTTAAAATTAAATATTATGAGAGTTTCAAAATCTCATACAAAATTATTTTTAAAATCAAAACTATGTGGGATTATAAAATAAAAGTTAAATGGAAGCAAGCCAATGAGGATTTTCTTAATTGTTTAGAATTAAGAAGAAAAAAAAAAAAGAGTATGAGATATTAATTATAGGGCTTCTCACTAAAAATCTCATTTTACTTATATAAATGAGAGCATAAGATTCACTTTATGTAAGTGAAACAATTCATTTTTTCTTTTCTTTTTTCTGATGTGAGATTGTAAAATAAAAGGTAAATGGAAGCTAGCCAACGGGAATTAGAGTGGCATGGTTTAGGTTGATGAATTTATCATACTCGATCATTTTGTAAACTCATATGCATATTAAAAAAGATAAATCAAATTCATTCTAAAGTCATATTCATATGATTTCAGTGTATTTATCTTTAATAAAAATATATGATCTATTTATAAAATTATATATATTGTTTATTTTTAAAAATTAAATATAATAATATTACGTGATTATAAATGATAGTCTCACTTAAAGTAAATCGGATTTTAATTTTGTTCAAAATGTTACTAATAAAAACTGAAAATAAATCAAAGTCAATCAACTGACCTCTTCTCTTCTCCGACATACGCCTTGTTACATTATCACCCACATGATCATAATCGTGGAATTAACTTGCATCATTGCATTTGGAGTAAAATATTATTTTAAAAATATAATTAATTATAGTCATGCAAGTAAGATGGACCTAATTGGGGGAGATGGGTGACGACTTCCAAATTTTGAAACCTTTTTATTATAATAATAAGGGTAAATTACACTGACACCCCTTGAGCTTTATGTTTATTATAGTTCTCCCCTTACCTTTTGGGAATTACATCTCTCTTCTTGAGGTTTAAAGTTTCATTATAGATTCCTCCCCTCAACAATTTAATTTTTTTAAATACCAAATTTGCCCTCACTAGGTAAATTACATTGACACCCCTCACATTTTAGAAATTACAATCCCCTTTCTAAGGTTTAAAGTAACATTACCAATTGCTTCATCAGTTAGTATTAGTTGGAAAAAAAATTCATTGAAAAAAAAAATTAATAGGAAAAAAAATTATTTGAAAAAAAATTGTTAGTAAAATTTTTAAATTTATGTTTGACATGGCTAGGCCCATAAAGGCCACAGCCCACAACGAACAAACCCAAGTTCACCATTTGGACCCCATTGCATAACCCGGTTGGCAAAGTCCATGACAGCTGGAGGCCAACTGGACATGAAGGGCCAATGGCATTCAAACATATGGCAGGTGCAGGACAGGCCACATCAGCAGACAAAGATCTGCAAAGTTATTGCCACAACACATCACCATTAATGCAGTCCATCACAGCATTTATTGCGACAACACCCCTCAGTCGGAACGGCACCCCTTACCCTGAATAAGGTGAGCTACAGCACAGGCTGGAGGCGAGACGGGCACGTCGGAAGGGACAGTGAAATGATTACCAAAGGATATAAGCAAGTATCGAAGACAAGAAGAAGGTTAAGCTTTTCTATCTCCACTCTCTCTTTACATACTGCATCTCCTTTCTTACTTGCTAACTTGCTCATCGGAGGGTTCGCCGGGGGACTACCTCGTTCCCCACTGAACTTGCTTGCAGGTCATCTAGCAAGCTCCGCCTCCCAAACGTGGGCTCGAGGAGCCTGGATCGGTCCAGCCCATTTACCGAGAACAAACTACATCATCAGTTGGCGCCATCTGTGGGAACCTTGGTTTGTCCGTGCGCCAGTTGTGTTCACTGTCGCCGAAGACCCTGTTCCAGTAACCTTTTCACCTCACCCGTCAAGTGTATGGTCACGACTAGATCCATGGCTTCCCACCATAATACTGCCGATCATCAAACCGACCCTCCCAATCCAAACAACCCACCACAATACTTCATCGAACTTACCAACAGCATCAACCACATGGCCGAGCAAAACCAGGCCTTCATAAATGCTCTGCTCTAGAGAAACCTCCACATTCCTCCACCGCCGCCTCCAGATATTCCACCCCATCCAGAACAAACTCCAAGCCATACTGTCCCACAACCCAATCCACCTAACTCGAGAGTTTTACAACCTCCTAACCCACACGTAAATCCACCACCTCCACCCCCCACGTTCGTCAGTCGTAACACCACCTCCTGAGGGAGAAGCCAGCAGCGTCCAACACCTACCTCCCTCGAGTGGCGACAACATTCCCCTTTGGGACGCTGAACTCCGAGCCATGAAGCTTCAGCTCCAAGGGGTTATGCAAAATATCCAGCATAAGCCTTCCACTACGGCAAACTCACCATTTGTCGCCTCCATCCGAGACAAACCCCTTCCCGCCAAATTCGAAATGCCCATCATCGACTCCTTCGACGGAACGACCGACCCCGTCGACCACCTGGAGACCTACCGCACCCTCATGATCCTCCATGCCTTCCCGGACGAAATCATGTGCCGGGCCTTTCCCGTGACTCTGAAAGGGTCGGCTCGGCTGTGGTTTAGCCAGCTACCACCAGACTCTGTCTCTACCTTTCAACATCTCAGTGACTCTTTCCTGAGCCATTTTATTGGAGCCCAGCGTCAGCGACGCCCGGCCACCCAACTCCTTAATATTCGTCAGACCGAGGAGGAATCACTGCGCAGCTTCGTCACTCGCTTCAACACCGAAGCCCTACAAGTTACAGAAAATGACGACAAGGTCATCCTCACAGCTTCCATGACCGGTCTGTGATCGTCTGATTTCCTTTTCTCCCTCTCTAAAAACCCCCCGACCTCAATGGCAGTCCTACTCTCCAAAGCCCAAAAATACATGAATGCCGAGGACTCACTAGCCGTTCGGCAGGATCCAACAGCTAAAAACCCGACCCCAAGAGAAAAGAGAAAAGACTTAGAACCCAAAAACGCCCAGTATCATAGCCAAACACCCCACTATACAAACCGACCCCCTCGTGCAGACCGGATAGCACCAGTCCGACCGCCCGGTCGGTTCGAGCGATATACACCCCTCAATTCTCCCATGGAACATGTCCTCAATCAGATCCAACGGGACTACCCCCTCAAATGGCCTCCCCCTCTGCGGAACCCTTCCAACTGGAAAGACCAGTCCAAATAGTGCCGTTTCCATCAAGACCATGGCCATAACACTGATGACTGCATCAACCTCAAGGATCAGGTGAAGACCCTCATTCGCCAAGGGCGCCTAAGCCGGTTCACCGACACCCGCCCTCAGCAAAGGCAAAGAACCGAACCCCACAGAGACAATCGCCGGCACACCCCACCGCGGCGGCCCGCTCAACCAAATCAAGGCCATGATCGACCTCCACAACAGCCTCGGCCACAAGGTAACCCACCCCCGCCTGTTGGTGAAATCAGAGTTATTTCAGGTGGACTTGCCTGCGGGGGACCATCCCGTTCGGCTCAGAGGGCGGAACTGAGAAAAATACGGCAGGGCTCAGACAAGGCAGTCGCTACTGTAGACCGACCTTCCAAACAGCCCAAACAGTGGACAGAGCCCATCACCTTTACGGACGCCGACTGTACAGGCATCCGTTACCCACATGATGACCCCCTTGTCATTTCGGCCATCCTCTCCAATTACAAGGTCAGACGAGTTCTCATCGACAACGGCAGCTCTTCAGACATCATCTTCCTCAACTGCTTCCGCCAGCTCAGGATTGGGGAAGAAAGCTTGTCTCCACTCCAAACCCCCCCTGGTCAGCTTCATTGGCAACCGTGTGACCTCCATTGGTTCCATTGACCTTCCCATCACCATCGGCGAATACCCACGGCAGGCCACGAAGTTGCTCACCTTCCTTGTGGTCGATTGCCCATCTGCCTACAACATCATCCTTGGCCGCATCGCCCTAAACGCTCTCCAAGCCATCACATCCACCTATCATCTTGCCCTCAAGTTTCCCACCGATCTCGGGGTCGGAACAGTCAGAGGAGAGTAGACCGTGGCCAGGGAGTATTATGTTGCTTCACTTAAAGAAGTCAAGCTGAAGGAGGCAATGATCATCGAAGGACTTAACGTCCGGGATGAGGACGAGCTGGTTAGGGGAGAACCAGTGGAGGAGCTCGTTGAGGTCCCTATTGACCCCACCAACCCACTGAAAACTGCTAAGATCGGCAGCCAATTACCTCCCCAAGCGAAATCCGATCTTACTGCCCTTTTGACCGAACACAATGACGTCTTTGCTTGGACCCATTCAAACATGCCAAGCATTGACCCCACCTTCATAACTCACCGCCTCAGCATCGAACCTCATTTCCGACCTTACAGACAAAGGCAGCGTATTTTCCACCCAGAGCACAATAATCTCATAGCCGCAGAAGTTGACAAACTCCTTGAGGCCCAATTCATCCAAAATGTGGATTATCCTAAGTGGCTGTCCAATGTGGTTTTGGTCCGCAAGAATAATGGCAAGTGGCGACTCTGCGTTGATTACTCTGACCTGAACCGAGCTTGCCCCAAGGATAGCTATCCACTTCTCCGCATAGATCTGCTGGTCGACGCCACGGCCGGTCACCAAATGCTCAGCTTCATGGATGCTTTCTCCGGGTACAACCAAATCATGATGCACTCAACCGATCGGGAACACACATCCTTCATCACCGACCGAGGTACATACCACTACTGTGTAATGCCGTTCGGACTAAAGAATGCTGGGGCCACTTACCAACGGTTAGTCAATGTCGTTTTCCACCATCAGATCGGTCGGAACATGGAAGTGTATGTGGACGACATGCTAGTCAAGAGCAAACTCTCCACTGACCATTTGACCGACCTACGAGAGACCTTTACCACCCTTCGCAAGTATCAGATGAAGCTCAACCCAGAGAAGTGCGCTTTTGGCGTAGGATCTGGAAAGTTCTTGGGGTTTATGGTCAGTCAACGCGGCATTGAGGCCAACCCTGAAAAGATCAAGGCCCTGATTAAGATGCAGTCACCCAAAACTGTTAAAGAAGTTCAAAGACTCACCGGCAGAGTGGCGGCCCTCAACCGCTTCATTTCCCGCGCAACAGATAAGTGCTTACCATTTTTCAAAGTTCTTTGGCAAACTTTTGAATGGACAGCTAAATCCGAAAAGGCTTTTTAGCAGTTAAAGCAATGCATGGCCAATCCCCCCATTCTTTCACAAGCAATTACGGGCGAGCCCCTCTTCCTCTATTTAGTAGTATCGACCACCGCTGTCAGTGCAGCTCTTATCAGGGAAGACGGCTCGGTCCAACGGCCGGTCTACTACATCAATCGAGCTCTCAGGGGAGCAGAGCAAAATTACCCACTGCTAGAAAAGTTGTCCCTGGCCTTGGTCACCGCCTCCAGACGACTTCGTCCTTACTTCCAGGCCCATTCCATAGTGGTCCTCACCGACCAGCCCCTGAGGAAGGTCATGCAACAACCAGAGCTCTCTGGCCGACTTATGCAATGGTTAGTGGAACTTAGCCAGTTTGACATCTTCTACCGCCCTCGCACAGCAATCAAGGGACAGGCCATCGCCGACTTCATCCTGGAATTCATCAACCCCACCCCAACCACCACCTCCCCATCCCTACCAACTCCCACCGAACCAGAAGACCCCCATTCTTGGATTCTCAACATCGACGGGTCATCCCGGAGGGAAGGTAGTGGGGCTGGCCTCATCCTCACTTCCCTTGAAGGTGGTTATTTCAAATGCGCTCTCCGTCTCTTGTTTAAGGCCAGCAACAATGAGGCCGAATATGAAGCATTGATAGCAGGACTCCGCCTGGCCAAGGATATTGGTGTCAGCCATCTCCAAGTGTTCAGTGACTCCCAACTCATTGTTGGTCAGATTACGGGGGAATTCGATGCCAAGGATGGCACAATGCGGGCTTACAGGGACATGGCGCTCCCCCTCGTTCGCCTTTTTAACACTTTCCAGATCAAGCACATACCCCGCGCGAAAAACTCCAAAGCAGATGAGATGGCTCAGTTGGCCTCTGTAGATCAGTCCGACCTCAGCCACAGAGTCCGCCTTGAATACCTGACTCATCCGGCCATCTCACCCGACCCGCACGAGGTGCAATTCCTCCAATATGAACCCATTCCCTGGGCATCCGACATCATCCAATTTTTGACAATAGACAAACTCCCAGATGACCAACAGCAGGCCGCCAAGGTCAGGGCTCGATCGTCTAACTACATCCTGGTCGATGGCGTCTTGTATAAACGTGGTTTTTCACGATCATATCTGCGATGCCTCAACTCAACTCAAGCAACCTATGTAATGCAAGAAATCCATGAGGGCATTTGTGGCAATCATTCGGGCAGCAGGTCTTTGGCCCACAAAATACTCCGTACTGGTTATTTCTGGCCGACCCTCAATCAAGATGCCACTGATTTTGTCCTTAAATGCGATAAGTGCCAGCGCTTTGCCAACATCTCCCATGCTCCTCCCACTGAACTGATTACGCTCTGCAGCCCGTACCCGTTCGCCAAATGGGGGATCGACCTAATTGGTCCACTTCCCGTCGGCCGAGGCCAGACCAAGTTCGCGATTGTTGCCATTGATTATTTCACCAAGTGGGTCGAGGCAGAACCTCTTGCTACCATCACCGAACGGAACACAACCAAGTTCGTTTGGCAGTCAATTGTTTACAGGTTTGGCATCCCTCAGGCCATCGTGTCCGACAACAGCAAACAATTCGACAACTCCAGATACAGAAAGTTCTGTGCAGACCTCCAAATCCGACCATGTTTCTCCTCCCTCGGTCATCCCCAAGCTAATGGCCAGGTTGAGGTCACCAATCGTTCTCTTCTGAAGATCATCAAGACTAAGCTGGAAGCTGCTAAAGGACTTTGGGCCGAGGAACTACCAAATGTACTCTGGGCCTACCGAACTACAGCTCGAACTCCCACTGGGGAAACCCCTTTCCGCCTAACATACGGCGCTGAGGCGGTTATTCCAGTGGAAGTCGGTCTGCCGACCCCCAGAGTTTTACACCCAGATCCAGCGCTCACTGACGAGCTCCGCCGAGCGGACCTAGACCTCATTGAAGAACTTAGGGAGACCACTGCAGTCAGACTAGCCTCATACCAACAAAAAATGAGAACGCATTACAACCACAAGGTCTGACCAAGGGAGTTTGCTGTTGGGGACCTAGTGTTGAAAGAAGCAACCCTTGCCACCAAGAATCCGACTGAGGGTAAATTGGCAGCCAAATATGAGGGACCTTATGTTGTGAAAGCCAGACCACGTCCAGACACTTACCGGCTTCAGGATCCGGAAGGACGAGACCTCCCACACCCCTGGAACGCCGAACACTTGAAACGTTATTTTCAATAAACTACTGCTTTTGAGTTGCTCAGTTATTGTATTTTTTTTTCGAGAAGTTACACGCTTAAACATTCCTGTCATCCTTTTGTGCAATGTAATTTATTGACATTTATATCTCTCAGTCATATATATGGTGTCTCAATGACGTTTCACTTCAAAAGCCTCGGCCAGACCGAGCACTTCCAAAGCCTCAGCCAGACTGAGCGCTTCAAAAGCCTCGGCCAGACCGAGCACTTCCAAAGCCTCAGCCAGACTGAGTGCCTCAAAAGCCTCGGCCAGATCGAGCACTTCCAAAGCCTCAGCCAGACTGAGCACTTCAAAAGCCTCGGCCAGACCGAGCACTTCCAAAGCCTCAGCCAGACCGAGCACTTCCAAAGCCTCAGCCAGACTGAGCACTTCAAAAGCCTCAGCCAGACTGAGCACTTCAAAAGCCTTAGCCAGACTGAGCACTTCAAAAGCCTCAGCCAGATTGAGCACTTCCAAAGTCTCAGTCAGACTGAGCACCATGATCACCTTAACCAAACGGAATGCCATCATTGTGATGATTTTAAAAACTCCACAAGACATGAGCAAGACACATAGTTGTAGCAATCAAGATACACATTTATAATTAAGCGACACGCTTAAATGAGCTAAATCTTTCAAACATTTCATGTGAGGCATTATGAACTTACAACCTCAAAACTTCCAAATACATACATGCGTGCAAGCCTCAAGCTTCAATTTACCCTTAGTAGCACACTTAGTCACAATTTGAGGTCAACATTTTTATACCACCCCTTGCTTAGTTAAACCCCCAGAGACTTCCTTGCACTTTTTCTTCACCAGTCAGATTACTTCCTCAATAGCACGACGAACACCAACACACAACTCCATCACAAGTTCAATACTCCAACTCTGATCTACGTTGAATTTTGAGGTGCTTTACATTATTACCAATTCAGTTTCACTGTACAAAGCGGAATTTCTAACTTAACTCTATATTATTACGAATTCAATTTCATTCTGCATTTAGGCGTCCCTAGCCTTACTTAGCTATTATTACCAGTTTCTATCACTAGTCTTCATTTATTTCAGACATGGGTAAACATACTCAATTGCGAAATAAAATTGAAATTTCATTTATTCAAAAATATGTACATCAGTCCACTACAGTACTTCAAAAAAAAAAAAAGGGGAGACAAGAGATACAATGTGTATACAAAAACAAAACAAAAACTCTTCAATGCACACATCTTCACTTCACTCCTCTTCATCACTGGAGACAAGGTTTGCCTCTTCAATTCCTTCATCCAGGCGGGTCTGGGCCACGTCATCCTCCCCAATCGTAACACTACTCAGGTCAAGCTCTGGGAATAGCTCCTCCGCCCTACGTTTGAACATTTTCCATCCGCTGTCCCAGTACTCAGCCATTTCGTGTTTGTAGAAGTCTGACTGCTGGAAACTCTCAATGACTTCAGACTCAGTCCTCCCCCCAATAGTCGTCCTTGATGGCCCAGCCCCCTCAGTTTCCTCCCTAGCTAAGCTGATGGCGACTGCGACATCAACCGCCATCTGAAATTCAGGCGATCCTTTAAATTGGTTAACTGCTGTAATGTACAAATCGGGGTAGGCCGCCCTTTCAGAGGCTGCCTTCGCCTTTTCTTCATCCAGCTCTTTCTGAAGGATCGCCTTCTCAGAGGCGGCCTTGGCCCTCTCAGCCTCCAACTCCTTCTGTAGAGCCTCCCTTTTAGCAATCGCTCTTCCTCTCTCCACCTCCAACTCTTTACGTAGGCTCTCCCTCTGCTCCTTTGCTTTGGCTCGCTCGCCCTCCAACTCCTTTTGCAGAGCGTCAACTTTCACATCTGCCTCATCTTTTTGCCTGACTAGCTCTTCATTGTTGTTCATCGCCTCTTCATGGCGTTCAACTGCGACTGCGCAAGCTTTCTGGGCCTCATCCACCTTCTTCTGCTCGCCAGCCAGCTGGAACTCGAGCAACACAACTTGGCGGCGTGCGCTCTCCAGCTCCATCCTGGCCACTTGCAGATCGGCATAAGCACTCTCCCAGCTTGCCTTCTCCTCCTTCAATTTTGTAAGTTGAGACTTAGCCTCCTCTGCCTTTAATTTGGCAGCCCCCGCCTTCCTCAGAAGGGCCCCTGCCAAGGTGGTTACCTCCATTTGGGCAGAGCATAACCCCCTCAGCAGGTCAGCCTCACTAAACTTAGACGCCGAGCGCAGAGCTACCTCCTCCACGATCTTTACAGTGGTTCGCTCACTGGCTGGGCCTTCCTCTCCCTCCAACCGTCCGGCCACCGCACGAGCATGATAGATTGCGGTGGTCAGACCGACTCCTCCTTCCTGGGGTACAGGGCCCCTTTGGGTCTGTTCCCTCTCACTTGGTTCAGCATCAGTCACCCCAACTCCTCCTTGTCCTGCTGGGGCCATCTCCACAACCTCCAGCGCTGGGATGAGCCCCACCACTTCTGGGGTATCCTTAGCCGCAGGGGTCTCCACCCCAGCCGGAACAACCTTAGCTTTCTTGGACCCAGGCTCATCTGCAGCCTCCTCAGGGGCACTTTTTTTTTTCTTCTTCTTCTTCAGAGCCTCACTCTCCCTCTTCGCCTGTTCTTTCACAGGATCAACTGGGGGTGGTCGGGGCTCGAAACTGCCTAAGTCCTTACCCCCCAATGGCCTTGGGCGCGGTCGGATCCTCTCCCGCGCGATCGGTTGACGTGGTCGGTCTCCTTGAGCTTCTTTAAACTCTGTGGCCCTGGCCAGTATGGCCCTATCTTCAGCCTCCTGTGCTTTTCTCCTTGCCTCCAACTCCGCTCGGTCGAGATCTCCACTACTTGGCCTTGGGCCCAACCCTGCCTCAAACAAAGCTGATGGCTGCACGAGTTCATCCCACCTGGTCCCTTCCTTCTCCTTCCAGGCCTTCACTTTCCTTATCCTTTCCTCTGTTTCTGCCCCTAACTTTAGCTCCGTAGAGCGTGTGGGTACCTTCCACATCGTACGCACCCCAGCTCCTCCAACGGTGGACACATAGAACCACCTGGGTCTCCAGCCCTTGATCGATGTTGGCAACCCCGCCACCAAACCCTTCCCTGCCGCCGCCTGCAGGGTGACCCAAGTCTCCTGCTGCCCTGCGGCCTTGTAGCAGCCAAAGAACTCATCCACTGTCATGGCCTGCCCCCCATTCGCCTTTGGTCAGGCACTTGCGCAAGCTAGCACGATCTTCCAAGCATTGGGCATCAGTTGCCCTGGTGCTACCTCTAAACGGTTAAGCACGTCCACCACTATTTGTGGTAGTGGCAACCTCAGTCTACCCTTTAGCGCTTCCTCATAGAGGGAAAACTCTCTTGCCCTGGCGTCAGACGGCCTTTCCGTCGATGTCGGCAGCGATAACTTCACCTCCGCAGGGATCTGGTACTTTTCACGGATCACCTCCAACTCCGCCGCCGTAATCGTGGACTTGTCAGCCTTCGTGTGCCAGTGGTCTGGTTCTACCTGGCTGATTGGCTTTAGCGCTGCTATTATGGTGGAACCATGGGGTCGCACCACCGGCTCCCCCACCTTCTCTGACCTATATTGCGCCGCTAGCTCCTCAGCATCGTCGTCTCCAAGGGGGTCTACCCTCACATTCACAGCTCCTTCTTGTGCCATTTCTAGGGTATGTTTACGAATCGCTTCTGATGCAGAAGCAAGAAAATCGAAGAAATGTTGCAAAGGGGTATCGTGAGCGAAAAATGAAGTAAGACTTGGAATGTTTTGGTTTTTTGTAAACAAGTAAGTGAATCGCACAATGCCAAAAGCCAACGGTTTGCCTGTATTCCAAGGATTCAAATTAATTTTCGCCAGTTTGAAAACTTTTCAAATCATCCGCCAAAACTGTCTTTTCAACCCCATAATGACCTATCGTTTCATTTTTACTCTAACGCCTCACTTACCCCCCACGATAGCGCCACGTGTATGGCCGCGATGCACTGCCCCAACAACTTCCCCCGTCTTTTCCACTTCAAATCCTCATTTCACACGCCGCCTCTTGAGCCTTCGCCGCCTTCACGGCCCTCCCGCCTCATCCACGCCCCCTCGTGGTCGGCACTCTTTGCGGTCGGCCCTCCCACTCGGCACTCCTCGCGGTTAGCCCTCATCACGGTCGCCCTTCCTCCTCGTGGTCGGTACTCCTCCCACTCGGCACTCCTCACGGTCGGCACTCCCACTCGACTCCCCTTGGGGTTGGTACTCCCAGCGGTCGGCACTCCTCACGGTCGGCCCTCCCACTCGGCTCTCCTTGCGGTCGGCACTCCTCGCGGTCGGCCCTCCTACTCGGCTCCTCTCGCGGTCGGCCCTCCCACTCGGCTCCGCTCACGGTCGGCACTCCCTACGGTCGGTCCTCCTACTCGGCCCACCTCACGGTCGCCCCTCCCACTCGGCTCCTTCATGTCGAGACCCTTTTCCCGCCGTCCGCTAACTCGACTTCGACAAATGGGCACATCTTCCTCATTACTATTGCCTTCATTGGACTGAAGCTGCACTCGGGAATGAGGGACTACTGACATGGCTAGGCCGATAAAGGCCACAGCCCACAATGAACAAACCCAAGCCCACCATTTGGACCCCATTGCATAACCCGGTTGGCAAAGTCCATGACAGCTGGAGGCCAACTGGACATGAAGGGCCAATGGCATTCAGACATATGGCAGGTGCATGACAGGCCACATCAGCAGACAAAGATCTGTAAAGTTATTGCCACAACACATCACCATTAATGCAGCCCATCACAACATTTATTGCGACAACACCCCTCAGCCGGAACGGCGCCCCTTACCCAGAACAAGGTGAGCTACAGCACAGGCTGGTGGCGAGACGGGCACGTCGGAAGGGACAGTGAAATGATTACCAAAGGATATAAGCAAGCATCGAAGACAAGAAGAAGGTTAAGCTTTTCTATCTCCACTCTCTCTCTACATACTGCATTTCCTTTCTTACTTGCTAACTTGCTCGTCGGAGGGTTCGCCGGGGGACTACCCCATTCCCCACTGAACTTGCTTGCAGGTCATCTAGCAGGCTCCGCCTCCCAGACGTGGGCTCGAGGAGCCTGGATCGGTCCAGCCCATCTACCGAGAACAAACTACATCATCAATGTTTAAAAACCAACGTAAACTCATTTTTTAAATTTACGTTTTTTCCTCAAATTTACAAACTGAGACAACCATTTATAAACCTAAAAAATTATCAAACAAAATTTTATGACAATTTTTTAAAATTTTTTGTAAATATAAATTGAAAATTGAAAACAAAATGGTTACGAAACAAGTTTCAGATGGTAAAAATGTCGTAAAATTAACAAATAATTAAATAAGTTACCAACGTAAGAAATGACTTATCAAAAGATTTTTAGGCTATGTATGGTTTGATTTTTAGGATTTTTTTTAAAAAATTAAAAATTAATTTGGTTAAGAGATAAGAAATAAGAAATAATTATCATTTTTATATAATTTTTATCTTTTGAGTTGTTAGAAATAATTTTTTACAAATTAAATTGGAACAGCGATACGTATGTATACAACATGCCCAAAAGTTAAAATGATAATTATTTTTTACCCTTAAATGATAATTATTTTTTATTTTTTTATTTCTTAACCAAATTAATTTTTAATTTAAATTTTTTTAAAAAAAAAAAAAATCTAACCATACATAGCCTAAGAATATTTTGATAAGTCATTTCTTGCGTTGGTAACTTATTTAATTATTTGTTCATTTTACGACATTTTTACCATCTGAGGCCTGTTTGGTACCGTTTCGTTTTCAGTTTTTAATTTATATTTACAAAAATTTTAAAAACTGTCGTAAAAACTTGTTTGATAATTTTTTTGGTTTATAAATTATTGTCTCAGTTTGTAAATTTGAGAAAAAAACATAAATTCAAAAAATAAGTTTACATTGGTTTTTAAATAGAAATTTAAAAATTTTACTAACAAAATTTTTTTTCAATAAATTTTTTTTTCCAATGAATTTTTTTTTCCCAACTAATACTAACAGAGGGTGCAATTTGTAATGCTACTTTAAACCTTAGGGAGGGGATTGTAATTTCTAAAATGTGAGGGGTGTCAATGTAATTTACCCAGTGAGGGCAAAATTGGTATTTAAAAAAATTAAATTGCTGAGGGGGAGAATCTGCAATAAAACTTTAAACCTCAGGGAGGGAGATGTAATTTTCAAAAGGTGAGGGGGGAACTATAATAAATATAAACCTCAGGGGGTGTCAGTGTAATTTACCCTAATAATAATAACATTAATTATTAAAAAAAGCCTTTAAATTATATAAGTTGGCATTCGAATAGAGAGACATATTTTCACTATACAGTTTTGTGAACTATTAATCTAAACTATGATAAAAGCCTCTAACCTAATCTATCACAACCTAAACAATTTACTTTTTCTTTCTTTTCCCGATATGATATTATCAAATAAAAGTTAATCAATGGAAATTTTTTTAATTGTTTAAAATTAAGAAAATCAAGAAAATTACATTATCATTCATGTAGTCATAATTGTGGAATTAACTTGTATCATTACATTTGGAGTAAAATATTGTTTTAAAATATAATGAATTGTAGTCATGCAAACAAGATGGACCCAATTGGGGGAGATGGGTGATGAGCTCCAAATTTCGAAACCCTTTTATTATAATAATAATAATAACATTAATTATTAAAAAAAACCTTTAAATTATATAAGTTGGGCCTCCTATTAGAGAGATATATTTTCACCGTACAGTTTGGTGAACCATTAACCTAAACTAGTATTTTTAATTTGTGTAGATATTCTGTTTGTATTTTCAATTGAATTTTTTTTTAAATATTCTGTTGAATATGTTTTGTTGAAAAAGAGTTTTCAACTTGAATATATTTTTTGAATTGAAAAAAATAAATTTATTATTTATTTATATTTTTGGTTTTTAAATCTAACTCTAAAATAATAAATAAAAAAAATGATATATGCTAGTTGGTTTTTGTTTTCAAAAACAGATATAGATGTAACAATATAGAGGCATACAATCTTTACTATTGCTCGGTTCATGGTTTTGGTGGTTTGAATTGTTTTAATATTTTAAGAATCACAGATTATAATACTTTATGTGGATGAGGCATGTTGTGATCGTAATATGTGGATAAATCATGCAGTGATTGTAATATTATAAAGTTTCAAACTTTCTTTCTTTAGATAAGGTATGCAGTGATTATAATACTTTTTTCAGTCATTGACTGTAATACTTTTTTTTTTTTTTTGAGGAAGTGTATAAGTTGAATTATGTTAAAAATTTATAAAATTTTAAACCGCTAAACCGATTCGCATCCATTCGCCAATCCGCTCAATCCACATCCGCCGGATTGGCAGACATATGCAGAATGATTTTTTTCAATCCGCCAATCTGGTGGATGGATGGTGGAATAAATGTTCTGTGGCCGCAACCGATCTTTGCCCACCCCTAATAAAAACTTCAAACTTAAATTATCCCAATCTAAATAATTCACTTTTTCCTTCTTTTCCCAACGTAAGATTATTAAGGGGTTATTTGGGATGTTCTAAATAAGTGTATTTTTTGACTTTTTTAGAAATATGGGTTGGGTTTGAAATGATATAGTAGAGAGGTGATTTGTCTTAAATAAAATGATGTGACTTAAATAGGATTGTGACTTTTTGACTTTTTTAGGGGATGACAAACAAGGCCTAAATAAAAGTTAGCCAATAAAGTTAGTATGAGATATTGAAACTCTCACAAGGCTCCTCACTAAATGGGATGAGAGGATAAGAATCTCTTCATATAAGTAAAATAATTTATTTATTTATTTATTTTTCGATGTGAGATTATAAAAATATAAGAAAATCAAAAAAATTAGAATGAGAATTTGAAACCCACATAGAAAGCTTTTCACTAAAAAGTTCATTTTTCTTATATAATAGGGTAAATTACATTTACCTCCCCTGAGGTTTCTGACAAATACAGGAACCTCCCCTATGGTTTGAATAATTACAGTAACCTCCCTTACTTTATCTGACAATGTCAAAATACTCCCAAAATTTGACTGCCGTTTATGTACCTAACCGACCCTGCTGATGTCATCCACTATAAACACAAAAATACCTATAATGCCCTCAAGTGCCTATAATGTCTATAATGTAAATACTAAAGTGTCCAATGTAAACATTATATTTTTATTTTTTATTTTTTATTTTAAATATATTTTTTTATTTAAATATTTTATTTTATTTTGTAAATATTTTAATATTTTAATTTTAAGATTTTAAACTCAAAACACAATTTCACACTCAAATCGTAACTAAACACATAACTTAAAACTCAATTCAAAAATTATTTTCAAACCTTATAACCAAACACATAACTTGAAACTCCACACTATTTTCAAAACTCTACACTCAAATCATAACAAAACACATAACAAAAAAATTAAAATATTTAAAAATATATTTATAAAATAAAATAAAATTTTTAAAATTTGTTAATATTTAACATAAGTTTGTATTTTTTTTAAGTTTGTGTTTGGTTATGAGTTTTGAAAATAATTTTTGAATTAGCCAACACAATCATAAAACTCAATTCAAAAATTATTTTCAAATATCATAACAAAACACATAACTCGAAACTCTACACTATTTTCAAAATTCTACATTCAAATCATAACAAAACACATAAAAAAAATTAAAATATTTAAAAATATATTTATAAAATAAAATAATATTTTAAAAAAAAATTAATATTTAAAAAAATATATTTAACATAAGTTTGTATTTTTTTAAGTTTGTGTTTGGTTATGAGTTTTGAAAATAATTCTTGAATTGACCAACACAACCATAAAACTCAATTCAAAAATTATTTTCAAACATCATAACCAAACACATAACTCGAAACTCCACACTATTTTCAAAACTCTACACTCAAATCATAACAAAACACATAAAAAAAAATTAAAATATTTAAAAATATATTTATAAAATAAAATAAAATATTTAAAATAAAAAAAATTTAATATTTAAAACATATATTTAACATAAGTTTGTATTTTTTAAGTTTGTGTTTAGTTATGAGTTTTGAAAATAATTTTTGAATTGACCAACACAACCATAAAACTCAATTCAAAAATTATTTTCAAACCTCATAACCAAAGACATAACTTGAAACTCCACACTATTTTCAAAACTCTATATTTGGTTAAGACTCTATGAGTTTTGAAAAGATTTTTGAAAATTTCTAATTGGAATTGTAATTCTAAAAGAAAACCAAACATGTTTCTAAAAAAAATATTTTTTCGGAACATGTTTGTACTCAAAACTCAATTAAAAAATTATTTTCAAAAACTCATAACTAAATACAAATTTAGAACTCAATTCAAAATTTAAAACCAAACTTTTTCCAAAAGTCTATTTTAAAAGAAAAAATTAAAAAAAAATACTTTATTTTTTAAAATTATTTTTAGAATCATGATTTGAGTGTGGAGTCGTATTTTGAGTTATGAGTTTTGAAAAGAAAAAATTTATTTGGTTATAAGTTTTGAAATTTTTTGAAATTATTTTTTTAGGGTAAATATTTTATATTTTAAATATTTTTTATTTATTTTAATGTGCATTATATTTCATACATTTATGTGTTGTATTTTTTAATATTTTAAATGTATCATTTTTATTATAAATATTTTTAAATTATTTTATTTTATTTTATGGTTGTGTTGGTCAAAGCAAGGGATTTTTTCGTCTTTTACTTTTGGCAGTGATGTTGGTCTTAAAGAAAAGGTTTTTTTCGTCTTTTTGCAGGTAAAAGCAAGGGTAATATGGTCATTTTATATAAAATATTAACGTCGTTTGTGCAAAATAGACAGAATGGGGGAATCTTGACATTGTCAGGTAAAGTAGGGGAGGTTACTGTAATTATTCAAACCACAGGGGACGTCCCTGTATTTGTCAGAAACCTGAGGGGAGGTAAATGTAATTTACCCTATATAATATATAGATATAGATAGGTAGCAATGTATTTTCGTTTAAAAAAAAAAAAAAAAAAAAAAAAGTACTAATGAGGAAGAGTGGATGGACGTGTGCCCGTTTTTGTTAAGAACGTACACAATGCCTCTGTGTCTAGCATGTGAAGGAGTTGTGGCTGGCTCCCTTCTCTCTCTCATCTACAATCTATACATATACATACATCCATATACGTACATGACAAGCCCACAAAAACCCAACTCAACTGGCTGGTTTGATAAGATTCATTCACTCAGAGAGCCCAATGGGGTGGTGAGTCATGACAAAACTAGTGTAGGATTTCAATCTCATTTTCTTTGGCTTTTTCTTCTCCCGACAATATTAGGCGCACAGAATCAAGACAAACAAAAAATAATGCATAAAATCATAAAAAAATAAAAAAAAGATTGTGTAATTGAATATCCTTATCAGTCATATTATATATTTCTGTACACTTTATGTATTTAGTTTCTGTGTACGGAACATTAGTTTGTTTCTTTCACACTTCACTCTTCTATATCCTACTATGCTCAACTCTCTAAATATATAGACATAGACACAAACCCCTTTTACTAGAAAGATAGAGCGTGTGCTCAAAATCTCTTTATTAAGCTCCCTTCTTCATAACTAAAGCTCCCTTCATAACAAGAGGCCTATACATTGAGAATCTAGTTGGGGGGGTGTTTTCAAAAAACCAAAGAATTGTTTTTGAAAATAATGAATAATATGTTGCCTTCTTCAGAGTGTAGTAGTGGTTGTGAGTCTGGATGGACTCTATACTTAGAACACTCTTTTCTTTCTTCGTATCCATCAAATAGAAACAATAATGAGTTTGTTGATGGAAAGGGCATTTACAGCAAAGGAAAGAGATCACCGAAGAACGAGGATGAAGAAGAGGACTTGTCCATGGTCTCAGATGCTTCCTCTGGGCCTCAAATTTTTCACGAGGATGAATATTATGGAAATGGCAGTAATGGGTGTTTGAATAATGCACCAATTGATGCCACATTGCCCAAGAAGAGGGGGAAGAGGAAGAAAAACAGAGAAAATCCGAGTCGAAAGGTTCAAGAACATCCTTCTTCCCTTGATGATACTGCTAGCTCTACTGTCTTCAACTTCTCCCAGGTAAATTCAAAGAGTTATGATGTGCAAATAGAATTTTAAATTTCTATACAGAAAGATGTGACTGTCTGTGCTCCTTTCATTCCTTTCAAAAACTTCATTATTATAATTTATAATTAAAAAAATGTCATCGTCACGTCATTCTGGATGATGCTTTTGTAGAAAAAAAATTGTATGGAAATCATTTTCCAAACTCAAAACAACAACAATTGAACAACATGTGAGAAACAAATTGCTTTGTTGAATTAACCATTTGTTGTTCTTGGAAATAACTCTAGTTGTTCTTGAATTTTGACAGAGAAATTGCACACTCACCAACAAGCAAGCTTCAAAGGATAACATGTCATCATCAGGCTTTTCACAAGAGGGCTCTGCAACCCATTTTGCGGTATTGTCCTTAATTTCTTTGATCCAAGTATTTGATCAGAGCATGTGTTTATTTACCAAAACCTGGATTTTTTGCAGGGGAGAT
This sequence comes from Camellia lanceoleosa, assembly GCA_025200525.1. Classification (NCBI taxonomy): domain Eukaryota; kingdom Viridiplantae; phylum Streptophyta; class Magnoliopsida; order Ericales; family Theaceae; genus Camellia; species Camellia lanceoleosa. Next base: position 191,889,163 of record CM045760.1, on the reverse strand, counting down.
CTGAATTCCATAAGCCTTTCGGTTTCTTCCAGTCTTCTCTCTCTGGAAACCATCTGCAGCAAAACCAGTTAAGTTTGTGTTTCCATTTCTTGTGCTTACAAAGTTTTAATAATTCTACAGACACAACATTAATCATAGAACCGGCCACGAAAATATAAGTTGAGCATTTTCAGTGAAACAGCCTCTTTAGTGACATGTCTCACCTACTAAATATTACCACAATTATTTTCTGTGGTTGGTTCGTAGAATTATTTATTCATTTATTTTTTATAGAAAAAATGCTTAAGAGGTGATATCTTGGGTTGTTTTACTTAATTTTGTAATTAACTTTCAAGCTTTTTGCAGATGGTTTGGTGGCAAGATGGGATGAGATGAAGACCATTGTAGAACTTGTTTATGTTAGCCTGATACATATTGTTGGGCCATTTCCGAACAGTTTAAGCTTTTGGAACAGTCAGTGATCATGTATTAGAGTTTTGGGTTCAAAAGATCTTGTGTTCCCTTCTATCTTTTTGATTGTGCACCTTGTTCTTTCCGTGAGAGCGGGTTGTCAAAACAGAAGGAATTCGATCTCAAAAGGGATCTTGTTCCTTTTCCATTTCTTTATCTTATATTATTATTACTTTTATGCAAATAACAATGCTAAGTATTATGAAAATTTTTTCATGAAAATAATTATGAAAACTTTGTGATCCTTAGATTATACTTAGAATAAAGTACCATACACTAATCAAAGTAATCCAAGGATCATAAATTTTTCATGATCATTTTCATAACAAAATTTTCATGATCCCTAACTTTTTCCTTATGCAAATGACTAGATATATTTGGAGAACAGCAATGCTAGGTATCATGAAATCGTTTTCATGAAAATAATCATGAAAGCTTTGTGACCATTGGATTACACTTAGAATAAAGCACTACACACTAATCAAGGTAATCTAAGGATCATAAATTTTTCATGATCACTTTCATGACAAAATTTTCATGATTCCTAACTTTTCTCTTTGGAGAATTAATAAGGGAGGCTAACGCTGTGTTTGGTTGAAAGATTTAGAGAGAAATTTGAAAAGAGAAAGGGAAAAAGTGTGTAATATTAGATGAAATGCAGGTATATTTTATTCACATTTCACCTATTATTTCTATTTCCTTTTTTAAATCTCTCATTAAATCTCTTAACCAAACACAGTATAAATAAACACATTTTCTCTCTTCGAACAAGATAAATCATGTTATTTGTTGTCGCAAAAATGCTTGGTCAACAATTATATCACCAGGAAATGACTAGGTGACATGCCATGAAAAGATAGAAGAGTTGTTTTACTGTGTATGAAATATTATTTATTTATTTTTTATTACTAAATTGATTAGACAAATTAAAGAAGGTACTTATATATACTTTTACTAAAATAAGCAATTAGGTATGGAGTAGAAGTGATTCCTCCTCAAGAATTATGAAGGTCATAATAATGAATCAAATAGAGACAAGACCTCAATATCTATATAGAGAAGCTCTCTATCTGTATTTGGAGAACAAAATCTTCAAAATGGTTATGGCTCTAATACAGACAAGACCAGACCTCAATTGTCTCTGAGTGTCCAGACAGGACTCCATTTTGGTGGTCATCCTTCTAGGTTAAATTATATTATTATTATTAATCTTATAATTAAAATATAAAATTAATTTATATAATTTTAATTTTAATTTTAATTGTATTTCAATATGATGATAAGGGTGTAATGGGGTGATGGGCAGTCAAAAATCAGACTACTGAGGTGAGGAAATACCAAAGTTAATGTTGGAATAATATTACTATGAAAAATGCTATAGAAAGTAATAAATTATACAAATTATTTTTATTAATAGATATGACACACATCAATCAAACTTTAAAATTTAAGACAGAATTTACTTGAGTAGTTCGATTGAAACAACTCATACAAGTATGAAAATTTAAAATTTATTTGTTTAAATAGCATTACTTTATTATTATTTTTTTTATTAATGAGGAACTTCTTTAATATTGGATTCATTTACGTAGAGTAAACACTAAATATTTGTAATCAATTACAAATCACATATATAAATTAGTGACCGACGTAATATTAGAAAGTGTGAAATCTTGTCTTCCATTCTAGTGGACATGGGACTACTCGTGTGGATTAAATATAAAATATTTTCATATTTTATATACATCTTTATAACTTTTTAATTTTAATAATTTTTGTTCTTTTCTATTTTTTATTTTTTATTGTTGTTGTTGGTGTTATTGTGGTTGTTGTAAGTTGAGAGACCATGCCTAAGATCTTCCTGACCCAAGGCATGGAACATGCCCCATTAAATTCAATATATGGTCTCTTTTGGAAGGATCATAATATTCAAATAATTTAAATAACTTTACTGTTCATATTTTGCCCCCCTCCCCCCAAACATTGTCTGCTTTGAAGCTGTCATTGGAGTTGATAATGTAGGAAAATCATACACATAATATAATCATATATGTATAGATATACAGCGGACTAAAATTTATACTAACCTCCTCCAGCCATTGTTGATCAAGTTATGTGATGTGTGTATTTCTTCTGAACCTCTCAATATTATATCACTCGCTTCACACTTTATGAATAAGTGTCTTCTAACCTATGCAGAACTTGAGCCCCTCATTGATGGAAAACCACAGACCTATTTATAACTGCTAGGTTAGGGACCATTATCAGATAGATACATTATCAGATAAACTTTGTTAGTTTCCTTCCATCAAGGAAACTTTTTTTTTTTTTTTTGATAAATAACCAAACTTTATTAAACAGCATCAAGAAGATGCAAAGAATACAAAAAACGAACTTAAGAGACCGTCAAAACTAACAAAGCAAATTCTCCACAAAATCAATAAAAGCCAAAACATCTGGATCCACTAATCCTGTCACCCAACTATACAGAACAGTAAGTAGGCGCCTCTCCAGCCAAGGGATGGAATGAAACATCCGCCTGTTTCGCTCCAGCCAAATCAGCCAAAACAAACAATGCAAGGCTAAAATCCAAGCCTTTCGACGCCGCTTCCCCACCCTCTCCCCAACCCAACTCTGCAAAACTGCAAACAAAGAACCTGGTTGAACCCAAACTAGGCCAAACAGTGCCACAACACGCTTCGAAAGACGAAAAGAAACCGAACAATGAATAAGTAAATGGTCAACCGATTCCGCATCCTGACCGCACAGACAACACCAATTCACCAAAACATGCCCACAACGAATCAAATTATCAATAGTCAAAATATGGCCCAAACTCGCTGTCCACACAAAGAAGGCAACCTTGGATGGCGTGCCTGGCACCCAAACACTCTTCCACGGATAGACAATGGAACCATCAACCACACACTTATCCTCAACAAGTGCCCCATAAAACAAGGACACCGTGAAAATACCTTTGGCCCGAGTACAATTCCAAACCAAGGCATCATTAGCCGCCTGTTCAAGATATAAGCCATATAAAAAACGAAGAAGGTCCAGTAATTGATCTAGCTCCCAATTTTGAACATGACGACGCAATTGCACATTCCACACCTTCGACTGACCCTCCCTACTCTTCACTGCACTCACCAACACCTCAGAATTCACAGCAATAGCAAAAATCAAAGGAAAACGAAACTCTAAAGACAAGTCACCACACCACCTATCCCGTCAAAAACGAACTCTATCACCCACACCAATTTTGAACCTCACGTGTCGCCAAAACGCGTCGCGTCCCAACCAAATTCCTTTCCAAAGCCCGGAACCATGAGAATGAACCACCCGTCTCGAGCACCACAGCCCCCTAATCACACCAAACATGGCAACCACAACCCGTTTCCAAAGTCGCTCCCTCTCTTCCACAAAACGCCACAACCACTTCCCCAACAAAGCCAAATTAAACAAAACTAACCTCCGAACCCCCAATCCCCCTTGCTCCTTAGGGCTACAGATCCGATCCCAAGACACCAAATGATAATGACCACCTTCACCCCCATCACCCCACAAAAAATCCCTTTGCAATTTCTCAATCCGCCGCGCTACAGAAACCGGGATCACGTGAACAGACATAAAATAGGTCGGGATACTAGTGGGATAAAATAGGTCGGGATACTTTGGGTCAGGATTTAACTCAGGTTTTTCAAAGGGGACAAGTGGGCTTATGTTCTGTGGGTCTGCCCATCCGAAAGGGGCCATCTCAACGTACCCATGCAAACCCAGGCCTCCGTCAGTGAAAATTGATAGGCGTTAGCCAAACCACCCTTTAGAGTTCTTGATATTTTAGGCAACCTCAATAATTATCACCCATAATTATCAAAAGATAAATATACATGTAAGGATAAATATATAAATAATGTATAATATATATAATTTATAAATATTAATATATGTCATGCTCAATTATGTGTTTTGGCCCTTATTAATTTATTCATTAATTATCCCAATCAATTCCACCTCTTGTGGAAAATTTGTTTGTTTGTTTGTGTTTTTTTTTTGTTTCTCTCAGAGTCAAATTTTGTAAATAAAAAGATCAGCATGCTCAAATCTATTTACAATGTCAAAAATTCTAAGATCCCCCTAGTTGTTCTTTCTCATTTTCAAGAGTCCTCAATGTCGTCAAAAAAAACTTGCGAAAGCAACAACAAAAAAAAATAAAAATAAAAAAAGGCCCAAAGGCAAACTAAATAAATCATCTGTGTTTGAAAATAGTTAAAAATTGAGTTATAGGCCTTTTAGACTATTCAGTTGTTTTAAGTAATAAAATTTTAGAAAGGCTGTCCTTTATTGTTCCTCCTTATATTTTTGTTCATTCCATATGCTCCCTCTGCATCACAAAGGCATGTGGCATACAAGCATAAGAGTGCTGCCACGATCTATTGAGATTTGGCCTTAGATGTGGTTCTACAGGGGAATGAATCTAACTTGAGTATGACAGATTGGTTCCCAGGTTGCCCATGCCATGATATTAGATTTGGAAGATTTAGTGAAACTGCAAATGATGATGACAGGGTTTGAAATGGGGACTGAATGTATTCTGTTCTTTGCAGTTTGTGATATTAGGAAAAAAACAATAATAATAAAATAAAAAAATCACATTTACAAATTTTTAATGTCGATCCACAACTCCATCAACACAGCTGGCACCCACCCATGATAGAGTTCAATGAACTTAGAACCTTTATGACAAACAAAATTGAAAAAAAGAAATGAACAGGACCACAGAGGTTGGTCTGATTATTGAAGCACAAGAAGGGGTAGGGAACCTGATTATGTTAAGAGGTACAGGGTGGTGGACATAGAGAGAAAAAAGGCTCATAATGCATGGGCACCCAGATGGCTCCAAAATCTCACCATAAAGGAGTTGAGAAAACTTCTTTTAGATCATCAATACAAGCCCAAGAAAGTTTTCTAGATATATCTTTCTGTTAAGTATATAGTGATGTTGTGTGTATCACATGAAGAAAAAAAAGTTGGGATTGTCATTGTCATTAAGAGGGAATAGAGATGACTTCTAAACCATCTTTCTCTGAAAATCATAATGTTGGTCCATTTTTTTTATTTTTTATTTTATTGAATACTCCATGGATATGAGATTGATTTAATAGTGAAAATATTGATATTTGAAAGGAGATTCATTTAAATTAAGTAAATGGAAATGAGGTCACATCAATATGTGAAAAGGCAAGCTAAAATCACATTTCATATTTTTGTGTATCCTAAATGACAACATGAACATTTTTAAATGATATTTCTACTGCTTCTTCATTCCTCCAACTTCCAAGGCTCCTTCTATACATAAAATTAGAGCTTGATTTCTGCTTCAACAATTACGGCATCGTTCACCAGGAAGCCCTTTGATGTGTCATTGAGGTCGCTTAGGGACAAGAAGTCTCTATAACCATAGCCAATGTCTGAGGGAATGAACCATCTTTTAGTAACCGCCAAAAGAACAAAACAATAATTAATGTTGAAGAACACAAATTTAAATGCAACTACATCAAGCATATTTGTACAGATGAAATGAAAATAGATCATCATCAATGACTACTACATTTAGTCATAATATTTTCTTTATTATTTCAGCTGCTTACTACATTGATAACAGATATACGAGTGATAAGGGGTCGATTAAACTAATGCAATTATGACATATGAAATGACAAAAAAAATATGCTTTACAAATGTGGTCATGTTATTGTAACACTATCGAAAACAAATTCTACTACAAACACAGAAACCGAAACCCAGAGAACCGAACACAAAATTCATATCGATATCTGTTCGCATACACCCTGTGTTTGTTGAGTAATTCTAATGAAAATGGATTTCACCTTCCTCTTTCTTGTAGAAATGATTACTTTGGACCTGGTCCCTTACAACAAGCTTATATTCAGCATAGACTTTCTGTTCAGAAGGAATTGTTTCCCAATCAGCAAGCTCCAGAAAAACTGAGAGGCTTTTACCTTTTGCAGTTCCACTTCCTTTGGGATAAAGCGATAATTGCCAGCATGCATGCATACATCAAGGAAAAAACTTGCATAATGTTTCTCAGCTATTCAACATTCTGTGATCGAACAGTCATTATTATTACCACTTGTGCTCTCCAAAAACCACCTCTTCAGAGAGCAAACTTTCATTTTCAATTGCTGAAAAATTAGTAATTTTCCAAGTGAGAAGAAATTCCTTATCCATTGCTGAAAATTTACTAATTTGCCAAGTGTAGCCCTTGTTCAGAGGATCCTTCATCATTGACACAGATTCGCCTTTGCCATAATATTTTATAACAAAATCCTCTGCTCCAAACACACAGCAGTCATCAAGCAGATATCCTTTGGAAGCATCAGTGAAACTATCTAAAGGAACCAATTCATCAAAACCCCATTCAGTCTTCATCCGATGAAACCGCCTAATTCCCCCTTCGACATCTACATTTATATAACAAGAGCAGATAGAGACATATAGCATAACTGAAAAATTAAGGACAATGTTGCAACTGGACTGGACTACAAAGGCAGCTATACCTTGGATGGTTAAGTATTTATCTTGAATATGATTGTACACAAACAATTTGAAGTTGGCATTAACCTCCCAACCAAGAGGAAGGGTTTTTGTCTCTGCTATTGCCAAGTAAAGAGAAATGTGACCATTCACACCCCTTTTCATGTTTCCTTTTGGGTAAAGAGACAATTTCCTGGAGCATAAAAAGAGGAAGAGAGTGCATGAATAGCAGACTCCTTAGTAGAGAATATATGGACATTATTTCAAAAAAAAATAATAATATTAATTTATAGTGTTAACGTGATCACATTTAAGTATCATTTGACGTGACTTTGGAAAATGTTACAATGTATGCATCATAAGAAAAAGTTGCAATTTTTATGATAAAAGTCATGAATGGCAACGTTATGATGTGCACCTCTAAAATATGAATGACAAACTAATGTTTTTTATGGTAAAAATTATACTTTTGTAATAAATATTATATTTTTTTAGTATATGGTGCATACCATATACACCTTTTTTGCCTTTCCCATTTAATTAATGCTATATGAAATGCCATGTCACAAAATATGGACAAATGACAGTCTCTAAAATATGCGTTATTTTTCATTTTAGTCCCTTAAGTTTTAATTTTGTCATTTTGATATTCAAAGTTATCAATTTGAGTTAATTTGGTCTTAGGTCTAACGTTCGTTTACATTAACAACAAGAATATGGATAAAAGACAATTTTGGTCCCTAAAGTATGCATTTTTTGTCATTTTAGTCCGTCAAGTTTTAAATTTTATCATTTTAGTCTTAGCTCAAATTGACAATTTTGAGGATCAAAATGACAAAATTTAAAACTTGAGGGACTAAAATGATAAGAAACGCATACTTTAAGCACCAAAATTGTCTTTTACTCAAGAATAAAATAGTTTCTCATTATCTATATAAACTAACGTGAGAGATAGGACCAAATTGACTAAAATTGACAATTTTGAGAATCAAAATGACAAAATTAATATTTTCGGGACTAAAATGACGAAGAACACATACTTAAGGATTAAAATTGTTATTTATCCCACAAAATATTTAAATTAATCACTATAGTATTGAATTTGAACCCACCATTTAATGCCATCAGCTTCGAATACACTAGATTCATAATTTTCAATCTTAGTGTTAAGAAATAATGAGAAAGACTGCATTTTAAGAGTATAGTGAGCTGGTGTGACGTCTCTTAAGGATCTCAAAATTCCTGCATGATGTTGTAGACATTAAAACGCAGCCCACTGCTCCAATAATATTGTTAATATTCTCGAGCATATACTTGCTGAAAGTAGTTGAAAGAAAGAGATAGAACTGATGATGATAACGACGAATCAATGATGATCATACAAGAAAACGAGTTTAAAAAAGAAGAAGAGACATATCATACCAATGGCACTGTTTTTGTTAGCAATCAGATGAAAGGTCTCTGCTTCCATGCCTTGTTTTTTTGTAACTTGCTATTCTTTTGCTTTCCATGGCTTCAGAGTTTGTGTTATAAATACATGTTTTAGTTGCTTCCCAAAGTTTTCTTGGCTATTCTTTGCTTTCGTTGAATTCTCTTTCTGGACTTCCCTTTTCTTGTTATTCTTTGCTTTAATTCAATGTCTTTTCAACTAATTCCCTTCGATTCCCTAGTTTCCTTCAACCTTTAGCTCTCTATCTCTAATCCATTCAAAAAGGTTTTAGCATTTTTATGATATTTGGATTGAATTAGTTTGTCCCCCAATCGATTATGATTAGTACGCCTTCCCTCCCTCCCATTTTAATAGTCTATTAGGAAATTCTAACTTTTTTAAGAGACATGTAATCATTGTATTTGAATTCAAATTTTAGACCATTTATTCCAATAGCCCTTCTCTTTGCAATTTCTATTATATTTCTAACCATTTAAAAAGGATAGTTTTGGAAAACTAAATATTTTTTAATTTTAACTTTTTAAATAGGACTAACATTTTGGGATATACTAAAACAGGAAAAATGACTAACAAAATGGGACAAGAGGGAGTATGTGATTTCATGTGCCTTGGTGGTTGCTATTATTTTTTAGGCCAAATTACACCAGTTGTTTCTATATTTTTCTCAAGTCATTTTGATCTCTGTAATTTTATTTGGTTCGATTTTGACTTTAAATTTATGATTGTCTCAATTCGGTCCAATTAATTATATGAGAACTTGCATAAGTCTCACACCCACACTATAACATATAAGAGCTTTAGAGACCATATGTTTTGATCTCTAATGCTGTGTTTGGTTGAGAAATTTGAGGGGGGATTTGAAAAGGGAAATAGAAAAGATAGATGAAATGTGAATAAAACATACCTATATTTTACCTAGTTTCACACACTTTTTCTCTTTCTCTTTCTAAATTATTCCCTAAATCCTTCAACCAAACACAGCATAAAAGTGAAAATTTTGTTACAAAAGACATTTACGGATCAATTTTTATCATCATGAGAATAATTGCTAAAAGATCGTCTCGAAAAGTCAAAAAAAGGCTTTTAGCAACAATTTTGAAAATGTCACTAATAAATAGACTTTTAGATACAAAATAATTTGGTCTCAAAATTGTTTATTTTTTGAAACAAAAAATTTGATCCCAAAAGAAAAATAATTTATCACTAATGTCTAATTTTTGTTCCTAAAAATATAATAATGACACTTTTCACAACAAAAATATTTGGTCCTTAAAAAATAATTTTGTCTCTAAATTTTGGTCTCTAAAACCTTAATTTTTCATAGTGCCATGTGAATAAAGTGCACAATATTTAATAATTCATTTAGATCCTTAGCATTACTCTATACTTATAGTTTAAATTATAATAATTTTATCAATTTACTTTCATTTTTGTGTCAAACTGAACTGAACCAATTAATAATGATCAAATTATTTTTCGAGAATGGTCACACTCTTCATGTGTCCATTCGTCCAAAATGGAAAAATGAACAAGATTTTTGACAAAATGGTCACGTGCTTGTCACATGTTCATTCATTCAAAATCCAAACTGGGAAAATGGACGAAAAAACAGGTGGTCCTTATACGACAAATTTCCCCATAGCTTGACAATTTTTGTTTTATTGATCCAAATTGAAAATGATTGAATTTAAATAAATAAATAAAAACCATGTTGATTCATGTAGCCACTCTAGGTGGCAGTTCCATGGTTTATACCCCTCAAAAAGCTGTTATCATACTTTGTTATTTTGACTTTAGTCTTTTTATTTATGATAGTCCATTACTTACTTTTTTTTTGGTCAAATTGTAAAATAATCATCTCGTCCATCTGAAATGCAAGTGATACGTGACATTTTTCTTCCAAATATTGTTATTAGTACCTCATTAATTATTTTGAATCCCTATTGCTTTAGATCATCACTTATAAATTATAAAATTCTTAAAATTTCTTTTGTCCCTCCAAATAATATCAAAATTATTCTTATAAAAATATTCTACCCATTCAAATACACACTCTCACACCTCAAAAAGCTTCTCTCTCAAAATCCTAACAAAACCCATGATAGTGGAACCTCTCAAAATTAGTGCAAACAATTTGTGTGATTAAAAAGTTTTTCTCTAGTTTTTTTTTTTTTTTCTTCACACACACATAATACAATCCATTTTCATTCTTCTCTAGTTGATTTTTTTGTCATTCATCCATGGCCTCATTATAGTTGTATGCTCTCTGTGTGAACAAAACTGGGTAGGATTTTACCCCCCGATCAACTACCTAAGGGTGGTTCGACCACCTTTGTTTGCTTGCTTCTGTTATTGCTTCGATTATCTATTCTCGAACAAATAAAAAATGTTCAGTTACCTGTTCTTGAACAAATAAACAATGTTCGGGCCTATACTTCCGAATTTCGATCATCTGTTCCGGAGTTCAATCCTCGAAAAAATGACGAACAATTTTTTATTATTTTTGTCATTTTTTTCAAGAAACTTGTTCTTATAAGGCCAATTTCCTCTGAGCTAAGAACACCATCAAAGCTATTTCTAAGCTTTTATTGTTGTACTTCTTTCGTCTCATGGAGTTGTGATTGTCGGAAAAATTTCTACTCATTGTCACTGTCAGAGAAATATATGTAATCAAATGATTGCCACCGTTGCCTCTGAAATATTGTTGCTAAAGGGTTTTCAAGGTTTCGAGGATGAGATTTGGGAAAGATGGATGGATAGTGATGGAGGTAGGTGCTCTCATAAACCCTAACTCATGATGTAGTGGGTATGTGGACTTAATTGTGAGATGGGGTGTCTATTATTGATATCCTTTTTAGTAATTTCCCTTGAGCTTATTACTGTAATAAAAAAGATAAAAAAATGGAGAGTCTAAAATAATTAATGAGGTGCTAATAGCAGTACTATTTTCTCACCTCATTAGTATCTCTATACTTTTACCAAAGTCCCACATTGGTCCCATGCAGTTTGATCAAAATTTCACTTCAGTTAGTTTCTCAATAACTTTTAAAGTGTCACGATTTCATTGCCATAATAAAAAGTAGAGGTGTGAAAATAAAATTTTGATTAACTTTTTTTTTTTTTTTTTAAAAAAATTGACAATGGCCATCTCATCTCTCAATATTTAGTTTTGGGTTAATTACATTTTTCACCCATGTAGTTTGACCCAAATTTTACTTTATTTCCTATAATTTTAATTTGAACAATTTAATACTTACACTTTAATTCTAGTTTCAATTTAAGACTTTCGTCTAAATTAGAGGTCAAAATAAATAGGATAAAAGATAGTTTTAGTCCCTAAAGTATGTATTGTTTTTCATTTTTGTTATTTTAGTCATCAAAGTTGTCAATTTTGTTCTAGCTTTAACATTTGTCTATTGATAATAGAAATATGGATAAAAGATAATTTTGGTCCCTAAAGTATGCATTTCTTGTTATTTTAGTCCCTCAAATTTTAAATTTTGTCATTTTAGTCCTCAAATTTGTCAATTTGGTCAAAACTCAAATTGATAATGTTGAAGATCAAAATGACAAAATTTAAAACTTAATCGACTAAAATGACAAGAAACTCATATTTGAGGGACCAAAATTATTTTTTATCCAAGGATAAAATATTTTTCCTGTTATCAATGCAAACAAACGTTAGAGATATGACTAAATTGACAGTTTTGAGGACCAAAATGACAAAATTGAAATTTGAGAGACTAAAATGACAAAGAACGCATACTTTAAGGACTAAAATTATCTTTTATCCAAATTAATAATTTTAGGACACTTATTAATTTTCTAAGGGTTCTAATTTGGTTCTTTTGTCTAAATTAGAGGTTAAAATTAGAGTGCTGCTAAAACATCGTTTGACATTGGCTAAGGTAGCCAATTTTTTTGTGTTGGGATTTTTTTAGCTTGACTTTTTTAGTCTCATTTGGTTTTTGTTTTTGGGCTTTTTTGACTTTTGTGAGAGAAAAAGTGTAATGATTATAGTTTAGATGTGACATTTTGTCTTATTGACTTATATAACTTATTTTATCTTTTTTTACTTTTTTTAGCCCCAAAATATTTACCAAACGAGGACTAAATGCCCCTACTTTTTTTTCTTTAAACCCCCCATTTCTATGGTCTCTTACCATCCAAAATTGCATTTCCCCAATTTTTCTTTACACCCCTATGATATTCCCAACTTTTGCCCTTTCCTTTTTACACCCCTACTTCTCCCCCTCTCTCTTTCTCCAGCAACCCCTGCTCCATATTCGACCAAGCTCTTCTTCATTTTTGCGTCTTCTTCTTTTTCACTATAAAACCCTGAACCATCTCTTATATATATATTTTTTTCCGTTAGTTCTCTCTTTATCTATTTCTTTCTCTCGCTCGATCTCTCTTACCCCGTAACCATCCACCACCGCTTCTTCAACCCATCAGACTGGCCTCTAATGCAACTATCTCAAAGATTGGGAACTTCTCACCGAAGGAACTACGGTAGCCTAAAGACGATTGGAGGCTTCGAGTTGGAGCTTGGAATCAGAGACCAGTCGATTTGATATTGACGGGTATGCTGATTAGTGATGGTGCTTTCTGGAAACAGATCACATGCCACTGCTGTGTAATTTCTCTCCACCGCCATTGTTGTACGTCAACTCCGCCGCTTAAGGAATATGAGGAGGATTAGGGTTTCCAGGTAAGAATGATACAAACATGGATTGCTCTATTTTTGTGTCTAACACTATGTGTTAGGTTTTTATTCTTGGCAATCCCATTTGACAAAACTCCTTTCAGTTGTAATTGTATTCGATCTTTTTATTTCAGTAAGGCTATGAGTTTTAGATGCGAATCCAACCCGAATTGTGCCTTGTAGAGAAGTTTGTGGTGTTAATCCTATCATGTTGCAACTTCGGCCATTCCTGCTCTCGTGAGGAGATCACGACCTTGCAGAAGATTCACTCATCTGCAAAAGTACTAGGAATGTTTTTTTCCGCTTGAGTGGCCATTCCTACGCTCAAGCCTAGATTCGCTCGAGCAGCCATTCTTGCGCTCGAGTGGAGATCGCAAATCAGTTTTCTATAGATATGTGGTTCCATCCGTTTTTAGGGTACGGCTTCCAGATCTTCTTCTTGGGTATTAGGGTTTTTATCTAGGGCTTTTTTGCTTCTTTCCTTTGATATCTGTGAGAGTTTAATCATGAATTAAGTGGATTATATCAAAGGGTTTGTTTGTTTTATTTATTCAATACAAAAGAGAAAGTTGTTCTTCGGTGGATTCCGTGAAATTTGGGCCTGAAGCTTTGGTAGATTCTAGAGTGGCTCATCATTGTGGATTCGACATCGGCGTTGTGCATTCAACATTGGGCAAGACAATTTCAAGATAAAGACAGGGCTTGAAGAGGAACATAGGGATCGGTTCGATTCGGGTGTGAATTCGCTAGGTAATTGAGAATACACTTATGTAATTCTTTTATGTCTTCTTAATGGATTGTTTTGTGGCTTTTGCCGAGATTTTTTTTTTATCACAATTAGAGGCGTTTCAATTGTTATTTTTCCACGTTAAAATCGTTGTGTCATTTTGTCTTAATTGTTTGATTGGGATTGTTATTTACTGACTAAAATTTATACATAATTACAAATCAATATCTAGGGAATTTTTAGATTTTTCACTATATTTGGGAACCTAGTAGAGAAAAGAAAAGAATTGATTACTTAAGTTATAAGAGAAAATAAAAGAAAAGAAATGATTGTGATTTCTTTCCTTCTTGTTTGGATAAGTAAGAAATAAAAGAAAAGAAATTCTTGTTTGGTTAGATTTCATAAGAGAAAAGAAAAGAAAAGAAATTATTTTATGTTATATTACCAAAAGCCCTTGAAGACATGGGTGTCAATCATTTTATTGTTGGAACAATCTTCTATGTAAAATAAATAACTTGAAACCAAAACAAACAAATAAAATAAAATACTTACAGAATTTATTTACCAAAATAAATAAGTACAAAAAAAGATCAAGTCGAGTGTGTGACACTCTGTCCTTAAGACAGATTCGCCCCGCTTCGATGTTTACGGATAAATGACGTCTATCTCCCAAGATACAATGATCTACACAAATTATAGTAGCACTCCAAACAATCTGTACGACAAACTAGAACCTGTGTTCTATATTCTCTGAATTTTCTCTAAAACTAATATGAAGAATATATGTATGCAAGAGAGAAAAATGGAAGGAAACAAGAAAATTTCAGATTCTCCAATTGCTGGAAACAGGTCTACATTTATAGGGCCGAATAGGTATGGGATTCAAACCGAACAGATACAATTTCAAATTGAACATGTGCAAAACAGTTTTGAACAAATAACTGCTAGGCAGTTTCAAATATGTTTGAACAGATAATTGCTGGGCAGTTTCAAACCTGTTTAGATAGTTTGAATTTGTTGGAGACTGCAAGGGAATTTTGGATAGGAGGAGGCAGAAAATTGAATTCAAATTTTGGTGAAGAAATTTGAATTAACTTCGTTCAGAAAAAATAATTTTCCCTCAAAAATTTTTAGGAAAAATTCAAATAAAGTTTCTTCAAAAAAATTAATATTAAAACCGACTCAACCCACACACTTTGTCCATAACTCCTCTCTTCTACAAACTTAGGGTGCCCCTTGGAACCCAACCCAAGTGTTGCCACCTAGAACTTATATACACACATAAGTTCTCTTAAGTTTTCATTGTGGGATAACCATTTCAAGGAAACCCACATTTTACTTCTTTAATTGTTCATTCCACGAACCCGAAAATGACGTCAACTTCCCATTCACTCATAAATGGTTTTGATGAACCGTCTTCACCGTGTGACTTGCCATGCAGCAAAGAACACATCACCTCTTTCAAAATCAGAGAGTAGTGTGAGTTGAGTTGAGGATATAGGATTCCCTTCTCATCTTGTATCTCTGGTGTATTATCTCTAGCTTCAGGGGGTATAAACGTTTCAGTGAGGAGAAGCAGGCTATGCTGAAATTTGGGCATGACAAGATTAACAACAGTGTGTGCAGTGGATCACCTCACATGGGTTGAAGGGATGATTTGTTAGATATCATCCCATGTGAGGGGTGATTCTTTTCTCCATGTGTTGTAACATGTGCCAACTGACAAGCCATAATGGATGGCCACCGAAAGGAGAAGAAGAGGGCTAGCAGCTAGCTCACATAGAAGACTCTCTCTCCTACCATTATGTGTATAAATGGAGAGGGTGAGAGAGGGGGAAGAGAGAGAGAGAGAGAGAGAGAGAGAGAGAGAGAGAGCAAACAAGAAAGAGTGAGAGATGTAAGGCAGAGAGACCGTCTCTCTTGATGTGAGAGACGGTCACGAATAAGTGGGTGAGCGAGGAGAGTGTGAGCTTCTCCTCTATTGTAATCTTTCTGTAATCTCTCTATTGTTATAGTGATAATCGGCTACTCTCCCATGGACATAGGCATTGAGGCCAAACCACGTTAAATATGGTGTCTCCTTGAGTGTGGGTGTGTTTTTCTTCTTGGTATAATTTTTGGGAGGTCTTGGGCGGGATCTCCGATCCCCAATAATGAGGTTACATCAATATATGAAAAGGCAAGCTAAAATCACATTTCATGTTTTTGTGTATCCTAAATGACAACATGAACATTTTTAAATGATATTTCTACTGCTTCTTCATTCCTCCAACTTCCAAGGCTCCTTCCATACATAAAATTAGAGCTTGATTTCTGCTTCAACAATTACGGCATCGTTCACCAGGAAGCCCTTTGATGTGTCATTGAGGTCGCTTAGGGACAAGAAGTCCTTATAACCATAGCCAATGCCTGAGGGAATGAACCATCTTTTGGTAACTGCCAAAAGAACAAAACCATAATTAATGTTGAAGAACACAAATTTAAATGCAACTACATCAAGCATAGTTGTATAGATGAAATGCAAAAAGATCATCATCAACGACTACTACATTTAGTCATAATATTTTCTTTATTATTTCAGCTGCTTACTGCATTGATAACAGATATACAAGTGATAAGGGGTCTATGAAACTAATGCAATTATGACATATGAAATGATAAGAAAAATATGCTTTACAAATGTGGTCATGTTATTGTAACATTATCGAAAACAAATTCTACTACAAACACAGAAACCGAAACCCAGAGAACCGAACAAAAAATTCATATCAATATCTGTTCGTATACACCCTGTGTATGTTGAGTAATTCTAATGAAAATGGATTTCACCTTCCTCTTTCTTGTAGAAATGATTACTTTGGACCTGGTCCCTTATAACAAACTTATATTCGGCATAGACTTTCTGTTCAGAAGGAATTGTTTCCCAATCAGCAAGTTGCAGAGAAACTGAGAGGCTTTTACCTTCTGCAGTTCCATATCCTTTGGGATAAACCATTAATTGCCTGCATGCATGCATACATCAAGGAAAAAAACTTGCATAATGTTTCTCAGCTATTCAACATTCTGTGATAGTATTCTGTGCACTTAGAATTTTTTCAACGGTTCTAGTTTCTAGTTCTACTATGTCGTGGAATTAAACATAAATAAAGAGAATCAAACAGTCATTATTATTACCACTTGTACTCTCCAAAAACCACCTCTTCAGAGAGCAAACTTTCATTTTCAATTGTTGAAAAATTAGAAATTTTCCAAGTGAGAAGAAATTCCTTATCCATTGCTAAAAATTTACTAATTTGCCAAGTGTGACCCTTGTTCAGAGGATCCTTCATTATTGACACAGATTCGCCTTTGCCATAATATTTTATAACAAAAACCTCTGCTCCAAACACACAGCAGTCATCAAGCAGATATCCTTTGGAAGCATCAGTGAAACTATCTAAAGGAACCAATTCATCAAAACCTAGTTCAGTCTTCATCCGATGAAACCGCCTAATTCCCCCTTCGACATCTATATTTATATAACAAGTGTAGATAGACACATATAGCATAACTGAAAAAATTAAGGACAATGTTGTAACTGGACTGGACTACAAAGGCAGCTATACCTTGGAAGGTTAAGTATTTATCTTGAATATGATTGTACACAAACAATTTGAAGTTGGCATTAACCTCCCAGCCAAGAGGAAGGGTTTTTGTCTCTGCTATTGCCAAGTAAAGAGAAATGTGACCATTCACACCCCTTTTCATGTTTCCTATTGGGTAAAGAGACAATTTCCTAGAACATAAAAAGAGGAAGAGAGTGCATGAATAGCAGACTCCTTAGTAGAGAATATATGGACATTATTTCAAAAAAAAATAAAATAATAATTTATAGTGTTAGCGTGATCACATTTAAGTATCATTTGACGTGACTTTGGAAAATGTTACAATGTACGCATCATAAGAAAAAGTTGCAATTTTTATGATAAAAGTCATGAATGGCAACGTTATGATGTGCACCTCTAAAATATGAATGACAAACTAATGTTTTTTATGGTAAAAATTATATTTTTGTAATAAATATTATATATATATATATTTTTTTTTGTATATGGGGCGTACCATATGCACCTTTTTTGCCTTTCCCATTTAATTAATGCTATATGAAATGCCATGTCACAAAATATGGATAAATGATAGTCTCTAAAGTATGCGTTGTTTTTCATTTTAATCCCTTATGTTTTAATTTTGTCATTTTGGTATTCAAAGTTATCAATTTGAGTTAATTTGGTCCTAGGTCTAACCTTTGTTTACATTAACAACAAGAATATGGATAAAAGACAATTTTGGTCCCTAAAGTATGCATTTTTTGTCATTTTAGTCCGTCAAGTTTTAAATTTTATCATTTTGGTCTTAGCTCAAATTGACAATTTTGAGGATCAAAATGACAAAATTTAAAACTAGAGGGACTAAAATGACAAGAAACGCATACTTTGGGGACCTAAACTGTCTTTTAGTCAAGAATAAAATAGTTTCCCATTTTCCATATAAACTAGCGTTAGAGATAGGATTAAATTGACTAAAATTGACAATTTTGAGAATCAAAATGACAAAATTAATATTTTCGGGACTAAAATGACGAAGAACACATACTTAAGGATTAAAATTGTTATTTATCCCACAAAATATTTAAATTAATCACTATAGTATTGAATTTGAACCCACCATTTAAAGCCGTCAACTTCGAATACACCAGATTCATAATTTTCAATCTTAGTGTTAAGAAATAATGAGAAAGACTCCATTTTAAGAATATAGTGAGCTGGTGGGACGTCTCTTAAGGATCTCAAAATTCTTGGATGATGTTGTAGACATTAAAACGCAGCCACTGCTCCAATAGACGTAATATTGTTAATATTTTCAAGCATATACTTGATGAAAGTAGTTGAAAGAAACGGATAGAATTGATGATGATAACAACGAATCAATGATGATGATCATGTTGGACAATCTTCACTGTGTTTAAATAGATTAAATTCTGTTGTGTACTAAACAACAACTAGAATATAAAGAAATGAAGGAAATGAGAGAAAAATGTTTGATTATAAAAATCAAACTAGAAATAGAATTAAATAAATAAAAACAGATTTTATTTTGTTACCAAAACAAAATTAAAATCTGATTTAAATAAATAATAATGAAATAGAAAATAAATAAATAACTTACTTGATTTATATCTTGAATATTATTCTGATCAAGTCCAGTGTTTGACATTGTGTCCTTAAGACAGATTCGTTCTCTCCTTGGTACTTTCAGAATGTGAACGTCTATCTCCCAAGATGAAATGATCAACTACAAACAATAGCAGCACTACAAATTGTTTGCCTAACGAACACACTAAGTGTTTATACTCTTTCTCACAAAAATTAAATGCAGCAAAATAAAGAATAAATTTTCCAGAGGTGAAGTACGAAATTTCTGAATTGTTATAACATCAAATGAGGGATGTCCTATTTATAGATGTATTGGTGGCTGCAGGTTTTGAATTAAACAGGTGCAAACCTGTTTAAACAGATATGAAACCTGTTTGGTTTTGAATTTAAACAGATTTGAATATGTTGGGTTCACAATTCAAACATATAAAAACAGGAAGGGCCCTGTTTGGGTATACAATAAAACCGGACCAGTTTATTTTTGGAATTAATTTAAATTCTGGATTTTATTTTACCAAAAAATAAAATAAAATTCAAATGTTTTTGGCCCAAAAGGATAGGTATTGGGCCGGACAAGCCCAACCCAACCTCATACCACGCACCCGCGCCCAAGCCCAGCCTAGCCCACCTACCCGACCGGATGGCCCGCGGCGGAGCGCGTGTGGTGATTTTTGGGTCCAATGGGTGTAGTCCATTTTGCTCATAACCTCTATTTCTAAAACACTTGGGTACCTCTTGGGGTATACCCCAAGTTCCAATCCCATGCCTTATAAACCCATTTAAAACTTCCCACCAAATCAATGTGGAACAAACCTTATTCAAACCTTTAAGGATTTTTCACAAAAACTCTATTTCTATGGAGCATACTTTGGCTTCAATTTCCCATTCACTCGGTAATGGTTTTGAGCAACCAAATATACCACGTGAATCAAAACGCGGCATAGAACGCTTTACCACTTTGACCCTGGAAAATTGACGCACGGGTCCTACCTAAATAATAGACCAAAGTTAGGAAAAAATTCATTTTTTACCTAGATTTTCCAAACCATTTTCTAGCAATCCCCCACATGAATGGAATTTGATGACAACAGAAATGCAACAATATGCAGACTTTATCGAAAGAGTATAAGTCGAAAATATCTTGCATCAAGATAGGTAGCTTTCGGCCTTGAACCTTTCCTAGTGATAACCTATCGAACTTACTAGCTAACCAATGGACGCGATGCCTTGAATTGTTCAGTCGTTTGTGTAAGCCAAGACAATAGATTTCACACAAAATATCTTCTAACACATCGTGGTTCTCGCTGTTGTGTTCATTTTGGCCTTGAACGCTGCTGGTTTTCATGATTGTTTTTAGAGAATTTAGCATTTTTCATTCTCATAGAACCGGCCCCACCTCGACACTCATATAGGTGATTCTTATTGTGAGTATCTCCTTATACTCGTCTTGATTTTATGCCTCAATCAAGATATAAGTAATCATCAAAAGCAAAATTTATCCTTATACCCTACATACAACATATGTTGCACATATCACTCTCACCATAGAAATGGGTAAGGAATTTTAATCCCTTGGTGATTTCTGGCGAGCCACACATAACTTAGTTGTCCCTTTGAACTTAGTTTTTGGGATCTCCAGTCATATAAGTAGGGTTACCATTATGATGACTCTTATGTAATAGGCTTTAATCCTATCCCCTTTGATGACTATACACTAGCTTTTTTGTCAAACCTTTTGTTAACAGATCTGCAATATTCTCTTTAGATTTTATATAATCTATTGAGATTATTCCATTTGACAACAATTGCCTTACGATATTATGTCGACGACGAATATGTCGTAACTTACCGTTATACATGTGATTTTGTGCCCTGCCTATAGCAAATTGACTATCACAATGAATGCAAATAGCTGGCACATGTTTTGGCCACATTGGAATGTCTTCTAAGAAGTGACGAAGCCATTCTGCTTCTTCTCCTGCTTTGTCTAAAGCAATGAACTCGGATTTTATTGTGGATCGTGCGATGCAAGTTTGTTTCGTGAATTTCCAAGAAACAGTAGCGCCTCCCAGAGTAAAGACATATCCACTAGTGGATTTTGAATTTTTAGTGTCCGATATCCAATTAGCATCACAATAACCTTCAAGTACTGCTGGATATCGAGTAAAGTTCAAACCATGATAACGAGTAAATCTTAGATATCTAAGAACTCGAATGATCGCTTTCCAATGGTCTTCTACGGGATTGCTAGTGTACCTACTCAATTTACTGACTGCATAAGCTATGTCAGGACGAGTACAATTCATTAGGTACATTAGGCTTCCAATGATTTGGGAGTATTTTAACTGAGACACTGCATTACCTTTATTTTTCGATAAATAAAGATTGATGTCTACAGGTGTTCTAGCTAAATTCATATCAACCTTGATAAATTTATCAAGAATTTTCTCAATATAATGTGATTAAGATAATGCATATCCGTCAGATGTTTTAGTAATTTCATTCCTAATATAACATTTGCGACCCTTGTATTGATTTGATCATGTTTTGACTGCTTCTAATGATAAGCATGTCATCCACATAAAGACAAACTATGACATATCCTTGGTCAGTGTTTTTAACATAGACGCATTTGTCACATTCGTTTATCTTAAACCCATTAGTAAGCATTGCATGATCAAATTTTTCATGCCATTGCTTAGGTGCTTATTTTAATCCATAAAGAGACTTTACAAGCTAACAAACTTTCTTTTCTTGCCCTGATACTACAAACCCTTCGGGTTGCTCTATATAGATCTCTTCATTTAGATCACCATTTAAGAAAGCCGTCTTAACATCCATTTGATGTATTTCTAAATTAAACAATGCTGTTATAGAAATAAGCATGCGAATGGATGTTATTCTTGTCACAAGGAATATGTGTCAAAATAGTCTAGACCTTCCTTTTGTCTGTAACCTTTTACTACAAGTATTGCTTTATACTTGTCTATTGAACCATCTGCTTTCATTTTTCTCTTGAATATCCACTTATATACAAGAGGTTTAGAACCTGGTGGAAGATCCACCAATTCTCAAGTATGATTTTGCATAATGGACTCAATTTCATTATTAACAGTCTCTTTCCACAAAGGTGCTTCAGGACTTGTCATTGCTGCCTTAAAGCTTTGAGGTTCATTTTCTAACAGGTATGTTAGGAAATCTGGGTCAAAGGATTTTGATGTTCTCGCTCTCTTACTTCATCTTGGTTCATCATCAGTTAAATCCTGTTGGTCGAGACCATTACTAGTCGCTTGTGTTTGATTGTCATTAGTCTCTTAACTTTGTGTACAATCATAATTTCTTTTCTGTAAACTTAATTCATGTCCTTTCTTGTAAGGAAAGACATGTTCAAAAAACACAGCATTCCTTGATTCTATAATAGTGTTCACATTTATATAAGGTATTTATGATTTATAAGTCAGAAATCGATATGTACTACTATTCTGAGTATAACCAATAAACACACAATCTAATGTTTTTGGTCAAATCTTAGTCTTTTTAGGAATAGGAACTTCAACTTTTGCCAAACACCCCCACACTTTTAAGTATTTGTAGGAAGGCGGTCGACCTTTTCACAATTCATAAGGAGTGCTGTTGGTTTTCTTGTGGGGTATTCTGTTAAGAACATAATTAGCAGACAATATTGCTTCCCCCCACAAGTTCTGTGGTAAGCCTGAACTTAGTAACATGGCATTCATCATTTCTTTTAGAGTTCTATTCTTTCTTTCAGCAATTCCATTTTGCTGTGGAGAATAAGGTGCTATAGTTTGGTAAATAATGCCATGTTGTGCACAAAATTCATTTAATGGTGCATCATATTCACCGCCCTTATCACTTTTAATATAAATTAGAATATAACATCCATCAATTGTTGACTATGGTGTGCTTGATAAATTTCAAAACAAATTTATGAAAAATCCAAAATAATTATGACTACACAAGTCAGAATTAATGTTTTGACAAAATCATATCCTTATAAAGATTTTGCCTAAGAATCGAACAAATCAAAAATCTCATTTGATTGTATAAATTCCTGCAACTCATTTACGAATAAGTATCACTGTCACAAAAATATTTGTGATAAAAGAAAACTAAATTATCTCTTCTAATGCAAGAGATACACTCCCATATTAAAATAATGGTATATGGTTTAACAAATTCTACTACGCAAGTAAAATAATGATTGACAACATCTTATGTCACAAATTCAACAAATAATAATCCACATAAAAGATTTCTCAAAATTACTTCCAATTAAATAGAACGATATAACTACTTAAATCTTCATGTTATTGAAATTTCTCAAGTGTTTAAATACCCATTCAAATTGATTAGAAATACTCAAATTAATCTGCTTATGAACAAAGTGAACATATCAATTATCATTCCAAATCACATGAGATTATTTTTTAAGAAATAACTTGAGTTGATACATGCATATCAAACGCATCAAATAAAAGAATAAATTTAACAAAATAAATTTATCATGCATGATTCCAAAACTTGCATTATGAGATAAAAAGATTCTCAACCCAAAAATCCAACGTAAGTAAAACAACACGTTTTAAACTGTAAACTCTAAAACCGACAAAACATACCTAGATTTAATCAGTTTGATTTGTACACAAATAAACTAATTATATATATAAACATTAAAATGTTCTTGTGAATATATATATATATATATATTTTTCTGACTCATATGCAGAAACTATTCACGATTACAGAAATTAAAAAATGATTCAAAAAACTAATAAAGAAAATAAACTTGCCACAAAGGTTTCTTCGTAATAAAAATGTAATTAGTTTGTAAAACTAATACTTTACTCCAGAAACAAATTCTTCCATGTATACTCACAATGAACTATGATAAAGTCAAAAGAATTAACACCCTTTCACAAAGGGTTCAAAACATTAAGCGGCCTTCAAAACGAAACCGTAAGTCACGTACAAAATTAACAGATTTAATTATACCATAAATACATAATTTAATTTTGTAAAAGTAAAAGAGACAAGAATTTTAATTAAAGAAAACTCAGAAAATATTTCTGAAAACCAAATTAATTTTCTAGTTACTAAAACAAGAAAATAAATTATCACTCAAAATAATCTTATTTTCTTTGTTACTAAAACCAGAAAAATAAAATACCACAATAATTTTCTGTAACACCAAATAATATTTTGCAATTGTTAATGACACCAATATATTACTACTAGTTGTCAAAGAAAATAGACAGTATATTATTACTATCTGTCAAAGTTTATAAATACTATTTGTATTTTCCAACCAGAATATCACATGATGAAAACACAGAAAATTAAATACAATAAAGATACAAAAATTAATTCTATCTTAAGATTGTTGGACAATCTTCACTGTATTTAAATAGATTAAATTCTGTTGTGTACTAAACAACAACTAGAATATAAAGAAATAAAGGAAACAAGAGAGAAATGTTTGATTACAAAAATTAAACTAGAAATAGAATTAAATAAATAAAAACAGATTTTATTTTGTTACCAAAACAAAATTAAAATCTGATTTAAATAAATAATAATGAAACAGAAAATAAATAAATAACTTACTTGATTTATATCTTGAATATTATTCTGATCAAGTCCAGTGTTTGACACTGTGTCCTTAAGACAGATTCGTCCTCTCCTCGGTGCTTTCAGAATGTGAACGTCTATCTCCCAAGATGAAATGATCAACTATAAACAATAACAGCACTACAAATTATTTGCCTAACGAACACACTAAGTGTTTATACTCTTTCTCACAAAAATTAAATACAGCAAAATGAAGAATAAATTTTGCAGAGGTGAAGTACGAAATTTCTGAATTGTTATAACATCAAATGAGGGCTGTCCTATTTATAGATGTATTGGTGGCTGCATGTTTTGAATTAAACAGGTATGAAACCTGTTTGGTTTTGAATTTAAACAGATTTGAATCTGTTGGGTTCACAATTCAAACAAACAAAAACGGGAAGGGCCCTGTTTGGGTGTACAGTAAAACCGAACCAGTTTATTTCCGGAATTAATTTGAATTCTGGATTTTATTTTATTTTTATTTTACCAAAAAATAAAATTAAATTCAAATGTTTTTTGCCCAAAAAGATAGGTATTGGGTCGGACAAGCCCAACCTAACCTCACACCCGCGCTCAGCCCGCCCGGACGGGCGGCGGTGTGTGGTGATTTTTGGGTCCAATGGGTCTAGCCCATAACCTCTCTCTTTGAAACACTTGGGTACCCCTTGGGGCACACCCCAAGTTCCAATCCCATGCCTTATAAACCCAGTCAAAACTTCTCACCAAATCAATGTGGGACAAGCCTTATTCAAACCTTTAAGGATTTTTTTACCAAAACTCCATTTTCATGGAGCATACTTTGGCTTCAGTTTTCCATTCACTCGGTAATGGTTTTGAGCAACCAAATATACCACGTGAATCACAATGTGGCATAGAATGCTTTACCGCTTTGACCCGCGAAAATCGACGAACGGGTCCCACCTAAATAATAGACCAAAGTTAGGAAAAAATTCGTTTTTTGCCCAAAATTTCCAAACCATTTTCCAACAGATCAGACAAGAAAACGAGTTTGGAAAAAGAAGAAGAAGAGACATATCGTACCAATGGCACTGTTGTTAGCAATCAGATGAAAGGTCTCTGCTTCCATGTCTTGTTTTTTGTAACTTGCTATTCTTTTACTTCCCATGGCTTCAGAGTTTGTGTTATAAATACATGTTTTCATTGCTTCCCAAAGTTTTCTTGATTATTCTTTGCTTTCGTTGAATTCTCTGCTGGAAAAATAATTATTTTTTGATGACTTTAATCCAATATTAAAGTGGGTGTCAGTCCTCAATTGAGGTGGATTTATACAACATTCCCTTCTTGACTTCCCTTTTCTTGTTATTCTTTGCTTTCATTGAATATCTTTTTAACTAATTGCCTTTGATTCCCTAGTTTCCTTCAACATTTAGCTCTCTATCTCTAATCCATTCAAAAAGGTTTTAGCATTTTTATGATATTTGGACAGGATTAGTTTGTCCCCCAAGCGATTATGATTAGAATCTACCTGAACTCCTCTTATGTGAGGTATATATCACCAATTTCTTTTTTATTAATTATAATTTTTTACCTATTACTCCCTTCGTCCCATTTTGATAGCCTATTAAGAAATTCTAACTTTTTAAAGAGACATGTAATCATTGTATTTGAAGTCAAATTTTAGACCATTTATTCCAATAGCCCTTCTCTTTTTAGTTTTTAACATATGTATAGCCATTTAAAGAGGATAGTTTCGAAAAATGAAATATTTATAGCCATCGGTTAATGTAAGGCGTGGTTTGACCGAGCTACATAGCTTCATGGTATCGAAGCCGGTCAAGTAAGTTGTCCGGGGCCAGGAAAGGCGTGGTGGGACCGAGCTACTTATGTTCGCTCGGCAGTAAGGCCGATGGCAAACCAGCATGAGCTGTCCCGAGCTCGGCTATGCCGGGATGCAGCCGAGCTCGGTCCTCATTGAGCTTAGCTATTGGATACTTAGGCATGAAGCACAACATGGCCGTTGACAGCCGAGATGGTGCAGCTCGGCTGCCGAGCTCCCAATAGAGTGGGCAGGCAGTTGGGTTAGATGATGGTCAACAAGATTTGTGCTGACAGATGGGATAGCAGAGCCACGTGTCGAGAGATCACTAGGAGTAGATTTGGGACGCAGAGGGTATATAAGCATGTCTGCGGCCCCCATACGTGGGGACAAACGTTTTGTAAGAAATACTTACACTCAAACACTCTCTCCTCTTTCTTTCTATATCCCAAGGTGTGTGCTAACTTGATCGTCGGAGGGGTTTTCCGGCCACACACCGCCGGGTAGCTCACCGCCGTTATGCACGCAGGTGATCAGATAGAAATGGAGCTTGGAAGAAAGAAGTACAGGCTTGTTGGAATATTTTCTCCCCGTACAATTGGCGCCGTTTGTAGGAATCTTTGCAGACAAAACCTTGTCTTCCAGGCTCATCTGATCACCGTTCATGGCGAACAACGACAAGATTCCGTTGTCCGCCATCGACGGAGTTACCCCGGAGTCAGGCAGACGGAGAGAAGGACATCCCACCATCCCTCTAATGGCGGACTTAGAGACATTTCCAGGAGGACAGTCGGGAGATGTGCGAGATAAGCACGGAAGAAGTTATGGTCATTCATGGAGTCCGGACGGTCATCAGCGGCGGAGAGAATCACATGCGAGACGTCTAGAACACAAGCTCAGGGACCAGGACGCCGTCATCCCGCGAATGGCAGCAGAGATGTAGGAGCTGAAGCGGCATGTCAAAGGGAAGGGTGTAGCTGGAGTGGGAGACCACAGTGAGCGCTCCCAACCTCACCGTTCAGGCAGTCAAAGTCAACGACACACTCCGTCCATTTCTATTACCAGAAGTTACAATGTTGGTGATTCCGATATGCGTACAGAGAAGTCCAGTGCGCAAGATAGCACTTACCAGCCCTCACGTCCAGCGACGACGTCGAGGTATTCCTATTCCGCTCGATCAGAGGATTTGCGAGCAGTCTTGAAGGAACGGGCTCGTCGGCGGGAGGCTCAGAGGGCGCCGGCGTTCCAGCAGTTATCCTATGGGGTTCACGCCAGCGAGGAGGTCAGAATGCCTCCACCCCGCCTAGCAGCGCCACTCCTTCTAGATACAGACTTGGCAAGGCTGAGCGCCACCCTTTTCTCCCTAGAGATAGAAACAACGCCACTTCCGACAGGCTTCCACCAGCCTAAATTTGTGCTCTACGATGGAAAAACCGACCCCTATATGCATGTAAGCCACTTCCAACAGGTCATGGCCGGACATAGGCGGAATGACGCCCTTATGTGCCTTATCTTCCCGTCAAGTTTAGGCGAACTGGGCTTGAAATGGTTTGAGAGGTTGCCGGAGCGGAGCATAGAAAGATGGAATCAGTTGGCCGAAGCCTTTGTGATGCGCTTCAAAACCAATACAAAAACCCCGAAGAAAGTTGACCACCTACTGAGTGTCAAGATGGAACCGAGCGATACATTGAAGGCATATAACTCCAGACATTGGGAGACCTTCAACGAAATCTTGGATTGCCCAGTCAACCTTGCAATAACACAGTACAAGCGTGGTCTCTCGGTCGAACATAGACTGCGGGACTCCCTTACTATGCACCAGCCGACGTCCATGGGCCAGCTCATGCAACGCATCAATGAGCATATCCGAGTTAAGGATGATGCGTCAGCATCTACCGCGAAAGCAACTCCGGTAGCAACAGATAAGAAGGCTAGAAAAGTGCACGCGGTTGGACAAGAGTCCAACCGATCAAGTGACCGCACTGAGGAATCGGACCGTGGCTCAAATCGCAAAAACCAGGGTAGGGGACGTCGTAGTGACTGGGATGACTACCCCCGGGATGACGTAGCTGATGCAAATAGAAGGTTGAAAGCAAGGACGGGCATCACCATGATCTTTAAGATTCCAATCTATCGCATACTAAGTGAAATCCATGATGAGAAGTATGTCCGGTTTCCTACTAAGTTAGGCGACGGACAGAAGGGCTTCAATTCGAGATACCGTTGCACGTTTCACCGGGAGCGAGGCCACCGGAAAGAGGACTGTTTGCCTTTGAGGCAACACTTGGAAGAGCTAGTCGCTGCCGGACACCTGCACTTTTACATTGATGGAGGTGTAAAGGCAAATCAAGCTCCGGTTGACCCGCGGGGATTGGATGACCAAGATGCGCCTCCACAAGGGGTTGTTAATGTCATCCATGGCATAGTGGAACCAGCACGTGTGTGCGAGCTCCGAGGTATGATCAAGAAGGCAGAGCACATGAGGGAAGTTTTGTCAGTTCAGTCTGCGATCAAGAAGGGGAAGACCGAAGAGAGAGATGTGATCAGTTTCTCCTCACGAGACCTAGAGCGCGTTCAGATGCCGCACAACGATGCCCTAGTGGTTACACTCCGCGCTAACGAATTTGATGTTAAACGGATCTTGATCGATTAGGGAAGCTCGGTCGAGATCATGTACTACGACATTTTCAAACAGCTCAAGCTCCGAGATACGGATTTGGCCCCGGTAACTTCGCCACTAGTTGGTTTCAACTCGCAACCAAAGTGGCCTTTAGGAAAGATTATTCTGTCGGTCAAAGCGGGATCCGTGGTCAAACAAGTGGAGTTCTGGTTGTTGTAGGTGCCATCTACTTATAATTTGATCCTTGGAAGGGGATGGCTTCACGCTATGCAAGCCGTGGCGTTGACCTATGATCAGGTGATTAGATTCCCCTCGGCTATGGGGGCAATCGAGGAGGTCTGGGGTGATCAAGTCATGTCGAAGCAATGCCTCGTGGCAGTTAATGGGAGCCGGGCTGCCAAGGGCTTCGTTCAAATGATTGAGAGACTGGAGGACCGGGAAGTCCTTGACGATGTGGGCACCAAGGCCGAGGACAAAGCTATCGAGGAATTGGTGGAGTGCAATTGATCTGAGCATTGGACAAGTTCTTCTTCTTTCGGCTCAAGCCTTCTGACCCGAGAAAGGACCGAGATGGTTAAGTTTTTGATGGCCAACATCGAAGTCTTTGCATGGTCGCCTTATGACATACCCGGTCTCGATCCAAGTTTTATTTGCCATCATCTTAATGTCTTCCCCAGAGCCAAGCCGATCATCCAGCGAACAAGGAGATCGGCGCTGCATCACGCCGAGGTAGTTGTAGAGGAAGTAAAGAACTTGCTTGAGGCGCGAGCGATTCAGGAGGTGCACTACCCTCGGTGGATTTCAAACACCGTCGTGGTGCCCAAGAAGAATGGGAAGTGCCGAGTTTACGTCGACTACAAGACCGTCAACCGAGCTTGTCCAAAAGACAGCTTCCCCCTGCCTAGAATAGACCAGCTTATGGACTTGACGGCTGGACATAACAGGCTCAGTTTCTTGGACGCTTATGGCGGCTACCATCAGATTACCATGCATGGGCCCAACCGAGAGATCACCTCATTCATTACACCAAGGGGACTCTTCTGCTATCGAGTCATGCCTTTTGGTTTGAAGAATGCCGGGACGACTTTTCAAAGGATGGTGACCAAGATGTTCGCACCTTTGCTAGGCCGGACAATGGCGGCTTATATTGATGATATGGTGGTTAAGAGCCGGTATCAAGCAGACCATTTATCCGACTTAGCCAAGATGTTCGTCATTCTCAAAAAGCACAAGCTACGCCTAAATGCGTCTAAGTGTGCCTTCGGCGTGGGATCCAAAAAATTTTTGGGTTTCCTAGTCACGAACCGAGGTATCAAAGCAGACCCTACACAAATCCGAGCCGTGCAAGAGTTAAAACAGCCCAGCTCGGCCAAGGACGTGCAGCATCTGGCCAGAATGGCCGCCGCGCTTAATCGTTTTATAAGCCGGTCATCAGATCGCTGCCGCCCCTTCTTTCAAGCACTAAAATCAAAGTTCTCGTGGGATGAAGAGTGTGACCGGGCTTTGGACGAGCTCAAGGAGTATCTGTCTTCGGCGCCATTGTTGGTAACACCGAAGCCCGGAGAGGAACTCTACCTTTACCTGGCCGTTTCACAGCATGCAGTCAGTGCGGTGCTTGTCCGAGCTGAAGGAATCAAGCACCTCTCTATCTTCTACATCAGCAAAACCTTGCTATCGGCAGAGTCGAGATACTTGCCGTTGGAGAAGCTCGTGTTGGCATTGATGATGGCCTTAAGAAAGTTGGCCCACTACTTCCATGCCCATACCATCATCGTTTTGACTGAGTTCCCCCTCAAGGCTTTGTTCGAACGGGCGGACTTCTCCGGTCGGATTCTCAAGTGGGCGGTCGAATTGGGATAGTTTGAGGTGAAGTTCCAGCCGTGCACTGCCATAAAAGCCCAAACCTTGGGCGATTTCGTTGCTGAATTTTCACCTGGAACTCATCCAGTATGCCCAGTCGATATTGCCACGGCAGATGAAGAGGAGAATGCAAGCCCAACCGAAATACAATAGCTTGGCGGTTTTGGCGACGCGGAACTTGCGCGCCCTGCTGAAGCACCTTTAGCTAGTATGATACCGCAACCTGGTGATTCGCCTACGGACTTAGGCATTAATGATCAACTTGCTGAGTTCGGTGCCGAATCGCCAAAGAGGGCTGAAGTGGAACCGCTTAGCACAGAACTTGAAACCGAACAGCCGAGCAACCATGATTCCATCAACCCTCAGGCCTCTCAGGACCCATCAAAATGCTGGAAGCTATTTGTGGGGGAGATGTGGAAACGTTTTGTTGATGGAGCATCAAACCGTCACGGTGCGGGGCTGGGCATTGTTCTGTGCTCGCAGGTGATCGGACAGAAATGGAGCTTGAAAGAAAGGAGTACGGGCTTGCCGGAATATTTGCTCTCCGTACAAATGGCATGAGAAATTTAACAAGGCAACGATGTCAAATGGATTTAAAATTAATGAGTGTAACAAATGTGTTTATATTAAAAACATAGACAAAGGTTATGTTATAGTATGTCTTTATGTGAATGATATGCTCATCATAGGTAGTAATAATGACATGATTAAAACTACCAATAAAATGTTGAATAAACATTTTGACATGAAGAACATAGGCATTGCTGATGTAATTCTTGGTATGAAAATTACCAAAACATCAGAAGGTTATGCTTTGTCACAATCACATTACATTGAGAAAATACTTGACAAATTTAGCAAAGATGATGATCATCTTGCTAGAACACCTATGGATGTTAATTTGTTTCTTTCTAAGAATGTATAGGAAAGTATTTCTCAATTAGAGTATGCTCAAATTATTGGAAGCTTAATGTACTTGATGAACTGCACTCGCCCGAATATAGCTTATGTAGTAAGTAAATTAAGTAGATATATAAGTAATCCGGGAGTAGAACACTGGAAAATAATTATAAGGGTTCTAAGATATCTCCGATTTACTCGTAACATTGGGTTGAATTATACTAGATATCCAATAGTACTTGAAGGGTACTGTGATGCAAACTGGATATTGGATGCTAGAGACTTAAAGCCCACTAGTGGGTATGTCTTTACACTTGGTGTGGTGACTGTATCTTGGAAATCTTCCAAACAGACTTGCATAGCTAGGTCTATTATGGAATCAGAATTCATAGTTTTAGATAAAGCTAGGGAATAAGCAAAATGGCTTTGCCACTTCCTTGAAGATATTCCAATGTAGCCAAAACCGATGTCTGTTATACGCATACATTGTGATAGTCAATTAGTAATAGGTAGAGTACAGAGTCATATATATAACGGTAAGTCACGACACATTTGTCGTCGACATAATGTTATAAGACAACTACTCTCTAATGGAATTATTTCCATTGAATATGTGAAGTCTAAAGACAACATAGCAGATCTACTAACCAAAGGGTTAGCAAGAGAGTCAGTTGAAAATTCATCGAGGAAATGGGGCTTAAGCCTATTAAATAAGAGTTACCACAACGGCAACCCAACCTAGTTGATTGGAGATCCCAAGATCTAGGTTCAAAGGGACAACCGAGTTGTGAATGACTCAGAAGGATCACTGGGGAGTCAGACTCCTACCCATTTTTAGGATGAAATAGTGATGTCTGCAGCATTTTAGGTTAAGTAAAATTTTAATGATTCTTATATCTAGGTAAACCTAGTGGAGT
Source organism: Camellia lanceoleosa (assembly GCA_025200525.1). Taxonomy (NCBI): domain Eukaryota; kingdom Viridiplantae; phylum Streptophyta; class Magnoliopsida; order Ericales; family Theaceae; genus Camellia; species Camellia lanceoleosa. Next base: position 191,856,376 of record CM045760.1, on the reverse strand, counting down.
ATGGCAGGATACTCTTCATAAGAATCACCTATGTGAGTGTGAACTGGGCCGGTTCTATGAAACTTGTGAAAGGCTACAATTCTCTAGAGCACTCATGAAAGACCAGGTTGTTCAGGGCCAAAATGAACACAATAGTGAGAACTAAACTGTGTCTGGCAATATACTGTGTGAGTTCTACTGTCTTGGTTTACATAAACGGCTGAACAGTTCATGACATCATGTTCACTGATTAGCTAGTAAATCCGATAGTGTCTCACAAGGGAAGGTTCAAAGCCAAAAGCTACCTATCCTTTGTAGAATATTTTCAATTTCTATACTCTCTGTAATTAGATCATGTTGTTACATTTTCTCTCTGTCAAATTCCATTCATGTGGGGGATTGTTGGAAATAATGGTTTTTATAGGCTTATTTTTGGCCAACTTTGAGTCCAAAATTGAGTGAGCCCCAAACATCTTTTGGGGTGGGTCTGAAGAGGTGACATATTCGTTGCCGTATGGCAAGTCATACGGTGAAGACGGTTTGTTAGAACCATTTATGAGTGAATAGGAAGTTGACATCATTTTCGGATTCGTGGAATGGACAATTAAAGAATTAAATGTGGGTTTCCTTGAAATGGATTGTCCCATATTGAAACTTTAAGAGAGCTTTTGTGAGTATATAACTTTATAGTGTACAAACTTGGGTTGGGCCCTAAGGGGCATCCTAAGTTTGCAGAAGGGAGGAGTTATGGACAATGTGAACCTTAGCCCAAACCACCACATATGCGCGCTCGCCGCCGCTGTCCATCCGGCCGTCCCGGACGCAGGTGTGGGTTGCAAGTCGGTTCTAATATTAATTTTTTGGAGAAAATTTATTTGAACTTTTTTCAAAATTCTTAACAAAATTAATTCAAATTTTATGCCAAATTTGAATTTAATTTTTCTGTCTATTTGTTACTTCTTTCAATCCAATTTTCCAAACAGATCAAACTGTTCAAATAGTTTTTCAGATCTGTTGGAAGCCGGACATATTCAAATCTGCCAAATAGGTTCAAAACTGCCCAGAACAGATTCAAACTGCTATGCAGTTATCTGTTGAAACTGCCACTGAATTTGTTTGAATTTCAAACTAAATCTGTCAAGTTTTTTTACACCTGTGTATGTTCAAAATTAAACCTGTTCAGGTTTGTCTTTTTGCCTATAAATATCTGCCATTTCCAGCAGTCTTGGTGGTCGAAATATTGACTAAAAAATTCATCTTCTTGCTGTTCAATTTTTACTCTGTTGTATATATTCCTCATATTAATTTTAGGGAATACTTTGAGAGTATAAAACACAGGTTTTTGTTCGCCAAACAAATTGTTTGAAGTGCTACTATAATTTGTGAAGATCATTGTATCCTGGGAGATAAACGCCATTTGTTTGTAAGCACCGTAGCGGGGCAAATCTGTTTTAAGAACAGAGTGTCACACACTCGACTTAATCTTTTAATATTTATTCGGTTCGGTAAAAATAAATTCTGTAAATCATTTATTTATTTTTGTTTGATTTATTTCAAATTGTTTATTTTACACAGAAGATTGTTCCAACATGATATACCTGGTTAAGTTTTTATCTCAAATATGATCGAACACAAACAATTTGAAGTTGACATTGATCTCCCAACCAGGAGGAAGGGTTTTCATTTCTGCTATTGCCAAGTAAAGAGAAATGTGACCATTCACATTCTTTCTCTTATTTCTATTTGGGTGGAGAAACAATTTCCTGAATCAGAAAAGGGGATTAAGAGTACTGATTGATGAATAATTGAATCTAAGACTCTTTGTTTCGGCAAAAATATTTTGTGATTGTTTATTACATCGAAAATTGAATTTATTTGAATAAAAAATGTTTTTCAAACTTTAAAAAGATTATGCATCTACACCTTTTTTTATAAATTTGTTTTTTATCAAAACAAACAAAAGGTAAATATTTGGACTCACCATTTGTAGCCACCAGATTCAAATACACTAGATTCATAATTTTCTGTACTGGTGAACATAGAGAGAAAAAGGCTCATAATGCATGGGCACCCAGATGGCTCCAAAATCTCACCATAAAGAAGTTGAGAAAACTTCATTCAAATCAATCAATACAAGCCTGAGAGGGTAATTTGTGTGAACAAACTGGGCCGAGCTAGGCAACATCATTAGTGAAGATTGGGCTGCACAGTGGGCCGAGGAAGAGCTATTGGGTGGCTCGATCTTGGGCCGAGCAGGAGCTATGACGTTTGCAGATGTGTTGCTAGGGCTTGAACCTAGCTATCTAGGGACAAACCTTACATTAGACTGAGATGGTTACAAGTGTAATGGGTCGAGCTAGGAGTAGCTCGGCAGATAGCCAGCTTGTAGTTGGGGTCATCACAGTTTGGCAGTGTTGAGCACAGAGCCGAGGTAGCTCGGTTGGGTACAGTCAACTAAGTAGAGTATTAGGCCATCTCACTTGGCTTGCAGTAAGAGGGGAGTTCTAAGGATAAACTTTATCCTTAGGTGTGTGATTCTTAGGAGGACTCTATCAAGGAGAGTTAGAGTCCTACTAGAATTGTGCCAGGCGGATTCTATGAAAGTTCATGACAAGACCTATGCACTGGTATTGCAATTCTTACTCTCAAATACATAAAGTTTATTGTCTATTGTCTACTTGTTGACTTAAGCATCAGAGGGGTTTCTAGCACACACCCACCAGCTAGTTCACATTTGTGTTTTCAAGTAGCAAAGCGACGACGTCGCCAGCTAGCTCACATTTGTATTTTCAGGTAGCAAAGTGACGACGTTTGGAGGAGTACAAACTTGATCAATAGGATTATATGAGAAGATTATTCTGTACTCATACAAAGCCTAAGAAAGTTTTCTAGATATGTCTCTATGTTAAGAATATTCCTGGTCCTTTTTCTCCTTGGACTTGCACCCCAAGGGAGTCCTAAGTACTTTAGAGGCAAACTTTGATGTAGACCATTAAGTTTATCAGCAAATTCCTTGTATGCTTCATCTGTTAACCCAACTCCACACACCACACTCTTGTGGTAGTTAATTTTTAGGCCTGACCACACTTCAAAACATCTCAAGATCCTCTTTATGTTATTAACCTCCTCCTTATTAGCTTCACAGAATAGAATTGTGTCATCTGCAAATTGCAGGTGAGTGATCCTAAATGCATTTGATCCAACTGCTGCCTCTTTGATCAACCCCATCTGTTTTGCTCTTCCCAGCAGGATATTTAGGCCCTCAGCCACAATGTTAAAAAGAAAGAGAGATAGTGGGTCACCCTGTCTAAGACCTCGTTGTGGGCTAAATTCTAAGGTTGGCGAACCATTTACCAAAATAGAAACTCTGGCTGATAAGACACACTCCATCATCCAACTTATACCCATTTATCCCCAAAACCAAAATTTGAAAGCATAGTAAATAAGAAATTCCAATTGATTGAGTTATAAGCTCTTTCAAAGTCTAACTTTAGGACAATGCCACTCTTTCTACTCTTCTTCCAGCCATCCACAATCTCATTGTCTATCAACACCCCATCTAAGATGTTTCTGCCCCCAATGAATGCTGATTGAAGTTTCCTGATGGGTCTGCTTACCAATTTATTATTTATCTTTGTTCAAAATACCAGCAAGGGTTGCTAAGGAATTTGTGACAATTCAATCCAACTTTCTATGGGGTGGGGATGGCCTTAGAAGGAAAATACATTTGGTCAAATGGAAGGACATCTCAAAAAGCAAACAGTAGGGTGGGTTAGGTGTTAAAAGGATTAGACTTATGAATGATTGCCTCTTATTGAAATGGTGGTGAAGGTTTGGGACTGAACCTAATGCTTTGTGGAAACAGGTGATCTATAACAAATACAATCAGGTGGGTATTGGGTGGTATCTAGAACCTGTTGATAACATTAGGAAATCTTGTATCTGGGCTAATATTTTGGGTGTTGCAAGAACCAGACCAGAATTAGTGGAATTCTATAAAGAAAACTCTGCTCTAGTGATTGGGAATGGGAAAAACACTCTGTTCTGGAGAGGTAAATGGTGTAATAATGTGTGCTTGATGGAAGTTTTCCCTAGGCTTTATTCCTTATCTTTGGATAAGTCTGAATATGTGAATGTGATGTATATCAGGAGAAATAGCAAGGTGAAGTGGAACCTTAATTTCAGAAGATCACTCTTCCAGTGGGAGGTGGAGGAATTAAATAATAAATTGGTAAGCTAGGACTATAAGAAGGATGTTTGTTGGGACTATAATAAATTGTTGTTTGGTCTGCATTGGTGTGAGGTTTGCTAGGACTATAAGAAGGATGTTAAAGAAGTTGGAGGCCTATGAGAATGATCCCACAATGAACCTTGTGATTCTAAAGACCAGGAGATGTATTAAGTGATGAGTACTGGTGTATAAAGAAGAGAAGAGGTGTTGTTGCTGAGTGTTTTTCTAGAATGAAGCAGTGGAGGTGTTAAGCTGAGAATGGATTCGGGTTAGTAAGTGTTGCTACTGCAGCTGATGTTTGCTGATGGAGAGCTATTCTTAGTATTAGGCTGATGTTAGGTGTTGCTGTTCGGTGGGATGATGCGGCTGCTGAAGTGCTCTTTTGGTTTTGGATTGATGCTAGTTGCAACTGAGTGGTGGGATGCTGGAGTGCTAGTTTGGTATTGGGATGACGCTAGTTACTGCTGCTAATGTTTGCTGTTGCAGTGCTATCCTTGGTTCTTGGTGTTTGTGTCTTGGTGTTGAAAACAGAGGTTAGCTTGGTGGGCTACTGCTGAGTTTGTTTTGGTGGACTGCTGCTGTTGGTTTCTTACCAACTCTTGATAGTGTGCTAGCAAGGGATTGGGTGGTCATATTGGTGCCAACTTAGTTGGGATTGATATGTCTCACTATGATACTTTTTGCACCCATCCTTTTTTTCTTTTTTGATGTAATAAGTTCTTTGTTTCATCAATAAAGGTTATTTATATAGTGATGTTGTGTATATCACATGAAGAAAAAAAAAGTTGGGATTGTCATTGTCATTAAGAGGGAATAGAGATTACTTCCCAACCATCTTTATCTGAAAATCATATTGTTGGTCCACTTCATAATTTTCTTTTTCTTTCTATCGAATAGTCCACAAATATGAGGTTTTTATTAGGGAGTGCGAGTAAGATTCATAGTGTGTATGGTAATTTCATAAAAAATGTTATATAAACATTTTTTGTTAATACAAATTGATGTGACATACAATAATAAAAGTATTATTGATATTTTGAATGAAATTCACTTAAACTAAAGGCAAGCTAAAATCACATTTCATGTTTTGGACACACTAAATGACATTATGAATCGATCCAAAAAAAAAAAAAAAAAAAAAACATCAAGAAGATTTTAAATTGGATTTTATTGCAACTTCATTCCTCCAAGGCTCCATCCATACCTAAAAAGATAAAGAGCATTGTGAAGGTGCTTGGATAGGCATTGGAAAAAAGAGAAGCTATTCTTTGAAAAATTCTATACAGAATTATTCATTAAATGATGTAGCAATGACCATTTTTATATTAAGAATCTTCTTTTTTATTTATTTATTTTTATTTAAAGTAATAGACTCACAATTCTACCACATTATATATTTTCTATTATATATCATTACTCACATTGAAAATAAAACTTCACAATTGAAATACTATACATTCTCCATCATTATATCTATAATCACTTACACTTCAATTGTGAATATTTAAGGAAAGAGCAATTGGATTTAGTTATTTGCATTATTATGATTAGAAATTGAATATTTTATACATTTCATGCTCACGATGATAACAATGACGAGTGTTCATCTCTCTCTGTTTTGGTACCAGCACGTTGGGACCAATAATTCAAAACACAAAAGAAGTTCATAAATTAAGCACCACAACTACTTCATAAATCATTAAAACTAACAGTGAGCCCACGAATATAAAAAAGAAAAAAGACAATAGACTAATGAGTAAATCTAAACATACAAATAATTTTCATAGACGATGCATATTTGAGACAAAGGGAGAGTTATATATGTAGCGCCCACCATTTAACTCATGTTTGTGTCTTGTTCTGTGAAAATTTTACGTTTTTATAAGAGACTAACTTTTTAAAGTGATATCTGCTTCAAGAATTACCGCATCGTTCAGTATGAAGCCCTTTGATGCGTCATTCAGATCATTTAGGGGCAAGAATTCCCGACGACCCGCATATGTGTTCGAGGAACTGTATGATTCTGTCAAGACTGCCCAAAACGACACCAAATTAATAGATAAAAATTAATATCTTTATTTGGATAATAATTTGGAAAGAAAAAGAGAAAAAGTGGGTGAAATGTGTTTAAAATATAACTATAAGTTCTCACAAATGCATATAAGTTACCTCACAAAATCGTGTAAGTTTTCATAAATATACGTAAGTTGTGATTTCTCAAATTTTTATAGATTAATTTACGTATGTTTGTGAAAACTTACGCAATTTTGTGAGGTAACTTACGTACATTTGTGAGAATTTGCGCAAGTGCATATGATATGCACCTGCACAATTACGCTGTATTTGGTTGGGGGATTTTGAGAGGAATTTGAAAAGGAAAAAAGAAAAGGAAAACGTGTGTGAAATTAGGTCGAATATAGATATGTTTTATTCACATTTCACCTACCATTTTCATTTTCCTTTCCAAATCCCACCTTAAATCTCCCAACCAAACACAACATTAAGAATTGCCTCCAAAGGTTATGATCAAAACACACAACTTTAGACAAACACAATTTTTTTGAACTCCTATTCATCTGTGTTTTTTCTGCATTTAGGTCTATTTTGAAACGAAACAAGTCTAAAAATCAAGTACAATTCTCTCACATAATGTAAGTCTTATAATTCTGTGAGTCTGGCACTCATCTAAGATGTTTGTGTCCAATTTAATGATTGATTTCTTCTTTACAAGTAAAAAAACCATTTTGGAAAAAACATAAAAAAAAAATTTACCTTGGGATTCGAAATGATTTCCATTGAGCTGGTCCCTTATCCGCAGCTTGAATTCTGCAGACAATCTCCGAGCAGAAGGAAGGGTTTCCCAACCGGAAACCAGCAGATACAGTGACACCATTTTTCTTTTTGGAAAAAACCAGAACCCCCTGCAACCCATCCATGCATGCAAAATAAATAAATAAACAAAAAATTACATATGAAGACAAATTTTAGGAGCACCTTATTCAATCATAGAATTACACAAAATCCTCTCACACAGAAGTATGACTAATCAAATATTTAGGTCCCGCATTATGTGAGAGGATAGTCATCAGGTTTGTTGTTAGATTTTGTGCATATGTAGTTAGAAGATAGCTTCTCTCCCGTCCCTTGTGAGGGTAGGGGACTTGATGTCTAGTTCAGGCTTGTGAACCCATCATAAGTCCCACTTCAATGATAATGGATTAAATTATCAAAATAGAGTTCATGATAGGCCCACATGCCTGGACTGGACCACTAACCTGAAACCTTCTAATTATATTTGTTCTGGAATTATTAAACTGAAAGAAACATATCAATATTGAACAGTCAATTACCACTGGTTCTCTCCAAAAACAACTTTTTCAGAGGACAAATCTTCCTTTTTATTTGCTGAAAAATTATTAATTTTCCAAGTGATAAGAAATTCCTTATCCATTGCTGAAAATTTACTAATTTTCCAAACGTAACCATTGTTCACGGCGTCCTTCAACATCGACACGCTCTCGCCTTTGCCATAGTAATTTATAACAAAAACCTCTGCGCCAAACACACAACAATCATCAAGAAGATATCCATTAGAAGCATCAATGAAACTGTCCAAGGAAAGCAATTTGTCGAAACCCCATTCAGTTTTCATCCGATGAAATCGCTTAATTTCCCCTTCAAAATCTACATGTTAAAAAAAGAAAAATTATTAGATATTCTCAGAAAAAATGAGAGGAAAGATAGCAAGAGTGGAAAGATTATGGACAATATGAGCTACCTTGGATGGCTAAGTATTTATCTCGAATGTGATCGAACACAAACAATTTGAAGTTGACATTAACCTCCCAACCAAGAGGAAGTGTTTTTGTGTCTGCTATTGCCAAGTAAAGAGAAATGTGACCATTCACATCCCTTTTCATGTTTCCTTTTGGGTAAAGAGAATTTCCTAAACAATAAAAGAGGAAGAGGGTGTATGAATAGCAAATTCCATCTCGTAAAGAGTAATGTTAGAGAGATTATATTTGAGTATCATTTGACGGGACATTTTATTTGAGATTAATCATATTACATTCCATATTTTATTTGGAAATGATTATTAATATTTTGAAATTGTCTCTCCATATAAAGTGGCGAGTCAGCTAGTATTATTTTTTTCTTTATAATTAAAATTATAAGAATTTGAACTTACCATTTATAGCCACCAGCTCCGAATACACCGGATTCATAATTTTCAATCTTGGAGTTGAGAAATAATGAGAAGGATTCCATTTTAAGGGTGTAGTGAGCTGGTGAGACATCTCTTAACGATCTCAAAATTCCTGCATGATATTGTTGATATTAAAACACAATTCATTTCTACAATAAACATAATTTTTAGTACAAACATGGTATATATCACCGAAATATTCCACAAAATTCTTTGGCCCTATGTGATGGCACGATGAGTCATTTATGTGATTTTCATGTGGCATAGTATTAGTCTTATACATATAACTTTTATTACAAAAATGCACAACAAATAAAATAAAACGGTGAAATAAATTTGATAATAAATAACATTTATGATAATGAATCAATGTCGATGATCTTGAAAAATAAAAATAAAAAAGTTAAAACAAGGGGAGAGGAATCATATACCAATGGCACTGTCGTCATTAGCAAACGGATGACAGGTCTTTGCTTCCATGTCTTGTCTTTGTTTCTTGCTATTCTTTGCTTTCCATGGCTTCAGAGTTTGTTATAAATACATGTTTTCATTGCTTCCAAAAGTTTTCTTGCTATTCTTTGCTTTCATTGAATTCTCTTTCTTGACTTCCCTGTCCCTAGATTCAGCTTAAACATACAGTTCTGGTTATTCTTTGCTTTCCTTGAATATCTTTTCTACTTTCCTTTGATTCCCTTTCCTTCAACAGTTAGCTCTCTATCCGAATCCATTAAAAAAGGTTTTAGCATTTTAGGATATTTGGGCTGGATTATTCTTTCGGGAAAGTTACAGTGTAATCCTTATAATTTATCTCAATCTTATACTTATAGTAAATATAATTTTTTTTTTTTTAATCTCTATCTCCATTCATGCTGAAAAATCTAGGAACCCTAGATGTTGATTTGTGATTATGTATCAATAAAAAGCAGTAAAAAACAATCCCAATCAAACAATCAAGCGAAAGAGACACAACGATTTTTACGTGGAAAAACCACAATTGGACACCTCCAACTGTGATAAAAAAATCACGGGCAACTGCCACAAGACAATCCACTAAGAAGAATTAAAGGAATTACACAGGTATACTCTCAATTATCTAGCAAATCCACAATGCCTAATTGAACCAACCTCTATGTGCCTCTTCCAACCCCATCTTGACCGGAATTGTCTTTCGATGAGCCACTCAGGATTCCACCAAAGCTTGGGCTCGAATTCTTCAGAATTCACAACTGAAGAACAACTCTCTCTTTTGTGTATAACAAACAAACCTTTGATGTACTCTCTTTAAATCATGAGTTGAATACTCAATAAAACATCAAAGAAAAAATAACAAAATATCCCCAGATATCAACCTTTAAGAACCAAAAAGAAGATCTGGAGGAATTCAATCAATTACTTAGTTTTGGGAGAAAACCAAGTATTTATAGAGAACCAAAAGTAATCCTAGATTGGGAAGAAAGCAAACTCCTTGAGAAAACCGGATTCTGAGGCTCGCTCGAGCGAAGCTTTCCTGGCTCGAGCGAGGAGTGTATTTTTCGTGATTTCTACTAGTGCCTTGGCTCGAGCGACGAATCCTTAGCTCGAGCGAAGAATACACTCTTTCAGGATTTTGTATGGACGCAATCCTTGGCTTAAGCGAGAACTCCTTGGATCGAGCGAGCAAACTTTCGCTCGAGCGAGTTCTTGGCTCGAGCGACCAATGACAGACATGCAATTTTGAATGCAATTTTGCATTTTGCTTCGGCCGCGAGCTCCGTAATAATCAGCGAAGTGGCAATCTTGAAAGCATTAACATCATAAACTTCTCTGCATGGCTCGATTCGGGTTTGGATTTGCATCTAATAAACTCATAGCCTCACTGAAATAAAAGTGCGAAAATAAATACATCTGAAAGGAGTTTTGTCAAACGGGGTTGCCAAGAATAAAAACCTAACACATGCAAAATGAAAGTTGAACGAAAAAACAGGCCATGCCCATAGTTTTTCCCTTGGATTAATTTGGTAATGTAGTTTCATTTATGACAAATTTGCCCCATAATTTAACTATTTGTGTTTGATTAATTAAAATTAAAAATGTATGAGATTTTTTTACAAAAAAATAGTGTTTGCAATTTCATGTAGCCATTGCTAACAAGATTTTTACTAATTATAGGACAAATCTTACAAATTAAATAGTGTGGAGTATTGTTCTAAAATCACCAAATAATCGTCTTCAGGAAAGGCAGAAGGCATAACATGTCAAAGTTAGAGAATATATGCCAATTCTATAGTTTTGCACCTCTTAGAAAGTGGTTTATCATATTTTGTTATTCCCCCGTCCCCTTTTTTTGATTGAGAGATATCCCCTTTTTTTGATTGAGAGATATTCCGTGGTTCTTTTGTTTTTTTATTTTTTATTTTTTTGTGAGTTAATTCCCTTAGTGTTTTTATACACTCATCAAAATTTCACTTTGCCTCACTCGAATTTCAATTATGGAAGTCAATCATTTATATTTTAGGTCAAATTGTAGTGTTATTATTTTGTCCACTTGGCATTATTGAATTTGATGAAATTGGCATACAAGCTGCACATGAGAGTTTGCACACCTTCTTGATGGTGGGAGTGGGGTACAAACCACTGTTAATGATTCACAATGAAATGATTAACATTGAATTAAACTTTACTTAAATTCACTCAAATAATGTTGAAAAAAGGAACAGAGCATGAACTACAATCTTCTCTCCTTTTATTTTCTTTCTCCCACACACTTATCATTCTGATACATTAGCTATTTATAGATAAACTAGACAATGTAAAACTATCGAATGCAAATACAGCTAAGGCAACAAAGTTCAAACGGTGGCAGCCAACCATCTTTGAAAATCTTGATTTCAGCCTTAGCCTCCAAACTTCTACTCTTAGGCCGGTGGAAATTGTTTTATTTTATTATTATAGTGAAGCAAGATTACTTCACAATATCATGATACTTCATCCCAAGCATCTTCTTCATTCTATTGAATAGATCATTTTTCAATGGCTTTTTGAAAATATTTGCAAGCTGATCTTGAGACTTACAAGGAAATAATTTCACCTTTTTATTTTTTACATGCTTTCAGATGAAATGATAGTGGATGTTAATATGCTTACTTCTTTCATGATAAACTAGGTTCTTTGCTAATGTAATTGCTGAGCGATTATCAACATAGATCTCAGTAGGATTTTCTTGTGAAAATCCTAAATGCTTCAGCACATTTCTTAACCAAATTGCATGACACACAGCTGAGTTGGCTGCAGCATACTCAACTTCGCAAGTTGATAGTGTCACAATAGCTTGCTTCTTGGATGACCAAGTGAACACTGTATTTCCCATAAAGAAAGCAAACCCGGTAGTACTCTTCCGCTCATCTAAGTTACGTCCCTAGTCACTATTTGAATAGCCAACAAGACTGAAATTATCAATTGGTTTATAGAATAAATCATCATCGATTGTACTTTTGATGTAGCGAAGAATTCTCTTTGCTGCATATAGGTGTGACTGATCTGGTGTTTTCATATATCTGCTAATCAGTCCTACTCCATAAGGTATGTCTGGCCCGGTGCAAGTAAGATAGCGAAGACTTCCAACTAAGCTCTTGAAATAAGTTGGATCCACATCACCCGTCTTTGTACCTTTTTTGAGCTCCACTTCACTGTCTACAAGAGTGTTCACTGAATTGCAATTCTCCATTCCATATCTCTTGAGAATCTCCTTGGCATAGCCACTTTGGGAAATAAAAATTTCATCTTTTCTTTGTGTCACTTCAATGCCGAGAAAATTAGCCATCAATCCAATATCTGTCATTTCAAATTCTTGGACCATGTTTCTTTTAAATTCTTTGAACATGGTTGGATTGTTTCAAGTGAAAATTAGATCATCAACATAAAGACAAGCAAGCAACATGCTTCCATTAGCTTTCTTCTTCAAATATAGTGTGTGCTCATATGGACATTTTTCAAAACAATTGTCATGAAAATACTAATCAATTCTAGTATTCCATGCACGAGGAGCTTGCTTCAACCCATAAAGTGTTTTCTTCAATTTGTACACTTTGTGTTCATGCCCATTCTAAACATACCCTGAAGGTTGTTCAATATAGATTTCTTCTTCAAGAAACCATTAAGAAATGCAGATTTCACATCAAGTTGATAGATTTGCCATTTGTGTTAGGCAGCCAAAGAAATCATTAGCCTAATAGTCTCCAACCAGGCAACTAGAGCAAACACCTCTCCATAACCAATTCCAGCTCTCTGCTTATAACCTTTTGCCACTAATCTTGCCTTATAGCGTTGCACTTCGCCTTGTGCATTCCTCTTTATCTTTTATACCCATTTCACTCCAATGGGTTTATGTGCCTCCGGTAGACTGGTAAGCTTCCATGTGTCATTTTTCTCAATGGCATGAATTTCTTCATACATTGCTTTCTTCCATTTATCTTCTTGGATGGCTTCTGAGAAAGTAAGTGGATCACTATATGCAAGTAGGCAAAACAAATTCAGATTTGCTTCTTCTGTAGCTTCATATATCTCCTGCAAATTTCTCATTGGTCTTGGTTATTTGAAAAAACTATCATCTGATGATGATGATGTATCACTTCTGTGAGAAAATGGCGATCTAGGTGCAGGTATTCTATGTGGAGGAGTTTGTGGCTCATCTTGAACTTCTCTTGTGATTTCAACCAGAGCTTTTGATGTTTCATCTTCAAGAATGAGTTCTGCATCTTTAACAACTTCATCTTGATTCCAGTTTCAAGCTTCTTCTTCTTCAAATATCATATCTCTACTCATGATCACCTTTCTAGTAATGAGATTATACAACTTGTATCCCATTGTTCTATCTCCATATCTGACAATGATACATTTTTCTCCCTTATCATCGAGCTTAGTTCTTCTTGCTTCTGGAATCTTGGTATACCCAACACACCCAAATATTCTGAGATGGTTGACACTTGGCTTATGTGAACTCCAAGCCTCTTCTGAAGTCATAGAGTGAAGGCTCCTGGTTGGGCATCTGTTTAGTAGATACACAGCACATGATACGACTTCAGCCCAAAATTGCTTGGGCAATCCTTTTCCTTTCAGCATGCTCCTTGTCATATCTAAGATTGAGCGATTTTTCTTTTTAGCAACACCATTCAGCTGTGGCATGTAGGATGGTGTTGTTTGATGCTTGATTCCATGCTCTTTGCAATAATTCTCGAAAGCATCTGATGTATATTCTCCACCTTGATATGGCTGCAATGTCTTGATATAGTAGCCACTTTGCTTTTTTACAAAAGCTTCGAATTCTTTGAAGATATTGAACACCTCCAACTTTCTTTTAAGAAAATGCACCCATGTCTTCCGACTATAATCATCAATAAAGGTGAGAAAATATATATTCTGTCCATTTGACATTGGATTCAATAGACCGCACACATCAGTGTGCACTGGCTCCAACGGCTTTGTTGCTCTCCACTTCACTTCTTTGGCAAAGCTAGTTCTGTGATGCTTGCCAAGAATGCAGCTTTCACAGACTTCATTAGTATGAGCAATATGAAGGAGCCCTTTCACTATATTCTTGCTTGACAACAACTTCAAGCTTCCAAAGTTGAGATGTCCAAACCTCAAATTCCATAGCCAGTCTTTGTCTTTGATTATGACACTTAAACACTTCACAGCGTCATGTTGGACGTTCAATGCAAACATTCGATTCTTGGACATTCTCACCCGAGCGATCAAATTACCATGATTGTCTTTGATGGTAAGATGACAATCTTTCATGCTGATGTTGTATCCTTTCTCTAGGAGTTATCCCATACTCAAAATGTTGTTCTTCATGGCAGGAACATAATAAACATTGGAGATGTAATCATGATTTCCATTCTTGAGCTTGATCAGAATATTGCCTTTTTCCTTTCACTGGAGTCTTTGAAGAATCACCAAACGAGACTTGTGCTTGTACAGTCTCGTCAAGCTCAACGAACAACTCTCTTTTACCACACACGTGATTACTGGCTCCCGAATCTAGATACCAAATATTATTTTGGCTTTTAGTATCTCCATGGTGGACAAACAAGACTGTAGGTCCGACTTTATTTGTTTCGTGCTCGGCAAAATTTACTTGCTCTCCAGCTTCTGTTGTTGCTCTACTCCGGCATTCATTGATGTAATGCCCGAACTTGTGGCAATGGTAGCACTGAAATTGCTTTTGTCAAATCCTGGTCAGTTGTTGTAACCACTTCCTCTTTCTCTTGCTCTTCCTCTTGGAGCAAAGTGCGGTTGACTTCTTCCTTCCCTGACTGGACCTCTTCCGCCTCTTCCTCGAAAACCAGAACTTCAGTTATTGTAACCATGGCCTCTTCCTCGGCTTCTTTGTGATGTCCCCCCTTGCTCGTTTCTGTCATCTCTGAAAGACAACTTTGATTGAAGAGCTTGCTCTAGAGAACCTGAGGGAGTCTTCTTGTTGATCCTTTGTTCATGAATCTCAAGTGTACCCATCAGCTCATCGGTGGTCACGGCACTAAGATCCTTGGACTCTTCTATTGCTACAACCATGTGCTCGAACTTAGGACTGAGTGATCGGAGAATCTTCTCTATCACTTGAAGAGATTCCATCTTCTCTCCATATCTTCTCATCTAATTAACAATGGTCAATGTTCTATTAAAGTACTCAGAAATTGACTCATTTTCATTCATGTGCAGCATCTCGAATTCGCCACATAACACTTGTAGTCGAACTCTAATCGTCTTCTCAATTCCATGGTGTGAATTGCGAAGAATACTCCATGTCTCTTTAGAGGTTGCTGCTGTTGAAATCTTCTCAAAGCTTAACTCATCAATGGCCTGATAGAGCAGATACAAGGCCTTTTTATCTCTCTTCCTTGAATCTTTTAACGCCGTCTTCTGAGCTTCATTTAAATTTCCTTCATCTTCAAGAGTAGCTGGCTCATTATATCCTCGATCCACTAACTCCCACAAATCTTGTGAGTCTAGTAGGACTTGTATTTAAATACTCCAATTTTCATAGTTCTCCTTGTTAAGTTTTGGAAACTGGGGTTGAAAGAAATTGTTTGTGTTGGCCATTGGTTAACTTTAAAAAATCTGCAAATTTTCAGAATAGACTTTGACCGTACTGTCCAGAATATTCCAAATAGTTAGAAAGCACTATTGGATCACCAAAATGGATTTCAAACGGCTCAGATCTAGCAAAAAATAATTGAACGGCTCAGATCGGCGGAATCTGGGACTTTTGAGAAGTACCGGATAATTTTCCAGATCAAATGACGTCAGTGTGACGTCAGCGACGTGGCTCGGCTCGTCTGCGGCTTGGCGGCGTGGTTCCGTTGTGGCTTAGCTTGTGGCTCGGCTCAGATGACGTCGTCAATGACTTTAGCTCCTGGATACGGGTCCGGATCCAGGCTAATGGATTGGATCGTATGTCAGATGGGTCGAACTTTGCAATCCGAGTGAAGAAGACGCGTGGAGGCGCGTTGCTACGCGTGACGATGGCGTCAGAAGGCGCGTGGGGCGCATGCGGGCTCTGTGGGACTCGGTTTTGAACATGGTTTTTTGCAGTGTGATCGTCTCGATAAGACCTATACACTGGTGTGATCAAAAGTTGATTTCGACAACTTTGATTTCTAAGCAAAATTTGAAACGATGCTCTGTTCTATTGTGTTTTTTGAAAAAACATGCCCTCCTGCTGCTCTGATACCACTGATGGTGGGAGTGGGGTGCAAACCACTGTTGGTGATTCACAATGAGAAGATTAACACTGAACCAAACTTTACTTAAATTCACTCAAATAATTCTGAAAAAAGGAACAGAGCATGAACTACAATCTTCTCTCTTTTTATTTTCTTTCTCTCCCACACTTATCATTCTGATACATTAGCTATTTATAGATAAACTAGACAATGTAAAACCATTAAATGCAAATACAGCTAAGGCAACAAAGTTCAAATGGTGGCAGCCAACCATCTTTGAAAATCTTGATTTTAGTCTTAGCCTCCATACTTCTACCTTTAGGCCGGTGGAAATTATTTTATTTTATTATTATAGTGAAGCAATATTATTGCACAACACTTACTAGTATATCTGTAGTGCATTTCCATTCTCTGTGTCATTTGTATTATTGCTTCACTCTATATATTGATATTTGCATCTCCACATGTAAGACAAGATTGTAGGTAAGGGAAGATTTTAGATAGTTTGGCATACATTATTCGGCCTATTTACTATAAACTTAAGCTGTTGAAACAATTGGCGACATTTAACGACACATGGATTACAAGTCAAATTTTGTAGTACATTTCATAGATAAAACTCTGTGTTCTGGTACCAGCACATTAATTGGGACCAATAATTCAAAACACAAAGATATATGAAGAGCCACAACAACTAGTTTAGAAATCCTTAAAACAAGAAATGAGGATGATTTGTGCTTCAACGATTACGACATCACTTAGCTTGAAGCCCTTCGATGTGTCGTCGAGATCACTTAGAGGCACGAATTCTTGATCACCCCAGTTATTGCTTGAGGCACTGAACCAATGTCTCACTGCACACACACCCCAACCAACCCCCCCCCCCCCAAAAAAAAAAAAAAAAATAATTCACACTCCATTTTAAATTGTGATAATCGACTCCTTAATACTATAAGAATTTAGTTACAATATCACATTTTTATCCGTTTGACATTAAAGAAGCTAAAGAAAATTGGCATGTGAGCCATGCACACTACAATAAATTAATATTTTAGATATAAAAATTTAGGAATTTTTTAGGGACGAAATATTTTTGTTACCAGAAGTATTATTATTGTATTCTTAGTGACAAAATTGGACATTAAGTAATGAATTCTTTTTTAGATAAAAATTTTTGTCTAACCTTTTTTGGACCACATTATTTTGTCCATAAAAATACATTTAGTAGCAACATTTCAGAATATTGTTCTAAAAGTTCTTTTTTTGACTTTTTCCAAGTGATCTTTTTGCGATTATCTTTGCGACAACAAAAATTGATCCCCAAACATTTTTTACAACAAAATTTTACTTTTGGGTACAAAAATTTGATCCCTAATAAAATACTTATTTCTTGTAGTGATACATGATATTTTTTTTAGGCGACAACAGAAACCAAATGAGATTTTGATGAAAAAATATGACCAAAGTAAGATTTTAGTAAAAGTATAGAAATGATAATGGGACGACAAAAATGTCGTGTTTGACCCTCATGTCAATTTCTATCAGCCTTATATTATTGTTCGGTGAACGAAATGATGGTATTGCAATTCAATTTAAAATGTGAGAATTTAACTGTCTAGTTGAAAATAAAAGGGTTAAAATAAAATTTTATAAAAATGCAAGTACATTATTTATAATAAACCCAAATATATTATACATGTCACAGCATGAAATTTTACCTTCTTTCTCAAAATGATTGCCTTTGACTTGGTCCTTTATCCTCAGCTTATATTCAGCATACAATTTCCTTTCAGAAGGAAGGGTTTCACTATCAGCCAACACCAGAAACAATGAGGAGCTTTTCCATCTTGCATTTGCTTTTCCTTTTGGATAAAACCATAACTTCCTGAATGAAAATAAATTCCATAATGTATCTAGTTAAACAAAAAAAAATAAAAATAAATAATAAATAAATAAAAGAATTGAACTGTCAATACCACTTGCGCCCTCCAACAACAAACTCTTCAGAGAAAAGAAAATCTTTATCTATTGCTGAAAATTTACTAATATTCCAAGTGAAAGTGTTTTTCACAGGATCCTTCATGATCGATGCGCACTCGCCTTTACCGTTATATTTTATAACAAAAACCTCTGCTCCAAACACACAACAGTCATCAAGAAGATACCCATTTGAGGGATCAGTGAAAGTATCTAAGGGAAGCAATTGGTCGAAACCCCATTCAGTTTTCATTCGATGAAAGCGCTTAATTTCCTCTTCATCTACATAATTAATGAGTATATATAAAGATGGTTAAGTTAAGAATGAAAATTATGGACAATATTAAAGAAATTTGAGTACAAAGGTAGTTAGATATACCTTGGATGGTTAAGTATTTATCTCGAATATGATCGAACACAAACAATTTGAAGTTGACATTGATCTCCCAACCAGGAGGAAGGGTTTTTGTCTCTGCTATTGCCAAGTAAAGAGAAATGTGACCATTCACATTCCTTCTCTTATTTCCATTTGGGTGAAGAGACAATTTCCTGAATCAGAAAAAGGGGATTGAGAGTACTAAATGATGAATAACCGAATCTAAGACTCTTTGTTTTGGCAAGAATATTTTGTGATTGTTTGTTACATTGAAAATTGAATTTATTTGAATGAAAAATGTTTTTCGAACTTTAAAATGATAATACATCTACACCTTTTTTTATAAATTTGTTTTTAACCAAAACAAACAAAAGGTAAATATTTGGACCCACCATTTGTGGCCACCAGCTTCAAATACACCAGATTCATAATTTTCTGTACCAGTGTACTTGAGAAATGACGAGAAAAACTCTACTTTAAGATTGTAGTGAGCTGGTGGAACATCTCTTAATGATCTCTGAATTCCTGCATAACATTTAAACATCAAAACACTATCCACCACTACCCTACCAGTCATAATAGGATATAGAGTTGAATTTAAAAGAGGGGAAGAGACCATACCAATGGCATGTTCGTTGCTGTCATTTGGATCAAAACCCTTCACTTCCATGCCTTGTTTTTGTTTCTTGCTTTTCTTTTCTTCCATGGCTTCAATATGTGATTTAAATAGATGTATATTCGTTGCTTCCTAATGTTTCTTGCTATTCTTTGCTTTCAATGAATATCTTTTTTTCTTTTTTGAGCTTCTCTTTTCCGTAGTTTCAAGTTAAACATATAATGAAATTCTCTATTTCATTTCAAAAAATTATAAGAGGAAATATGATTTTGTATTCCAAATTATTATGCAAAAATTAATTTGGTACTCAGACTTCACATTATTTTAACGATTCCTAAACTTTTTTAAATTTGATAAATTTACTTCTCGCCATTTGTTTCCGTCTATAATTAAATAGAATTTGCTGATGTGGTATCAAATTTCATTTTGAAATTTTATTTTATCTCTCAAATTATACCCTTAAAAAAAATTAAATTTCAATATTTAATAAATAATTTTTTTATCTCAATAATGAAAAAACTAAATTTTGAATAATATATTTTGCAAAAACATAAAAAAAATATATAAATCATCATTTAGAATTATCACTTTAAGTGTCAAATTATCTCGGGTTGATCTTGGAGAAACTAATTGAGCCAAAAATTCTTGACTATTTTTTGTGTGTGCGCGCGCACAATTATAGCTAATTTATTCCCTAAATTAATTTCAATAGAAGTGATAGACTAATAGTAATTCAAAATTGAGCGGATAAATTTTTTTTAAAATTCAATAACTGCCTAAAAAATACGTAACAAGATTAATACTCAGTTGTTTTATTCAAAATTTAATTCTTTTTCATTTTTAAGATGAAACCTTGTTTGGTTTTGATTTTTTGAATTCAATTTTTTAAAAATTGATTTTTTTCATGTTTTTTTGTTTTTAGTAAAAAAATTTAATATTTTACGCAATTTTTTTACTTTTTAGATGCAACTAACCTACCTAAAAAGTAAATTATTTGTACAAAAAATTTAAAAAATCAATAAATACACAAAAAATATGAAAATGTACTGAATTTTTGTATTTCTTTTGTATTTTCGGTATTTAGTGATTTTTTTTATTCTTTTTAATTTAATTATATTTATATTAAGTGTATCTAAAAATTAAAAAATATTAAAAATATTTTAAAAAAAGTCAGTGAAAATTATATTAAAAAAAAACACGGAAAAAAAAAATAATTTTTAGAAAATTGAATTCAAAAAATTTGAACCAAACAAGGTGTAATTAAATATTTAAATTTATTTCTTTTTAATATTTGGGAGACTAATTGATTTTTAAGATATAGTTTGAGGGGTAAAATAAAGTTTAATGACACATCAGCAAGTTCTATTTAATTGTGAATGGAAATAAATGACGGGGTAAATTGACTAAATTTTAAAAAGTTTAGGGATCAAATTAAAATAATACGAAGCCTATGTGCCAAATTTATTTTCACGTAATAATTTAGGACGTAAAATGATATTTTCTCAAATTATAATATATTATCAACTGTTTGGGTAGTGTGTACAATAAACTTGTTTTTCAATTACTTGCGCAATTATGTTGATTATAAGGATATAATTAAATTTGGTTTGGGTTTTCAATTCCCAGTGTAAGTGCCATTCGGAGGATCCTTCACGATTGATATACATTCGCCTTTTCTGTTATGCTTTATAACAGAAACCTCTGCTCCAAACACACAGCAGTCCTCAAACAGATATATCCATTAGAAGCATCATTCAAAATATGAAGCGAAAGTAATTTGTCAAACCCCCTTTCAGTCTTCCTCCGATGAAAGCTCCTAATTCCTCCTTCAACATCAACATAGTAGCTACAAATTAGTGTATATGACTACACACACACACACAAAATACCAATCATGCAAGTCTTTTCTGTGTTGAAAAACACACAAAAAAGTTGCACCCAAAAGATTCCCATCTTTTTGTAATAATCTGCCCAACATCCCACTAATACCGAATTCCACCCATAGTTAATTAGGTTAGTGACAAATTGTGGAAGATACAAATTGAATGCAAACATAGATAGCCAAGATACCTTGGATGGTTAAGTATTTGTATTGGATTTAGTACACAAACAATTTAAAGCTGAACGGTTTTGATTATCAAAATTGGACTTGTGGTGAGTCCCACAAGTCCAATAGTACGTTTCAATCCAATTTTGGATTGGAGACAAGCCTGATCCATACATAAAAGGGTGAATTACACTTTATTAAAAAAAAAATTTCTTTCATTTTAGACCTTCATATTTTAATTTTTTAAATTTATTTCAAAATTAATTTATGTATAAAACTACTCAGAAAATAATACATGGATAGTCATATGATCTAAAAATATTTTATTATATAACTCACACTTCAAACATAAATCTAAATCCAATATAATAATATAATTTTTACATTATATAACAGTTAATGTGGTTTTTTTTTTTTTTTAAATCTTATTTTGAAAAGAAATAAATTTTGAAAGCAAATTTAAAAACTTGGGATATGAAAGATCAAAATAAAAAATAATAATTTTTTAAGAGCTAGTGTGAAAATAACCAAACATAAAAATAACAAAGTATAATTTGCCCAGCATAGAACAAAAATATATATATATATATAAGAACATCTTCAACACTTCATCAAAACTTTCATCAAATTTGAGTAAAAATTTGACAAAAAGTTTGATCTGATATGATGCAATCCAACAAGTTTTATCAATTCGGCCAGTCGTCCAACTGGTTGCTCGGTAAGAGTAAATTTTCATCCTAATTCATCCCAAACCCGGTTGTCCATGAGGACGTCCGGCTCAATAAATCACCTACAAATTTGACGAAGGATAAAACGTTCGTTTGATATGATGAATAAAAATAACTCACCCTTCATTTGATATAGGTTTGGTGCCATGGTTGGAGCAGAAAAAGTGGGCAAGGTTTGATGCCTCTTCATTCCAACATCCAAACAAACAGATAAAAGATTAAAAACAAGTTGGGGGATGTTTAGATGGGCACAAGAAGCAAAACATCTCAAATACTACCATGGAGGCTGATCTAATTCCATTTGAAAGACAAAACATTCTCTCCACCATTATACAACCAGGAAACAGCATTTGCATATCATATTTTACAAGTGCAAACTTGATAACAGTGACAAAAGTTCGTGAGCTCTTTCTGCTTCCCAAAAATTCAAAACAGGAAAGAGTTGCAAAAGACAAGCACCACAACTACTACTTCAGAAATCCTTGAAACTAGATAGAAGCATGATTTGAGCTTCAATAATTACTGCATCATTCACCTTGAATCCCTTTCCAGCGTTATTGAGATCATTCAGGGACATGAAGTTTGGATAACCAAAGGTTTGGCCCGAGGCACTGAACCAATATGTGACGACTGCCAAAAAAATAAAAATAGAAAACAAACATGTCGGAACTTTTTTGGAGGAACAACACAAAATATTGAAAGCAAAAATCAATAGAAAATAAGTTTATGTGAGAATAAAATGTTTTCTGCTTTTGAAAGGTGGAAAATAATTTCCAAACTAAAGTTTTACTAATGCTATCACACTACTACCATCACTAGCAAGTTTTTAGTTTAAGAAAGTGTTTTATGTCAAAACAAACAAATGTAAAATGCATGCGTAGACAAATTTGGATTTTACCTCCCCTTTCAAAATGCTTCATATTGATCTGGTTCTTTATCCTTAGCTTATATTCGGCATACAATTTCCGTTCAGAAGGAAGATTTTTGGAATCAGCTAGCTGCAGAAAGACTGACAGGACTTTACCTTTTGAAGTTCCATGTCCTTTCGGATAAAGCCATAACTTCCCGCATGCAAAAAAAGTAAAATAAAATAAATAATCATAAATAAATAAAACTCACATAATAGTTTGCATAATGTTGCCACTACTACTGTCCTAGAATTTAAGCTGGAATGAATTAACACAAATGAACAGTCAATACAATACCACTTGTGCCCTCCAACAACAAACTCTTCAGAGAGAACATTTTCATTTACAATTTCTGAAAATTTATCAATTTTCCAAGTGTAAGTGCCCTTCAGAGGATCCTTCATCATTGATATACATTCGCCTTTGCCGCTATGCTTTATAACGAAAACCTCTGCTCCGAACACACAGCAGTCCTCAAACAGATATCCATTAGAAGCATCATTAAAAGTATTAAGCAAAACTAATTCATCAAAGCCCCATTCAGTCTTCATCCAATGAAAACGCCTAATCCCCCCTTCGGCGTCTACATGAACCTATACAAATAGATAATCATACTACTAGTGAAAAATTATGGAAGTTACTAATGCACTACAAATATAGCTAGCTACGATCATACACAAACAATTTGAAATTGGCATTAACTTCCCAACCAACAGGAAGGGTTTTTGTCTCTGCAATTGCTAAATAAAGAGAAATGTGACCATTCGCTTTCCTCTTCTTATTTCCATTTGGGTACAGAGACACTATCCTGAATCAGAAAAAGAGGATCAAGAGTGTGCAAGACTAGAAGAATCTAAAGTAGAGAAACAGTGGGACATTGATAGGGAAACTAATAAGAGAGCATTTAATGCCAACCATTTATAGCCGCCAGCTTCAAATACACCAGATTCAAGATTTTCAATCTTAGAGTTGAGAAATGACGAGAAATACTCAATTTTGAAGTTGTAGTGAGCTGGTGGTACATCGCTTAATGATCTCAGAATCCCTGCAAGATATTGCAAACATTAAACTGCAGCTCACTGCTCCAATGAACATTTTTTAGGATTCTCAGGTTGCGCAAACACAAAAACACACACATACATACATCTACTCAAACATTTAATGAGAGGAGAGAGATTTGGAAAAAGATAAAGAGTTGATGAAGATACAATTGATGATGATCATTCAGGGGGGAAAAATGTAAGGAATTGAGTTAAAAGAAGGGAGATATCTGAACCTTCTGTTTTCAATGGCAGCAGCTGCTAATCAAAACAAAAGGCATATTTTCTTTCTACAAGCTGATGGTGACACTGCCTTTGGTGTGTCACATGAAGGCCATGTTACTCTTGTCTTGCCTCCAAAACAGAACCCTTCTATATGTAAAGACAAACACACACATATATATATATAGCTAAAAAGCACTTGTAGAGAGAGATCAAAATTCAAATCTAATACCCCTTTGAAACTGCAAATTTTACAGTACTTATCCAAACATGATCACTCAGAAACGGTAAACTACCCACAACACTATAGGAATCTTTTTGAGTCCCCAAGTCTGTTACTACAGTTTCCTAAGTTAAATTTGTCATTTTGTAAGGACACTTGTTCAATACATGGTGAGAGAGGTGAGAGATCAATGCTTAATGTAAAATATTTATGATGCGCATGACATTCATTATCTACATTTACACATTTCAATATTGATTGAGCAGCCGAATTCAGATGAGATCTATTGATGGTGTTAAAAAAAAAAAACTAATAAATTTCACAAAATTTCCTTACTTTCATGTGACATCTATTATATTATTGGATAATGTTTGGGAGCTTGAAACATTGCCCCCCCGAATCCCCCTAATGCCCAAAACGATGTCGTTTTGGGCATTAGGTTTTTTTTTTCTTTTTTTTTCTTTTTTTTCTTCCATTTTCGACCATTTTTCGAGCTCAAACGCAGGGAATGAGGGAGAGGGAGAGGGAGAGGGAGGGAGGGAGAGAGAGAAAGAGGGAGAGCAGAGAGGAGAGAGGGAAAGAGAGGGAGAGAAGAGGGAGACACACACACACAAATGGCCCCTGCATTCCGGCCGAGCGGCCGATCGTCGAGTTCGTCCAATCGTCGAGCTCCGCCGATCGTCGCATTCCGGCCGAGCGTCCGCGTCTGCCTTCTTCCTCCGCCCCTGCCTTCTCTTCTTCTTTTTTTTTCTTTCTTTCTTCTTCTTTCTTCTTCTCTCTTCTTCTCTTCCTTCTTTCTGCGTCTGATTCTAATTTTTTGATTGAAAAAAAAAAAATCAAACGACGAAACGACGTCGTTTCGTAATTAGGGGGATTCGGGGGGGCTCAATTCGAGCTCTCTAGCACTACTCTACATTATTGAAGCGTGTCATGTTTCAATTTTCAAGGTTTCATTATTTCATGATACATTAGTTAGTATAGCACACTTTTCCTGCCGGAATCACTATTTTTTTTAAAACAAATTATGTAAATTTGAGTAATTTTACTTAATCATTCCAGCAAACCATTCAGAAAATATAGTAGATTCAAATCTTACTGCAACAAACAATTTTTCATTTTTCATTCCTTTCTCCTCTGCTTTGGTACAAATAAACAGTCGTTGAGAAGAATTACATAAAAGAGAGGAAGACATATAAGAAAGAAGTACAGAACTGTAAATAAATGAGTATACTATATTACAGACTCAGAACACAAGCACAAGTCTGCCATGAAATTAGTACAAGTAAAATTTTATAGTTTATGGGAGAAATGGTGCACACTCACAGGTCAGGAAGTTTTCAGTTGTTGATGCTGCCCATCTATTACACTCAACTGCATGTGTCACCTGACCCGAGCAATATGGGCTTGCACCTATAACATTGAAATAAATGAATAAATTATTCAGAATCAGTTTACTCACGCTGTCAAAAAATGAAACAATTGTCTCTACCTCAAAAATTAGATTTTTCAGCTACATATTAAACAATTAGTTGCCCAAAGGCTTAAGTTATTAGGGAATGGGTTGAATATTGTACATCAAGCTCTTTGCACTTGGGCTCCATTTATTTCAACTAAAAATAAAGTTTTTTTTTAAAAAAAATCAATCAAACAATGTCAACTTATGTGTGTATGACTATAAATGAGATGATTGTGCCTTAATGAAGTATTAAGACAATTTGCAATGATAAACATTGCATAATGAACCACATCAAGGAATCCCAAAACTAACATGTAGGTTGTTTTCAACCAATTATCAAGATTTCTACTATGTGAAGACAAAAGTATTAGAACCATGTTTCCTCCCAAACCAAATACAGCCTTAATGTGATCACAAAATTAACACATGTACATTCTTCAGCAAAGCCTGTCAGTCAGAGTAAATGCATAGGCTTGCCATCAAATTCAACTTATTACTTCTATCCAACTACACCAAACATCTTTCTGTTGTTGGAATACTACTTAGCCCACAACTTAGACATCAGACAATGGCTTGAATGGTTAGAAAATCACTTGCAAATTTGATCATGGAACCAACTGATGCTTAGATTATGGACAAACTTGAGAGTTCTTATGTCATGCATATAGAAATCCGGCAAACATAAACAAGTCAAGCAAGTACAGGATACATCTTCATTGCCAAATTTCTCAATTGGTAGTGATGAAATTGAACTAACCAAATATCATTTGAGTTTCAGAGAAGGCTAAATTAGCCATAGTAATTAATGTAATCTTATCATCAAGTGGAATAACAGAGGCCATCCACTAAGGTCCCAGAATTGCATCCACAATGTGCAGGCAGGTTCTGGTTTGTGTTGTTAAATAAATTATCAAAGTCAAGAAAAGCTTAGAGCAGCCCCACACAAGGGAGAAAGGGCTTGAAATAGAATGAGCACAACCCATTGTGTACTAAAAAAACACATGCCTTGTTACAAAATAACACAACCATACCATCCATACTTTTGAAAACATTTATACGTCTTCATTGCCTCCAACTTTAATCCATTTCAATGGGAGTGAGACAAATGAATGTGCCTATTATGCTCTGTTCAAATTGTTGTACTACCCACAGATGATCAAACGTTCTTCAACTTGCTTGGCATGTTTTCAAATGACGGCTGGTGTATGCTATTGGAACCACAAATTGCAATTTAACATTAATGCAAAGTAGCACTTTAGAACATTTCATTTGTCTCTGGGCATCAATGTACTATTGACTGTTTGGATTGAAGACTAAATAGTAAGGACTTATCATGATGAATACAACTCATATATTCATTGAGCAGCCCATAATCTAGCTGTGTTACATATTTAATTGTTGAGAACCGAGATCAAGTAAACACAATGGCAAAAAGTGTTAGGTGTGATATGACACCACCAAACATAGGATTCCACAGTATTTTATATTTTTTATGTTTTATTTTTGGCACAAGAAAAGAACATCATTCATTAATACATATAAAAAGTAACATAGTTCAGGAAACAACAACCAATAACATGAATAAGCCTTACAAACACTCACTCAAAAACAAAAAACACCACCAGAGGTAACATATAGACCTTAATTGAGACCAGGTCCGAAGCAAACAGTAGATGGACTAGAGGCTGTCAAGTAGGCCTCTCCATGAGAAGAAGAGATGCAAGAAAATGCTGCAATCCAGGCTAAGGAAAAAGCTGCTGTGAGCAAACTCCGTGGCTGTAGAGATATAATTGGCATGAATGAAAAGATTGTGTGAGATAACAAACATCCAAAAACAATGGAGCTGCCACCACCTGGATATCTTATTGCCCTCCATCTGCTGAAATAGAGTCAGAGTTAGTAACAATATTAATATGCAAAAAATTGTGCTTATGAGCCATTTAAGAGCAGAAGAGATGCAGCTAGTGGAGCACAAGGCCTCTGCACAGTATGATCATGAAATTTGGATTTCAAATTCTTTCAAATCTATAAAAGTTTGGTGAATAGACAATGACATTAAAATAAAATGTCTAGATATGTAGACAGTTTGAACAGTGGTTTTCTCATGAAGTCTATGGAATGCTGAACCAAGTGATCAAATCATGAATTACCTGCAAACTACAGGAGAGATTGCATATCATATGGCCTTCCCACTTTGATGTTCCAGGACTAATAGGAGAAGCAAGCGGCCATTCATTTTGCATATTCAAACAATAAACGAGGATTGGCCAAAGGATGAACTACAGTAGAATTCAAGTCGTTTTAATGATAGTTTCAGAATTTGCTTGCACTAAAGTCGGTAGAAAGCTAAAGCAAGGCAAAGGTGTAATTTTCTTGTACTAAATTCATCGGAATATGTGATTCAAAGTTCAATTGTGACACTCCTCTTGATACAAATCTCGACTCATTTAGACTCTGCAATTATCACTGTAACAATAAGTGAAATCTCGACTCATTTAGACTCTGCAAATCAAAATCAGTCCACAAACTTCCCTGCATTTTGAAGATTGTCATAAAATCAAGTTTCCAAGTGGGTTCTTATGCATTGAAGAGTAGTAGGTTGATTTTTGAAAGGGAATAGGTTGATTCTTTGGTTCTGTTTTGTCTCCACACCCAGCCATTGTAGCCTTTGGTTTTGGACAACTGGGTCTGCAAGGATGCCTTGTAAACGTTGGAGTATGATCAATTATTTATGTTTTTCAAGAAGTCATTATAGTAGCTAAGCACAAGATTTCACATACTAATCGTCTATTATCTCCATTTTATGAACAAAGACATGTTATTAGATTCATAAACAACACTAGAAAAAATTCTATCCAGCACACAAACAGCAGAGAGGAGAGTTGCATCATGTGTTGTATGCAAACATAAAACGAGTTACCTAAGTTGCATAAGATCATATTTCTCCAACATCAATTGAGCCATGAGATTGCAGTAGTGGCCACTCTGAGAACATCATAAGAATTTTTGAACCTAGTAATACTCTGAAAAATTCGTTTTGACATGGTTTCAGATTATTGAAGTCACAAATATCACCATTTGTCTATTTCGTTCATAAACTATCATTTTCGTCTATTTAGTTCCTAAAGTTTTGAATTTATGTTTCGGTAGTCCAATTGGAGACAATTATACAAATAAATAACTGTTAAAACTTAATTTGATTAAAAAATATTTATTTGAGAATTTGAACATCTTAAACCATACAACAAAATACAAATTTTTCTTATTATTTTGAATAAATTACAACCTACAACCAACTTAATGAGTGTTTAATTATATGATTTAAGTTGTTCAAATTATAAAATTACGTCTTTTTCTTTTCTTTTTCAACGGTTATTGATTTTTACAATCAGCTCTAATTGGACCACATGAATAAAAATTTAAAATTTAATGGACTAAATAGAAGAAATTGATAGCTTAGATATGAAATAAAATTTTAAAAAATGTTGATAGTTTAGAGATAAAAGTGAAATTAACCCTTAAAAAAAAAGAAGGAAAGGAAAGAGATGGGAAAGAAAAGCATGGGACCAGCCAACCTGATCTAAATGTAGAAGGATTAAATATTGTAATGGAAGGCCCGTGCTGGACTTTGTAGAAGTCCTCTCCTCCTTCTCTAACCCTGTCTATGAGTGCTTCAGATGCAAACCTAAGAGCATCTCCAACCCATCCTTCGTATCTTCAAATATGAAGGATGGTCTCCTCCAACCCACCCTCTAAATTCATCTCCATTTGAGAGGAGAATGAGTTCATCCTCCATATTTGAAGGGAGGATGAAAAAATGAAGGAGCCCTCCAAAACACTATTCATTTTGTATTTCTTATTATATTACAAATAACTTTTAATTTATAAATTTAATTTTTATAAAATTGACATCATTAAAAAGTATAAAATCATACCTTTAAAATGAGTATAATATTAAATATATTTACAAAAATTTTAAAATTAAATATTTATTAATGAATAAAAATTACTTTTTGAATAGAGTTTGAATGAAAGAAATGAAGGATTGTGGTTGAAGTTTGAATGAATAGTGACGTCCTCTATATTTACTTTTTGAATAAAAAACATTAGTGAGAGTATTGCATTGGAGATGCTCTAATAACCAATTCCCGGAGGGTGGTAATGAACATCAATCCGTCCGGAATCTCCTTCAATTTTCGGCAATATTCAATTTCTAAACGGAAGAGACAGGGCATGGCTCCTTGTTCCACCCTCCACTCCTCCAAGTTTAGAATTCCCGAGAGCCTTAAAGATATGAGTTTCGGAAAACCTCCACCATCGCAGCTGCCATAGCCCCCTCCTCTTCCTCCTCCTCCTCCGCCACCGCTGATGCTGGATGGTGCTGTTGTTGTCGTTGTTGGTGGTGGTGCGGAAGAACAAACCATCTCCTTCCCAATGTAGGCATCATTACATAAGGAGAGAGTCCTTAAGTTGGGAAACTTCTCCAATGTTGGCATTGGGTCTTCCTCTAGTTCAGTATTCGCCATACTTAAGTAGGTGAGATTTGGAGGGAACTGATCTGGCAATTTATTAACCAGATTCAGGGACCCCCACAATCTCAATCGGCGTAGATGTTGGCATCCTAAAAGCTGCCTTAAAAGGCTTTGTTCTTCTTCCGTTCGGAAATCTGCTCCAATATCGAAGGATGAACATTGCAGAAGGCGGTTTGAATTGTTGAGGATTGGGGATTTCAACATCACAACCAAGTCTTTGGGGGCTACCTCACCACTGAATTTTCGAAGATTTGTCAGTTTAGATAAGCATCTGACATCACACCTCCATGTTTCAAAGTTTTCTAGCGTCTCCAATTTGCTTAAACCATCCAATCGCAACTTACCTATGCAAGACATCTTGATTCTATTAGGAAGATATAGATGTCTTAATTCTTTCAACCTCCACAAGACATTCGGTATTCTTAAACTCCCCCATCCCCTTAAATCTAGGGTTTGGAGCAATCCTAAGTTGCCTATGGAAGAAGGCAAACTTTTAATATTAGAATCTCTTATACTTAAATACCTCAGGTAGATTAGGTTTCCTATTGCTCTCGGAAACTTTTTTTCCCCATATATTCTTTCAAGGTCTAAAACTGAAGCAATGGGAGACCCTTGAAGAGTAACTTTAATTTTTGCCAACGAACTTTCCAATTTATTGCCAAAAGAGTAAAATTTGAATGATTGGATATGCTTGTGATTCTCTATTTCATGTCCAGATAGGGGAATAACATTTTCGCTTTCTATAGAGTCGGCATCATGGTGACCCAAATAGTACATGACAAGTCTGCGAATTGTTGTTAATGATGATGATGAAGAAGGGAGTGCAAAGTCTGCCCACGCGGGCTTTAATGTGAACAATCTTGAGAAAATTCTCCTCTTTGGCCTTCAACAAGCATAAGTCTCTCATGAGATCGTGGAGGTGACAAAGTTTAATCCTTTTGCTGAACCTTGTTAATTGGACTTGAACCATGCATCTTTGGACTAACTCACCCAAATAACTCATTCCAACATCCAACATTGTTTCCTCTTCTACTTCTCCTACTCGTGTTGGTATCGATGACTGCGACACAATGCCTTCAGCCATCCACATTTGAATCAATTTTTTTGTACACAGATCATGATCTTCAGGAAGAAGGCTCAAATACAAAAAGCATGCCTTAAGATGGTAAGGCAAGTCTTGGTGGCTTAAGGCTAAAATTTCTGTTATTGGAACTCCTCCTTGGCCTTTGCCCTTACCTAAGTCATAACTAATGTTTTTACTCACCTTCTTCCACTCGACCAATTTGTCCTTTGTTGTCAAAAGTCCTCCTAATACCACAATTGCCAATGGTACACCACCACAATGCTTGACCATTGCCTTCCCTAACTCCATCATTTCTGTGCTTAATGTGAATCCTACAAAATTAGAGGGGAAAAAAATGCATCTGTTGGTATAAGTTTATACTAATCTATGTGGACGGTACTAATATAAATAAAAAATAGCAATGTGTGTTTATATTAAAAACAATGAGGGTAAACTTTCAATAGGTCCTAAGGGGACTTATTTATATGTCCTAATAAGTGGAGTTATTGTCCAACAGGTCCTGTAATAATTAATAATATTTTTCATCAAACACTATTAAAAAAAGTCAATAATTGTTAATTTTTAGCAACAGTTTGAAAATCTTCTCACAAAAAATGTCACTAATTATAAGTTTTATAGCGATAGTTTAAAGAAAATCGTCACAAAAAAAGTCACTAATTTTCAACTTTCAACGACAGTTTGAAAAATGTCACAAAAAAGTCACAAATTGTAAGTTTTAGAGACAATTTATAAAAATCGTGATAAAAAGTCACTAATTATCAATTTTTAGCGACATATGTAAAAAATAGTCACAAAACTTATTTTTAGCGACAATTTTACTATCACTTATTTTCAATACGACTTGATAGGAATTAAGTCAAATTATTAGGACCTATTGGTAGTTTACTTTAAGTCTAATAGTTATACTTAATTATCATCAAATCCTACTAAAAATAAATCCTAATAAAATCATCGTTAAAAATAATTTTTTGTGATAATTTTTTGCAAATGTTGCTAAAATTAATAATTAGTGACTTTTTTTGTCACGGTTTTTTTAAATCGTCGCTAAAACTTACAATTAGTGACATTTTTCCGTGACAAATTTTTCAAATTGTCTTTGAAAGTTGAAAATTAGTGATTTTTTTTTGATGATTTTTTTAAAATGTCACTAAAACTTATAATTGTGACAGTTTTTGTGACAAAATTTTCAATCTGTCGCTGAAAATTAACAATTAGTAACATTTTTTAATAGTGTTTGATGAAAAACGCCATTAATTATCATGAAACCTATTGGACAATAAGTTTACCTATTAGGATTTACACATAAGTCTCCCAAACAATAATGCTAAGAAACCAATAAATATACCAATGAATTTGTTGACTACAACACACAAATTATATGTAAGTTTCATCACTTGACGTGAGGTCCAACTAACATTGTGTCTAGGCTAAAATTTCTTGTTCCCAAAACTATAAAAAATTAAAATGATACACAAAAATGGATTGGGTCAAACTATTTTTTAAAATTGATTTTGAGAAAATTCTCAAAATTTTAAACCTTACATAAAAAATGAAAAAAAATATAAACTTTTAACAAACTGATCTCAAATAAACTTTGAACAACTTGAACACGAATTGAGCTTAAGTAGCATAGTCTGTTTTACTGTCCTAATTTTTAACAAAATATTGTAACATAAGTTATTTTCATATATTATATTTGTTATCTAGACAGATCTAGAGCGTGCATCCCTAAGGACGTAGGTGCACATCGTAAGAAAGTCATGATTTTATGTCATGAAAGTAATGAATATTTGTAATGTGTTATGTCACTATATGGTAAAATTACCAATAGTGAATAAAAAATGATAAACAAGTGGGTCTAATTTATGTTGTGCATCTTAAAGTTATTCATGGTGAAGTTATGACTTTTGACTTTTTTAATGATATTTTGTGGTGAGAAGTTATGACTTTTGTGGTGAGAAAATTTATAAAATTTAATGGTTTATGTTATTTGTAAAATTTTATAGAAGAGTTATGAAGAAGTTACCACCGTATGCACCCTTTGAGATGCATATTGTAAGATTATAATAGATGATTGAGATTGTTAACTCATGGACTAACAATCCCATTTTTTATTGTAAATTTTATTAACTGGATTACATGTCAACAGACATTCAATTCGACGAAATTGACGAATTTTCAATATTGAGAGGGGTGGGGATCATAATTTCAAGTATGAAATAAACAAAACCAAAATAAATATATAATAAATTGTTATCTCACTAATTAATTGAATAACTAATCTTACTCATTTTGCTATTAATCAAACAAGGCCTTAGTTATTCTTGAATTCTATACCATAACTACACGGCCTGTGATACCCATGTTCCGTAATATGCTACTCGGTCCTTAATTTGAGTATGATTATGTGTTTAGCGTGATTTTGTGTGCCATTATGTGAATATATGTGATTTTGAAATTTTATCTGTTCACCGTAGGAATATCTGTTTGAATAATCCGCTTTGGAAATTAAATTGAGGGCCTTATCGGCCACAGAACCTGAAATTGATTGAGCCTTTGTGATTGGTATAATTTTTAGAGCCTACGGTGAAAATTAATTAGAAATTTATTCTGGTCAGATTAAACTGATTAAGTTGATAATTTGAGTGCCTGACTATTT
The DNA here is from genome assembly GCA_025200525.1 of Camellia lanceoleosa. Taxonomy (NCBI): domain Eukaryota; kingdom Viridiplantae; phylum Streptophyta; class Magnoliopsida; order Ericales; family Theaceae; genus Camellia; species Camellia lanceoleosa. The sequence continues at coordinate 191,822,391 of CM045760.1, read as the reverse complement.
TATATTAAAATAGTATATTAGTGGGGCTTGTTGTATATTAACACTTCACTCTCCTTTAACTCTATTGAACTCAAAATCTGAGAAACGCTATTGAGAGAGAGGGAGATCCGGCCTTAGTGAGAGAAAGGGAGAGAAGTTGTGCAAATTTTAGCCTAAAGCTTGGGAACCTTGAAGATCATTCAAGACTTGATCATAGATTGTGAGAATCAAGCTCCTAGGTGAGTAATCCTTGATTGTAATTTGTAATTTTGTGTGTATCCAAGCTAATCAGGTGACCAAGAGTAAAATTGAATGAAATTGGGTTGGCTTTGTTGAATGAAAGCTTGATATATGTATACATGTAAGAAATTAACTTGAAATAACATATATCATGTCAATTAAGCAAGATTTGAAGCTTGATTATGCATGCAAACCTAGTTTGTTGAGCTTTGACACCATTTGCATCTTTTGAAATGAAAATAAAGTCAAGATAACCATGCATGTTTGAATAATTGAGGATGAGAGCTTGAAATGCATGAATATACATGATAGAGTTGAATTTGGTGTCAATTTGAGGCATGCAAGTGTGTAATTCTTGATATTGAGCTCCCTAATGTTGTAATCTTGTATTGGTAGCATGTTAATATGTATAAATGTGTAATTTGTGCCATTGCATGCATATTTGGTTGGTTGGAATTCGAATTGGAGCTCAAGAACTCAATCTGGAAAACCCAGATTTTTTATGGCCGCTCGAGCGTGGAAAGGGCCGCTCAAGCGAGAAAATCGTGCTCCCAACACTTTTTGCAATGTTGGATGTTCGCTCGAGCGGGATGTTTCACGCTTGAGCGGGGAGCTTTTATAGACAGGCCTTCCGCTCGAGCGTCCTAACTCACGCTCGAGCATAATTTTGAGGTAACCAGTACTTTTGCAGGCCTCTTGGGTCCGCTCGAGCGGGGAAGTCCACACTCGAGCGGGGACCCTGTTTTTAGAAATTTTGGTCATGCGTTCTGTGTTTCATTTTCCATTCTCTTTCACTTGTAATCACTCTTAGGCATATGTTAAGCATTGTAAAGGAGTTAATGGGATAAGAATAAAGCCTAAAGAGGAATATGTGAATTAAGGAACGGATTGAATTGTTGGTGACCCTTTTGTCTTCATGAAATGTGTAGGGTCAAACTCCGGGGCAAATCTACAAGCCGATCACTGTGAGTAATATCTTAACAAGATATTAGAAATATACTATTGTCCAATTGTTTACTCATATGTAAGTTTTATAAGTTCATTAATTTGAATGGTGGACAACGATTGATATAAATAATTGGGCCAAAGGCCGATTGATACGAATGATTGGGCCAAAGGCCGATTGATATAAATAATTGGGCCAAAGGCCGATTGATACGAATGATTGGGCCAAAGGCCGATTGATATAAATAATTGAGCCAAAGGCCGATTGATACAAATGATTGGGCCAAAGGCCAATTGATATAAATAATTAGGCCAAAGGCCGATTGATGCGAATGATTGGGCCAAAAGCTGATTGATATAAATAATTGGGCCAAAGGCCGATTGATACGAATGATTGGGCCGAAGGCCGATTGACATGAATGATTGGGCTGAAGGCCGATGGATACGAATGATAGACATGGATGATTGGGCCGAAGGCCGATGAATACAAATGATGGAAATAGATGATTGGGCCAAAGGCCGATGGATATAAATGATTGGGCCGAAGGCCGTTTGCTGTACTATTTCAATGATTACTTATATATCTTCCTCATTTGATATTATTCATTGGGCATTCGCTCACGCTCATTCATGTACATGTAGGTGAGCCAAGGGACGTCTAGAACCAGCCCCAGTGAACTTGTGAGAAACAGTTTAAGTTTTGAGGAGTCAGCCCAAACGTCTCACGCACGAGACTGTCTTCGCCTTTGACCTTGTTTATAGTTTTGTTATGTTGGCGAATACGTTGGACTACTTTTGTATATAAGACTTGGGTTTGACTGACTTAAATCTATATGATCCTGTATGTACAGCGCTTTGTGTTAGTACATATTTTGATGTGAGTTATTAACATATAAATGTTTGGAATGTTATGGTGTGCATTTAAGCACGGCTCTATGGACAAAGTTTTTGAATTGCTTCCATTTGCCCCCTTTATCTCTGATGAGTTTTGATTTATTTGGTTTGAGGCCGTAGGTAATCACACGATTACTGGCCAGTTATGGCCTTAACCCATAGGGGCGGGTTCGGGTCGTGACAGAGTGGTATCAGAGCACGAGTTCATAACTCACACACTTGTCCAAAAGAGCAATAAGCGTCTAGAAAAGATCTAGAATGCATTCATAGTATGAATTTGAAAGCACTAAGTATGTGCACAAATGTTTTGATATGAACGACTATGTGCCATAAGTTATGATTTGCCTGCATCGTAAATTATCTGGATATGTATGCTCTTTAATATACGCATACTTGTAAATCTTTTGCATAAAATATATTTGCATGAAAGATAATGCATGTTTAATCAGATGGTGAGAACAAGAGGTGATGAGTTGGAGGAGTCCTCTACTGCCAAAATAGACAGAATGGAAAGATTGTTACAGGAAATGGCAGAAGCCTTGAGACAGCAACAGGAGTGGCAACAATAGTGGCAGCGACCACATCCACCACCTCCACCTCCAGCACCCGCTGTGCCAGATAATCAGAACGATGACCGAATCATAGCCCTCACCAAAGAGTTCAAGAAAATGAAACCACCACAGTTCCATGGCGGACTAGATCCTCTGAAAGCTGAAGGTTGGGTCCTCGGCATCGAAAAACTGTTTGAAGTATTCCCATGTTCAGAGGCACATAAAGTACTTCTAGCCACCTTTATGCTAGAGGACGAAGCGAGAAGATGGTGGATGTTGATGCGTGAGTTACAAAGATGCTGATTGGGCAAAGTTTTTAGAAATCTTTTATAACAAGTACTTTCTGCAGTGTGTCCGGGATAGGAAAGTGGTGGAATTTATGGAATTGAAACAAGGCAGCATGACCGTAGCTGAGTATGAGGCCAAATTCACCGAATTGGCCAGGTTTGCGCCACACATGATTGACACAGATTATAAGAAGGCGCGACATTTTGAAGGTGGGCTCTGAGGAGATATTTTAGAGAGAGTGAATGTCTTGAAGCTGGAGACTTACATTGGGGTATTAGACCGAGCCATAATATCTGAGGCTAATATAGCCAGACAAACTAAACCCACAACTGATTGGAAGGGTAGCAAAAGACAGGGCTTCTTCTCAAAGAAGAAGTTTTCAAAGAAGCAAAATACGGGCTCCTCGAATACTTCTAATTCTTCCCGAGACATAACCCCGTTGTGTACCACTTGTGGTAATAGGCATCATGGGGTTTGCTACCGTGTGATAGGAGCTTGTTTTAATTGTGGTAAGCAAGGGCATATGGCTAGAGATTGCAAGCAGAACCGTGGAAAATTTGCTGCTAGTTCAACAGCATCAGTCCCAAAACCAGGAAATGTTACGGGACCTACTCCCACCGGAGATACCGTGAGATAGGGGAGAGTTTTTGCGCTTGTCCCGAGCAATACGCGGAATGCCAATGCCGTTGTCTCAGGTACCATTTCAATATGTAATCAGGATGCCTTTGTATTAATTGATTCTGGATCAACACACTCATTTGTGACATATACATTTACATCTAGACTGAAAAGACCCCTAGAGTTATTGTCATATTTGTTGTGTGTGCCTGCTCCATCGGGGGAATCTGTGTTATGTGACTATATATATCGGTTTTGTGATATGCACATTGAGGATGCTACCTTATATGTAGATTTGTTGCCCTTGAACTTTAGACATTTCGATGTAATTTTGGGCATGGATTGGTTGACCAAGTATTGTGCCACCATAGATTGTGTGACAAAAAGGGTTGTATTTAAACCACCAGAACAAAAAGAAATTGTGTTTGTGGGTAATGGGGTAGTGCCTCTACCTTATTTGATATCTGCAATGAAAGCATGTAAACTGATCAGGCAAGGGTGCCAGGGTTATCTGTGCTATGTGTTGACTGAACAACCTGTGAATGTTGAATTGAATGATATACCTATTGTTAGAGAATTCCCAGATGTGTTCCCAAATGAATTACTAGGGGAATTGGTAGACAGGGAGATAGAATTTACTATTGAGACTATGCCAGGCACCCAGCCTATTTCTAAAACTCCCTACAGAATGGCTACTGCTGAAATGAGGGAATTGAAAGAACAGTTGCAGGATCTGCTTGATAAGGGGTTTATCCGACCCAGCACTTCTCCTTGGGGTGCACCAGTGTTATTTGTGAAGAAGAAGGATGGTACTTTGGGCCTGTGCATCGATTATCGGGAATTGAACAAGGTAACAATAAAAAACAAATACCCTTTACCCCGTATTGATGATTTATTTGACCAACTACAGGGATCACAGGTGTTCTCTAAGACTGATTTGAGATCCGGGTATCATCAGCTGAAGGTTAAGGCAGAGGATGTTGAGAAAACCGCATTTAGAACGAGGTATGGTCATTTTGAGTTCCTTGTTATGCCATTTGGAGTGACTAACGCTCCGGCAGCATTTATGGACTTAATGAACAGAATTTTTAAGACCTACCTTGATGAGTTTGTTGTAGTTTTCATCAATGATATTTTGATATATTCCAAAGATAGACTTGAACATGAACATCACTTGAGAACTGTTTTACAAATACTTCGAGACAGGAAATTATTTGCTAAACTAAAGAAGTGTGAGTTTTGGTTGGATGAAGTTGTTTTCTTAGTGCATGTGATCAACAAGGAAGGAATTTCAGTGGACCCACAGAAGATAGAGGCAATCGTGAATTGGCCTACACCAACCAATGTAACAGAAGTCCGTAGCTTCCTGGGCTTAGCTAGGTACTACAGGAGGTTTGTGAAGGATTTTTCGAAATTAGCCGTGCCTCTTACCCAATTGACACGTAAAGGACAACCATTTGAGTGGAGCGAAGAAAGAGAATCAACCTTTCATGAATTGAAGATGAGATTGACCACTGCACCAATTTTGACATTACCTTCAGGTACAGAGAATTTTGTGATTTTCAATGATGCAACATATAAGGGTTTGGGTTGTTTGTTAATGCAGAACGGAAAAGTTGTTGCCTACGCTTCCCGGCAATTGAGGCCACACGAGAAGAATTATCCAACACATGACCTGGAACTAGCCGCAGTTGTTTTTTCTTTGAAAATCTGGCGGCATTATTTGTATGGGGGAAAGTGTGAAGTCTATACGGATCATAAGAGCCTGAAATACTTCTTCACGCAGAAAGAGCTGAATATGCGTCAGAGAAGATGGCTGGAATTGATAAAAGATTATGACCTAGAAATTTAGTATCACCCTGGGAAAGCTAATACAGTGGCTGATGCCTTGAGCAGAAAATCAACATGGGGTATGGCTTGTTTGCTTACCGAACAAAGGGAGATTTTACAAGACTTTGAGAAGTCTGAAATTGAAGTGGTGATATGTAAACAGGCCGGATTGATAGCCGCTATTACAGTTGAACCACCAATTGTTGATGAAATCAAGCAGAAATAGAAAGAGGATGAGTTCCTCAGGAAGGTAATTGATGAATTTGAGACAAGTCCAAAAGCAGAATTTAGCATTGCAAATGAATTGTTGAAATTTCTGAATAGAATATGTGTCCCTGATATCCCGGAACTAAAGAAGAGGGTCTTAGATGAAGCCCACAGATCTGTATTTGCTATGCACCCAGGCAACAATAAAATGTACTGGGATTTGAAACGGACCTATTGGTGGCCTAAAATGAAGAAAGAGATTGCAGGATATGTGTCCAAGTGCCTTCAATGCCAGCAAGTTAAGGCTGAACGTCAGAAACCAGGAAGTCTACTTCAACCTCTCCCTATTCCCGAGTGGAAGTGGGAATATGTGACTATGGATTTTGTCGTTGGCCTACCTCGGACTTCTCGAGGTATGGATTCTATTTGGGTTGTAGTTGATAGACTGACTAAATCTGCACATTTTTTTCCTGTCAAAACTACATTTACTGCTTATAGATTGGCCACCATTTACGTTGATGAGATTGTCCGTTTACACGGTGTTCCAGTATCTATTGTATCGGATAGAGATCTGAAATTTGTGTCTAGATTGTGGAAGAGTTTGCAGGAAGCTATGGGAACAGAACTGAGGTTCAATACTACATTTCACCCACAGACAGACGAGCAATCAGAACGAATGATTCAAACTTTGGAAGATATGCTTCGCATGTGCGCTTTGAATTTTCAGGGGAGTTGGAAAGATTATTTGCCACTTGTAGAGTTTGCTTATAATAACAGCTTCCACTCCAGCATTGGTATGGCACCATACGAGGCTTTGTATGGTAGGAGGTGTAGATCACCTATTTGTTGGACAGAGGTCAGGGATAGAGCTTTACTTGGGCCAGAAATTGTGCAAGACACTTCTGAAAAGATCAAAACTATTTGGCAAAGGCTCAGAACAGCTCAAGACCGACAGAAGAATTATGCAGACATTTGGAGAAGACCTCTTGAGTATGAGGTTGGTGACCATGTGTTCATCTGTGTTTCTCCGATGAAGGGCCAAGTCAAATTTGGGAAAAAGGGCAAGTTGTCGCCCCGTTACATTGGGCCGTTTCAGATTTTGGAGAGGCTTGGTCCAGTTGCTTATAGAGTTGCCTTGCCACTGGGATTCGAGCAAATCCATAATGTGTTTCATGTGTCGATGTTGAGGGGTTACCTCCGAGACCCGTTACATATGATTGATTATCACCGGGTAGCTATTGATGAGAATATGGAATACGCCGAATGGCCGGAAAGAATTGTTGACCGACAAGTAAAAGAATTGAGAAGCAAATCCATTCCAATGGTGAAAGTGGAAGGGAAGGAACACTATGGGACAGATGCTACATGGGAAAAAGAGGAGGAGATGCGACTCCGCTATCCACATTTGTTTCCTGATGAAGGTAAACCAAGTTTGGAGGACCAAACTTCCTAAAAGGGGGAAGACTATGATACCCCTGTTTCGTAATATGCTAATCGGTCCTTAATTTGAGTATGATTATGTGTTTAGCGTGATTTTGTGTGCCATTATGTGAATATATATGATTTTGAAATTCTATCTGTTCACTGTAGGAATATCTGTTTGAATAATCCGCTTTGAAAATTAAATTAAGGGCCTTATCGGCCACAGAACCCGAAATTGATTGCGCCCTTGTGATTGGTATAATTTTTAGAGCCTACGTTGAAAATTAATTAGAAATTTATTCTACTCAGATTAAACTGATTAAATTAATAATTTGAGTGCCCGACTATTTTATATTAAAATAGTATGTTAGTGGGGCTTGTTGTATATTAACACTTCACTCTCCTTTAACTCTATTGAACTCAAAATCTGAGAAACACTATTGAGAGAGAGGGAGATCCGGCCCTAGTGAGAGAAAGGGAGAGAAGTTGTGCAAATTTTAGCCTAAAGCTTGGGAACCTTGAATATCATTCAAGACTTGATCATAGATTGTGAGAATCAAGCTCCTAGGTGAGTAATCCTTGATTGTAATTTGTAATTTTGTGTGTATCCAAGCTAATCAGGTGACCAAGAGTAAAATTGAATGAAATTGGGTTGGCTTTGTTGAATGGAAGCTTGATATGTGCACACATGTAAGAAATTAACTTGAAATAGCATGTATCATGTCAATTAAGCAAGATTTGAAGTTTGATTATGCATGCAAACCTGGTTTGTTGAGCTTTGACACCATTTGCATCTTTTGAAATGAAAATAAAGTCAAGACGACCATGCATGTTTGAATAATTGAGGATGGGAGCTTGAAATGCATAAATATATATGATAGAGTTGAATTTGGTGTCAATTTGAGGCATGCAAGTGTGTAATTCTTGATATTGAGCTCCCTAATGTTGTAATCTTGTATTGGTAGCATGTTAACATGTATAAATGTGCAATTTGAGCCATTGCATGCATATTTGGTTAGTTGGAATTCGAATTGAAGCTCAAGAACTCAATCTGGAAAACCCAGATTTTTGATGGCCGCTCGAGCGTGGAAAGGGCCGCTCGAGCGGGATGTTTCATGCTCGAGCGGGGAGCTTTTATAGACAGGCCTTCCGCTCGAGCGCCCTAACTGATGCTCGAGCATAATTTTGAGGTAACCAGTACTTTTGCAGGCCTCTTAGGTCCGCTCGAGCGGGGACCCTATTTTCTGAAATTTTGTTCATGCGTTCTGTGTTTCATTTTCCATTCTCTTTCACTTGTAATCACTCTTAGGCATATGTTAAGCATTGTAAAGGAGTTAATGGGATAAGAATAAAGCCTAAAGAGGAATATGTGAATTAAGGAACGGATTGAATTGTTGGTGACCCTTTTGTGTTCATGAAATGTGTAGGGTCAAACTCCGGGGCAAATCCACAAGCCGATCACTGTGAGTAATATCTTAACAAGATATTTGAAATATACTGTTGTCCAATTGTTTACTCATATGTAAGTTTTATAAGTTCATTAATTTGAATGGTGGACAACGATTGATATAAATAATTGGGCCAAAGGCCGATTGATACGAATGATTGGGCCAAAGGCCGATTGATATAAATAATTGGGCCAAAGGCGAATTGATACGAATGATTGGGCCAAAGGCCGATTGATATAAATAATTGGGCCGAAGGCCGATGGATACGAATGATAGACATGGATGATTGGGCCGAAGGCCGATGGATACAAATGATGGAAATAGATGATTGGGCCAAAGGTCGATGGATATGAATGATTGGGCCGAAGGCTGTTTGCTGTACTGTTTCAATGATTACTTATATATCTTCCTCATTTGATATTATTCACTGGGCATTCGCTCACGCTCATTCATGTACATGTAGGTGAGCCAAGGGACGTCCAGAACCAGCCCCGGTGAACTTGTGAGAAACAGTTTAAGTTTTGAGGAGTCAGCCCAAATGTCTCACGCACGAGACTATCTTCGCCTTTGACCTTGTTTATAGTTTTGTTATGTTGGCGAATACGTTGGACTACTTTTGTATATAAGACTTGGGTTTGACTGACTTAAATCTATATGATCCTGTATGTACAGCGTTTTGTGTTAGTACATATTTTGATGTGAGTTATTAACATATAAATGTTTGGAATGTTATGGTGTGCATTTAAGCACGATTCTGTCACATCCCAAAATTTGGACAATTAAATATTAACTTAGGACTAAACCCCAATCAATATTCCATCATCCAAATCCTAGGGGTGAAACAAAAATCTAAACATTCTAGTCTCAGTAAGGTAATTAACAAAACACCAATCATACCATGCACCATAATTTCATAAACTATCTAATACCTCCAACGTTAAAGTAACAATAAATACTTCAAAACAACTTAAATAATGTAAGGTTACAACCCATGCCAAATTTTCAAAATACTAAGTTCATAAAAGAAAATAAAAATACATAAACTACTAACAACTATAAACATGAGAAAACAAAAGAAGTCCAATCGACATGTCCTACGATCATAGTTATTTCTTGTCACCACCAAAGCCTCTACTAATCCTGCAAAGGAAGCTCAACTGCGCTCAATCAGAACGCACCCGAGTTGCCAAGAGACAAAACGGGTCAGTATACAGGTATACTGGTATGAGTATAAGAATCAACACCCACGTGTCCACCAGACACAAACAAAAGTACATTAAATTTTTATTACTAGACAAGACAAGTAGTTCCAACCGCACCGAGACGAATGGATAGTTTCTCGAGATACGGTGGCATTTAGTTTATTGTACATACACAACGCAATATAAATTGATTATAAAATAGACAAAATAGAAATAAAAATATATGGTGGGTCAGCCGTGCATAAAAAGTTAGTAAGACCCACCATCCTGCAAAAAATAAAGTTAGTACAATTTAATCACAAGTAACTTGCTAAATAAGTATAAAAATGCACTGTTTCTTGCTTAAATAATTTGAATTGATCAAAACTAAAAGAACAAAAGTTGTACAGAATCAAATTTCCTAAAAGACAATGCGAACGAATTTAACAGAAACTGAATAGGTTAAGAGAAAAACTTGATATAAAAATCTAGACGAATTTAATAGAAAAATCTAAAGCTAAAAACGAACAAAAACTGCCATAAGATGATTTTTTTCGAAAAAGTTCAAAACATGAAAAATGTGCAGAATAATGTTTTACTTCAGTTTACACGAAACCAACAAAAATGAGCTCGTTTTGTGGGTTAAAACAGTCTCTAAAATCTGCCTTACTAAAATGAATCAAACCGACAATAATCAAGATCATCCGATTATAAGTTCTAATCGATCTTTTTAATAAAAAGCTAAAACACAAAAGTTGTCTAAAATCACGTATACATGCCTCTGCTCAAATTTCATAATTTATCAAGATCGTTTACTATTTTGTTTTTCATCATGTACATATCAGTACCATTCACACTATACTAATAAATTCATAATTAAATTCTTTATACCTTAACTCAATCAATATAATTCGAACTATACATATAAGTTCATAATTACTACTTTGTACCTTAACTCAATTAAGACAATTCGAACTAACATACAAGTTCATAATTAATTCTTTGTACCTTGCCTCCACCACTTCGGCCCTTCCCTTCTGGCCTACACATATATCCCATGTACCTCCCGTATACCTAACCCACTCCAAAGCCAAACTTGCACGGGGATATACCCGGATGGTTAGCATATACATACGCGCACGAATCAAAGCACTCGTCTACTCATGAGAATGAGGCAACAATATATATAAACATCTCATCGACATCATGAGACAAATATAACAATGCCGGGCATAAGGCATCAAACAACTCCCATAATCCTCACCTTTTTTTTATACACTCTTTCTCACCATCACTCAAATAAAATAACAATCCATGGAGTCATGGTGGAGTATAAGGAATTTATCTACGGGTTCTAATTAATTTTAGTTTCATATATTCGGGAGTGTGATTATAATCATAAAATAAATACATATAAAAACCATGATCATTACATACACATCTAACCAAATAATGAAATCAATCATTTAAAAATCTTAAACCTTACATACACAACTAATCAAAATAATTAAAATCGATTAATCAACTAAAAACCTTAAACTTTACATAGATCACTAATTAAAATAATTAAAATTAATTAATCATCTAAGAATCCTAAACTTTACAAACACCATTAACCAAAATAATTAAAATCAATCTATCATCTTTATGTAAAAACAAAATCAAACTAACATCAAACAAATAAAAATAAATACAACGAATTAAACATAAATCAAGGGAAGTGGGTTTTGTAGTTAAAATTATTTTTGAAGATCAAAGAATCACTCAAAGAACTAATAAAGTCACCCAAAATAAAACCCTAAACCTTACATACTCAACTAATTCAAATAATTAAAATCAAACAATCATCCAAAAACTCTAAACCTTACATACACGTCTAATCAAAATAATTAAAAATAGTCAATCATCTAAAAATTCTAAACCTTACATACCCAACTAATCAAAATAATTACGATCAATTAATTATCTAAAAATCTTAAACCTTACCTATACATCTAATCAACATAATTAAAATTAATCAATCATCTAAAAATCCCAAACCTTACATACACATCTAATCTTCATAATTAAAATTAATCAATCATCTAAAAAAAAAAAAAATCCCAAACCTTACATACCCAACTAATTAAAATTACTACAATCAATTAATCATCTAAAAATCCTAAACCTTACATATACGTCTAATCAACATAATTAAAATTAATCAATCATCTAAAAAATTCCAAACCTTACATACCCAACTAATTAAAATTACTACAATCAATTAATCATCTAAGAATCATAAACCTTACATATACGTCTAATCAACATAATTAAAATTAATCAATCATCTAAAAAATTCCAAACCTTACATACCCAACTAATTAAAATTACTACAATCAATTAATCATCTAAGAATCCTAAACCTTACATATACGTCTAATCAACATAATTAAAATTAATCAATCATCTAAAAAATTCCAAACCTTACATACCCAACTAATCAAAATAATTACGATCAATTAATTATCTAAAAATCTTAAACCTTACGTATACATCTAATCTACATAATTAAAATTAATCAATCATCTAAAAATCTCAAACCTTACATATACATCTAATCTTCATAATTAAAATTAATCAATCATCTAAAAAAAAAATCCCAAACCTTACATACCCAACTAATTAAAATAATTACGATCAATTAATTACCTAAAAATCTTAAACCTTACACGTACCACTAATCTTAAACCTTACACGTACCACTCATCTAAGAACCCTAAACCTTGCACATATCACTAATCAAATTAATTAAGATTAATCAAACCTCTAAGAACCCTAAACCTTGCACGTACCACTAATTAAATTAATTAAAATAAATTAATCATCTAAGAACTCTAAATATCGCATATACACTAATCAAAATAATTAGCTTAATCAATCATCTAAAAAAAATAATAAAATCAATAATCATTTAAACACCCTAAACCTTATATATCACTAATCAAATTAATTAAAATAAATCAATCATCTGAGAACCCTAAATTTTACACGTTCCACTAATCAAATTAAATAAAATTAATCACTCATCTAAAAACCCTAAACATCTCATAGACACTAATCAAAATAATTAAGTTAATTCATCCTCTACATTCACATACAAAAATATCAAATCACATCAACATAATAAAATAAATAAATAAATAAACTAACGAATCAAACATAATCAAGGAAAATAGGATTTGTACTCACAATTATTTTTAAAGATTGAAGCAAGACCAAGAGAATTAATTGAATCACCAAAGTAAACCCAAAAACCCTTTCTTTTTTTCTTTACTTTTCTTTTCTTTTTCTTTTCTAACTCCCACAGCACATAACACACACAAACTCTCTTCCTCACTCTCACGGCACACACTCACAGAGCACTCTTTGATTCTCTCTCTCTCTCTCTCTCTCTCTCTCTCTCTGCTCTCCCTCCATGCGCGGCTGCTGCCCTTTTCTATTTGTATCATTTATTTTTAACCTAATCACATTTTACATTATATAATATGAATATAATATAAACACAACCTAAATAAATATAATATATATTTTATTTTAATAAATAACTATAACATATATAAATAGATTTTATAAAATCAATACATGTACCATCCTTTTTTTTTAAAATATAAATATAAATATTGGAATTAATTATATATATTTACCTATCACATTAAATTAATTAAATACCACATTAAATTAACAACACAACACATTTAATTATCATATAACCACACAATTAATAAAATCAAAAATAAAATAAGACCATAATGATAATAAATAAATAAATATAGATTTAAGAAAAAAAAATCAGGGTCGCTACAGGTTCTATGGACAAAGTTTTTGAATTGCTTCCGTTTGACCCCTTTATCTCTGGTGAGTTTTGATTTATTTGGTTTGAGGTCGTAGGTAATCACATGATTACTGGCCGGTTATGGCCTTAACCTATAGGGGCGGGTTCGGGTCGTGACACGGCCCAAGGTATGTATGGTTTGTTTTGTACTAATTAGTTTTTGTATGAATATTTTACCTAATGAATTCTAAAAAAAATGAACAATTTGAAATTATCGAAGTTGGTCCAAAATGGGCCCATCAAAACCAAACTATTCTCTCAAATTGAATTGTCAATTCAAATCTAAAAGGAAAATAGTTTAAGAAAGACATTTGAAACTTTAAAAGCACAAACAATTAATTAGATCATGTAGGATGTTAATAATTACCAGTACCTTCATTTCTTCTTAGAAATGTTTTCTTTTCAAACAGCTCCCAACTCTCCTTTTCTGTTAAGTGCCTCAATTTATAAAGCATGCACTGTTGATCTACATGCATAGCAACATTTTCATTGCGAGTTGTTAGCAATATTTTGCTGCCTACCTCTGTAGTATTTGGGAAGCCTGAACTCAAACTATCCCAATCCACATCCTTCCAAATGTCATCAAAAATCGCCAAACATTTCTTCTTACTTTGGACTTGATGAAGTTTCTTGACTAGCTCATCATGTTTCAACTTTTCAATTTCTTCCCTTTCGACTTTTGATGGGGGAGAGAAGTTTGATAAGAATCCCTTCAAGAACTTCCCTTATATTGCATTGTTGAGATATATAGGCCCAGGCAACATATTTAAAATGATGCCTAATTTCATTGTGTTTGTAAACCATCTTAGCAAGGGTAGTCTTGCCAAGACCACCCATCCCCCAAATGGAAACAACGCTATAATGCGTATTCTCCTTCACCAAAAGATCCACTACTGCTTTTACGTCTTTTTCTGTACTGACAACATCCTCCTCAACAATATAGGTATAGGATCACCTTAATTGTCGCTGCCTCTCAGCCATAGAAGTTGATGATGAACTTTCTCCTACTCCTGTAGAATTTGGTATTCCACAAGTTTGAAAACCTATTATGAGGCTATTGGTGATCCTGGTATTAATAGCCTCAATCTCAAGGTTCTAAATATCGGCCGGTACGTTCCGTACTGGCCGATTCATACCAGAAAATGGGAGGGCCGCGTCGGATACTCACCGGTATACCAGTGAGATTGGATTTCACTTCCGTATCGGCCGATTCCCGGCACGTATCGGCCCGAATCCAATACATACGACGATACAGTCCGATACACGCCGGTACGGATGAAAATCAGCGCAGAAAACCTGCAAGATGTAAGCTTCTTTGGGCTATGGAGTTCACTTTGATCTTCAAGCTTCTTCAAAGACGGTTTGTGTCCCTGAGTTGCGTTTATGCTCTGTTTTTGGTGAGTTGTGCTATGCTCTGTTTTTTGGAACCGTTGCTGCTGCTATGCTCTGTTTCAGTGCTGAATGTTTAGAGGTTTTTTTCCCTCATTTTTCTTTGTTTATACACCTACAGGCTACACTACACCACTGTTTATATTAATATATATATA
Organism: Camellia lanceoleosa; assembly: GCA_025200525.1. Classification (NCBI taxonomy): domain Eukaryota; kingdom Viridiplantae; phylum Streptophyta; class Magnoliopsida; order Ericales; family Theaceae; genus Camellia; species Camellia lanceoleosa. Next base: position 191,807,367 of record CM045760.1, on the reverse strand, counting down.
TATATTTCTACTGAGCAGAAGAAGGGAAAAAAAAAGAAAAATACATGTTCAATCCAATTTGTCAAAAGTTGGATTAGTGGAAAGGTTTGTTATTAGTTTTTATTATTTATTTATTTATTTATTTTGGTGCCATGTTTTTGTACTATATTTTTTTAATTTTTTTTTATTTGTGTCTTGCTTTGGTGTAGATGTTTAAGGTTTAGAATTTTTTTTTTAAAAGAGGTTTATTCTAATTAGATTTTTATTTTTATTTTAAATATATTATTGTTACTAAGTAAATTAGAATTACAATATTTGTCAATTGAAAACTGTTATTGTAGATAATTAAAAGTTATAATTGAGACTAAAATAAATACATATCATTTAGTTGAAAATGAGTCAAAAGTGCTCCTACGTATCAAAATTTTGATTAAAATGTGACAAATTAAGGCTAAAAGAGTAAAAAAAATGCATAAAATTGAGTTTTAGAGGGATTACTAATGATTTTTAAAATTTCACGACCGCGACATCCAATTCCTGATACGTACCGGCCGATACTACCGATATCGATACTCCGCGATTGATACCATTACGTTACCCGATACTGCGATTTAATCTCCAACCTAACCTCACAAAGGGCTAAATATTCCTTGAAGATACACAAATACCTCTTGAGAACGAAAGGGAACTGATCTAATCTCCCACTAGTGCGAAATGCAATTTTGACAACAAAAGTTGCAATGGCAGCTTCAGCATCATATGATGCTTCTCTAATCTCAGCAACGCAGTTGCGGATTATAATCTCATCTGCTCCTCCTTTTGGTCTTGCATCTGCAACTACTAAGAAGCATTACATCCGATTTAGCTGAGCTTGCAATTGCTCAACTTGAGGTCTCAACCCACGCAAGTTTAGCGCTTCCTGGAGGAGCAACTCACCCAACTTTTTCACCACAAAGGTTACAAAAGATAGAGCTACAGTTTCCGCCATAATCACCACAGTGTTCTTTCTTCTTCTTCTTCTTGTTTCACGGGTGCACTACTTATTAATAATTACACTGGTATTATGGAAATGGACTTATGGCCAAACGCACAATTATTGACTGTCTGCAAGATTGACAAATATAGCACTCCTAACCCAATTTATTTAACTTACTTGATTGAATAAAAATGTTCATAAATTGTGTTCGGTAGTGATTTTAAATTATTACTTATTTAAAATCTTTAACTTATTAGGGAAATGGTATTTTTAAAAATAAATTACAAAATCATTATAAAAAAAAAAAAGTGTGATTTGAAAATATTGTATACACTAAAGTGATATTTTCCCTAGTTTATTATTATTATTATTATTATTATTATTTAAAAAAAAAAAAAACAGTTAGGTTTAGTTACAAATTGCAAATTTTTTATTTTTTTTGAAAATATTAAATATTTATTGATAAAAGAACCCATCTATTTTGTCATTATTATATCTTTTGAAAGAATCTTGAATATTTGCCTAACACACACACACACACAAAAAGTTATTTGAGAACTTATTTAACTAAATAGGTCCAATTTTTTTTTTTTTTTTAATGAAAAGTTACAACAAATAAATAATTTAAAAATTATAATCTTAAAAACTAACATATAAATGATATCAAACAAAACTAAAGTGGTTGGGAGATGCAAAAATTATATATATTGTACGAGTATGAAATAATCTTCTCGTATAATCCAGTTAACCAAATTTATACTCCTTCAAACGTCGTCGCTTTGCTACCTGAAAACACACGTAAGCTAGCCGGCAGATGTGTGCCAGAAATAGACAATAAGCTATGCGTATTTGAGAGTAAGAATTGTGATACCTGTGCATAGGTCTTGTCACGAGCTTTTATAGATTTCGCCTGACACAATCCTAATAGGACTTTAACTCTCCTTAGCATAGTCCTCTTAGGAATCACATACCTAAGGATAATGCTTATCCTTAGAACACCCCTCTCATTGCAAGCTAAGTGAGATGGCCTAATACTCTGCTCGGATGACTGTACCCAACCGAGCTACCTCGGCTCTGTGCTCAACATAGCCGAACTGTGATGACCCTAGCTACAAGATGATAACCTGCCGAGCTACACCTAGCTCGGCCCACTACACTTGTAATCACCTCAGTTTGATAAAAGATTGTTCCCAAATAGCTAGGCCTAAGCCCTAGCAACACATCTGCGACAGTCATAACGCCTGCTCGATCCAAGATCAAGCTACCCAAAAGCTCCTCCTCGACCCACTGTGCGACCCAATCTTCACTAATGATGTTGCCTAGCTCGGCCCAATTGGTGCACACAAATTACCCTCTCAATTGCCCTTTGATCTGCGTAGCATGATTGGGATTACTGTCTCTCAGCCGAGCTACACTTCAACTGAGATAAAAACACCCGCTCAGCCTCTTGATCTGCTCGGTCCAGAAACGTCTTATCAGTTGCTCTGCATATCGCTTCACAACCCTGGCATGTTTGACACGCTATTATTTCTGTGGACACATGGCAGGCCCCCACTGGCCTTGTACCCCTGGTGTAGCCGTCAAGCACTGCCCAAAATTTGAATAACATCGCCTTTTTGCATTTCACATACATAACCCTTAAACTTGAATAGCTCTGGCTACTATTCATCTTCTTCCTCTGTGAGACCTTTCAATCTAGAGTCAAACTCCTTCAATTCCTTCATCGTTGCATCCAATCACCGCTGCAGTTTGCATCTACAGTTTTGCAATCATTCAACGAAGATATCCTATTGTTCGAAATTCAAATCAGCCTTCAAATCGGTAAGTTCCTCAAACCTTCTGATATTTTAATTATGGATATTCATGTTGTTCCTCGTGGGATTGCTAGTCCATCGTTTGAGGCTCAAAACAAAACATTATAGTATAGAAACCCACCAAACAAGCATAAAATGAACTTGTAATGGTCTCTATAACCACTATAAGCCTTTCAAAACACAAACTCTGAGATGAATCCCCTCTGGCTAGAACTAGAACTGTCTATAGGTAGCAAATTTGATTTGAAACCATGCTAAAATCGAAATAAAAAACAGTTTGCACGGTCTTCATGGACTTCGACCGAGCAAACAACATGACGGTCACATTAAACCGGGTTACCTAATTGCCCCTTGGCAAGGACCGAGCTAAATACCCTGCCCCTTATCTCGGCCTAGATAAAAATGTCATGCTAGGCCACGTAACCGAGCAACCAAACTTGCTCAACTAACACAGTTGCTTTAGCTAGGCCAATAACTGGCCATAACCAAAATTGCTTTTCACTTTCCAGACTTGACTAGCTTGCCCAAGCACACCATTCATTATGCTACTTTGACGGCTCTACTCAAACGAGCAACCCAACGGCGCTAATCAATTCAGCTGAGCAAACCCCAATAGTCCTTTAGTTAAAGCCAATGGGTAAATATCACTTCATTGTTAGCTCGCCAGGGGCCATAGCTGAATTTAAGAGGGATTACAATATTCCTGATGACATCTAGTTCACTTTAGCAGAGCAAGACACTGTACCTTGGGACAAGCCCGGTTGTTGCCCCTTCACCGTGATATCAATAGTAGAGGGTGGACTCCGCTTCCCGGTCCAACCCCTTATTTGCAAATTCCTCAAGCAGACCAGACTATGCCTAATCAAATTATCCACCAACACGTTTGGATCATAAACAGCATTGCCGAGCTCAACCATCGACTTGGCCTCAACCTCGAATTGGTCGAGATATTCCACCAATACTTGCTCAGCCAGAATGATGATGGTTAGGTCTATTACCTTAAAGTAAAAAAATGGCCGAGAAAAAGTCATCAAGTGCACACCAAAAAAATATTTGCACGACGACGATTTTCTCTGGGTTTCTGGCAATTACGAAGATCACGAAGCCCAGATACCGGGCTACAACATAAATTAGAACAAAGGCACTGCAGGTATGAGATAGCTCGGCCACATCTTTGCGCATTTCTAACTCCCTGCCATGCTAATTCTTGGTTTTCTTTTGCAGATCTAAACTTGCTTAAACAAAATCATCCTTACGCCAACCAGGACGCTCTTCGTGCCGAACTGCGCTATCAGCAGAGAGACTGGACCGAGCTACTCAATTTTGAACCAACCTACTGTTACAGCGATAAACGGAGGAGCAAAGTGACTGACTTTTTCCTAGAATCCTCGCTTAAGCTAAATCTCAACCTCCCTCAAATCAACCTAATCTCACTGACTAAGGAATAAAAAATGGCAAAGAGAAGAGCCGTCTGAGCTCTCATCACTGAGCAAACCTCTACCGACATCCCAAATGAACACGTTCTATCCGACCAACCACGCGAGACCATCGTCGCCGTACTGACCACCAGGGCATCCACATTTCGGCCCAGCAAGCGTGCTCACACTTTGTCCGCCGAACAACAATGCTTGGTGGCTAAGAAAGAGACAACGCTCCCTGAGACTGAGCTGCCTCCTAAGCCTGTCTATTCTACCTCCCAATAGACCCTTCTACCCCACCGGTATGGGCACCGGCCGTAACCTTCAAAGGTCGTGCTGGGTCCACTACCGATTTTGTCAGCGCCAAGAAGGACCATTTGTTGGCCTTCAACCTGTCAAAGAGTGTCTACCTATCGGTTGACATGGAAAGACCTGAACAGATGACCGAACTAAAGGAAATTCAGTCGGCTACCAAATCCCTAGTTTTGGTGAGTGTGAATTCTGCATGTACCATCTCGTTTACTCATGCTCTTCGCTCAGTTTGACTGATCATTTGTTTAACTGAATTCACAAGTCATGCAGAAGAACCATATTGCCCACAAACAAGTGCTGAAGCTGAGAGAAACAGCTCGGGCAGCCATTGCTGGTAGTCAGACCAAAGATGCTGAGCTGAAAGCACTAAAGACGACTCTAGCTAAGCTGCACACGGAGAATGAAAAATTGGTCGAGCAAGTTGGCAACGCCAAGATGGAAAAACAAAAAGCTCTCGTTGAGAAGAAAGATCGATATCTACGCGAGTTGGCTAAGTTAGAGAAGAAGAAAATCGCCGAAATAAAAGCTCTAGAAAAGAAGATGGAGGATGCAAAGGACCGTGGTTATGCTGAGGGCGAGCAGACCTACATTCAATAATGTGAGGTAGCCAAGGATATCTTCTTCAAATGTAGCTAGAAGGCTATGGCAGAGAAGCTCAGTCAGGCGCTTGATTTTGAAGTCTTTCTCAATTCGCCTCCCCATTTTATCCCAAGCTATATGGCGGCGTATGCCAGCGCTGTGCAACAAAAGTTCTTCCATATGGAGGAGGAGGATACTCCAGCACCGACAGATGTTCTTCCCTCTGTCGACGAGCTCGATCAGGAGAGCTTGGTGCCAGTTCGGTCAAAAATGCCAAGCCTAGTCGCCAAAGAAGGTATCACTAATCTGACACTTGATGGTGGTGTTAGAAATGATGCTGGTGTAGATGCCAAGCTGGAAAATTTGTTTGACTAACTGTGATGTACCTTGCTAGTAGCTTGTTTTTTGCTTTTGTTCTATTTTTAACTTTTCGTTGTAATGTAACCGGGCTATACGTCCCTTCAAATGTAATCACTCCGTTTTAACAATGAAAATTTTAAACTTGTTGCACATTCACTGTGTTTTCCTTCAAATGTCCACACCATAATATAGCAACTTTCTACTGGGCTAACTAGCTCAACCTAACCTGACCCTGTCAACCTCCTTATCAACATCTTAGTCACAGAGGGTCAAAAAGTTGTGTTGGTCAATCTTGCCAACCTTCTTTAGCCTAGATACTTATCTTGGTTAAAGAGTGTAAAAAAGGGTGGTGGTCAAATCGGCTAACCTTCTTTAATTGAGATACTAATCTCGGCTGAAGAGTGCCAAAAAGGTATTGGTCAAACCTGCCAACTTTTATTGCCCCCAGTTGGGCAAAGAGTGCAAAAAGTTGTGTTGGTTAAACCTTCCAACCTACTTTAGCCTAGATACTCATCTCGGTTAGCGAGTGCAAAACATTACATTGGTTAAACCTGCCAACCTTCTTTAACCTAGATCCTTATCTCAGCTAAAGAGTGCAAAAAGTTACGTTGGTCAACCTACTAACCTTCTTTAGCCTAAATCCTTACCTCGGCTTCCAACCTGCTTTAGCTTAGATACTCATCTCGGCTAAAGAGTACAAAAATTTACGTTGGTCAAACCTGCCAACCTTCTTTAGCCTAGATCCTTATCTCGGCTAAAGAGTGCAAAGATTTTTTCGTCAAACCTGTCAACCTACTTTAGCCTAGATACTTATCTCAGCTAAAGAGTGTAAAAAGTTACGTTAGTCAAACCTGTCAACCTTCTTTAGCCTAGATCCTTATCTCAGCTAAAGAATGCAAAAAGTTGTGTTAGTCAAATCTACCAACCGCCTTTGCCCCCCAGTTGGGCAAGGAGTCCAAATAATTTGTTTACAAATAGAATAAATACAAGTACCAAAAGAAATTGTAGCAGAAAAAATGTCTACTCGTTTTATTGAATGTTAAAGAAAATTACAAGTATAAAAAAGCTAAAAATAAAATACTCAGAGATTGGCTGTGTTTCATAGCCTTGGAATAGCCCGGTCGTCCACATCTTCGAGGTGGTAAGCTCATTTTCCTGCTATACCCGTCACTTTGTACGGCCTCTCCCAGTTGGGTCCTATCTTGCCATCCCCAGTCACCAAAGTGTTTCTCATTACTTTGCATGGCACCCAGTCTCCAATCCTAAATTGCCTTGGATGCACAGCTTTGTTGTATTTTCTAGACAATTCTTGTTGATACGAGACAATGTGGACTAATGCCCTTTCTCTCATTTCTTCAGCAAGATCTAGCTCCAAGGCTATGGCCTCTTCATTCAAATCGGGATCAAAATTTTCACTTCTAATAGTGGAGAGATCAACTTCCAAGGGGATTATTGTTTCCATGCCATAAGCCAAGGAAAAAGGTGTTTCGCTAGTCGACCGCCTAGGTATAGTTCGATAAGCCCATAAGACATGGAGAAGTTCCTCAGTCCATTTTCCTTTCATTTTTTCCAGCCTCTTTTTTAGACCATCCAAAACTACTTTGTTGGAAGCTTCAGCTTGGCCGTTGGCTTGAGGGTATGCTGGCGTAGAGTTGTAGAATTCGATCTTGTGCTCTTTACAAAAACCCCTAAAGATTTGTCCATCAAATTGAGTGTCGTTGTCGGATATCAAGGCCTTAGGAATTCCAAACTAGGTTATGATGTTCTGCCAAACAAACTTCTTGACGTCTTTTTCTTTGATGGATGTGAGTGCCTCTGCCTCCACCCACTTTGTGAAGTAGTCTGTTGCCGCAATAAAGAACTTTCTATTGCCTGGCGCGGTTGGAAGTGGTCCCACTATATCTAAGCCCCATATTGCAAAGGGCCAAGGGCTGGTCAAAGGTAGGAGCTCTCTGGATAGTTGATGGATTTGATATGCGAACTTTTGACATTTCTCGCATTTTTTGACATACTTCTCTACATCAGCTTGCATGTATGGCCACCAATATCCTTATGAAATAGCTCGGTAGGCCAGAGATCTCCTTCCTTAGTGACTTCCACAAATGCCCTCGTGGATTTTGAACAAAAATGATTCAACCTTGCTAGGATGGACACATTTTAAGTATGGTCCCGTGAAGGACTTTTTATATAGTGCTAGCGATGGGGAGAGCCAAAATCGTTGTGACTTCATCCTAATCTTGTTGGACTCCTCTTGTCCTCTAGCAGAATGCCGTTTTTTAGGAACACAATAAAGGGGTCCATCTAGGAAGGACCTAGCTCGACACAGTATACCTCAGCTGCTTCAGGTTCCTCAATACTCGATTTTTGTAGGAAGTCCACTAATAATGGGTGTGGGATAGATGTGTCCACCATTGATGCAAAACCAGCTAGTTCGTCTACCTTGTTATTTTTTTCTCAGCCGATTTGCCCTATCCTCAAAACTTTAAACTTCATAATCTCCTTTCTAACCAAATCTTGGAACTTGGCCATTCTATCATTTTTCGTCTCATAATCAACGAAAATTTGGTTAACTACCAGTTGGGAGCCGCTGTATACCATCAGTTCGGTGGCCTTCACTCGGCAGGCTGACTTCAAACCAGCTAATAGTGCTTCGTACTCCACCTCATTATTGGATGCTGGAAAACCGAGATTGATAGCCTGCTCAATAGTCAAGCCGTCTGGTGAGATGAGGACTATCCCAAGTCTGGCCCGTGTTTGTTGGATGCTCTATCTACAAAGAGCTTCCATATCTCTCTTACGAAAAGCTTCCAACAAGTGGAAGGATCTGAGGACGCTTTAGGATTAGGGGTGTTGATGATGTCTTCTTCTAAGTTTATGTTCGTTGTTAGGATTTGATCCTTACTACCTGACTGTCTTAGGACTTCACTTTTAAGTTTGCTTGTAGTAAAGCGGCCTGCTCTTTTTTCTCCTAGTGATGAGTTGTTGGTACTAATGGACGATACATCCATTGTAAGGGTAAATGGTTTGCTGCGTTGTTGAGCGACTTGCTGTGGGGGCTGCGCTATTCCGGCGGTATTTTTCCCCATTTGCTTGGTTGCCTCGGTCAAGTCAACCGGGCAAATGTAATGACTTCCTGGAGCAAACTCAGCTACGAAATCTACCAAAGTTTGGGCCTTTATGGCGGTTCTTGGTTGAAACCTGATGTCGAACTGTTCTAATTCCATGGCCCACTTCAAAATTCATCCAGAAAAGTCCACCCTTTCAAACAAGGCTTTTAAGGGGAAGGCTGTTAAGACGATTATGGTGTGGGCATGGAAGTAGTGCAACAATTTTCTTGAAGCCATCATCAAAGCTAAGGCCAACTTCTCCGGTGGCAGGTATCTCATTTCGGTGCCCAGCAATGTTTTGCTGACATAAAAAATAGGCATGTATTGTATTCCATCTGCTTGTACCAATATTGCACTAATTGTATGCTGGGAGATTGCTTAGTATAGAAAAAGTCTCTCTCCTGGTACTGGGGTTGCCAACAACGGCGGAGAGGTCATGTATTCTTTCAAGCTTTCTAGAATGCGGTCGCATTCGTCATCCCATTCAAACTTGGCCTTCAGTGCCTAGAAGAACAGTCGACACCTGTTTGATGATCGACTTATAAGTTGGTTTAGTGCTGTCGTTAGGCCTGTGAGATGTTGTACTTCCTTGACTGTGTTGGGTCTTTCTAAACCTTGAATGGCTTTGATCTGAGATGGATCAGCTTCTATACCTCGGTTGGTCACTAGAAAGCAAATAAATTTACCTGACCCTACGCCAAACGCGCACTTGGACGCGTTTAGTCGCAGCTTATGGGTCTTCAAAATTTAAAACATCTTAGCTAGGTCATTGAGATGGTCTCCCTCGTTCTTGCTCTTGACCACCATGTTGTCTATGTATGCTTCCATTATTCTGCCTAATAATGGCTCGAACATTTTGGTGAACATTCACTGGAACATGGCCCCTGCATTTTTTTGGCCAAAGGACATGACCTTGTAGCAACATAATCCCCTAGGGGTTGTAAAGGATGTGACCTCCTAGTATGGTGTGTAATAGCGATCTAATTGTAACCGCAATACGCATCAAGAAAACTAAGCCGATTGTGACCTGCTGTTAGGTCCATCAATTGGTCTATTTGTGGTAGAGGGAAACTATCTTTAGGGCACGCTTTGTTAATTATTTTGTAGTTTACATAATCGGGCCACTTGCCGTTCTTCTTTGGCACCATAACGGTGTTAGAGATCCACTTGGGATAGTGAACCTCTCTGATTGCCCTTGCCTCCAGCAGGTTGTCCACTTCCTCAGCCACTACCTCGGCGTGATGAAGTGCCGATCAGTGAGTTCATTGTATAATTGGTCTGGCAGTTGGATCAATGCCTAGCATATCATACGGTGTCTAGGCAAACACCTCGATGTTAGAGATCAAGAATTCCATGATCTGTATTCTCTCGGTACTGGACAAAGATGAACCAAGCAAAAAGAATTTCTCTGGGTTCTTCTTGTCTATTCTGACTTCCACCAGATCTTCTACTACCTTTTGTTCGGCTGCCTTGCCAACGTCCATGAATAACTCATTGCTTTTTGGCTCCTCTACCATCTGCACAAAACCTTTGGTAGCCCAGCTTCCATTCACCGTTACGAAGCATTGCTTGGACATGATTTGGTCTCTCAAGATTTCTTTAATTACCTCTACTTCATTAGGGAATCGCATCACCAAATGGTAGGTTGATGCTACCGCTCCCATGGCGTGCAACCATGCTCTCCCTAAGATAATGTTATAAGTAGAAGGGACTTTTAGCACCCAAAATTCCACTTGCTTTGTCATTGTCCCAGCTTTGACTAGCAAAATAATTTTGACAACTAGCCATTTTGGCATAGAGTTGAAACTGACAAAGGGAGATGTCGTGGGTGCTAAATCTTTGTCTTTCAATTTGAGTTGCTTGATGGTCTCATAGTTCATTATCTCGCATGAGCTCCCTTGATCTATCAAGATCCGATTAATGTCAAAATTCCTAACATACAGCGTTACCACCAATGCGTTATTGTGAGGGCTTTACAGCCTTGCTAAGTCCCTATTAGAGAAGGTGACGTCGTTTTTCTCCTCGGTCTTCCCTCTTTTCACAGTAGGTTGTATACTTAGTATTTCCCTTATGTGCTCCACCTTCATGATCATCCTTCTCAGCTCGCATACTCGTTCAGGCTCGATGAACCCATGTATCACATTGATTACGCTTTGAGACGGACTATCGACGGGTATCCCATCTGGCCCATTGCGATCCTAGGGGACTGGCTGAGCTCCCCCTTCAATATATTGGTCCAAGTGGCCTGTGGCCACTAATTTCTCCAAATGTTGCCTTAATGGCATACAATTTTCAGTTCGGTGCCCTACTTCATCATAGAAGGTGCACCGGTATCTCTCGTTGTAGCCCCTTTGTGCTTCTCTCTACCTGGCTGGCCGCCGAACAACGGGTTCATCACATATCTCACTAAGAATCCGATAGATAGACTTACTGAACACTGTGGTAATAGTGGTGCGGACTCTCAACCTTCTTGCTTGGGAGTCCTCTCCGTTTGGTCGTTTGCCTCAACCATTTTTGTTCGGTCGTTCCTCCAGGCCGACCATGTTAACTTTTGCTACGAGTTTTCTGTATGACATCGTTGTTGTGCCAGACTTTACCTTGGCCTAAGCGCCATCTTCGTCTACCCTAATATGCTAATGCACTCTCTTCATCAGGGCTTCCATTGTGAGGGGTTGTGTCATTATCTTTGAATCCCTCAGTTTATTGCCCGCCGGCAAACCCTGTTTATACCGTAAGATAGCTAGGTTTGTAGGGAAATCACTGATTTGATTAAAAGTCTCCCAGTACCGGTTGTTGTAAGACTTCAGTGTTTCTTTCTCGCCCATATCGATGGAGAGCAGTTGGTCTATTTCCATCAGCATCTTGGTGTTTGTCTTAAACCTGGTAACAAACGCGTCTGCAAGTTGTGCCCATGAAGTTATGCTGCCTTCCAAGAACCTCTCAAACCAAGTGAAGCCCAGGTCGCCTAAGCTTGAAGGAAATAGGGTACACATTAGAGCCTCATTTTGTCAATATATGGCCATCACTTGACAAAAGTGGCTCAAGTGCATGTAGGGGTCTGACTTCCCCTCATAAGTTGTGAACTTAGGCTGGTGGAAGCCCAAGGGTAATGGTGCAGTGACGATCCTACCACGTATAATGATTAACACTTAATTAATTAAGGAGATTTGAATTTTAATTACTCATTATGCTGATTTGATTTGGGATTTACAAAAGTTATGATGACTGATACGTATATGATTTATTATGGACTTATGTTGGAATTTGAAATTAAAAGCCTAATGGCTCAAGAGAGTATAATTCGTAAATTGAATTATTTTAATTTCGAGTATCGGACCATATGAGAGTTTAATTAAATATTCGATTCAGATTTATGAAATTGAGATTTGATTAATTGGGTCCGAATTGGAGTTAATTAAGTCATGAGGATTGGAAATTAGGATTATTTTGAATTAAATTTATCTAAAAGGCATTTAGCTTGAACATGTAAATTATTGACGAAAATTTTGAGTTTGATATAAAATCGGAGGCATAAATGATTTGAGAAACCAAAATTGAGGATGAAAATAAGTTTAATTTACTATTTGGAGCCTTTTGAGAGTTTGATTAAAAATCTGATTTAGAATGATAAATTTTAATATAATTAATTGGGATCTAATGGAAATCAAATTAGACTAATTAAATTATGTGGGATTTGTGATTAGTTATGATTAATTAATTATGTATTAACTAAGATTTATTAAGACTAAATGTTGCTTAATTAAATTAATCCTAAGCATAAATTGCATTAGGGAACAAATTAAAATTGTGGGTGTGGATGCACTGAGAAATTTAGGTGGGTGTACTGAGAAATTTGATGGTGAATGTATAAGAGTGTTGTGCTTGCAGCTTGGATCAATGTGCACGTCTGTAGTGTGAATGCACCTAGAGAAGTTGTGTGTGTGTGTGTGGCATATGTGCTGGAAACATAAAGAAGAGAAGAGAGAAGAAACCAAGAGAGAGAGAGAGAGAGAGAGAGAGAGAGAGAGTTAGAGTTGAAGTCAAAAACAAAGGAAATGTGAGCGTGCTGGAATCTGGGAATGAGAAAAAGGATGAAGACTTGAATCAAATTCAAGAGAAAGAAGAAAAAGGAAAAGTGTAAAGGAGAGACTCAAAGTCTAACAACAAACTCAACAAATCAAGACTATAGGTAAGGATTTCAAGCTTGATTCTTATAGATTAATTATCTAACAATGAAAATCAAGAAGTAATTGGGTACAATTTAATATAAATAGAAAGAAATTGAGAAAAGGATTGAAGAATCAAAGAAATAACTTAGGAATTTCATTATTTGAGTTTAATTTCTTCACTCTTCGATGTAATTTAAATTCTATCTTAACATGCATCATGGAATTTCAAGGTTTTGAGATTTTAATTCATGTTTTATGAGTTTGAATTTGGATTTGATATGAGGAAAATTAATAAAAATCTAAATGAGAGTAATTCAAGATTTTAATTATGGTTTGAGCTTAATAATGTAGAATTGGTTGGATTTTGATAACTGTTTCATACATGCAAATGATTTTCTAAGAAGTTTATAACTATAATTTCATGTTAAATTAAGCTCCATAAATTACATGCAACAAAGATTTATTGAAGATTAATCATGACTCATAATTATTTTCATGTTTTGATGAAATTTTGCATGAGTGTTGAACATGAAATTGGGTTTTAAAAGCTTAATTTATAATTTAGAATTTATGAGCTTGAAATTGGGTTTAATATGAAGAACATGAATTAAATCTAAAATTGGACAAATTAAGAAATAAATTATAATTTGAATTTGACAATCAAGAATTAGTTTGATCTTAATTTGAATTCCATATATGTAGATATTTTTCTAAGAGCCTTATAGCTTTAATTTCATATTTTGTAACAAAAAGGAAGAAACGTTTTGAATTATAATATTCATGAAGTTATAGCTTTAATCTTGACAAATTAAGGAGGTTTTTGCGTTAAGATTTAGAAATTAGTTATGTGTTCATATTTATTAATGACATTACATGTTGAAAAATGCATGAATCTAAGTTTTGAAATGAAATTTGGAAGCTAATCTTCAGTTTTGGAACTCAGAAAATTTACAGGCCGCTCAAGCGACCAATTGGTGGCTCGAGCGAACATTTTGAGCGTCTAGTATTTTTATAGACAGTACAATCCGCCCAAGCAACCAGGCTATTTTCAACATGTTTTGAAAAATCACACTTTGTTTATATTTTCATCTCATCTCTTCCCAAAGCATTCTAGACATGATTTGTTACTCAATAAAGATTAATAAGCCAACAATCAACATAACTTAGTTGGTTAAGGAATAAGTCATTGATTAGTAATAACTGATTAAGATGCCAAGTAAGAAATCGATATGTTGAAAAATGACTTAGTAATAAAAGAATATATAAAATAAGAACCCGGTTCATTTGAATAAGAAAGAATAAGCGTAGTAGAACTTCAGACTACTTAGAAAAAGACAAGAAAAGTCAAGTTTGATCAAGGAATTGATATTGTGTTTCGATGTGTATATGTTATGTGTTTGTGTAGGTCATGAGTTATTGTCTACCTGATTTATCTGATCTGTCCAATCTGTCTGATTGCTTCTGCAGCTATCTGTGAGTAATAACTTAGTAAAGCTATGTTCAACTTTATTTATTTTCGGTATAATGAAATAAGATGTGTTTTATGAAATGTTATATTCAGTACAATGAATAATTGTCCAATTTTCTGACAAGTACTCATGGCATCCTTAGTACAAGGCCCTAGCCCGGGGGTAACAATACCATGGTTTATGAGCATAAGGCCCTTGCTTGGGGGTAATAATATCGTGGTCTCATGGCTTTCGCCTGAGGGTAATAATACCGTGGCTCATGTATGTTATCTGTTCCTGGTACTGGAGGTTCCTTTATAGAAATGACAAGTATGACCTTTAATGCTTTGTATATGATTTATTAGTACTAATAGGTGTACCACATATGATCTTGTGGGGATATATTTTCTGAGTACCAACACGTGGTAAGGTGACGCCGACGTGTCAGCCGAGGTGCCACGTGTCCTGGTCGTGATGCCGAGGTGATCTCGGTTAGGCCGAGGTTATCTCCGAAGATATCGGAATCCGAGATAAGTGGATAAGGGACAAGAGTCCTAGAATGAAGAGGGAACTCAACCTGGATATGGACAAGAGTCCTGGATTGGGAGAAGACTTCAGTTTGGGTAAAGATAAGACTTTTAGAGAGTTTATCCTAATCCCACTGGGAGTCCCAGATTAGCAGTAATCCTGAGTCCATTAGGGCCAGGCTCCTATTGGGACTAGGATTGTATTGGTTATAAAAGAGAGGCACCCCCATGGGTCTAAGGTATGCTTTTGATACTCAAGCTTGTGAGTTTAGCACTTGATTTATCTTTGAGAGATATACTGACTTGATCGTCGGAGTGCCCCCGGGTGGACGAACCACCGCGGGATTATTATATTTCTGTTGCAGGTCAGCCAGGTGCCATCTATTCTGCCGGTGCTCTCCAGTTGACTACTAAGCGGGCAGTGTGGTCAGAAAATCACTCACACAATTTGGCGCCGTCTGTGGGAAAGAAAGAAGAATAGATGGCTAATGACGGACAGAAGGATCGGATTGAAGACAAACACACCTGCTGGGAGTGGGAGATCTATCGACCTCGACACTGAAGGGGACGACCGCAACACAGAAACTCGTGACTAGAGTCACGGAGTGAAAGACGCCAGCCAGGAAGGTGACGCATCAAAGACAACAGATCGAAGCGGATACTACAACAAAGATGACCTCCAGGTATGGAAGGATAGATACCTGCAGAAGAACGAAGACCCTTCCAGAAAGGATGCAAAGACAGGGGGCATGAGCACTCCCAAAGAGATGACATTCAAGTATAGAAGAGCTCAGCCTAAGTGAGCAGATCCTGGATTCTAGATCCCGGACCTGAGAAGACATCATCTCAGCCTAGATGAGTAGGCCCGAGAAGAAGAGAGCTCAGCCTAAGTGAGCAGATCCGGACTCGGATCCGGATCCTAGAAGACATGATCTCGGCCTAGATGAGTAGGTCAGAAAAGAAGAGCTCAAACCGAGTGAGCGGATCTAAGAAGATAAGATCTCGAGCTTAAGTCCGATAAGAGAAGAGCACAATGAGCAAATCTAAGATCCCGAGAGGATAAAAAGGAAACACACAAGATCGGACTAAAGTTGGTCGGGTTGAAAACCGGCCTAAATCAAAAGATAATGCTTAACAAGAGTTAAGCGAGATGATGTTTATGATGGTTAAACCAAGAAAATGCTTAAGCGTAGTTAAGCGAGAAGATGCTTAACGATGGTTAGGTGAGAAGATGCTTAAGCGTAGTTAAGCCGAGAAGATTCTTAACGAAGTTAAGCCAAGAAGATGCTTAATGATGGTTAGGTGAGAAGATGCTTAAGCGTAGTTAAGCCGAGAAGATTCTTAACCGAAGTTAAGCCAAGAAGATGTATGATAGTTAGGCCGAGAAGATGCTTAACCGTAATTAAGCGAGAAGATTCTTAACCGAAGTTAAGCCAAGAAGATGCTTAACGATAGTTAAGCGAGAAGATTCTTAACCGAAGTTAAGACCAAAGATTCCTTAACACTTGTTGAAATTTGTAGCAATTTACAAGTTGTTGAGCTGAAACCATTCCTTAACGCTTGTTGAAATTTGTAGCAATTTACAAGTTGAAGATAGAACGAGATCATTGTCTATCGCTTGTTGAAATTTGTAGCAATTTACAAGTTGAAGATAGACCGAGATCATTGTCTATCGCTTGTTGAAATTTGTAGCAATTTACAAGTTGAAGATAGACCGAGATCATTGTCTATCGCTTGTTGAAATTTGTAGCAATTTACAAGTTGAAGATAGAACGAGATCATTGTCTATCGCTTGTTGAAATTTGTAACAATTTACAAGTTGAAGATAGACCGAGATCATTGTCTATCGCTTGTTGGAATTTGTAGCCATTTACAAGTTGAAGATAGACCGAGATCATTGTCTATCGCTTGTTGAAATTTGTAGCAATTTACAAGTTGAAGATAGACCGAGATCATTGTCTATCGCTTGTTGAAATTTGTAGCAATTTACAAGTTGGTTAAAAACGAGATGATGCTTAACCGAAGTTAAGCCGAGGTGATGTTTTTACATGTTGAAATTTGTAGCAAAGGTGAAGTTAAGCTGATATATGATATTTTAATTGTCTGTTAAAATTTGTAGCAATTTACAGGTTAAAGAGAAATTTGTTTAAACGCTTGTCGAAATTTGAGAAAAGTTTATAAGTATATATACTTGTTGAAATTCATGAAAAGTTTGCAGGTCAGTATCTTGCCGAAGTAAAGTTTGTAGTTATTATACCCGAGGTATGTAACCCCGAGAAGATTGCACAAAGAAGGCAAAGAATGAAAGGCACGCAGAATATTCTAAGTATAGAATCATACGAAGGCAATCAAGAAAAGACAAAAGCACAAGCATTCAGAGAAGGAAAGTTGAATTAGACATTCAAGAACAAAGGGGCACATCGGCCATATGCAGAGCTTACATTGTCTAAAGGTACAAGAGTACAAACGACAAGGAAGGAATGATGCTTAATCGAAGTTAAGCCGAGATGATGCTTAACCGAAGTTAAGCCAAGATGATGTTTAACCGAAGTTAAACTGAGGTGATGCTTAACCGAAGTTAAGCCGAGATGATTTTAACCGAAGTTAAACTGAGATGATGCTTAACCGAAGTTAAGCCGAGATGATGTTAAAACCCGAGAAAAGTTTACAAGCAGAGTTAAAATCGAGAGTGAAGAATGGCTTAAACACTTGTTGAAATTCTGAGAGAATTTACAAGTTCGGCAAAAGATTTGCCGGAGTCAAACGTCGTTTTGATTAGAACAGAACCACTAAGTGCACGCCAGAAGTGGTGACCAGAATTGTGAAAGGAATAAATGCTTCAAGAAACAGCGATGATAGTTTGCAAAGGCCAAGAGAAAGAGGGTCTAAAGGGGGCGAATTAAATACCAGAAGTTTTAATACATCGGAAGAAGAAGAACACATCAGTGCGTGACTACGACGCGAAGCCAACTTCCCTAATGTGATCCTAAGTGCAACTTATGTTCACATTAGGGGGCAGGGAGAAGATGTAGGAGCAAGGAATGATAACACTTGTTGAAAATTTTTGAGCAAATTACAAGATGAGTTAACCGAAGATTATGAAGTCTACCACTTTGTAGCAATTTACAAGTTTGGTATAGCCGAGATAATACTGAAAGGCGTTTCCGAGATATGATCATCCGAGATGACCAACTAGCTTGTTAAGAGCTGAGAAGATTGGCAGGTACAAAAATGAAGACCTTAAAGAACTAGGGACTAAAAGTAAAGAGCGTCGGACTGATCAACTCCGGCGGACGACGATGGTTCAGCCTCGGCAATCAGTTAGAGGAGTTTCTCTACCGTTACCTCGGCATCAATTTCAAGAAATGAAGTAAACTACTCGGCATCAGCGGCAAATTGTGTCTCACCCCTAGAAAACAGTTGGAAAGATTTCTCAACAGCCTTCTCGACCTCAAGCTCAGCATCAATCTCCTGAAGAGTTTGATCAACGCTCTTCTCGGCGATTGGCACCTCGGAGTTTTGAAGGCAGGATTGAAAGCAAAAACCTGGAAAAAGACACAGAAAATAGAAACAAGAATGTAATTCGTAATCAAGAATAGTGATGAAGCTATCAGGAAATCAAGATAAAAAGATTGCACAGGTGTGTCAAGCCAAGAACAGTGGCAGAAATCAACAGATATGTGAACAGTGTGTATTCAACAAAGATGATTTGGAAACAACGAGTAAAACAGCAATGGTGGTTAACAATGAAGCAGAGCTTCTTGGAAAGTAACAAGAAATAAAACCAGGAGGAACAGTGGCTTACCAGAAAGAGGGAAGCCGGAATGAGAATTGCCGAAGTCTGACGGATGTGAAAATAATGAGAATAGCGTAAGCTTCACCGGAGGAGAGGAACAAAAGCGATTCTGCGAGCTTGAAAGTTTAGAACAATGACGGATTTAAGCAAAAGAGCTAGAAAGAGAAAAAAAGCTAGAGGATTGAATGAAAAAAGAGAAAAATCAGAGTCAAGAAGACGACGAAGTTCAAAGATAAAGCCAAGTGCATAGGCACTAAGTAAGTATATGAAGAAATAAGAAAGTAATGACCCAGACACGATGCTAGCAACAGAAAGCGGATATGACAAGAACAATGCCAGGCATTCAAACAATTCAAAACTTGAAGACAGACGAAAATAGAAGGCAACAGAGGGCAAGTAAACGGATTCAGAAGGGTTATGAAAGATTGAGCTTAATAAAAGAGTTTGTGAACCTACCAAGATAAGTGAACGCCGATATGAAGATCGCTGAAGTCAAATTGATGACTGGAAATCAAGAACCCACCAGAAAATGTGAATAGAGCGGATGCAAAGCTCTTTGAGTTTATAAAATTAATGAAACCAGAAACCTCGAAGGTATGATCTCGAATAGCTTAGAAAGCATGAAGCTTGATACTTGACAGAAGTAGACAGTAGAGTCCAGGAAACTTTGAGGTCGGCGAATTTGATCTCGGACAGAGGGGCACAGATAAACGAACAGTGTAGGTTCCATCACCTCAGAATGCCGAGGTAATAGAACCTAGGGGGCAGTTGTGGGGATATATTTTCTGAGTACCAACACGTGGTAAGGTGACGCTGACGTGTCAGCCGAGGTGCCACGTGTCCTGGTCGTGATGCCGTGGTGATCTCGGTTAGGCCGAGGTTATCTCCGAAGATATCGGAATCCGAGATAAGTGGATAAGGGACAAGAGTCCTAGAATGAAGAGGGAACTCAACCTGGATATGGACAAGAGTCCTGGATTGGGAGAAGACTTCAGTTTGGGTAAAGATAAGACTCTTAGAGAGTTTATCCTAATCCCACTGGGAGTCCCAGATTAGCAGTAATCCTGAGTCCATTAGGGCCAGGCTCCTATTGGGACTAGGATTGTATTGGCTATAAAAGAGAGGCACCCCCATGGGTCTAAGGTATGCTTTTGATACTCAAGCTTGTGAGTTTAGCACTTGATTTATCTTTGAGAGATATACTGACTTGATCGTCGGAGTGCCCCCGGGTGGACGAACCACCGCGGGATTATTATATTTCTGTTGCAGGTCAGCCAGGTGCCATCTATTCTGCCGGTGCTCTCCAGTTGACTACTAAGCGGGCAGTGTGGTCAGAAAATCACTCACACAGATCTTATGCAAAATCCTCATATGAATATGAATGTGAATATGAATATGAACATGTATATGAATCTATTTCTGATTTGAAATCTGAATATGCATAAGACTCTGTTTCTGATAAGAATCTGTTTATGATGTAAACTCTGATTTCTAACTCTACGATGGACATCATTCATTAAAACCCTTTACATTGTTATTATTCACTGGGCTCCAGCTCATTGTATTGTTTATGTATGTAGGTGATTAGGTGCGTGACCAGGCTTAGAAGAGTCTGCTTGGAATCTGTTTTTGTCAGCTAACCTATGTGTCTCCCTTGGAGGTTCCAGATATGTCAAGTGGTTATGGCTATGCGCATAAAGTTCAAGTTTTTTTTTCTTGTTTTCTGTATTTAACGCTAAGTCCCCTTTTGTCTAGCCTATATATGATGATATGTAAATATATGTAAATAAAGTTTAAAATTTTTCGGTCTCATATAAGTCTGCACAGCTCAATGGACATTGTATATTTGTTATTTGTTTCCACTAGTCCCTAATAGTATGTTAATCTGTCTCAGAGGCCTTCGGTAATCCCAGGATTACTAGCCGGTTACAATGCTAAACCTATAGGGGCAGGTTTGGGTCATGACATGTGCGTTCTTTATTGCTGGAACGAACGGCGAAATTTGTAACCTTGCTAACACTTTATCTGCTAGTTCGTAAGCAAGACGCAACATTGGCATTCCAACCTCGACACTTCCATGTGTCCTAGGAGCCTGCAGAGCAGAGACCCTTTGGGGGTCGCGTGCCTGGGCATCTTCTTTCCTTCGAGCCCGCTCTTCTAACACTGTTCACAGGTTCGCTAACCTAGGAAACTCGGTGTGCTGAGAAGTTGTTTGATGCATATGTAAGGGTCGATAACTGCTTTCCTCTGAGTAAGATCTTTCAATTCTCGTTCTTTCAGATCTGGAGTAATGAGTCCTGAAAGTCCTTGATTGTGTGGCGCCTATCCTGAGGCTTCTGCTTTCAGAGTGTAATGGTGTGACTTGCCTATCATGATCTCCTAAATGGCGAGAACGCATTCTACCTTCATGAATCTCTACTCTTGCCACCCCTTTGCCCTTCATCTAGCACTTCATTGTCTCCGTGTCAGCCACTATTCTTTTTATCAACTCCTCTTGCTCCTTTACGAGATCTTCCAGAACTTGAGGATCGATCCTCCTTTTCTATCTATCAAGGCTTTGAGAGTGATGAGAACTCCAGCCCTATCTTTCTCGCACTTCTCTCCATGGGTTCTGTTGCTAGGAATTCAATTCTGCCATGGGCAAGACAAAAGGCAAGCCCTCGAGCCTCTCGTCCCCTTCTGGGATTTGCCCATCAATAGTAGAATGCGATAAGTCTTCGTTGTGCGCCATTAAAATCAATTGAAGGAAAACTTAATCAAAAGGTTTGTTCTTTGTCGCTACTTCCCATAGATGGTGCCAATGGTACGAGCATGAAATAATCTTATCGTATAATCCTATCGACCAAGTTTGCACTCCATCAAATGTTTTCGCTTTGCTACCTGAAAACACATGTAAGCTAACCAGCAGGTGTGTGCCAAAAACCTCTCCCGTGCTTAAGTCAGCAAAATAGACAATAGACAATAAGCTATGTGTATTTGAGAGTAAGAATTGTGATACTTGTGCATAGGTTCTGTCATGAACTTTTGTAGATTCTGCCTGACACAATCCTAATGAGACTCTAACTCTCCTTAACATAGTTCTCCTAGGAATCACACCCCTAAGGATAATGTTTATCCTTAGAACACCCCTCTCAATGCAAGCTAAGTGAGATGGCCTAATACTTTGCTCGGCTGACTGTACCCAATTGAGCTACCTTGACTCTGCACTCAACATGGCCGAACCGTGATGACCTTAGCTACAGGATGGAAACCTGCGGAGCTACTCCTAGCTCGGCCCACTGTATTTGTAATCACCTCGGTCTAATAAAGGATCGTCCTTGGATAGGTAGGCCCAAGCCCTAGCAACACATCTGCAACCGGCATAGTGCCTACTCAGCCCAAGACCGAGCTACCCAAAAGCTCCTCCTCGGCCCACTGTGTGACCCAGTCTTCACTAATGACGTTGCCTACTCGGCCCAATTGGTGCACACAAATTACCTTCTTATATATATATGATTAATATTAAGATAATATGTATAGTCTATAATACTAATGTATGGGAACTAATTATAGAAAGAAAGTGATTTGTAAATAAAAAAATTCATGCAAAAAGTCTTATAAGAATATTGTGATAATGACATTTTAAAAATTATAAATCACTTTAAAATGCTTTTTAATTTAAAATGAATGAACATAAATTTGCCATGTTATCTCGTACGAATTTTTTTATACAAATTTTATGTTTGTATATCATCACTCATTACTAAGATCATAAACAACTATTTGTTATGGATTATCTTTTCTTGTGTTTGATACAAGTATTCTTGTGTATCATAATTTCGCCCCCAAAAAAAAAAAAAAATATTCAGCTACAATAAAATTATTTTTTTACTGTTCCACTTAATTGAAATTTCTCCAATCACATTCCATTGTACCAAAGAATTTTTTTTTTTTTTTGACAACTTTGGTTGCAACTTGCCAATTTATACCACAATATAAATGGATTAATTAAAATGGCATTGAATTTTCTTTTTTCTGTTTTATTCCCTTTCAATAGGTTTAGGAATGGCAACGGGGCGAGGCGAGGCGGGGCCGGGGATCACACTCCCTGTCCCCGATCCCCGATTGTGAAAATCTCCCCGGCCCCAATCCCCGACGGGGAACCTACCACCGTCTCTATCCCTGCCCTTTAACGGGGATCGGGTTTCCCCGACCCTGAAAATTTCCAACCCCAAAATCTGTTTCAACACCACCATCATCAACAACAACAACAACAACAACAACAACAACAACATAGTCATCATCATCAACATCATCAACCGAATCATCAACATCAACATATCAACAAAAACATCAACAGATCATAAACCAAAAAAAAAAAGGACAGATACACACAGTACACAAACAGATCTGAGATCTGTGTTAGCGAGAGAGAGAGAGAGTGGATGAGAAAGAGAGAGAGAGAGAGAGAGAGAGAGAGAGAAGAGAGAAACAGATTCGAGATCTTGAGGAGGCGTCATGTACACCGCCGACGCCGATCGCTTACCAGACAGACGGAGATCGGAGACTGTGACACCGTCTCTTTGTTATCGCTGTTGCTCGATCTACTAAAAGAGAGAGAGGGAAGAGAGAAACTGAAAGAAAAGATGGAGAGAGAAAGAGAGAGAGAGAGAGAGAGAGAGAGAGAGAGAGAGAGAGAGAGAGCAGAGACGGCTCTGTGTTGTGTTTGTGTTGAGTGTGTGTGAGTGTTCAAACAAAATCCTACACACACACACACACATGTTATATATAAGCAGGGGCAAAAGAGTAATTTCACGTCAGGGGCAACGGGGCCGGGGCCGGGGCCGGAGCCGGGACTGAAACATGTATCCCTCTCTCCAGCCCGAATATCATCGGGGATTTAATTTTTAATACCATCCCCGGCCCGTCGGGAGTATTTTTCGGAGAATAACCGCTCAATTCGGGGTTAGGGGATTGGGTCTCTGTCAGGCCGGGTTCCGATTGCCATCTCTAAACAGGTCAATTCAAATGTTTCAAATGATTGGCCACAAATAGATATTAATGTTTATAAAAAATAAAATTTTTTTAAAAAAAACCTAGATTGTCTCTCATTTGACAACTATAAATTTTAGTTAAAAAGTCAAAATATTACTATAAATTTTCATCTTACACTCTCTACTTTTCTACATTTCTTTTCATAAAAAATGAAAAAATTGCTAAAATAACCTGCTCTCAAACGACTTATAATTTTTTTTATTTTATTTAAAAATATTAAATATGTACTGATAAAAGAACCCATCTGTTTTGTCATTATCATATCTTTTGAAAGAATCTTGAATATTTGCCTAACAAAAAAAAGAAAAAAAAAAAAAAAAAAAGAAGAGTTATTTGACAACTTATTTAACTAAATAGGTCCCATTTTTTTATTTTTTAATGAAAAGTTACAACAAATAAATAATTTAAAAATTATAATCTTAAAAACTAACTGAAACCAAAGTGGTTGGGAGAGATGCAAAAATTAAGATAATATATATGGTCTATAATACTAATGTATGGGAACTAATTATAGAAAGAAAGCGATTTGTAAATAAAAAAATTTATGCAAAAAGTCCTATAAGAATAATATGTTAATGACATTTTAAAAATTGTAAATCGCTTTAAAAGGTTTTTTAATTTAAAATGAATGGACATACATTTGCCATGTTATCCAATAAGAATTTTATACAAATTTTATATTTGCATATCATCATCACTCATTATAAAATCAATTACTAAGGGCTCGTTTGGGAACAGGTTAATTTAGTAACTTTTTAGCTATTTGGCTAAAATATGAGCTAAAAAAAACTAGTATGTTTGTGATGACTTTTTGGCTTTTTATGAAAAGATGTGCAAAAAGTAGAGAGAAAAAAGAATCTTTGACTTTTTGGTATGAGTTGTTGGCTTTTTGACTTTTTTAGTAATTTTTTGACTTTTTGACTAAACCGGCATGTTGCCAAACGAGGCCTAAGATCACAAACAACTATCTATTATGGATTATCTTTTCTTGTGTTTGACCAAAAAAAATATTCAGCTATAATATAATTATTTTTTCACTGTTACACTTAATTATAATTTCTCGAATCACATTCCATTGCACCAAAGAAAAACAAATGACAACTTGGGTTGCAACTTGTTAATTTATACCACAATACAAATGGATTAATTAAAATGGCATTGAATTTTATTTTTTTTCTTTTTATTCCTTTCAACAGCTCAATTCAAATGTTTCAAA
This sequence comes from Camellia lanceoleosa, assembly GCA_025200525.1. Taxonomy (NCBI): domain Eukaryota; kingdom Viridiplantae; phylum Streptophyta; class Magnoliopsida; order Ericales; family Theaceae; genus Camellia; species Camellia lanceoleosa. Next base: position 191,782,632 of record CM045760.1, on the reverse strand, counting down.
GGATTGGCCACAAATAAAACTGATCATCTAACTCATCATATATTACATATATTATCACCAGCGACCGTGCGATGCATGAGTTAATTTTTTTTTTTAAATAATATTTTACATTATGATATATATTATGAAAGAATAATATTAATTTTAATTTAAAATAAAATTTAAATTAAATTATTTTTTTAATAATTTTAACATTATCATTCTGTAAAAGTGTTATTTGAATACTTAATATATAATAAATTTATTTAAATTATTTGTTTATTTTTATAATTTTAATTCTATTGTGCTATAAAAGTATAATTATCAAATATTAGGAATAATAATTAAATTAGAAGAAAAATTAGTAACATAAAATTAAAGGTGATCCTGATTATTTAATTTTCTTTTATAGTCATTTGGAAAATAAGAATATGTAGAAATAGAAACCATATAAAATTTATTTAAAAAATTAAATATAAATATGGTGTAGTTGAATTATCATATAATGATTTCATATGATATATATTAAATTGTAAGATTGTAAAATAGACACTCATTTTGATATTAAAAATAATAGTTAAATTATAAAAGAGAATTAGTAAAATAAAATTAAAAGTAATTCTAATTATTTAATATTATTTTTATATTTATTTGAAAAATGAAAATATTTAGAGTTAGAACTACACAAAATTTATTTAAAAGATTAAATATAAATATATTGTGATTGCATTAAGAAGAAAATACATAGAAAGTACTGATTTCTTCTTTAGTATTATTTTTGAATTATTCATACATATTGTATGTAGATACATAAAATTTAAATTAAATATAAATATTTTGTAAGAAATAATTTCATGTTAAATAAAAATTAAATATAAATTAATATCAAGACATTAATAAGATAGACAAAAAATAAAATGCACATAATCAAACATTTTATATTGTTTCTATTTTGTGTCAAAAATCAAAATAAACATTATATTTCTAACATTTAAAATCTCATTGAGTTTAACTAACAAATAAACTTTTAATTAACTAAAACTCTAACAAAAACATGTAAGTTGATGTATCTCTAATTTGTTTTTTCTTCCAAATTTCTAACATCGGGATATGTACTTTCTAAAATCCCATAATTATTAATTGTGTTTGTTGCTGTTATTAGGGTAAATTTCACCGACAACCCTGTTTTGAAGAAAATATAATAAATTTCACAGTTTATCATAATTATATTGAGTTCTCATAACATTTTAATTTACAGAATAAATAGTTCATTTTTTATCAACAATTCATTAATTATATGAATGACAAAATAATTTCACGCACTCATTTTGATTTATTTAGCATTTAAAAAAGAGAAGTCAATATAATTATATTAAAATTATAAGTTTTATTGTTTTTATTATCTCAAAACCTCATGTAAGATCAACTCATTCATCCTTCTTCTTCTTCTTCTTCTTCTTATTATTATTATTATTATTATTATTATTATTATTATTGTTATTATTATTATTATACAAGATGGAAAATATATATATAAAAAAATAAATCACTATATTTGGTTTCAGTATTCAGAATTTACTTTTTAGAAAATTTTACTTTTTCTTTTTCTGTATTTTTTTTTTCATTGAATTTTTTCAATATTTTAAACATTTTAAAAAAATTTTTAGACATACCTAGCATAAATACACTTAAAAAATATAATATTTGTGAATTTTTTTTTAAAAAATTTACTAAATACCAAAAATATAAAAAAAAACAAAAATTCAGTGCATTTTTTAAAATATTTTTGTGTATTTATTAATTTTTTAAAATATCTTTTTATAAATATTTTACTATTTAGATACTTCTAAGTAAGGTGTATCTAAAAAAGTAAAAAAAATTGCTTAACATTTTAAAAATATTCACTAAAAATAAAAAAAATATAAAAAATAAAAAACTCAATTTTTAAAAAATTTAATTCAGAAAACTTAAACCAAATACATTAAATATTTCTCAAATAAAATTTATATAAAATTAATTAATATAATTGAAATTAAATTTGTGTATAACTTTATATGCAAATGAAAAATGTATGTATTTTTGTTAATGTATGTTGATGATTTTCAGAAAAAAGTAAGCCGCTAAAATATAGCACATAAAGAAAAACACTACTTTTATTTATATATATATAAATAAAAGCCACGGCCTATATATATATATATATGACATGATAGGCCAGTTTTATTAGTAATCTAGGGGAATCCGGATCTTCCGTTGTGCCGTCCAAAACGACGTCGTTTTGGAGGTTTTTTTTTTTTTTCTTTCTCTCTTTCTTTCTGTTGATGGGTTGACTCTCTCTCTCTCTCTCCTACCTGAGGTTGGAAAGGAGAAGCAGAGAGTTCCCTTCCCACTTCTTTCTCGTTTTTCTCGTCATCACAAAACCCTCTATAGCTAAGATCGAATATATTCCATCAGCTTTTGATTACAAGATTTTGATTAATGGGTAGAAGTGAATTCAAAGTTTTGAATGGCAAAAGAGTTGGGTTCTCAGATTTGGGTCTTCAATGGAGTCTCCCTGAAGGTTCTTATCACCCAGGAGGCTTGTTTGCTAGTGTTGGCCAAGTGGGTAATAATATGGGTTTTGGCATTTCCCCAAATTCGCCTAATTCTTGAGACAGCAATGGTGGATTCAAGCTACCTTATACAGATTTATATGTCAAGTATGTGTCTTCGCCGGAGGGTTTTTGGATTGTGGGTGTTCCAGAGGGGACTGAAGAGGAAGGATTGAGGAAGAAGAAGAGTGGGATGAAGCTTAAAATCAAGATTGCTAATCCGGCCTCAACAACCCATCAACGGAAAGAAAAAAAAAAAACTTCCAAAACGACGTCGTTTTGGAGGGCGATAGGAATATGCAAAAGAGTGCGATGGAAGATGCAGATTCAATCTGGGGGAGTATATAACTTAGCATCATATATATATTATTAAAAGTAATATTTTTCGCATGCTTAGATGGCATATTATAAGTGATTATTTATTTATTTATTTTTTAAAAGAGTCACGTCAGCATATATTTTTTAAATTACATATGGAGTTCTATACAAATTCAAACATAATTGAAATTATACTAATTTTATCTATTTTATATGAACTCTATTTGACAAATATTTATTTTTAATATATTTTTATCATAAATTTAGATAATCCACAAACCCAATACCAATTTTGTGTTTCACATTTTTGTTTTTAATTCTTTCAAGGGTATTAAGATTTTTTTTAATGCTAAATTCTCCTCTCTTTTTTTTTTCTCTTATTTTTCCTGTGCATTATTCTATACCCAATACCAATTCTATATTATTCTATATTATGGATTTGTCGTTTAAATTTTATAGTGATTCTATATATGAAATTATACTTCATTTTCTACATTATTTATATAATCACAACTTACAAGAAAAAAAATCTACACAGTAATGATACTCTCGAGAAACCTTTAAAATTTGAATTTACTACTTGAGTTACTTTTTCAATTGTTGAACAATAAGTTTTTATATTTTGACATCATATAACAGATGATTAATTACTTCACCCATTGGGATGTATCTATCGTTTGGATGTTTGCTTAGATATTGTTATATAATTCTTTCTTGGTTAGTCGTTATTTAATTTTTTTTATATAGTTCATATTTTAATTTAATTAAAAATGTTTATTTTATAATCTTATAATTTAATATATATATATATATATATCTATATATCATATAAAATCTTTATTATATAACTAAAATTATCAAAATGCACAAACAATTTAACTAAAATTAATATATATAAGTATTCAAGTAACAATTTTATAGAACGATAGCATCAATATTATCAAAATAAATAATTAAAATCATACTTTAAATTAAAATTAAAATTAAAATTATTCTTTTATAACACAAATTGTACCATCAATTTTTTTTTTAAAAAAATAACATGTGCATTGCACGAATCAACTGCTATAATAATAATAATAATAATAATAATAATAATAATAATAATAATTAAAAATCCTAAGTGATTCGTGATTAGATCAAGATTAAAATATTCCAAATCTCGATTATTCAAAACACTCAATATAAAATCAACAAGCACTTACGAGAGTGATTTTAGTTTGTTTGTTTTTAAGAATAAATAATAAATTGACACAAACAATTTTTATGTGAAAAAAATCACAATTGAAGAACCTTCAATTGTAATAAAAAATCACGGGCGAACCGCCACTAATCAATCCACTACTGAAGAACGAACGATTACAAAAATAATACACAAATTACCCAACCCAGTCAATTTGTTTTTCTGTAACTCTTTCACCACGCCTTCGTCACGGAACTGATCAATACTGAAGTTGATCCCACAACTTCGCTTGTCGAATTAACGACTACGTATAGAATCAAACGCCTTTTGAAACTCTACGTTTTAACCTTTGGATTCCACCGAAGATAACTCTCTTGAATATAAAGTATCAAATTCCTTAATGTATGAATCTCAATTCATAAGTTTAGAACTCTCTCAAGAACATCAAAGAAAACTCACCAAAAACTCAGAAGAAAACTTCAAACAAAACCTTAGTATTCTTGAATAGGATCTAGGAAAAGTAATCCTAAAAATAACCTAAACAGGTATAAATAAACAATCTGAGTCCGCGATCTCCGCTTGAGCGCTCCACCTCCCGCTCGAGCGGCTTCAATAAAATATGCACGTGACAACACAGTGTTCCGCTCGAGCGCGAAATCTCACACTCCAGTACTTTTACAGATCTGTCAAACAACTGAGATACCACAAACTCCGCTCGAGCACACAAGACCCCGCTCGAGCGGAAAAGACAAAAATACAGGAAAATTTACAACTTTATCAACTGAAAGTTTTGTACTCGGATTTGACAATAAAGGGACCTAACAATAATAATAATAATCTCTCTTCTTAGTTTTATTTATTTCTTGTGTATTATTTTCAGTAAACGATTAATTTAAGTTCCTTCTATTTAATTACTTGTTTTTAAACGTATTCACATCTGTATTATATATCTATCTATCTATATATCTATATTATTATTAAGTGATGGGCTATATTGGTTTAGTGAAGGACTATATTGGTTTAGTGAAATTTTCTTCTCCTTATGTCATGTGGCAACTTTATATATGCTAAAATAAAAAATAAAAAAAATTATTATACATAGCATAAGCAAGTTTTAAACCCAAGACTTTGGGTCTCATTAAAAACATACTTATTACTTAAGCAACATATATATTATAATATTAAGTTTTTATTATTAGGTATCTAAATTGCTCACCCATTGCGTGTGTCATCCACTAGTACTATTATTAAGTGAGGCTTAAATTGGTTTAATGAAACCTTTTTTTCCTCATGTCACATGACAACTTTATATATGCTATAAAAAAAATTATTATATACAGCGTAAGCAAGTTTTGAATCTAAAATCTTAGGTTTCATTAAGAATATACTTATCACTTAAGCAATATACATATTATGATATTAAATTATTTATTATTTATTTTTATTATTAATTATATTAATTGCACACACGTTGCGTGTGGCACTCGTTAGTATTAATTAATTAAATTGATAACCATTGAATGGAAAAATTAATGAAAAATCTTAAGAGACACGTAATATCATGGAGAGAGCTACCGTCTATCTATTAATTAATTAAATTGATAACCATTCAATGAAAAAATTAAATAGAAATCTTAAGAGACACGTAATATGATGGAGAGAGCTAGTGTCACCGTTGTGCCCACCACCATGTGTCAAGTGTAATAAACACCTTAGGTTGTATTTGGAAATAATCAATTAGTTAAATTTTTTAAAGAAAAAAAAAATATAATATAACTGTCTCAATAATGTTAACAAATCTGAAATAATGTTGTTTGTTAAGCCATTTTCAACGTTTACTCAAATCTTTCATTAAATTTAAATTTGATAAAAAAAAAAAAGAAGCTTAAAATATGAGCTCCAACCTTGTCATCAAAGTGATATCAAATAGAGGGAGAAACAGATATTTCATCACGTGGAGAAAGGTTTGATCATTCATCAAATTTCATCATTCATCAACTTTGACAACATGTTTTGACACCGTATAACAGATGATTAATTACTTCACCCACTGGGATGTATCTATCATTTGGATGTTTGCTTAGATATTGTTATATAATTCTTTCTTGGTTAGTCGTGGTTTAATTTTTTTTATATAGTTCATATTTTAATTTAATTAAAAATGTTTAATTTATAATCTTATAATTTAATATATATATATATCATATAAAATCTTTATTATATAACTAAAATTATCAAAATACACAAACAATTTAACTAAAATTAATATATATAAGTATTCAAGTAACAATTTTATAGAACGATAGCATCAATATTATCAAAATAAATAATTAAAATCATACTTTAAATTAAAATTATTCTTTTATAACACAAATTGTACCATCAAATATTTTTTTAAAAAAAAATAACACGTACATTGCACGAATCAACTGCTAGTATAATAATAATAATAATAATAATAATAATAATAATAATAATAATCTCTCTTCTTAGTTTTCTTTATTTCTTGTATATTATTTTCAGCAAACGATTTATTTAAGTTCCTTCTATTTAATTACTTGTTTTTAAACGTATTCACATCTGTATTATATATCTATCTATCTATCTATCTATCTATACTATTATTAAGTGAAGGACTATATTGGTTTAGTGAAATTTTCTTCTCCTCATGTCATGTAGCAACTTTATATATGCTAAGATAAAAAATAAAAATAAAAAAATTATTATACATAGCATAAGTAAGTTTTAAACCCAAGACTTTGTGTCTCATTAAAAACATACTTATCACTTAAGTGATATACATATTATAATATTAAGTTTTTATTACTTATTTTTATTATTGGTTATCTAAATTGCACACCCATCGCATGTGTCATCCGCTAGTGCTATTATTAAGTGAGGCTTAAATTGATTTAATGAAACCTTCTTTTTCTCATGTCACGTGACAACTTTAATGCTATAAAAAAAAATTATTATACACATCGTAAGCAAGTTTTGAATCTAAAATCTTGGATTTTATTAAGAACATACTTATCACTTAAGCAATATACATATTATGATATTAAATTTTTTTATTATTTATTTTTATTATTAATTATATTAATTGCACACACGTCGCGTATGGCACCAGTTAGTATTAATTAATTAAATTGATAACCATTGAATGAAAAAATTAATGAAAAATCTTAAGAGACACGTAATATCATGGAGAGAGCTACCGTCTATCTATTAATTAATTAAATTGATAACCATTCAATGAAAAAATTAATTAGAAATCTTAAGAGACACGTAATATGATGGAGAGAGCTAGTGTCGCCGTTGTGCCCACCACCATGTGTCAAGTGTAATAAACACCTTAGGTTGTATTTGGAAATAATCAATTAGTTAAATTTTTTAAAGAAAAAAAAATTATAAAATAGAACTGTCTCAATAATGTTAACAAATCTGAAATAATGTTGTTTGTTAAGCCATTTTCAACTTTTACTCAAATCTTTTATTAAATTTAAATTTGATAAAAAAAAAGCTTAAAATGTGAGCTCCAACCTTGTCATCAAAGTGATATCAAATAGAGGAAGAAGCAGATATTTCATCAAATGGAGAGAGGTTTGATTATTCATCAAATTTAAATTGTTACCGTTGGACCGGACATCCTCTTAGATATCCACCGAAGGGCAACTTAGACAACATGTTTTGTTCATGTCTGGATGAACTCCAGGACATCAGTCCGGACATTCGCCCAGACAATTGGAGATGTGAAAAAATCTAATAAAAATTCTAGTTCAACGTTGAAGTAAACGGTATCAAATTAAACTTTTTATCAAATTTTTACTCAAATTTAATAAAATTTTTGATTCAAAGTTAGAAATGCTCTAAAACTACTGTGTCTTATTTACAACCATTTTTCTTGCTTTAGTTAATTAATTTAATTTAGTCTTTTATGACATCCAAACACAACAATAAAGTACAAAGTCTATAATGTGCACTTATTAAAATAACATATGATGTACACTTCTTGTGTGGTTCATATTGTGTCATATAATAAAAAGTGATTGGTTAGACTAGCCATCCAACATATTACACTATTTAAATATAATATGACTGCAAACAAACGCAAACTACAAGTGATATTGTCATAACACATATCATTAAATGTTACAATAAAGGTTAGTAGAAGTCATAACAATACCACAATCACTCATAATAAAGGTAACTGTGGGGATGTATTTTCTGAGTACTAACACGTGGCCGAGGTGACACCGAAGTGTCAGCCGAGGTGTCACGTGACATGACAGTTACGCCGAGGTGATCTCGGGGTTGCCGAGGTTATCTCCGAAGATATCGGAATCCGAGATAAGCGGATAGGGGACAAGAGTCCTAGAATGAAGAGGGAACTCAACCTGGATATGGACAAAAGTCCTAGATTGGGAGAAGACTTCAGTTTGGGTAAAGATAAGACTCTTAGAGAGTTTATCCTGATCCCACTGGGAGTCCCAGATTAGTGGTAATCCTGAGTCCATAGAAGTTAGGCTTCTATTGGGACTAGGCTTATGTTGACTATAAAAGAGAGGCACCCCCATGGGTCTAAGGTACGCAATTCTTAGTCTTGAGCAGTAATTTAAGCACTGATATTATCTTTGAGAGATACTGACTTGATCGTCGGAGTGCCTCCGGGTGGAAGAACCACCACCGGAGCCTTTTCTTTCTGTGCAGATTGCAGGGTGCCATTTATTCTGCCTGTGCTCTACAGCTGAATCGCTAAAGAGGGCAGTGTGGTCAGAAAATCACTCACACAATTTGGCGCCGTCTGTGGGAATGAAAGAAGAGTAGATGGCCAGTAACACGCAGAAGGAAAAGATTGGGGACGACGCTCCGGCTGGGAGTAGAAGACTCGTCGACTCTAACGCTGAAGGAGGAGACCACAACGAAGAAGCTCGTGATCAAAATCACGCAGAGAAAGCCGTCGGCCAAGATGGTGATACATCAAAGAAAGCGGACAGAGGCAAATACTATAACGAGGACGACCTCCAGACCTGGAAAGACAAATGTCTGAGGAGGGATGAGGAAGTAAAAGAGATGGCAAACAAGTTGGCAGACCTTCAATCGGTCGTCAACTTCATGATGCAGAATAATGTCATGCAGCCGCCATACCCACTACAGGACACACCAATGCCAGCAGCAAACGCCCAGAAGAAGGGACGGAAAGAAATCCCCGAAGCCCCTCAGCACACGAGGAGTGGAAAGCACTCTCACTAAAACTCCAGGGAAGTCGGCCGAGAAGAGCCGAGAAAGGAAGAGTCCCGAAGGACATATCGCGAGAAGGAAGCAGACCCCAAAGAACATCGGCATGTTCCGGGGCGGATATTGTGTTTCGATGCGTCCTGCGGAGAAGGATCGAAAAAGGGCCACCATGAGGCCGAGAGTAGTACGCCGAAAAGGCTGAAGTCCAATGACAGCCGGGCTGCAGGGAGAAGTAAAGAGGACTTGAGAGATTACCTCAAGAGGAAACAGGAGAATGCCGGAGCCGAAGTAACTTCCCCGGTTAAGCCGAGGACTCCATTCTCGGCAGAATTGGATAGATTAAATCGTAGAAAAGATTGATATCGAGAGGCTCGGATATATGATGGTAAGTCGGACCCTAACTTCCATGTTGGATTATTTTTGAATTCAATGGCATTGTACAGTGGGAACGAGCCGTTGCTCTGCAAAGTGTTCCCTTCATCCTTCGGGGAGATTGCATCAGATTGGTTCCACAAACTACCGAAGGGGAGCGTGAAGAGCTGGGAAGGCCTGGCCGAGATGTTTGTGGCCAGGTTCATAACAAACAAACTGCAGCCATTGAGGGTGGATGCGTTGATGGCCCTAAAAATTAGCAAAGACGAAAGCCTTAGGGCTTATGCAAAGAGGTACTATGAGGTGTTCAACAGAATACCTGAATGCAACCAAGAGGTGGCCGTCGTGTCTTTCAAGAACGGCCTGAAGGATGACTGTCCGTTGCGGAAGTCTTTGGCGAAAACCCTGCCAAAGAGCATGGAAGAACTCATGGCGAGAATTGAGAAGTATGCACGAGCCGAGGAAGATACCTCGGGGAACAAGGAGACGAAGACAGAAAAAGGCAACGGCTCGCCGAAGCGAGGCCGAGGTAACAATGGACCCAACAAACAAGAGATAGAGTTGAAAGCAAAGCAGGCGGTGACGACGGTGTTTCGAATTCCGGTCCACAAGGTCCTCGATCAAATTCGAAATCAGCCCTACTTCAGGGCGCCGGCAAGAGCACCAGGGGAATTTATGAGGAGGAACCTTGGTAGGCGTTGTGCTTACCACAATGAGGAGGGTCACCCAACTCAGGGTTGCAGAGCCCTTAAAGCACACTTAGAAGATTTAGTGAGGCAAGGCCATCTAAGAGACCTTGTGAATGAGGCCAGAACCAGGGAAGAACAGGCACGATTGCCTCAAGCACCAGCAGCCCCGCCTCCCCCAGTGCAGCAACCACAGGCAGGTGGACCTCGGGTGGTTAACGTGATCCACTCGAAGGTGAATGTAAACGACATACGGGGGGAGACACAGAGGGTAAAACACCTGCAGCACGTCAACCAGGTCGGAATGAAAAGACCTCGGCCTGAAGATTGCCAAGGGCCGATGATAACCTTCACAGAAGCCGACCTTGATATGGTTCAGCACCCACACAATGATGCCCTGGTAGTATCCCTCCAGGTTGGGGAGTGCTAGGTGAAACGCATCCTGATTGATCAAGGCAGCTCCTGCGACATCATGTATGTCAGATGTTACAAGGAGTTAGGCCTTCACCCTGATGACATGGAGCGGTCAAACGGCCCGATGGACGGCTTCAATGGAACGTCGACATGGCCTTTAGGCGCAACAAGCTTGGAGGTACAAGCTGGCACGAAGAAGATCAAGACAGAATTCATTGTGATTGACACGCCCTCGCCTTACAACATCATCTTAGGGAGGCCGTGGTTGCATGCAATGGGGGCAGTTCCCTCAACATTGCATCAACTGCTACGGTTCCCAACAGAACATGGGATTGAGGAAATTAGAGGAGATCAGTTGCAGGCGAAAAATTGCTCCATGGCAGCAATGATGCTAACCTGCAGCATTCGGGAACCAGAGGAAGCAGAAGTCGGAGAAGAGGACATGAAGGTCCTAGATGATGTCGGCAAGGAGCCGACCGAGAAAAGTGAAGAAGCACTGAAGAAAATCCTCGTCCAAGAGGACGATGAAGAACGCTTCTTTCTTCTCGGCACGGGGTTGGCCGAAGAAGAGGAAAGAGAGCTGGAAGCCTTTCTGAGGAAAAATATTGAGGTGTTCGCCTGGACACCATATGAAATGCCTGGCATTGACCTCGAGGTCGCATGTCACAGACTTAACGTTGACAGGTCAGCCAAACCTGTGATACAACGAGCCAGAAGACCGACGTTAATGCACGTCGAGGCAGTGGAGGAGGAAGTAGACAGACTTCTAGAGGCCAGGGCCATCAGAGAAGCCAATTATCCGACATGGCTATCAAACACCGTGGTAGTAAAGAAGAAGAATGGCAAGTGGAGGGTCTGCGTAGATTTTACAAATTTGAACAAAGCTTGTCCCAAAGACAGCTTCCCACTGCCAAAGATCGACCAGTTGGTGGACGCCATATCTGGACATGGAAGGATGAGCTTCTTGGACGCATATAGGGGGTATCACCAGATAGCCATGTACCCCCTGGATGAGGAGAAGACAGCGTTTATCACTCCCAAAGGTCTATATTGTTACAGAGTCATGCCTTTTGGGTTGAAGAACGCAGGAGCAACTTACCAAAGGCTGGTAACCAAGATGTTCAAACACTTGATTGGCCGAACTGTAGAAGTCTACATTGATGACATGGTCATGAAGACCAAGGAACCAAAGGATCATCTTGCTGACCTAGAAGAGGTCTTTGACATACTCAGAACATATCGGCTCCGACTAAACGCATCGAAATGCGCGTTTGGAGTCGGATCCGGTAAGTTCTTGGGACACCTGGTGACTAGAAGGGGTATTGAAGCCAGCCCAGATCAGATCAAGGCCATTCTGGAATTCTGAGTCCAACGTCGGCAAAACAGGTTCAAATGCTTACTGGAAGGGCCGCAGCCCTAAACAGATTCATAAGCCGAAGTTCGGACAAATGTAAACCTTTTTTCAATCTGGTGAAAAAGGCCACGGATTTTCTATGGATAGAGAAATGTGAGGCCGCTTTGGCCGAAGAAGTACCTTACCTCGACCCCAGTACTCTCAACACCTCAACCTGGGGAGGAACTGTTTCTATACTTAGCAGCCAGAGCACGCAAGAAGTTTGTGATAATCCGAGAAGAGAAGGAGAGCGAAGGTCAAGCATTATGTAAGTAAAACCTGGCCGACGCAGTAAACAAGGTATCTACCACTGGAGAAATTGATGCTGGCCTTGGTAATGGCCTCAAAGAAGTTAAACCACTATTTTCAGGCTCACAAGATAGTGGTTCTAACAGAGCACCCGCTAAAATCCTTGTTGCAACAAGGAGACTTAACTGGAAGAATAGCAAGATGGGCCGTAGTTTTGGGCCAATATGACCTGGAGTTCAGGCCGAGAACAGCGATAAAGGGCCAAGTCTTGGCCGACTTCGTGGCCGAATTCTCGCCAGAGTACATCGAACATCGGGCTCCGCTGAGCCGAGATGAACGATGTCCAAACAAGGAAGGAGAAGCCCAGCCAAAGGCTAAGGAACCAAGGAAGGAAAAACTCAGACCCTGCAGCATTTACATCGGCGACTCCTTTCAACTTTTTGTTGATGGGAGCTCAAACCGGCAGGGGGCAGGGGCAGGAGTAGTGTTAATTTCCCCCGATGGGGAGATATTGGAGCAGTCCATTCGACTGGGGTTCAAAGCCTCGAACAATGAGGCGGAATATGAAGCACTGATTGCTGGACTGAAGCTGGCAGTAGCAGCAGAGGCAGATGAGGTAATCGTTTTTTGTGACTCACAACTCATAGTAAATCAAACTACAGGAGAGTTTGCTGCCCGAGATGAAAGGATGTCGGCATACGCAAAAGAAGTCATCAGGCTGGCAGACATGTTTCAAAACTGCCGACTTCTTCAGGTCAGCCGAGACGATAACAACCACGCCGACGCGTTGGCCAATTTAGCAAGTTCAATGCAAACCGGAAAGACGAGGACAATAATGATCGATTACCTACCAAGCCCGAGCATAGAGCCACCGAACACAATGCAAGAGGCATTATGTGTGGACATGGGACCAAGCTGGATGGATGCGATTATTGCATTTCTAAAAGAGGGAAAGCTGCCAGAAGATCGAAAGGAAGCACACAAAGTCAGATTGAAGTCGGCAAGATTCAGTCTGATAGCAGAAGGACATCTCTACAGAAGATCCTTCACTGGACCTCTTTTAAGGTGTGTACACCCTCTCCAGGTCGAAGATTTTTTATATGAAATTCATGAAGGAGTTTGTGGAAGCCACGCAAGGCGATCGTTAGCCACGGGGCCATTACCCAGGGTATTGGTGGCCCTATATGCGAAGGATGACGAAGCCTATGTGAAGAAGTGTGAATAATGCCAGAGGTGTGCACCACTGATACATCAGCCAGCTGCTGAGCTAAACCCGGTTTCCAGCCCTTGGCCATTTGCCCAATGGGGCATGGATCTCGTTGGACAATTGCCCCAAGCAACTGGCGTGAAATACTTTGGTAGCAGCAGGACTACTTCACAAAATGGATAGAAGCGAACCTCTCGCCAAAATCCGAGATGTGGATGTGAAGAACTTCATCCGGAAAAACATCATCACAGATTTGGGATTCCAAGAGCAATCATTGCGATAACGGAACACGGTTTGACAAAGAAACTCATCAAGAATTTTTAAAGTTCAAGATAAAGAATTACTTTTCAACACCAAGCTTTCCCCAAAGTAATGGGCAAGTGAAGCATCAAACAAAGTCATTCGGATGGAATAAAGAAGAGGCTGACAAAAGGAAAGTGGGTAGACGAATTGCCCAACGTGCTCGGGCATATCGCACTCGCCGAGAAGATCAACAGGGAATCCTTTGCCATGGCTTATGGCACGAAGCTCATTCCATTGGAGATCGGCATCGAGGATCGAGAACACAGGAGTTGAGAACGGGTCCAATGATGTGCTCTTAGCCCGAGATCCGGATCTACCGGAAGAAAGAAGAGAGAAAGCGCAATCCGACTTTGCAAAGATACCGACAACGACTTGCCAAAGCTTACAACAGAAGGTCAATCCAAGGATTTTCAAGTCAACGACTTAGTCTTGAGAAAAGTCGTAAGGCAATAAGAAGGATCCCGAGAGGGCAAGCTTGGCCCAAATGGGAAGGACCCTCTGAAATTACTTGGTGTTAGGAAATGGGGCATATCTCGAAGATAATGAGGGAAAAGCATTGCCTAGACCATGGAACACTTGTAATTTAAAGTTTTTCTATCATTAGATGTTCTTTGATTTTTTGCCGATATGATCAATAAAATCTTAGCGTAATTTTTCGAACTTATAAAACTATGCATGATCTTTGTTTTTGAATAATGAGAACCCAAGTGGAACTTAGGTTCACATTAAAGAGAGAAGACATTAGTAATGCTTAGCGAAGGGTTAAGCGAGATAAATTCCTTATCTTTACTTGTTGAAATTTGTAGCAATTTACAAGTTAAAGTTAAGCTGAGATAAATTCCTTATCTTTACTTGTTGAAATTTGTAGCAATTTACAAGTTAAAGTTAAGCCGAGATTAATTCCTTATCTTTACTTGTTGAAATTTGTAGCAATTTACAAGTTAAAGTTAAGCTGAGATAAATTCCTTATCTTTACTTGTTGAAATTTGTAGAAATTTATAAGTTAAAGTTAAGCCGAGGTGAATTGTCAGGTAAACATACCCGAGTTATGTAACCCCGAGGAGATTATGCAAGAGAAGAATTATATGAATCATGCGGAATATTCTAAGTATACAGAAGCAATGAAGAATTAAAGACTGAAGCATAAAGATAAAAACAGTTGTACATGAAGAAGGCACAACGGCCTAGCTGAAGTGAATTGTTCTTAAACAACAAAAAGACACATTGGCCACAAAACAAAGCTTACAGTGTTCAGAAAAAGAAAGTACAAAAGTCAAAGCAAAAATGAAAACTAAGTTTCTTCAGCATCAGGAGCGGTTTGAATCTGAACCTCGGAAGTCTCTGGAAGAACAACCTCGGCGTCTTTTTGCACTTCAACCCCGGCCTCTTTATCTGCCGCAATCTCGGCGTCTATCTCGGCTAGAGTCTTCTCAACACTTCCCTTAGCCAGAGGAAGGTTGGATGATGACTGGACTAGTTGAGTTTCCTTGGGTACCTCCTCAACCTCATCACCCTCTTCGTCTTGGGTTAAGTTGATAACCTGCTCAGTTGGAGGAAGGGACTTGGTCTCCGTGGCACCCTTGGATTTCCTCACCAAGGCTTCATCGTTGTCTTCATCTTCATCTTCGGCTGAAGACTCAGACTCAGCTTCTTCAGTCTGACTTGGAGGAGGAGGGGGAAAAGGCAAAGGGACAGCATCAGCCTTGCGCCATGGCGAGTCATCTGGGATGTTCAGCTTTTTGGCCAAGGACGTCCAACCAAGGGAAAATCCCCTGTTGCATTCTTCCCTGACTTGAAGCTTGTAGTCCTCAGCGACGTCGGCTATCCCCTGGCTGTAGGCCTTTTCGTCGGCATCCTTGATTTCGGCAGCCTTGGTGGCCAAGGCTTCCTGCAGTTCCTTCTCGGCCTGGGCCATTTTTTCTTCGGCCTCTTTCTTCTACGCTTCGGCAACGTTTTTAATGGCTTCAGCAGCCTCGGCCCTTTCATCAGCCTCTTGCTGAGCCTGAGTTGCAGCCTCGGCTTGGTCTTCCAGAGTCTTCATTTTATTTTTAAGACTTTTGTTTTGCTTCTGGAGAGCAGCAAACTCCTTCTCCATCTCGGACAATCTCTCATTCGCTTCAAATGCTTGCATGGAGAAGGTGTGGGCGTGTTGAATGGCCTGAAAGTTCACAAGATAGAGGTTATCACAAAATATTGCAAAACTTTATAAGTTTAAAGAAAGCAGCAGAAAGAAAAGTTGTCAAATTCAAAAACTTACTTGCACAGAGCGCTGCAGCATGAGGGCGTAGTTCTCATATTCGTTCATCTTAGCGTTACGCTCAAGATCACCCTCTAGGAGCACTGCAGTGCTGAGTGCCACGCCGATGTTTACGTCGGCGGCGCTTTTGTTGGCGTAGACAGGCCTGTTTTCAAGTGTAATTTTGGGCTCGAGGAACTCGGGAACCACGACCGAAGTCGTCCGCAGACGCATTTACCTCGGCCTTTTTGGCTGAGTCGACCCCGATGGCTGGGCCTCAGCAGATCTTTTGGCGGGAGCAGAAGTGGTCTTCACGGTTAAGGTTAATTGGGAGATGGGCAGGGCATCTTCGACCTCGACTTCAGTAGCTTTGGCCTTGGCCTGGGCCTTTTTGACTCTTTTTGGTTTTGGTGGGGGCACCGTTTGGGATGGTACATCATCCACATCGGCTGGAAGGTCGGCGAGGAGATCTAGAACAACGGGCTTCGGGCGGACCATCTCGGCAGTTTTTACGAGACGTTGCCGACGCTTTCTTTCTGTTACTGGGATTAGGTATTGGGCTGAAGTGGATGGAAGATCGGCTGGGTCAGAAGTAGAACCTTGATCTGTCCGGGATGTAGATGTGGTTTGAGTTATGGCTATGGATGAGCTCTTCTTCTTCTTCCTTAGAACGTCGGGCAAAGTTGACTTGTAGGTGGGGATGAAATTTAACAGCAGTGGAGCTTTTCGTTTGTGAATGGGAAGATCTAGGAGCTTCTTCAGGCCTTTCCCAGGGTAATAGGACTGGCGAAAGTCCTTGGGAGGTTTGCGAACGTCTGCAAAACAGAACATAACATCAGAAACAGATAAAATTCTTTAAAAAAAAAAAAAACTTGAAGAAAGCAACAGCTAAACAGTTGACGTTGGGCTCTTATCCTTGCCCTCTTTTACTGTTCGGGGGAGAGGGAAGAGATGGACTTCTTCATCTGGGCCAAACTCCCAGTTACCAGATCCAATAAGGTAATCATCTCCAGCACCTTTATTGGAGTCAGGAAGGTTGGCTACAATTTTAAACTCGGTGGACCTCGGCTTGAGGTAGTACACATAACCTTTCTCCTTTAGGTTGAGGGCACACATGGTGTAACAGTACTGGATGTCGGCAAGAGTGATCCTGACACTCTCCTGCCGAGCTAAGGCTATGATACCATTAAGCGTCCTATAGGCATTGATTGCGAGTTGCATTGGGTTCAAAGAATAGTAGTGAAGGACCTCGCGAAAAAGGGGATCTAGAAGGAATCGAAGTCCACACTGAACAAAGGCTACTATAGGAAAAGGCATGTTATCATCCTCGGGCATAATAGAGTCGTTCTCCCCCGCTAGCCTGAGGTGGATATCGGCAGGGATAGAGAACTCTTGTCTAAAAAATTCTAGTTTGGTTGGGTTGTTAACCCTATCGCTTCACACAACCATGGTTTTGGTATGCGAGTACTTGGCTGCAGACAGAATATTCCTAAAGGGCTCTTGGGACCTCGGCTTGAGCCTAAAGTGTGTATTGGTAAATTTGTTTCAGTTTTTCCTGAAAAATGAAGGTCCTACAGACAAATCCCAAACCTAAATCTACGAAGAACGAGTATGAAGGATGTAACTGAAAGCGAAAAGCAAAAACGAAGCCTCAGATTCAAGAACACAAAGGGTGGAAGACCAAGAACAAGAGGTGCAACAGTGCAAGTGTTCATAACATATGCAAGAACCAGGAAACAATACACACTCAGATGAACGATTCACAAATCAAATAGTGGGCAGAACAGTCAAGTAGCAAGAAGTTCCAGAGAAAATTAAGAACTGGAGGAGAAAAGCTAGTTGCTTACCAGAAAAGATGAAGGCCGGAGCGAGTTTCGCCGAGATCAGACGACAGAGGCAACAGTGGCCAAAGCTTCGCAGGAATGGAGGAATAAAACCAGTTGCAGAGCTTAGAGCAAAAGCAATGGCGGATTTGGGAAGGTTTAGAGAGAGAGAAAGCGAGGAAATTGAATGCAAAGGTGAAGAGCCAAAGGGCAGATTCAATTGCTTTGTCAAAAACGTAAAACGGCGGCAAAACAGAAGCATTTAGTGCGCCTGGGTTAACGCATGCGTCAGACGGCACAGGCAGAGAAAAGACGGCCAACAGGCGCGTCGCCAGCACGGACCAATAAGAGAAAAGCGCGTCAGTAAAACGGTTGAAAAATGGTGTATGACAGCTCATACACTTGGGAGAGTTCGTGTGAATTCTTGTTCTTGGATGAAGACATGTCGGTCCGAAAATAAATGATCTCGGCTAGAAAGTTCTTGAGCCGACGTACGAGAAAAAGTTCGAATATAGGTTCCATCACCTCAGAATGCCGAGGTAATAGAACCTAGGGGACAGTTGTGGGGATGTATTTTCTGAGTACTAACACGTGGCCGAGGTGACACCGAAGTGTCAGCCGAGGTGTCACGTGACATGACAGTTACGCCGAGGTGATCTCGGGGTTGCCGAGGTTATCTCCGAAGATATCGGAATCCGAGATAAGCGGATAGGGGACAAGAGTCCTAGAATGAAGAGGGAACTCAACCTGGATATGGACAAGAGTCCTAGATTGGGAGAAGACTTCAGTTTGGGTAAAGATAAGACTCTTAGAGAGTTTATCCTGATCCCACTGGGAGTCCCAGATTAGTGGTAATCCTGAGTCCATAGAAGTTAGGCTTCTATTGGGACTAGGCTTATGTTGACTATAAAAGAGAGGCACCCCCATGGGTCTAAGGTACGCAATTCTTAGTCTTGAGCAGTAATTTAAGCACTGATATTATCTTTGAGAGATACTAACTTGATCGTCGGAGTGCCCCCGGGTGGAAGAACCACCGCCGGAGCCTTTTCTTTCTGTGCAGATTGCAAGGTGCCATTTATTCTGCTTGTGCTCTACAGCTGAATCACTAAGGAGGGCAGTGTGGTCAGAAAATCACTCACACAGTAACTTATATCATAAATTATCATAACTTCATAATCATAAAATTTTTGAATTGTGATTCCCCATAATTTCTCATAAAAGAAATATAAAAGAAAAACCGAAAAAAATTATTAGGAGGTGAAGGGACAACTTTTTCTCACTGCGTTGAGACTATTTCTTCCACTTTAGTATACTCTAATGTCATTATAAAAACAAAAGAAAAGCAGAAAACAATAATCTTGGTTGGTTGCAAATTGTTTATAGCACATGCCATTGTACCAAAGAAAGAAAAATGAAGGACCGACTTGGGTCGTAAAATGAGTTAATTAAAATACCATACTGAATAATTTTTCTTTTCTATTACCTTTCAACAGGTTAATTCAAATGTTTCAACTGATTGGTCATAAATAAACTGATCATCTAATTCATCATATTTTATCATAGGCCGGTTTTAGTAGTATCTAGGGGAATATATAACTCATCATAAAAAGTAAAAATAAAACTCTTGAAAATCAGTGTTTCAACAAGTGGACTTGTATTGCTCAGCACTTCCAGGCCCCACCCACTCGGTGTCTCTTCTGGGTTTTCTTAAATTTCTTGTTATTATTTTCAACAAAAGATTAATTTAAGTTTCCTCTGTTTAATTACTTGTTTTTGAAGGCAAGCATAAGAGACACTTTAACATGATGAAAAAAGAGCTACTATCATCCTTGTTGTACCCACTACCATCTTTGTCAGCCTAATAAACACATTAGGCTGTATTTGGGGATGAAGAATCATTTTTTTTAAAAGAAGAATACATAACACGGAACTGTCTCAATAATTAAAAGAGGCGGAGCTATTCGGGAACTGGTGAATCAAAGCCAGCAACTCAAAAAAAAAAAAAAAATTGCTACAAGCCTGCAACTCAAGCAACAAAATTAGTAAATAAAACAGAAAAGGTGCCTCCCATTACTTAGTTTAAGTAATTTCTTCCTTCTCAATTCAATGGGACCATCTTGGAATAGATGATTTAAAGTTCAATTGGGACACTGCTTTTGATAGAAATCTTGACTCCTCTTAGCCTCTGTAGTTGTCATGACTATATCAATAAGCGAGAGCTGGTATACGAAAAGGTGGAAAATTGACAAAATTTTGGAATATGTATTAATTTTTGCAACTCAAAATGAGTTCACAACAAGGCATTTCTCAAATTTTGAACATGTTTATTATCAAATGAATAATGATATATGTACTAATTAGTGTACTAACTAGTGTATCAATTGATGATGAGACATAATTTAAGAAGTTTTTGATATTTATAATGTGATTAATGAGTGAGATCAAAATAATATCATAACTAGTTTTGGTACACTAATTAGTACATTAATTAGTACATGTAGCACCATCGTGTATTGCTTGCTTGGAATGTACTTACATTTTATTTTTCAACAGTGATCCTTCTAAAACTTGAGCTCAATTAGAGCTCTAGTAATATAAAAAGTCCCCAAAAAAGAAATAATAAAAAATAAGGTCAAAATATCACATTAAATGGGTCTCACATACACATTAGAGTTACTAGAGCTCACAAATTAGAGCTCTAAAATATTTTTGTTTATTTTTTCAATTAACTCGATTCGATAGTTATAATTATTTTATTTATTTTTGAAAAAATAAATAATAAATGTATTTTTTTTAATTTATAAAATAGACCATCCTATATTTCTGCAAACCTAGTTCAGCATTTGTGGACAACGAGGTTGCAGTCCGCCCATGGGGTGGACAGCCGACTGCAATAGTGGCTGCAAGAGCTGCAAAATAAAAATTTTAAAAAAATTAGTAAACCTTTCTTTACTTACTTGTATTCTACTTTAATCTAAATTATTTTATTATATCTTAATATATTTTGTAGGTGATATAGTTACTAAAATATTTCTAATAATAATAGGGTAAATTGCACATTAATATTCATATTGATAATGTAAATGTTTTATGATGTGAACATTCTATCAAATTTATTTAATTTAAACATTCACGTGGTCAATGTGATGAACATTCACACTCTCAACATGAATATTCACACTATCAAATTTATTTATTTATTTATATTTTATAAAATTATATATTCAAGTAAGATTTTATTTGATAGATCTCATTAATTAGATTTCAAATATATAAATTTCATTAAAAAATTATGTACAACAAAAATTGTGAATATTTAAAATTTAATATATATAAAAAGTACAAAATAATCCAAAATATTGTACAACAATTTGTTAAGGATTCACAAAATATTTATAATGGTTAAAATTATCCATAAAATACTTTAAAATAAAAATGAAGGACAACTTGTTAAGGATTCACAAAAGACAATCTTGATTGGTTGCAAATTGTTTATAGCACACATTACCATTGTACCAAAGAAACAAAAAAGAAGGACAACTTGAGCTGCAACTTGTTAATATATATATACTAGCGTATGCCCGTGCCTAAAGGCACGGTACAATTAATGATGAGATTAAAATATAAATCAAAATTAGAGAGGAATGTATTCAAATTAATAAAGCTTAACACATAAATTGCAAGATCAATTCCACCAACAGAAATGATGATCAAGACCTCAATTCCATCAACAAACTTGAAGATATATCACTCTTGGGCCAAACAAAAATTTGGCTATCATTAGAATTAGAATATAACCCGTGCTTTTAGATATATCACACCTGGGCCAAAAAAAAAAAAAGTGAAAAAATACCAAATAGAAACATACCAAACAAATAAAACTACATAATCATTTTGTTTTGGAGAGGTTGTTTTCGAATTGGGTAAGAGAGAGACTAGTAGAATCTCATATAAGCTCATCATTTAATTTTTTATTTTTTAGACACAAAAAAATAGATTAGTTTTTGGATATAGAAAAGGTAAATACTAAGAAATTG
The DNA here is from genome assembly GCA_025200525.1 of Camellia lanceoleosa. Classification (NCBI taxonomy): domain Eukaryota; kingdom Viridiplantae; phylum Streptophyta; class Magnoliopsida; order Ericales; family Theaceae; genus Camellia; species Camellia lanceoleosa. The sequence continues at coordinate 191,760,603 of CM045760.1, read as the reverse complement.
ACTACAGAAAATATAACACACACATCTATTCTGGAGAGGTTGATAATGTGGGTGGTTGTTGTTGTTGCGGCGGCCGCGGTGGTGGAGGTGTGTTGGTGTTGGGGAGAGAACGCGAGGCAGAGGAATACTGCAGAGACCATGATATTGACAAAAGATGGTGAGGATAAGGCCGATTGACAAATTATAAGTTTGGCTATCGTTAACATTCTACTTTTGTCATCCATGGACATGCTGCACCACAATTCATGAAAGAATGAATGGATATCTTATGCGGCAGAATGATAATGTCATAGCGATCTGATATGACCAGAGATGAAAGATTAGGAGAGGCTACTTCCATGAAAAGTAAAGCATGAATAGGGATTTTCATTACAATGAATACTAAGTCATGATTATAAAATCGATCTAATTTTTCTTATAAAAAATGGTCACCAAATTTTTTTATGTAATAAAATATTCAAATTATAAAACCAGACTCATAATAGACCGGCCATACAAAGGTCTTAATATTTTCTTAAATTCATATTTGAATAAGACTGAAACAACTGTATTTCCTCGTGTATGAGTATGACTACTACCTCTCTTCTAGTTCAAAAGGGAAATAAATGAAAATAATGTTTCCAACAATGATTAAGCAGTTAAAAAGGAGATATTAACTTCCCGGGAATAGCTATTATATGACTACTACATTTTTTTAGTCATGAAAAGCTCATATTTGGCAACAAAATTCTTTGGTTGGCAAAGAGTAACCCAAAAAATATGCATGGTCTTTGACAACTAAACTTTCTTTTGTCGGCAAATAATTGTATACGACGATCAAATTAAATTTTTCGTAGCCTAAAATATAGACTATCACTGACTGACAGGTTTTTGGTCGCCTATTACTTAATATTTAGCAACTAAATTTTTTTTAGTCGCCAATAAATAGCATATCTCGACTAAATTAATATAGTAGCTAAACTTCGAACCAACGCCGACTAATATATTTTTTAGTCACCAAAAATGACACTTTTGGCGACTAAATTTATTTTGGTTGCCAAATTTAGTCGCCAAATGTGTAATTTCTTGTAGTGAAGGAAACGCAAACCCATATCATCCACACACATAAAGAATTACATGCCTTGAATCAAACCATGACAAAATTGGACTTTCAACATGTTTAACTAATAAAGATAAAAACACATTAGCATGTTTTATAGACCAAAAGAGAAATAGTTGTATAACCTAATTAGCATAATCCACAAATCTAAAAGTAAATATTTGAAATCCAATACACAAACTGAAAGAAAAAAGAAAAAGAAATCTCCCTTAAATTAGCAAAAACTTTAGTCTTCTGTAACAACCCTCACTTTGAATCAGTCTTGCTTGCATGTATTGTGTATGACCTTGAATTGTCAAGTTTGTAATCTTGATACTTGCCTTGTTTTGCTTTGTTTTATTGTAAGTTGCTGGAATTCGTGTTTTGTTTGGAGCGAGGTCACCAAAGATAGTTTGCCTTTGAGCCTCGCCGTTTTGAGCAGTTTAGGAATCTTAGCCGACCTCCATCTTCACCCCGGCATGTTTGCCGAGATGTTACCTTTTGGGCCGAAGTGTGTATCGCCGAGGCTGTGATGTTTTGTGCTTGTAATCTTTGTCCTTGGCGGGTATGGCCTAGGCCGAGATGTGGTACACCCAGCCAAGGTGTGTACGGCTTAGTCAAGTGTCGCCCTCCTAGCCTTTGTCTTTGTTGACTGTGTCGAAGTCTTGTCTTTGGCCGAGGTCATTCTAGCTCGTGCTTAGCCGCCAAGCGTGTTGTGTACGCTTTGTCGAGACTTGTCTTGTCTAGTCACCTTTCTAATCGCACCAATCCGGTGATGCCACGTGTCAGCCGGAGGCTATGACCGCCGATGTGCCTATAATGCATCATTGTGTATCTTTTGATTATGATTTGGTCTCAAATCTTTGTCTTGTTTAGAGAGAGAAGCTCTAGAACTTAGAGTTAGAATTTTAGTGTGGGAGTTGAGCTCCGAGCTTGATCGTGGAAGATCGAACCGTTGGATTTCAGCTTTTGAGGTTAGATTCTTGTTCTACATCGATTGTTCTTATTGATCATCTAGATGCATTGCATGATTGGATCTGTTTTGCATGTCATGCATTGATTTGAACTTGGTTTTGAAAGAGAAAATGTTGTTCTTGTGTTCTTAAAGGAGAACCTTGTTTTGATCCAAAAGTTTGGAACAAGAATCATGTTTTGTGTTTGTTCTTGTATAATTTTCTCGAATGAATACCTTAGTCCACGTTTTTGAACTCTTAGCATGAAACCCCAGATTTCGTTTATGTGAGTTGGATTTCAAAGATGCATGATCTTGTTCTTCGTGTCCTTTGAAAGGAAACTCGGGTTTTCCTAACTTTGCCTTGTCTTGGCTTTCGAGTCCACACCTCGGCGGGGAGGTGTAGGACCTCGTTAGACTCGGATGGTACCAGTGCACTTCCTGTGATGGGAAATAATGTTTTGATTCCTTGCATGTATGTGAAGCTCGTTTTGAGAGTATGGTTTGCTATGTGATTGTAGGACTTTGATCTTTGCTTGAGCCTACACACGAAGACCGAGGTGAGTGGTGCTTTTAATAAAGCTATGTTATAAAGCTTTTGATAAATCTTGCTTGTTTCGCTTTGGTAAAAGTAATTGCTAAGCATGAATGATCACCTATTTTGATGTTTTGTATATGAGCTTGTTTTGATGGTATTCTTGAAAGTCCCTGTCTTTGGAGGACTCTAAACTTTAGCAAAGACTAGAGGAAAAGGTAAGTATGAACTTCCGTCTTGATGATGTCCTTGTAATGAGTTGAGCTTTGTTTCGGTTTTTTGGAAAGTCCCTTGTCTTTGGAGGACTCTAAACTTTCGCAGTACATCTTGTTAAAAAGGATACGGTCCTTTCTTTGGAAAGTCCCTTGTGCTGGAGGACTCTAAACTTTCGCAGTACATCTTGTTAAAAAGGATACGGTCCTTTCTTTGGAAAGTCCCTTGTCTTTGGAGGACTCTAAACTTCGCAAAGACATCTTGTTAAAAAGGATACGGTCCTATCTTGCTAAGATAAATGTTAAAAGCTCACGGGCCTAAGTAACACAAGTCCCTTGTGCTAGAGGACTTTAAACTTTTGTAGCACCACTTGGTGAAAAAGGGCTACGGGCCTAAGTCACAAACTTCGGTGAAAAAGGGCCACGGGCCTAAGTCACAAACTTCGGTGAAAAAGGGCTACGGGCCTAAGTCATATAAGCTTGATATGTGTTGTCTTGAAGATTACCTCGGCTACTACTTGTGCTATCTCGGCAAATGTTTTGACTTGTAAGACTTGTTGGATGAATACGGTTCATCACTTGATTCGATACAACTTGATTTGTTTTGTTTTGGAAGGAACCTCGGCTACTACTTGTTTAATCTTTGTATTGCTTTATGCGGTAGGATTTGTGACAGATGAATACGGTTCATCTCTCGCTCGCATGACTTGATATTCTTTGCTTGGCGAGAACCTCGGCTATTGTTTGAATGGTTTTGATATGCTTTGTTTTGGCGGACTCGGCTATTATTCATGCAAACCTTTATTTCTAGTACCATTCATGAGTTTCCAAGCTCACCCCTCTCTATATATATGTAGGTGATAAGGTGACGGGCGACGCCTAGAAGTATTTGTCTGACTTGTTTTGGGATTTTTGTTATGCCGACTTGACTTGCTTACATCGGTACATTTTTGTGATTACCTCGGCATATGTGTTACTTGGCAGATTCTTGAAAATCATGCTTCTTTGCTCAGAATCATTGTATTTGTATATGTCGGTGAAGCCTTTTGATCGAGGATGTAACTTGTATTTGTTTTGTTATCTGCCGAGGTGCGATTCATTATGTATGCATTTACATTTGATCTATGCATGACTCAAGGACCATTTGTATTTAGTTTATTTCGCTTCCATATGTGAGCCCCTACGATTACTCGATGTGTGTGAAATTTTGTAAGAAGCCTTTGGTAATTACGGATTCTTGGCCATCTCGGCACCCACCTACTAGGGCAGGTTGGGGTCGTGATGAGTGGTATCGAGCGTAAGTTCCTCATAGTACGTTGATTCACACACTCGAGTCCTAAAGAGCATAGGATTCCATTTAGAAAGATGCTAGGGTTGCATCATATTGCTTGCTATTTGAACAAGGTGTGCATTGTCTTGACTTGCTTAATTGTTACTTGCTGCGGAGTTATTTGTTTACTTGCTTTAAAGTCACACTTTGTATACTCATAGTATCATGAGGAGAGGTAGACCTCCACTTGCCGAGATCGGTCTGAAGACGATTGGACAGAATGGAAAGATTAATGGAAGGATTGACCCGTGAGTTAAGGCAAATAAGACAAAGAAGACGCTTAGTGCTACATCGACCCGAAAGCGAGCGAATGGCGAAATGTAGTCCCTCCTCCACCTCCCCAACGCCACAGTTCCTCTACAACCAAATTTTATATGGAGATGGCACAATAGCTTTGATCGGGGAGTTCAAGAAGATGAGACCACCAAGGTTTTCGGAGGTATTGAGCCAATGAAGGCCGAGGCATGGGTTTTGGAAATGGAGAAACTGTTGAGATTTTCCCCAAAGACCGATGTTGAAGGTGACTTTAGTCGCATTCACCTGGACGACGATGCTCGGAGATGGTGGATGATGACCAGAGAAACTAACCCTGGTTTAACCTGGGCAAGGTTTTTGGAACTATTTTACAAGAAGCATTTTCCCCTCAGCGTTCGGAATCGCAAGGCTACCGAATTTCAGACCTTGACACAGGGCAGCCGAACAGTAGCAGAATATGATCGCGCTTTTACTGAATTGGTAAGGTTTGTACCTCACATGATCAATGAAGAATACATGAAGGCTAGGAAGTTTGAAAGTGGGCTTCGCGGACCGATTCAAGACCGGGTTAGCCTGCTCGATATGCCGACCTATGCCGAAGTGCTGAACAAAGCCGTTTGGCGAAACCAACTTGAGCAGTACAGAACTCGGGAGAGAATCGGCGAAGAGACAGAACTATGACAATCACCGAACACAGTTGAACACCAATAAGAAGATGAACAAATGTCTTTGTGTCTTTGGGCGCGGCTGGTTATCCGGCGGGAAGGTAATACTAAGCCGACATGTTGATTGGAAGCAACATTTTGGAGTTTGTCGTCGGACATCCGGTGCTTGCTATGAATGTGGAGAAGTGGGTCATTTTGTGAGAGATTGTCCTAAGACAAAGGTGAAACCAAAGAAGAAAGGTGAGAATACCTCAGTGCGGTTCAAAAGAATAATCTTTGGAAAGGACAGATGAGGGCGTAGTATTTGCACTAGTGCGGGGATACTCGAGAATCTTTGAGGCAAGAGTGTCGTGTATACTTTTAATTTGCTCCCGAAATGCTTATGTGTTAGTTGATTAAGACTCTACGCACTCGTTTGTTTCTATTAAGTTTGCCGAGAAGATTAATAGGAAATTAGAATCTCTTGATTATGTGCTATCTGTGTCTACTCCGTCTGGGAGATCCATGATTGTTGCATCCATTTATAGAGCATGTGTTGTTGATATTGAGCATGTTGAGCGCTAGTTGATTTAATGCCCTTGAATATAGATCAATTCGATGTTATATTGGGAATGGATTGGTTAGTAGCAAACCACGCACTCATTGATTGTGTTTCGAAGAGTGTCACATTGAAACCCCCAAACCTAGCCGAAGTTATTTTTCAAGGTAAAGGAGTAATTCCCCACCTTACTTAATCTCATCCATGAAGGCACGTAAGTTGATCCAAAAAGTCAGAAGGGTTATTTGTGTAGTATATTGAAAGATCGGGATGGAAATGTTAGTTTAGCCGACATCCAGCTTGTTCATGAGTTCGCCGACGTCTTTCCAAATGATTTACGGCCATTTGGTCGATAGAGAAATAGAGTTTATCGTTGATGTTATATCGGGAACACGTAGATCTCCAAAACACCATATAGAATGGCCCCAAATTAACTTAGAGAATTGAAACTACAATTGCAAGAGTTGTTGGACAAGGGATTTATTAGGCCGAGCACATCACCATGGGGAGCACCTGTGTTATTTGTTAAGAAGAAGGATGGCACACTTCGCCTTTGTATTGATTATAGAGAACTCAATAAGGTCACCATTAAGAATAAGTACCCACTACCTAGGATTGATGATTTACTTGATCGGTTACAGGAGCACGAGTCTTTTCCAAGATTGACCTTAGGTCGGGCTACCATCGGCTTAAGGTTAAGGCAGAGGATGTTGAGAAGGCGCCTTCGGACTAGATATGGCCACTACGAATTTTTAGTGATGCCTTTCGGATTGACCAATGCCCTCTTTGCATTTATGGATTTAATGAACAGAGTCTTCAAGCCCCACTTAGATGAGTCTGTGGTCGTGTTCATCGATGATATATTGATTTATTCCAAGAGTGAAGTTGAACATGAAAACCATCGAGAATTTCTTCTTGAGATATTGAGAGACCGAAAGCGTATGCTAAATTTAACAAGTGTGAGTTTTGGCTTTCTACTATTTCATTTCGGGTCATGTAATAAATGAAGAAGGTATTTCAGTTGATCCGAGCAAAATAGAAGTGGTAAATTGGCCGAGGCCGACCAATGTGTCCGAGGTTCAAGTTTTCGGGTTTGGCGAGTTACTACAGAAGTTCGTGGAAAGATTTCTCCAGATTGCAACTCCATTGACACAATTGACTAGGAAGGAGCACCGTATAAATGGATGAAGATCGGAGTCACTTTTTCAGAACTAAAGACGAGGTTAATTCTGACCAAGATCTTGGTACTTCCATCGTAATGAGGAGTTTCATGTTTACGGTGATCGCATAAGGGTTTGGGTTGTGTATTAATGCAAGGAGGTAAGGTTATAGCATATGCATCTCGTCAATTGAAGCCACATGAGAAGAACTATCCTACCCATGACTTGGAGCTAGCACCGTGGTATTTGCTTTGAAGATTTGGCGTCATTACTTGTATGGAGCTTCTTGTCGGTTTTTACAGATCATCGAGCTTGAAGTATCTATTCACTCGTAAGAATTGAACTTGAGACAAAGAAGATGGCTCGAGTTGTTGAAGGACTACGATATGCGATTCAATATCACCAGGAAAGCCAACAGCGCGTGGCCGACGCCTGAAAGGTAAAATCGGTTGGAAATTTGGCATGCCTAACATTGATTTCGGCAGAACCAACCATTGTTGAAGAAGTAAAGGCAAGACAAATGGAGGATGAATTCTTGAAAAGTAGCCGATGAGATTGTTACCAAGCCGAGATCCGTACACCTTTGAAAACCAAGTGCTTAAGTTTGAAGGAAATTGTGTGTGGCCGATGTCCCTGAGTGAAAAGGAAGATTTTGCCGAAGCCCATAATTCCAAGTTTTTGTTCATCCAGAAATACCAAGATGTACCATGATGTGAAACAGATGTTTTGGTGGCGAACATGAAGAGAGAGATAGCGAATTTGTGTCCAAAGTGTTTGCATTGCCAAAAGTAAAAGCGAACATCGAGACCAGCAGGGACTTCTACAACCTTTGCGATCCTCGAGTGGAAGTGGGAACACATCTCTATGGATTTTGTGGTCGATCGCCGAGAACACGAAAGGTATGGATTCGATTTGGGTTGTGGTAGATAGACTAACCAAGTCAAGACACTTTTTGCTGTTAAGACTACTTTCAACGCCGATCAACTTGCCCTACTTTATGTGAATGAGATTGTTAGACTTCATGGAGTGCCGATGTCAATAGTGTCGGACAGAGATCCTAAATTTGTTTCAGATTTTTGGCGAGTCTCTGACAGAGAGCCTTTGGAGCCGAACCGAGATTTAGTCTGACTTTTCATCCCAGACGGATGGGCAAACAGAAAGAACGATTCAGACACTTGAAGATATGCTTAGACTACGTGTATTGGATTTCCAAGGAAATTGGGGAATGCATTTGCCATTAGTGGAATTCGCCACAACAACAGTTATCACGCGAGTATTGGTATGGCGCCGTATGAAGCTCTATATGGAAGAAAATGCAGATCGCGATATGTTGGACGAAGTTGGAGATAAGGCTCGCTTGGTCCCGAACTCATTCAAGTAACAACAGAGAAGATTAAACTTATTCAAGAGAATTAAAAGCGCAGGCCGACAAAAAGAGTTATGCCGACCAGAGAAGAAATGAGCTAGAATTGAAGTTGGGGATCACGATTCCTAAAGGTTTCACCAATGAAAGGAGTTTCAGATTTGGGAAGAGAGGTAAGTTAGCACCCGTTATATTGGTCCATTTGAAGTCCTTGACAAGGTTAACTCCGTTGCCTCACAGACTTGCTTTGCCACGTAATTGAGCCAAGTCCATAACGTGTTTCATGTTTCGATGTTAAGGAAGTATATTCGGATCCACGCATGTAATTAAGCATTCGGAATTGAAGTTAATGAGAATTTGGGCTATGAAGAGAAGCGGCGTCTATTGTGGACAGACAAGTTAAGCAATTGAGAAACAAGTCGATACCAATGGTAAAGGTGGAATGGAAAGAGCACTATGGCAAGGACGCCACATGGGAAATGGAAGAGGAAATGAGAATTCGACATCCAGAGTTATTCTTGGACCAAGGTATTGTAAGTTTGGGGACCAAACTTTCTTAAGGGGGGTAGGATGTAACAACCCTCACTTTGAATCAGTCTTGCTTGCATGTATTGTGTATGACCTTGAATTGTCAAGTTTGTAATCTTGATACTTGCCTTGTTTTGCTTTGTTTTATTGTAAGTTCTTTGAATTGTGTTTTGTTTGGAGCGTGGCGAGGTCACCGGCATAGTTTGCCTTTGAGCCTTGGCGTTTTGAGCGATTTGGAACCTTAGCCGACCTCCATCTTCACCCGGCATGTTTGCCGAGATGTTACCTTTGGGCGAAGTGTATCGCCGAGGCTGTGATGTTTTGTGCTTGTAATCTTTGTCCTTGGCGGTATGGCCTAGGCCGAGATGTGGTACACCTGTGCGCCAAGGTGTGGCAGCTTAGTCAAGTGTCGCCCTCCTAGCCTTTGTCTTTGTTGACTGCGTCAAGTCTTGTCTTTGGCGAGGTCATTCTAACTGCGTGCTTAGCCGCCAAGCGTGTTGTGTACGCTTTGTCGAGACTTGTCTTGTCTAGCGATCACCTTTCTAATCGCACCAATCCGGTGATGCCACGTGTCCGTTTGGAGGCTATGACCGCCGACAGCCTATAATGCATCATTGTGTATCTTTTGATTATGATTTGGTCTCAAATCTTTGTCTTGTTTAGAGAGAGAGCTCTAGAACTTAGAGTTAGAATTTTAGTGTGGGAGTTGAGCTCCGAGCTTGATCGTGGAAGATCGAACCGTTGGATTTCAGTTTTGAGGTTAGATTCTTGTTCTACATCGATTGTTCTTATTGATCATCTAGATGCATTGCATGATTGGATCTGTTTTGCATGTCATGCATTGATTTGAACTTGGTTTTGAAAGAGAAAAATGTTGTTCTTGTGTTCTTAAAGGAGAACCTTGTTTTGATCCAAAAGTTTGGAACAAGAATCATGTTTTGTGTTTGTTCTTGTATAATTTTCTCGAATGAATACCTTAGTCCACGTTTTTGAACTCTTAGCATGAAAACCCCAGATTTCGTATATGTGAGTTGGATTTCAAAGATGCATGATCTTGTTCTTCGTGTCCTTTGAAAGGAAACTTCGGTTTTCCTAACTTTGCCTTGTCTTGGCTTCGAGTCCACACCTCGGCGGGAGGTGTAGGACCTCGGTTAGACTGGATGGTACCAGTGCACTTCCTGTGATGGGAAATAATGTTTTGATTCCTTGCATGTATGTGAAGCTCGTTTTGAGAGTATGGTTTGCTATGTGATTGTAGGACTTTGATCTTTGCTTGAGCCTACACCTGAAGACCGAGGTGAGTGGTGCTTTTAATAAAGCTATGTTATAAAGCTTTTGATAAATCTTGCTTGTTTCGCTTTGGTAAAAGTAATTGCTAAGCATGAATGATAACCCTATTTTGATTTTTTGTATATGAGCTTGTTTTGATGGTATTCTTGAAAGTCCCTGTCTTTGGAGGACTCTAAACTTTAGCAAAGACTAGAGGAAAAGGTAAGTATGAACTGTCTTGATGATGTCCTTGTAATGAGTTGAGCTTTGTTTCGGTTTTCTTTGGAAAGTCCCTTGTCTTTGGAGGACTCTAAACTTTCGATACATCTTGTTAAAAGGATACGGTCCTTTCTTTGGAAAGTCCCTTGTCTTTGGAGGACTCTAAACTTTCAAAGACATCTTGTTAAAAAGGATACGGTCCTTTCTTTGGAAAGTCCCTTGTGCTGGAGGACTCTAAACTTTCGCAGTACATCTTGTTAAAAAGGATACGGTCCTATCTTGCTAAGATAAATGTTAAAGCGGGCTACGGGCCTAAGTAACACAAGTCCCTTGTGCTAGAGGACTTTAAACTTTTGTAGCACCACTTGGTGAAAAAGGGCTACGGGCCTAAGTCACAAACTTCGGTGAAAAAGGGCCACGGGCCTAAGTCACAAACTTCGGTGAAAAAGGGCTACGGGCCTAAGTCATATAAGCTTGATATGTGTTGTCTTGAAGATTACCTCGGCTACTACTTGTGCTATCTCGGCAAATGTTTTGACTTGTAAGACTTGTTGGATGAATACGGTTCATCACTTGATTCGATACAACTTGATTTGTTTTGTTTTGGAAGGAACCTCGGCTACTACTTGTTTAATCTTTGTATTGCTTTGTCTGGTAGGATTTGACAGATGAATACGGTTCATCTCTCGCTCGCACAGCCTTGATATTCTTTGCTTGGCAGAACCTCGGCTATTGTTTGAATGGTTTTGATATGCTTTGTTTTGGCAGACTCGGCTATTATTCATGCAAACCTTTATTTCTAGTACCATTCATCGAGTTTCCAAGCTCACCCTCTCTATATATATGTAGGTGATAAGCGTGACGGCGACGCCTAGAAGTATTTGTACAGCTTGTTTTGGGATTTTTGTTATGCCGACTTGACTTGCTTACATCGGCATTTTGTGATTACCTCGCATATGTGTTACTTGCAGATTCTTGAAAATCATGCTTCTTTGCTCGAATCACATTTGTATTTGTATATGTCGGCTGAGAAGCCTTTTGATCAGGATGTAACTTGTATTTGTTTTGTTATCTGCCGAGGTGCAGTTCTGTTATGTATGCATTTACATTTGATCTATGCACAGCTCTCAAGGACCATTTGTATTTAGTTTATTTCGCTTCCGCATATGTGAGCCCCTACGATTACTCTGATGTGTGTGAAATTTTGTAAGCCGGCCTTTGGTAATTACGGATTACTGGCCATCTCGGCACCCAGCCTACTAGGGGCAGGTTGGGGTCGTGACATCTTCCCTGGGGATCGGTTAGTGCCCTGTTGATTTCTTATAATTTATTTTTTCAAACTCTTGCCAGACCTTTTAATTCCACAACACTGTTCAGATTCCATTAAAAAAAAAAAAAATAGGAGTATGATGCTTTATCAATCATGACTCACATCAGCTTATAACTTCTGCGTATATCACTTGCATAAGATAATGAAATTTTACAATGTTTTCTTGCCTACATAATACTACTATGGAGGGAAATTATCTCTGGCAATCTCAATTTGGAGTTCAGCGTCCATGTCATGTACTTCTCAAAGCAGTTTTTAGTTTTTCTACATAGAAACAATTTACAAAATATATGGAGCTCAACTGTTCATACACTTCAGGGGTGTGTAAAATTAGGGCTTTCTGCTATATGAGAACAATAGTTAGATTAAGTAAAATCATGCGAATGCAGTTAAAAATCTTGATCAAACTGAAGCATGTATATAAATAAATGTGTTTACCCTTCACAATGTTGCATGAGGCTAAGATGGTAGCTGTGCGATGGTTGAGATGGGGAGTGGGGTTGCTACAGTTGTTGCAATCAAGATGTCGACAAAGGGTCGCTAAGGAGGGAGGAGCAGAGATGGTTGTGAGGAGTGTGGGTGTCTGCGAAAAGGAAGAGGCAAATCTACTACTGTGGTCATGGTGGAGAAATCTGTGTACATCAACATGTTTTGTAGACCAAAAGAGGAATAGTTGTATAACCTAATCAACATAATCCACAAATCTAAAAGTAAATATTTGTAATCCACTACACAAATTGAAGGAAAAAAGAAAAAGAAGAAAAGAAATCGCTCTAGGAAAAAAGAAAAAGAAGAAAAAGAAATCTGTCTAAGAAAAAGAAAGCCCTAATTTAAGTGTAGAAGATAAGGCGAAAATGGCCAAATAATGTTTCATAGTAGCGGAAGCAAAACAATTCCAAACCAAAAATTAGTATGTGAACACAGTTTACAAACCAAACCAATATGAAGGACTCATATAATTTTGATGCTCATATAATTTCCTAAAATGAGAATAAAACTACACAATTGAGAAAACTCAGTTTGATCCAACTTTATAGACTCACACATATATTCAAGAATGATCACCGTAGAGTTCTATTTAAAAAATAGCAAAGGAAGCTAAGTAGAATATATTTAGTTTCCTTTGCTTTTGTCAGACTGGGAAGAAACAGAGGGTGGGAAGGCAAGTAAAGCAATAATGTAATTGGCAATTCTAAAGCAATAAGATACACCCGACAACAACATTTTACGAATAATAATGAAGGCAACTGAAGCAACATTGTAAATAATGTTAGGATCAAAATGTAATTGAAATTTGTGAAGGACAAAATTTAAATAAAATAAAACAACAAAAACATTCAAGCACATGACAGCTTGATTAATTGTTCATAGAATGAGGAAATTAGGCTTTTGTTCATTCCACTCTCAAACGGATCCTAAAACAACCAAAATAAAAATGAAGAAACTGATAGCAAAATAGGTTTAATAGTTAGCAATCAAACAGAGAGAGAATGGGAGAGGCAAAACAAACAGACACAACCCAAGAAATTCTAAACAAACCCCAAGAATTCCATGACTAAACCTTTGGATCATACAGGAAAGTAAAATTTTCCATAAATTACAGACTACCTGCAAGATGCATTATGGTCCAAAATGAATTAAAATAAATCAAAATGGGTGATCAAGGGCCTTAATCTCATAGGTTACAGTTTATATCCATGACAGTAATGCCTTTACATGCAGTAAACCAATATGATGTGTTGTGTCATTTCCATTCTTTTCTCACCCCTTACAATCCAACCAAAGGCTTATATATTTTTATAACCTCAAAATAGCAAGAAAGCTACAAGTTTTATAATATTAAAAAAAAAAATAGTTGGTACAAACATGCAAAGAAGACAGCAAAAGAAATCTGAAGTGGACAGACACCCAAAAGAGTCACACAACATAGCACAATTTTTTTTTTTCTTTTGAAAGAGTAAAAAGTGAATTCACAGGAAGAAACAAAATTCTATGAAACTCAAATGAAACACCAATTTATTAATAACCCAAATAAACTCCAAATTCAACACTTCAACAACACCAATTTACAAGCACTTCAACCCGCAATTTTGCCAACAGCCCCACCCAAAAGTTTCATAGTAAAACAATCCAATTCCAACCCCAAAATAGAACGTTTCACAACACCAACACTTAAAAAAGTAAAATAAAATAAAATATGGAAGAAGTCAGACTTCACATACAATTACTCAATTACTCTTCTTTTTTTACTCAATTACTCTTCATACTCTATCTTTTTTCTTTCTTTTTTTTTTTTTCCAGAAAATGTGAGCATAGCTATTCCAGAAAGAACCAAAAAGAAATAGAGATAGAGAGAAAGAGAGAGAAAGAGAAATCAAATTACTTGGTTAACATGGGTTAAATCCCTCGAACAATTCGATTCTTTCCCAACAGCAAGAACACCACAATTTTCCCAATAGCAACAGCACCACAATTTTCCCAACAGCAGCAGCACCACAATTTTCCCAACAACAACATCACCACAATTGGTTAATGCTAGGAAAACAAACACAACCATTAGAGCTGAAAAAAACAGAGAGAGAAGGGAAAAGGCAGAAAAAGATTGAAACCCCAAGTGGAAAACCAGTTGAAGAACAGGAAATAAACCTAGATTGAGAGAGAGAATGGCAGCCCAAATCTATATAATAAAGTACTTCTCAAGATATAACCATAACATCAAACCTAAAATGGAATTCACATGATAATAAAGTACTTCTCAAGATAAGGAATAAGTGTGCGTATATGCTTTGCTAAAGAAACAATAGGAATTCACATGTAAATGAATAAAAGAAAATCCAAACTGAAATCAGTAAAAAATAAGAAAAAATAACACTTGCCCTCAATGAACACATTACCACTCTTTAAAAAAAAAAAAAAAATGGATAAAGCAAACAGATTATACATTTTCAAAAACCTTCTTCCCTTGTTATAATGTTCATAAACCATTGATACATTTTCAACCATTGCTACATTTTCAAAAACCTTCGTGTTGGCATTGAAACAAAAATAATGTTCATAAACACTCTTCATTATTTTTAAATAATTATCACTGACTTGCAACTCATGAAATCACTACCTCTAGTCTTCTTTAAAATATATGTAACTCAAAGAATCCAACCCCCTACAATATGTCATTCACAACTCAAATATACATAAATCTGCATTATAATATAAGGAAAGAGTAATTATACCAATTGAGCTGAACATAAAGCTTCAAAATCACTTGCTTTGATTATTGTGTTCTTTGTTTTTTTAAATATTTATTCTATGTCAATAACATAAAATGTACAATATGAATTCACTTTTCTCTTATCTAAAATTGAAGTGAATTCTGAAGTATACAACTGAAACCCTATAAATTGCTTGCAATCAGTCAGCGACTCAAATCTACATAAAGTACCCTTTTTTTGAGCAGTATAATTAAAAAGAATTCTTTCTCAAAACACCAACCTTCCTTTTTAGCTCATTAACATAACAATTCTCCAAAAAAAATAATAATAAATAAAAGACAATGACCCAAAAATCAATACGACATTACAGCATACTCACTTTTATTATTCTTTTTTCAATCACAACTCAAATCTACATAATATGCATCATAATTATAACATACGGAAAGCGTAATAATACCAACTGAGCTAAACACAGAGCTCCAAAATCACTTGCTTTGATCCTTTTTTTATTTTTTATTTTTTATATGCCAATAACATAAAATATATGACGCCAATTCATGTGAGTTCAAAACCCTAGTAACTCAAATCTACATAAAGCTTCCTTTTTTGTGCAGCATAATTAAAAAAATCAAACATAAAGAATTCAATTCATTCTCAAAACACCAAACTTCCTTGTTCGCTCATTAACATAAAAATTCTCCATTGGAAAAAAAGAAAAGAAAAGAAAAGGACAATGACCCAAAAATCAATACGACATTACAACTTCAACATAAATGCATACTGACTCCAATTCTATGTCAATAACATAAAATGTACAATGCGATATGGCTTTCTGTAATCTAAAATTGAAGCGAGTTCAAGGGTATCAAATCAAAACCTTGGTAACTCAAATCTTAAAGCTTCCTTTTTTCCTTTCTTTTTTTGTGCAGTATAATTAACAAAATCAAAACATAAAGAATTCAATTCATTCTCAAAACCCCAACCTTCCTTGTTAGCTCATTAACATAAGAATCTTCCATAAACAATAATAATAATAAAAAAGAACAATAACCCATAAATCAGTACGACATTACAACATTAACCCATAAATCAATATCAATATAAATGCCTACTACCTCCATTCTTCTTTTTTTCAATCACAACACAAATCTAAATAAATATGCATTATAAATATAATATAAGGAAAGAGTAAATTACCCAATGGAGAGGAACATAGTGCTCAATAACATAAAATAAAATGTACAATTCGAATTGGCTTTCTTGAGATTAATAAAAAAAAATTGAAGCGAGTTCTAGGGTATCGGAATCGAAACCCTAGAAAATGCTCGGAAGCGAACATAGTATTCATTTTTATTTTTATTTTTCACTTATAAAATTTTAAAAAAAAATGATTACCCCATGGGCTTCATCATCATCATCAACTCCAGCCGCGGCTCATCATCACCATCATCACCATCAACATCACCTCCTCCGTGAGCTGCACTACAATCAAAACCAATTTCACGAATTCAGAGAAAAGAAAAAAAACCAAACCGCCCAATTGAATCCCACAAAAGAAATTTTAACAAAGATTGTAATTTTCACAACAGCTTCGAGCTGGAAATCTGAATTTTTCCCGGGAAACAAACAGAATGTGAGTAGCACTGAGATTGACCAGATCGAGATTGATATCGCCTGGAGGCAGCTAAGAGACGCGTAGTCCACGAATCAGAGTCCATTGTAAGGAAAGATCGATAATTTTGCTTTAAAGATCGAAGGCCTAAAATGGGCGTTGCTCAAGGAGGGGTTGAGGTTTGTGAGGGTGAGAGAGAGAGAGAGAGAAGGGTAGCGTCTTCAAGAATGATGTTTGAAATTTGAAATCTGAAAAACAGAGGGTGAGAGAAATGTGATCTCTGCCTTTGATTTGTATGGCCTTGAAGTGTGATCTCAGCCCTTGATTTGTATGGCCTTGAAGTGTGATCTCAGCCCTTGATTTGTATGCCACATAGACAAATGTCCCATCAACTCCCTTGTTTTGTTATATAGATACTAACGTATGCCCGTGCCTAAAGGCATGATACAATTAATGATGAGATTAAAATATAAATCAAAATTAGAGAGGAATGTATTCAAACTTATTGTTTTTTGTTTTTTTTCTTTTCTTTTCAAAGAATAGGTAATGAATTCACAGGAAGGAGAAAAATTCCTAGATGAAGACATGAAACTCAAATGAAACACCAATTTATTAGTAACCCAAATAAATTTCAGGAACCCCCAAAATTAAGAACCTCCGTGACTCCCAAAATGATGTAAACCAATCATATGGACCAATTACAGGTGAGTGAGAGTTATGAAGTTGTATTTTTTTAAGAATATGTAGCATTTTTTTATATTTTTAATAAAAAAAAATATTCCCAAGATAAATTGCACTTCCCCCAAATTGCAATCTCTCAATTTTCTCACCCACTCTCTCTCCTCTTCTCTATTACCTCAGTCTCTCTCCCCCAAAGACTGTAAAACATTAATCTTCTCAACTGTCTCTCTCTCTCTCACCGACTGATATCCCCCCGTTCCTCTCTCTTCTCAAACGAAGACTCTTTGTTTCCTTAAGTTATAGATGATAATATTAAATTTTTTTAAAAAATAATTGTAAACTAAAAATAGATTGAATAATTTAATTCCCAATAGAACCCAAGCATCATATTAAAGAATATTAATGAGTCAACATTGTGCACTAAAATGCTATGAACAACTGATAAAAAATTAAAAAAAAAAAATCAAATAAAACTATCCATTTGGTTTGCTCAGATGAACACACCATGAAATTGGATCAAGGGATTGGAACAATAAAGCAAGGACCACAACAACATCCATCCAGCAATGTAGCTGAAGAGAGTGAATATCCTCTGTCCAAAAAAAAAAAAAAAAACAATACGGCTATGTAAAAATAAAAAATAAAATAAAAAAATTTAAAAAACTGAGAGCACATTCGCAGAATCCATCCCTCCTTTAGTCCCACATGTCTGTGAGCTTTGGATCTGAATAAATGGAGAAGATGACCATGGAACTTTGAGGGTATTCTCTACACTGTTTCCACCATTGTTGTGGGTCAAGAAATTTATCAAAAAAGGGAAAAATAGAACTTGAAAGATAAAATACATATTCTCACACACATAAATAAACACAAGCCTAGAGATTACAAACTTTCTGCCAAGTTTTTGAATTAATTTTTATGAACAAAAACACAAATGCAACAGAAATGACAAAATTAGAGCTGATATGCACAAACAAAACCCGGTAATTTTATCACACTTCAAACAACTCAAACCCAAATTAATAAAGCTTAACACATAATTGCAAGATCAATTCCACCAACAAAAATGATGATCAAGACCTCAATTCCACCAACAAACTTGAAGATATATAACTCTTGGGCCAAACAAAAATTTGGCTATCGTTAGAATTAGAATATAACCCATGCCTTAAGATATATCACACCTGGGCCAAACCAAAAAAAAAAAATTGAACAGGAGAAAAAAAAAAAAAAAAGTGGAAAAATACCAAATAGAAACATACCAAACAGATTACACTACATAATCATTATGTTCTGAAGAGGTTGTTTTCAAATTGGGTAAGAGAGAGTAGGAGAATCTCAGATAAGCTCATCATTTAATTTTTTATTTTTTAGAGAAACAAAAAAAGAGATTAGTTTTTGGATATAGAAATGGTAGAGACTAAGAAATTGACTACAGAAAATATAACACACACATCTATTCTGGAGAGGTTGATAATGTGGGTGGTGGTTGTTGTTGCGGTGGTCGCGGCAGTGGTGGAGGTGTGTTAGTGTTGGGGAGAGAAAGCGAGGTAGAGGAACACTGCAGAGACCATGATATTGAAAGAAGATGGTGAGGAGGATAAGGCCGATTGACAAATTATGAGTTTGGCTATCGTTACATTCTGCTTTTGTCATCCATCGACATGCTGCACCACAATTCATGAAAGAATGGATAGATATCATATGCGGCAGAATGGTAATGTCATAGCGATCTGATATGACCAGAGATGAAAGATTAGGAGAGGCTACTTCCATGAAAAGTAAAGCATGAATAGGGATTTTCATTACAACGAATACTAAGTCATGATTATAAAATTGATCTAAATATTCAAATTATAAAACCAGACTCATAATAGACCGGCCATACAAAAGTCTTAATATTTTCTTAAATTCATATTTGAATAAGACTGAAACAACTGTATTTCCTCGTGTATGAGTATGACTACTACCTCTCTTCTAGTTCGAAAGGGAAATAAATGAAAATAATGCTTCCAACAATGATTAAGCAGTTAAAAAGGAGATATCAACTTTCCGGGAACAGCTATTATATGACTACTACATTTTTTTAGTCACGAAAAGCTCATATTTGGCAACGAAATTCTTTGGCCGGCAAAGAGTAACCCAAAAAATATGCATGGTCTTTGACAACTAAACTAAATTTTGTTAACGATGAATAAACTAAATTAAATTAAATTTTGTCGGCTAAACTAAACTAAAATATAGACTAAATTAAACTAAATTATAAACTAAATTTTTTCAGCAAATAATTGTATACGACGATCAAATTAAATTTTTCGTAGCCTAAAATATAGACTATCACCGACTAACAGGTTTTTAGTCTCCTATTACGTAATATTTAGCGACTAAATTTTTTTTAGTCGCCAATAAATAGCATATCTTGACTAAATTAATATAGCAGTTAAACTTTGAACCAACGCTGACTAATATATTTTTTAGCCACCAAAAATGACACTTTTGGCGACTAAATTTATTTTGGTCGCCAAATTTAGTCGCCAAATGTATAATTTCTTGTAGTGAAGAAAACACAAACCCATATCGGTTCTTGAACATATAGAAAAACACAAATGATACAAATGACAGAGAATCAAAATGATTGAGAATCACCTAGAATACCTACAAAACTCCATAGCAAATATTACCACCAAATTATACAAATGCAGATATTAGATGAATAAATGAAAGAGAGAACCAGAGTGTTAACCATAGTCCACAGAACAGTAGCTACTACTCATTCCATAGTAGACTTTTGGGTGTTTCCAAGTCAGCCATTTTCAAACATTTGGCTCAATTCAACCAAATTCTAACTCAAATTGGACCAATAGATATTGGCTAAACCAAATGGGTTAGGTATAAACTGTACAACAACATGATTCCAATATATTCTAGGTGTTTTGATTTAAGGTTTAGAAAAACAAAAATCAAAATAAGGGCCAAACTGCAGGTGACTTTTGCAACTTGGCAACCTAAAAAGAGTCCCAAAAGAACAACCACTTAAAAAATGCCCCAGTAAAAACATCACACCTAGATCCTCTCCCTAAAATCACACCAAACCCAGATCATAAAACTAAAATTCTTGGGTTCAAATGGATCTAGTGTATATGCTCACAAATTTACATGTTTATATATTCATATATCTATAAACATTTCTAGGAAAGATAGAGACAGTAAACTCACGGGGATGTGCCAGAAAGCGCCGAAGCCGAAAAACTTGTTCCCGGGGTGATGTCTCAAGTGAAACGACTTCGAATTTCTGCGAATAAAACCCATCAAATCCATTTCAAATTTCAGAAATCAAAACCCATCAAACCCCAACAAATTAAAATAGTTTACACCAAAATCATTAACTTTAAAGCAAAACCTGGAGAGTATCTGTGTATTTTTTCCTAATGTAAGAGTTTAGGTTATTCCTACACTCTTTTAACTCATTGAGGGTATTGTTCAATGGAAACCCAAAAAAAGGAATGTGAGACATGTATTTCATAGAAAAGAAAAGTTACATTATTAATTGGAACATGATTAAACAGCATTATAATGGATAAGAATTTTTTAAGATTGTAAACCGACACATAATTAAATTCAAAAAGCAATTAAAGTTTACCTTGTGTTTAATATTCATTTTTGAATGAATATGTTGCTTTGAGTTCCCATCAAGAAAACAAACCAGTTGGAAACATTGTTAATTATAAAGGTTAAAAAATACAAAATAAATATAAATGATAGACAAAAAAAAAAAATATATATATAATATTTTGATTCGGATCCAAAAATATACATGATCCCCTAGCTAGAAAATTCAAATCATATTAAATAAAACCTCCAACGAAGCTCAATAATTAAATCATGAATTTACCTTTATAACTATAACTCATGCCTTAATCTGGAAGAGTTCACACTGGTAAATAAAAAAATTACAAACTTCAATCAATGTGAATTTTTCGAAAGAAAATTAGCATCAAAACTAACATCCTAAAAAGCAATATATAAAGGACATGGAAAGAATTTCAAAACAACAAATATGAAGGTCGAAAGAGCTTAACAACTCAATAAATCCTAGTTCTACTACATCAATGGAAAGAGTGTCTCGACTCCATTTGATATAATATTAACACCTAAGCTCAATCCCGTTGAGTCAGTCAATTTTATTTATTTTATTTACTTTTAACAAAAAAATAAAAAGAATAAAACAAAGAAGACCATGAATTACTCTACTCAAGAAAATAACATAACATCCACACAAAGATAAAGAATTACATGCTTAGAATCAAACCATGACAAAATTGGACTTTTAGCATGTTTAACTAATAAAGATAAAAACACATTAGCATGTTTTGTAAACCAAAAGAGAAATAGTTGTATAACCTAATCAGCATAATATTTGAAATCCAATACACAAACTGAAGGAAAAAAGAAAGAGAAGAAAAAGAAATCTCCCTTAAATTAACAAAAACTTTAGTCTTCCCTGGGGATCGATTAGTGCCTTGTTGATTTCTTATAATTTATTTTTTCAAACTCTTGCCAGATCTTTTAATTCCACAACACTATTTAGATTCCATAAAATAAATAAATAAATAAATAAATAAATAAAATAAAAATAAGAGTATGATGCTTTATCGATCATGACTCACATCAGCTTATAACTTCTGCGTATATCACTTGCATAAGATAATGAAATTTTACAATGTTTTGTTGCCTACATAATACTGCTATGGAGGGGAATTATCTCTGGCAATCTCAATTTGGAGTTTAGCCTCCATGTCATGTACTTCTCAAAGCAGTTTTTAGTTTTTCTACATAGAAACAATTTACAAAGTATATGGAGCTCAACTGTTCATAAACTTCAGGGGTGTGAAAAATTAGGGCTTTCTGCTATATGAGAACAATAGTTAGATTAAGTAAAATCATGCGAATGCAGTTAAAAATCTTGATCAAACTGAAGCATGTATATAAATAAATGTGTTTACCCTTTGCAATGTTGCATAAGGCTAAGATGGTAGCTGTGCGATGGTTGAGATGGGGAGTGGGGTTGCTACAATTGTTACGATCAAGATGTCAACAAAGGGTCGCTAAGGAGGGAGGAGCAGAGATGGTTGTGAGAAGTGTGGGTGTCTGCGAAAAGGAAAAGGCAAATTTGCTACTGTCGTCATGGTGGAGAAATCTGTGTACATCAGCATGTTTTGTTGATCAAAAGAGAAATAGTTGTATAACTTAATCAGCATAATCCACAAATCTAAAAGTAAATATTTGTAATCCACTACACAAATTGAAGGAAAAAAGAAAAAGAAGAAAAGAAATCTCTCTAGGAAAAAAGAAAAAGAAGAAAAAGAAATCTCTCAAAGAAAAAGAAAGCCCTAATTTAAGTGTAGAAGATAAGGCGAAAATGGCCAAATAATGTTTCATAGTAGCGGAAGCAAAACAATTCCAAAGAAAAAATTAGTATGTGAACACAGTTTACAAACCAAACCAATATGAAGGACTCCACATCTCTGCCAAAAAAATAATGTTCAGACCACAAAATCTACACATGAAGAATCAAGATTTAAATTAGACATGCTCAACCCCAAAGTCAGAACCAATGCAATTCAAAATCTGTCACATTAGCTAAAAAAATACGCAGCATCAAAGAAATAGCAAAAAAAAATTATGAGTTCACCACATAAGAAAGTGCTGTCACCTCTCTTCTTTCTGTATCAACATGACGGGAAAAAAATTCTTTTTTGCAATGCATGAATTTATTCCTTCAAATGATCAGGCCGCTAAAATTCATCCTCTCTAGCTAGCACAGAGGAATCAAGAATCTTTACTCTGCTGCAACACTGAAACAAAATCCATGAACCCACATCTGAGATTTAAAGCCACAACATGCAGCCACCACCAACCCTTGAGCTTTATACTAGTTTACAATTGACAATTTGACTAAATTACAATTACCCACAAGGGACCAACCCTCCAAACCACCACACATTCTAACCTAAACAAACCCTAACCAAAAACACATATAAACCAGCCCACGCACATCATCACAGTACAACTGAACCTCTCTAAAATTACATTATGTGCACAATTACACCATATCTGAACCAACAATCTTTGACATTTGAACCATCTACAATATTGATGTACTTACAATGGGGTCATTCTAGAATACAGAGCCTTACCATATGTACATTTTTTATATTAATTACATAAATGTCATAACTAAATCATTTTCAATCAAAACTTCAAAAAAAGTGTCACAACCAAACACCACGAAAATATATCCAAAGTCATTTTCGATTATAACCAAGATCACCATAGGTCATAACCAACAAAATAATAATCCTGATAGTAGTGTCTAATCATCACCAATCATCTCTTCCACACATCATTGCATCAAAAAAGTAAGTCTAAAAAATAAGCTTCTATATCATTTTCTTAATCACAATAGGTTATAAACACCAGCCATGACCAAGTCATAACATAGGAAGTAACCAAAAGACCACAAAATCATAATTTGGCATATGATGTACAATAAAATTTTCTTCTCAACTAATCAACAATTTTGAGAGTATGTCAGATGTTACTCAGATTTTATAATTGAAAAATGTAAACCATCAAGAATTTTGTAACCAGAAATTTACTTATTGATTAAATTTTGAGAATAAAGATTAGCTTTCCAAGACACATTGACTGCTGCTTTTGAAATGAGGCTAATGAGAATAAAATGAGAAAGGAGTTAATGCGTGTGAATCCAAACTATGTTGTATAATACCAAACTATGAAAATATAAAATGTAAAATGGAAAATTGAATCCAAACTATGAAAATATAAAATGTAAAATTCAAATATAAAACGACTTAAACAGGAAAATTCAAATAATGCTTATAAAAATGGAAAATTGACTGCAAAATAATGGAAAATGGAAAATTGTCAAATAATGCTTACACAAAATAATTTATTAAATAATGCAAAATTGACTGCAGCATCAAATCTAAGGAACAAATAATTTATAAAGTAGTTATTATGGCAATGAGGCTACTGATATCAAATACAAGACTAATTTAATCAAAGGTTCATTTGCAATTTTCCTAGCTAAGAATGTTAATGACATCTTCATCCAGTGCACTAAAAAGCCCAAATTTCCCTCTGTTAGGAAAACAGGATCAGATCTAAAAAAGCTCACATTTTGGCTAAACCAAGGGGGGTCAAAGAATTTATCACCCCAACTATGCTTTTGAAATTGTGGAGGATGATTGATAAAAAACCGAAGCCTCAAAGAACTGAATAAATGTAAAATACCTCTAATGTTGGGAGGGTGGGAGCCGAGAGAGAGTGGGTGTCGATCAATGGCGACGGTAATGATGAGTAGCGGCGGCGGTGGTGAGCCTTGTTGAGACCACCGTTGTAGCTTTTGAAATGAGTCTTGTACGGGAAAGAAATATACCTTCTCGTATAATCCTGTTGATCAAGTCTGCGTTCCTCTGTACGACGTCGCTTTATCACCTGAAAACACAAACGTGAGCTAGCCGGCGGGTGGGTGCCGGAAACCTCTCCGATGCCTAAGTCAGAAAGATTATCAAATAGGCAAAAGCTCTATGTATTCAGGAAGTCAAAATTGCATTACCTCTCCAAAGGTGATATTGGTGAGCTTATATAGGTTTCGCGTGGCACAATCCTGGTAGAACTCTTATTCCCCAATGTAGAGTCCTTCTAGGATTACTCCTCCTTGCGTAGAGTCCTCCTAGGATTCATACTCCTGGAAGGTAACGCTTATCTTCCAACACCCTCCCTCATTGCTTAAACCAAGTGAGATGGTTTTACCACGGCCGGACTCCAATACGGCCGAAGTAACATATACTCCAGCACTCACTTTCCTACCTCTTATCTCGGCTTCCCCATGCCACAACCGAGCTAACCATAAGAGAGTTGAGCCGAACTATGGCGTGGCTAAACCGGACTGACACGTCCGAACCGGTGTCACTCTAAGACCGGTCTATTCCCGAAATACCTTAGACCGGACTAACTTGTGACATGCTGCGACCGAGCTACTGGTGCCCATCTGTCAACCGAACTACCCCTCAGTGTTCTCCTGACTGGTGTACTTGCTATCTTTCGTGCTTGGGTTTATCTTGGCCCAACACCCAGCTCGGCCCAATTTATTTGTATAAATTACCCTCTCAATTGCCCCTTAATTCCATCTGCGTAGCATGATAGGGATTACCTGTCTACCAGCCGAGCTAAAGGTTTTAACCCTTCCAGCCGAGCCAACAAACTTGTTAGCCTTTCCAGCCGAGCTAACATTCTGAAGTCTTCAGAGCCGAGCTACTTTTAAGCTGAACTGTCCTTGTCCGGTCAAAACGTCTCTTCAATGACAGCAACTGAAACGCTTCTTCTCCCAGGGACACGTGGCAGGCCCCGATTGGTTTCTTACAAATTGCTATACGCCCTCGTACTCCGAAAAAATTTGAACAGTTCCCGCCTTCAATTTTCGTCCTTTTTACAAAACATATCCGCCATCTCAGAATCATTCAAAATACTATTCATCTTCTCTCTCTCATGCCTGAGCTCATATTGTTCTTCAGCCTCCTACCTTTGAAGCTGGTGTTTTCCACTGCCTTGGTTCTAGCCTTAAGTCTTCCTCTCTTTCTGGTAAGCGTTTCTCAAAACGGTTCCTTGTTTCCTATGATTTAGTTTTTATTTGATTCATAGCAGTCTGTTTCATGTGTTTTTGCAAAACATCTTTTTTCCACCTGTGTTCTTTCTGGAAAAACTTTAGCCATAGAACACTTTGAATACACATGAAATCCTGTAGGACACTTATTTCGATCCAAAATTATGAAGCAACCGAAGTAAAAAATTGTTTGCACAATATAGGTAAACTGGAACCGAACTAGCACTTGTACTCATCACAGTAGTTTTAATAAGTAACAATCTGATTCACCGTAGCCGAAATGAAAACGCAACACACTAGAAATTATGGCCCTTAACCGAGCTAAGCCTTGGGAGCTAAACCAGCTTTCTCAGTTTCTAAACCGAACTGAGAAAGCTGCCCCTCAAAGCCCAGCCAGAATAACAAACCCTTAGGTAGAACCGAGATAACCAAAACATCTTGACAGACCGAGATAAGAAGATCCCCTGGGTACAACCGAGGTAAATCCTGTAGTATACTGTGTAGCCGAAGTAGGACTTGTCTTCTCTTGCTTTGTTTTCTGTAGCACGGTCAGCGATCTGTGCTTAACACCTTGCTTTCCACTTTGCAGACTTAGGTTGCCAGACACTTCCCTGCGCTCAGCCGAGCTACTGAGCAACCTTTTTTGACCGAGATAATTTATTATTAAATTATACAATAAATGGGGAAGTATAGATTTTTAGTAGAAACCCCAGGAGGCTTAGCCGAATTCCGCAAGGACTACAATATTCCTGCCGACGTCAACCTTACCCTCGCCGAACTAGATGTTGACCCATGGGGCAACCCAGGCTTTGTCCCTTTCACCATTCAGTCAATAATAGAAACTGGACTACGATTCCCAGTCCAACCACTAATCTGTGAATTTCTTAGGCAAACCAGGCTATGCCCAACCCAACTCTCCACCAACACTTACTGAATCATAATGGGAATAGCCGCACTGAACCTCCAAACTGGTCTCAACCTAGGCTTAGCCGAAATATTGCACCAATACTCCATAGGATCCAAAGACGAAGGCTGGTGCTATTATTTGAGAATACGCCGTGGCCGAGAGAAAATAATTAAGAACACACCGGACAAAGATTTAAATGATGATGATTACTTTTGGGTGTCTGGGAATTTTGAGGACCACCAGGCCCAGATCCCAGGCGGAAGCATAAACTGGAACAAAGGAATCCCTGGTATACTTACTTCGGTTTCCACGCATTCTTATCTTTTTACTCCGGTTTCTACTTTGGACCGAACTAACACTTGTTTTTTCTTTTGCAGATAAAGCCCATCTCCTTTCAAACTACGGGCACCCCAACCTCGGTCTTCTGCGTGCCGCACTAAGAGTAAAGGAGAGAAGCTGGGCTAAACTCCTCAATTTCGAACCGACCTACAGATACACCGGTCACCGAAAAGCGAGGGTGACTGATTTCCTTCTGGAGGAAGCACCACAACCGAACCCCTCCTTGCCCAAAATCAACCTAATACCTCTTACAGCCGAACAGGAAATGGCGAAGAAAAACCGACTGAAGGCATTACTGACCGCAACAAACCCCACCGAAGTACAGGAAGTCGGCCGTACCACTGAGACCGTGGTGGCACTCCCATCTCAACGGCCGTCTTCATCACGTCCAAGCAAACGTGCCCGGACTAGCCAAACCGAGCCACGTCTTGCTGATGAAGACGAGACCGTCCTGTCAACAAGTCCTCCACCAAGCCCCTAGCCAAGCCTCTAACCGGAACTCACCGACCGAACTGCCTCCTCCAAGTGGACTCCTATACTCACCTTCAATGACCAAGATATCACAGCGTCTGATTCGGTGGTCTCAGAGAAGGACCATCTGATGGCTTTCAATTTGGCCAAGGGTGTGTGCCTCCCCAAGGACATGGAGCACCACTACAAACAGCTCAACACCGAGCTAAAGTCAATCCGGTCCTCCACTAAGTCCATGATCCTGGTAAGTAGTATTCCTCTCTGTGTAAGATTTTTTTCAACTTGGAGTCCGGCTAACGTTACTTCTCCTTTGCAGGCCATCCAGAAAAACCAAGTCACTCACAGGAGGGTCATGGAGCTTAGGAGGAGTACAAGGGAGGCCATGGCTGAGGCCGAACTAAAAACGGCTGAACTGGAGGAGGCGAAGAAACAGCTGGCTGAGCTTCGGGCAGAGAACAGTCGGCTGACCGAGATTGCCAATTTGGTCGAGGCCGAGAAGAAAAAAGTTGCCATCGAGGCAAAAGATAGATACCTACATATCTTGTCTGCCATTGAGAAGAAAAAGGACGCCGAGATAAACCAGTTGAAGGGGAAGGTGAAGAAGGCTGAGAAGCGGGGCTTCAAGGAGGCTGAAGACGCCTACACCCTGCACTGCAACGCAGCCAAAGATCTCTTTTTTAAATGTGGCTGGAGGGCTGCAGTGGAGAAGCTCGGTTGTACGCCTGACACCGAGGTCTACAACGCTCCACTGTACTCCATTCCAGCTTCACTCTCACAATACGCTGCCGATCTCCAAAAAGCCTTTCTTGAGGGGTCCGGTGATGATGATGACGATGATGATGAAGAAGATGAGGAGCCATCTCATACTCCGGTTGTCAACGAACAGGAGAATGATAAAGCAGTTCGGTCTGAGCCAGTTATTGAAGATCCAACTCTTGAGCTGCAGCCGACTGACACCGAAGTTCAGGCTGACACCGAACTCCCACTTCAAACCGTGCTCCCCTCTGACACCGGACTCAAAGTAATCGCCGATGCAGAATTTGATGCCGAACTTGATGCACTTCTTGGTTGATTTTTTCTTTCTTTTTGAACTTTGTAACCGGGCTGAAGCCCCCCCAAATTGTACTTCTCTGTTTTTTAATGAAAAATTTTCTTCAACTCTTATTTCGGTTTTGTGCATGTATGCTTATATTTGCAATGAATTTTCCATAAACTGATTTGCACAACTGTGGTCCCGGTTTAGCTATCTATCTTACTAGCCAACCACTCTTCAGCTGATATAACTCACTTCAGCTGAAGAGTACGAAGTGTTGGTTTGATCCAGTCAACCACTCTTCAGCCGATATAACTTACTTCGGTTGAAGAGTACAAAGTGTTGGTTTAATCCAGCCAACCACTCTTCAGCCGTACACTTACTTCGGCTGAAGAGTACAAAGAGTTGGTTTAATCCAGCCAACCACTCTTCAGCCGTACACTTACTTCGGCTGAAGAGTACAAAGAGTTGGTTTAATCCAGCCAACCACTCTTCAGCCATACACTTACTTCGGCTGAAGAGTACAGAGTGTTGGTTTAATCCAGCCAACCACTCTTTAGCCGTACACTTACTTCAGCTGAAGAGTACAAAGAGTTGGTTTAATCTAGCCAACCACTCTTCAGCCGTACACTTACTTCGGCTGAAGAGTACAGAGTGTTGGTTTAATCCAGCCAACCTCTAAGTTGGTTTTTCCAGCCAACTTAGAATTAAGTGTTTGGTTATTCCGACCAAACGTCCTACAGCCTGAATCCTGATTCTGGGCTTAGGAGGGGTCATAGTTGGTTATTCCGGCCAACTATGTTTATAATGCTGCTAACTTACTAGAGCTACTTTCTACTAAAACAAATATGCTAAAAAAGAATCGATTTGTTTTATTGATGAAGTGAAAAATTACATATACTTAAAGAGAGAAAAGAAAAAGCTAAAAGTAAAATAACTTAAGATTGGCAGTGTTCCATGGCCTAGGAATTGCTTTGTGCCCCTCATCTTCCAAGTGGTATGCCCCTTTTCCTGCTAATCCGACCACTTTGTAAGGACCTTCCCAGTTAGGCCCTAACTTGCCATCTCCTGGGACCAATGTGTTGCCCATAACTTTGCGAAGTACCCAATCGCCGATCTTGAATTGCCTTGGATGCACCGTTTTGTTATACTTCCTAGATAGTTCTTGTTGGTAGGAGGCGATGTGAACCAATACTCTGTCTCTTCTTTCTTCCACAAGGTCAAGTTCCAATGCTATTGCTTCGCCATTTAAGTCTGGATCAAAATTTTCGCTCCGAATTGTGGAGAGTCCGACTTCTAATGGGATGACTGCTTCCATGCCATAGGCTAAGGAGAATGGAGTTTCTCCTGTTGACCGCCGTGGTGTGGTGCGATAAGCCCATAAAACATGAGGGAGCTCTTCTGCCCACTTGCCTTTGGCTTTCTCCAACCTTTTCTTTAATCCGTCCAAGACTACCTTGTTTGACGCCTCGGCTTGACCGTTTGCTTGGGGATACGCCGGTGTAGAATTATAGAATTCTATCTTGTATTCTTTGCAAAAGCCTCTGAAAATTCTGCCGTCAAACTGAGTGCCGTTGTCTGAAATCAGTGCTTTTGGTATGCCAAAGTGAGTGATGATGTTCTGCCAAACAAACTTCTTCACATATTTTTCCTTGATTGACGCCAGGGCTTCTGCTTCCACCCACTTTGTGAAGTAGTCTGTTGCCACAAGAAAGAACTTCCTGTTGCCTGGGGGTGTTGGAAGTGGACCTACTATGTCTAAGCCCCACATTGCGAAAGGCCATGGGCTAGTTAATGGTAGTAGTTCTCTGGCCGGTTGGTGTATTTGGTGTGCGAACTTTTGACATTTTTCGCACTTTTTGACATATTTCTCTGAATCCGCTTGCATGTATGGCCACCAATATCCTTGTGAAATCGCCTGATATGCTAATGATCTTCCTCCTTGATGGCTGCCACATACCCCCTCATGTATTTCGAACAGGAATGCCTCCACTTTGCTGGGATGAACACACTTCAAGTAAAGTCCTGTGAACGACTTCTTGTATAATGCCAAGGATGGAGAGAGTCAAAATCGCTGCGACTTTGCTCTTATTCTGTTGGCTTCTTTCTTCTCTTCTGGGAGGGTGCCGTCCTTTAGGAATAATATAATGGGATCCATCCAAGAAGGACCTAACTCTGCACAGCATACCTCTTCAGCTTATGGGTCTTTAATGCTTGGTCTAGGCAGATAGTCGATTAATAGTGGGTGAGGAATGGAGGTGTCTGCCATCGAGGCGAAGCCTGTGAGTTCGTCTGCTCTGCTATTTTCCTCTCTGCCGATCTGTTCTATCCTCACTACTTCGAACTTCTTTATCTCTATTTTGACCAAGTCTTGGTACTTGGCCATCCTATCATCCTTTGCCTCATAGTCGCCAGATATTTGGTTTACCACCAGCTGCGAGTCGCTGTAAACCATTAGTTCGGTGGCCTTCATGTAGAATGCCGACTTGAGACCTGCTAGAAGCGCTTCATACTCTGCTTCATTATTTGATGCTGGGAAGCCCAGGTTGATTGCCTGCTCCACTACTAGGCCGTCTGGAGAGATGAGGACTATGCCAAGTCCTGCTCCATGCCTATTGGATGCTCCATCCACGAAGAGCTTCCACATCTCTCCAACGAATAACTTCCAGCAGGTGGAGGGATCGGATGATGCCTTGGGATCTTCCACGTTGCTGGTGGCTTCTTCAAAGTCAATGCTTGCTGTCTGTCCCTTGTTCTCTGTTTGCACCAAGTCTTTGTTTGTCGGTGAGTCCTGACTTGGTGTAGCATGGTTTGTCTCTTCCTTCCTTTCTTTACTCTGGTTTGCCTTGGGGCCTGACTGAGTAACCAATACTAGGGGTTACGTTATTTCGACGTCAACCTCCATTCCTAGTTCGGTTGTCTCAGTTAGGTCGACCGGGCAGATGTGATGACTCCCTGGTGTGAATTCTGCGACAAAATCTGCCAATGCTTGTGCTTTTATTGCGGTCCTGGGTTGGAACTTGATGTCGTATTGTCCTAACTCTACTGCCCACTTTAGAATTCGCCCAGAGAAGTTCGCCCTTTCAAATAAGGCCTTTAATGGAAAGGCTGTGAGAACAACTATTGTGTGGGCGTGAAAGTAATGTGACAACTTCCTTGAGGCCATCATTAAGGCCAATGCCAGTTTCTCCAGTGGCAAATACCTTGTTTCGGCGCCTAACAATGTCTTGCTAACATAGAAGATTGGAAGATCCTGGATTCCTTCTGCTCGAACCAACACTGCACTTACCGCGTGCTGAGAGACTGCCAAGTAGAGGAAGAGTTCTTCTCCAGGTATTGGGGTGACAAGTAGTGGTGGAGAAGACATGTATTCCTTCAAACTCTCCAGAGCTCGGTCGCATTCTTTGTCCCACTCAAACTTAGCTTTTAATGACTGAAAGAATGAACGCAATCTGTCTGAAGACCGGCTTATGAACCGATTGAGTGCGGCCGCCATGCCGGTGAGGTGCTGTACTTCCTTTATGGAGTTTGGTCTCTCCAGATCTTGTATTGCCTTGATCTGAGAAGGGTCTGCTTCTATACCTCGGTTGGTCACCAAGAAGCCTAGGAATTTGCCAGATCCTACTCCGAATGCACACTTCGACGCGTTGAGGCGTAACTTATGCTTCTTCAGGATCTCAAACATCTCACTTAGGTCTTTGAGGTGGTCATTCTCATCCTTGCTCTTGACCACCATATCGTCGATGTAGGCCTCCATTGTTCTGCCTAACAATGGCTCAAACATCTTGGTGACCATTCTCTGGAATGTCGCCTCTGCGTTCTTTAGGCCAAAGGGCATGACCTTGTAGCAGTATAGTCCCCTTGGAGTTGTGAAGGATGTGACCTCTTGGTCTGGTTCATGCATGGCGATTTGGTGATAGCCTCTGTATGCGTCCAGAAAGCTAAGTCGGTTGTGTCCTGCAGTCAAGTCCACCAATTGATCTGTCCTTGGTAGAGGGAAGCTATCCTCTGGGCACGCCTTATTGACCGTTTTGTAGTCGACACAGACACGCCACTTGCCATTCTTCTTTGGCACTACGACGGTGTTGGAGATCCACCTTGGGTAGTGCACCTCTCTGATTGCCCCTGCTTCCAGCAGGTTCCCCACCTCCTCCGCCACTATTTCGGCGTGATGGAGTGCCGATCTGCGAGTGCGCTGAATGATTGGCCTGGCAGAAGGGTGGACATTGAGTTGGTGGCAAATAAAGTTGGGATCAATGCCTGGCATGTCGTATGGGTTCTAGGCGAACACTTCGATGTTGGAGGTCAGGAATTCTAAGACTTCCAATCTCTCAGTGCTGGACAACGACGAACCAAGTAAGAAGAACTTATCCGGGTTCTTCTCGTCTATCCTGACTTCAACCAAGTCCTCCACTGCTTTCTGACTAGCCGCTTTGCCAACATCCGCGAATAGTTCATTACTCTCTGGTTCTTCTACCGAATGAACATATCCTTTAGCAGCACGGCTGCCGTTCACTGTCACAAAGCACTGCTTTGACATGATCTGATCGCCATAAACTTCCTCTATTACTCCGGTGTCGTTGGAAAACCGCATCACCTGGTGGTAGGAGGATGCCACCGAGCGCATGGCGTGCAGCCATGTTCTGCCCAAGATAATGTTGTAGGTGGAGGGGACCTTCAACACCCAAAACTCCACTTGCTTTGTCACACTCCCTGCTCTGACCGGGAGAATAATCTTGCCGACGGGCCATTCAGGCACGGAGTTGAATCCGATGAGGGGAGATACTGCCGGTGCCAAGTCTTTATCTTGCAACTTGAGTTGCTTGAAAGTTTCATAGTACATAATTTCACACGAGCTACCTTGGTCAATCAGAATCCGCTTGACGTCAAAATCCTTGACTCGGAGAGTGACGACCAAGGCATCGTTGTGAGGGCAATAGATCCTTGCCAAGTCTTTATCTGAAAAAGACATGACATTCGTGGCTTCTGTCTTCCCCTTCTTGATGACTGGTTGGGCACTCAGCACCTTTCTTAAGTGCTTAGCCTTTTTGATTGAACCTCTGAGCTCGCATACACCCTCAGGTTCAAAGACTCCATGTATTACGTTGATGACGTCTTGGGGCGAGGCGTCGATCAGCATCCTATTGGGGTTGTTGTGGTCCTGGGGGGCTGGTTGCGCCCCTCTCTCTATGTATTTGTCCAGGTGGCCTGCTGCCACCAATTCTTCCAGATGCTGCCTCAACGGCGTGCAATTCTCAGTGCGGTGCCCCTTTTCTTTGTGGAAGGTGCATCTGGATCTGTCATTATAGTCCTTTTGGGCCTCGCCTAGCTTGGCTAGCCACTTGACGAAAGGCTCGTCTCGGATCTCACTAAGTATACGGTAGATCGGTTTCTTGAAAACCGTGGTTATGGCAGTGCGGACTCTCAACCATCTCTTGTCCTGGTCCTCGCCGTTGTCCCGCCTGCCTCGTCCGTTTCGGTTTTGGCGATCTACCGTATTGACCTTTGCTGAGGTCTTCTTTTCTGGAGCTGGGGTCGCGCTAGATTTTGCTTTGGCACGAGCGCCATCCTCTTCTACCCTGATGTGCTGATGCACTCTCTCCATCAGGGCCTCCATGGTTAGGGGCGGCGTCATGGTGATAGAGTCCCTCAATCTGTTTCCGACTGGAAGGCCTCTTTTATATTGCGCAATGGCGAGGTTGGTTGGGCAGTCCCCAATCTGGTTGAATGTCTCCCAGTAGCGACTGTTGTATGACCTCAGGGTCTCCTTATCGCCCATGTCGATGGAGAGTAACTGGTCGATCTCCACCGGTGTTTTTGTGTTTGTTCTGAATCGCGTTACAAACGCCTCCGCCAGTTGCGCCCAGGAGGCTATGCTGCCCTCTGGTAGTTTCTCAAACCAAGTCAAGCTTAGGTCACCAAGGCTTGAAGGGAACAGGATACACATCAAGGTCTCGTTCCGCCGGTATACAGCCATAACCTGGCGAAAGTGGCTCAAGTGGGAGTAAGGGTCCATTTTTCCCTCATATGTTGTGAACTTGAGCTGTAGGAAGCCTGACGGAAGGGGCACGTTCTCTATTGCTGGGACGAATGGTGAGGTCTGCAGCCTCGCCAATGCCTTGTCTGTTGGTTCGTATGCCGGATGCAGTATTGGCATTCCAACCTCGACGCTTCCATGCGTCCGAGGAGCCAACCGCTGTAAGGCAGAAACTCTGTGTGGATCGCGCGCCCTGGCATCCTTCCTCCATCGTGCCTTCTCCTCTAGCATGGATCGTAGGTCGGACGATTTGGGCAATTCTGTCTGTCTAGACCTTGTTTGGTGCGTATGTGAGGGCCAATATGTGCTTCCCTCAGTGTATGACCTCTCAGACCTCGTCTTCTCAGACCTGGAGTGACGAGTCCCGGAAGATCTGGATTGCGCGTCGCCTGTCCTGAGGCTTCTGTTCTCTGCTCGGGAGGGTGTAGAATTCCTACTACGTCCCTTGGAGTGGCGAGGGGGCGTCTTGTTGTTGCGCCGCTCTCCTGTCGCCACATCTTTTCCTTTCATCTGTTGTTTCAGAGATTCCATGTCCGCCGCCATCTTACGAATCAATTCGTCCTGTTCTCTGACGCGATCCTCCAGAATTTGAGGATCAATCCTGCGCCTTTGTCTTTCTGGGCTTTGCGAACGAGAGGGATGAGGGCTATTATTTCGCCTTCGACCCCTCGCATCCCTCCTGGGGTTGTGTCTTTGTGGCTCCAGATCTGCCATGGGAGCGACCAAGGGTAGGCCTTCTCGCCTTGCACCCCCATCTGGAGTTTGTCCGTCGATGGCAGACTGAGGTAACTCTTCGTTGTTCGCCATTGATGTTCGAGAGAAAGCTTGATCAAGAGGTTGTTCTTGTCTGACTTCCCACAGACGGCGCCAATTGTACGGGAAAGAAATATACCTTCTCGTATAATCCTGTTGATCAAGTCTGCGTTCCTCTGTACGACGTCGCTTTATCACCTGAAAACACAAACGTGAGCTAGCCGGCGGGTGGGTGCCGGAAACCTCTCCGATGCCTAAGTCAGAAAGGTTATCAAATAGGCAAAAGCTCTATGTATTCAGGAAGCCAAAATTGCATTACCTCTCCAAAGGTGATATTGGTGAGCTTATATAGGTTTCGCGTGGCACAATCCTGGTAGAACTCTTATTCCCCCATGTAGAGTCCTTCTAGGATTACTCCTCCTTGCGTAGAGTCCTCCTAGGATTCATACTCCTAGAAGGTAACGCTTTTCTTCCAACACCCTCCCTCACTGCTTAAACCAAGTGAGATGGTTTTACCACGGCCAGACTCCAATACGGCCGAAGTAACATATACTCCGGCACTCACTTTCCTACCTCTTACCTCGGCTTCCCCATGCCACGACCGAGCTAACCATAAGAGAGTTGAGCCGAACTATGGCGTGGCTAAACCGGACTGACACGTCCGAACCGGTGTCACTCTAAGACCGGTCTATTCCCGAAATACCTTAGACCGGACTAACTTGTGACATGCTGCGACCGAGCTACTGGTGCCCGTCTGTCAACCGAACTACCCCTCAGTGTTCTTCTGACTGGTGTACTTGCTATCTTTCGTGCTTGGGCTTATCTCGGCCCAACACCCAGCTCAGCCCAATTTATTTGTATAAATTACCCTCTCAAGTCTAATGAGAATAAAATGAGAAAGGAGTTAATGCGTGTGAATCCAAACTATGTTGTATAATACCAAACTATGAAAATATAAAATGGAAAATGGAAAATTGAATCCAAACTATGAAAATACAAAATGTAAAATTCAAATATAAAATGACTTAAATAGGAAAATTCAAATAATGCTTATAAAAATGGAAAATTGACTGCAAAATACTGGAAAATGGAAAATTGTCAAATAATGCTTATACAAAATAATTTATTAAATAATGCAAAATTGACTGCAGCATCAAATTTAAGGAACAAATAATTTATGAAGTAGTTATTATGGCAATGAGGCTACTGATATCAAATAGAAGACTAATTTAATCAAAAGTTCATTTTCAATTTTGCTAGCTAAGAATGTTAATGACAGCTTCATCAAGTGCACTAAAAAGCCCAAATTGCCCTCTGTCAAGAAAACAGGATCAGATCTAAAAAAGCTCACATTCTGGCTAAACCAAGGGGGGTCAAAGAATTTATCACCCCCTGTAACTATCATTGTGCATGGTATGCAAATCATTGACCCACTGATAGTACATTTTAAATTATGAAAATATGAAATTGAAAATATTAGCCCTAAATTGAAAATGTCATTAACATTCTTAGCCCTAAATTGAAAATTGAAAATATGAAATTATGAAAATATTAGCCCTAAATTATGAAAATATGAAATTGAAAATATATGCAAATCATTGACCCACTGATAGTACATTTTACATTTTACATTTTAAATTGAAAATATTTTCCTGTTAATGCCTGTCAATCCAAACTATTTGAATCCAAACTATGCTTTTGAAATTGTGGAGGATGATTGATACAAAAATTAGCCCTAAACCGAAGCCTCAAAGAACTGAATAAATATAAAATACCTCTAATGTTGGGAGGGTGGGAGCCGAGAGAGAGTGGGTGTCGATCAATGGTGACGGTGATGATGAGCAGCGGCGGCGGTGGTGAGCCCTGTTGAGACCACCGTCTCTGTTTGAATCAAATTGTTGGAAGATGTTTCTCTGATCTGCTACCTCTGTTAGCCAGTTTCAGAAAAGAAAAAATTTGGAACGTGAGAGAGAGAGATCATAGAGGGAGTTGAAGAGAGAATGTGAGAGATAACGTGTAGAGAGGGAGTCGAAGAGAAGGTGTTTGGGCAGACATGGGAGAGAAAGAGAGAGAGAGAGCAGAGAGTGTTTGGGCGGGAATAAAAATGATCTCAACTGTTAGATAGTATATAGGAATCATCTCAGCCATTGAATCAAATTGTATCTCACATACATTTTATACATTTTCAAAAACCTTCCTCCCTTATTATATAGATATACAAATGAGTTAATTAAAATAGCATTGAATAATTATTTTCTTTTCTATTCCCTTTCAACAGGTCAATTCAAAATGAAGGACAACTTGGGCTGCAACTTGTTAATATATATATACAAATGAGTTAATTAAAATAATAATTATTTTCTTTTCTATTCCCTTTCAACAGGTCAATTCAAGTGACTAGTATTGCTGAGCTGAGCACTCCCAGTTGCCACCACCCACCTCTCTGTCTCTTCTTGATTTTCTTATTATTTTCTTGTTTGTTATTTTCAACAAAAGATTAAGGGTTGATTTGGGATGATCTAAATAAATGTACTTTTTGATTTTTTATGAAATATGGATTGGGAATGGATTGAGTTTGAAGCGATGCGATAGAGAGGTGATGCGACTTAAATAAGATGATATGACTTAAATAGAATAGTGACTTTTTGACTTTTGTAGAGTATTCCAAAAGTTTCCTCTATTTAATTACTTGCTTTTGAAAGCATGCATATTTTTTATTATATTAATTAATTAAGGTAATAATCATTCAATTAAAAAATTGAGGGTAAATTACACTGACACCCCCTAAGGTTTATGTTTATTACAATTCCTCCCTTACCGTTTGGAAATTACATCTCCCATTGAGGTTTAAAATTTCATTACAGATTTCCCCTCTTAGTAATTTAATTTTTTTAAATACCAATTTTGCCCTCACTAGGTAAATTACATTGACACCCCTCACATTTTAGAAATTACAATCCCCTTCCTAAGGTTTAAAATAGCATTACCAATTGCCCCCTCGGTTAGTATTAGTTGGGAAAAAAAAATAATTGAAAAAAAATTAATTGGAAAAAAAAAATTGAAAAAAAATTTTGTTAGCAAAATTTTTAAATTTTTGTTTAAAAACCAACATAAACTCATTTTTTGAATTTATATTTTTTCCTCAAATTTACAAACTGAGACAACAATTTATAAACCAAAAAAATTATCAAACAAGTTTTTATGACAGTTTTTAAAATTTTTGTAAATATAAATTGAAAACTGAAAACGAAATGGTTACCAAACAGGTCTTAGATGGTAAAAATGTCATAAAATTAACAAATAATTAAATAAGTTACTAACGTAAGAAATGACTTATCAAAAGATTTTTAGGTTATGTATGGTTTGATTTTTAGAATTTTTTTTTTAAAAATTAAAAATTAATTTGGTTAAGAAATAAAAAATAAAAAATAATTATCATTTAAGGGTAAAAAATAATTATCATTTTAACTTTTGGGCAAGTTATATACACACGTATGGTTATTTCAATTTAATTTGTAAAAAATTATTTCTAACTACTCGAAAGATAAAAATTATATAAAAATGATAATTATTTTTTATTTTTTATTTTTTATTTCTTAACCAAATTAATTTTTAATTTTTAATTTTTTTTCTAAAAATCAAACCATACATAGCCTAAGAATCTTTTAATAAGTCATTTCTTACGTTGGTAACTTATTTAATTATTTGTTAATTTTATGATATTTTTAACATCTGAAACCTGTTTAGTAAACATTTCTTTTTCAGTTTTCAATTTATATTTACAAAAAATTAAAAAACTGTCATAAAAACTTGTTTGATAATTTTTTGGTCTATAAATGGTTGTCTTAGTTTGTAAATTTGAGAAAAAAATATAAATTCAAAAAATAAGTTTACGTTGGTTTTTAAACAGAAATTTAAAAATTTTACTATCAAAATTTTGTTTCAATTAATTTTTTTTTCAATGAATTTTTTTCCAACTAATACTAACCGAGGGGATAATTGGTAATTCTATTTTAAACCTTAGGGAGGGGATTGTAATTTCTAAAATGTGAGGGGTGTCAATGTAATTTACCTAGTGAGGGAAAAATTAGTATTTAAAAAAATTAAATTGTTGAGGGGAGAAATCTGTAATGAAACTTTAAA
This sequence comes from Camellia lanceoleosa, assembly GCA_025200525.1. Classification (NCBI taxonomy): domain Eukaryota; kingdom Viridiplantae; phylum Streptophyta; class Magnoliopsida; order Ericales; family Theaceae; genus Camellia; species Camellia lanceoleosa. The sequence goes on along the minus strand of CM045760.1, from coordinate 191,721,292 downwards.
TCTCAGGGGGGAGATATAATTTTCAAAAGGTGAGGGAGAGAACTGTAATTATTATAAATCTCAGGGGTGTCAATGTAATTTACCCAAAAATTAATTAAAGAGCATAAGAGACATTTAACATGATAAAAAAAGAATTAAGTCACCGTTGTACCATCCACCATCTTTGTCCGTAAAAAAACATGTTAGGTTGTACTTCGGGATGAATCAATTATTGAGAGTTGCATCTTTTGGGTTTTGCTGCTACTCTTCTTTCGCCAGAAATGTTTGTTTTTGAGAATATTTTATGCTTTTTTGAGTTGTGAGAAGAGGAGTCATTGGTCCAGCGTAATGAAGTTTATTTTCCTGCAATTTTTGAAAGATAAATTACAAATATTAGTTATTAAAATACAGATTGTCCGTAGTTTTAAAAATTATGTAAATACTCTTTATCAAAACTTTTTATTTATCAAAATTAATTAAAAAAATAAAGGCTGTGTTTGATAGAGTTTTCGAAAATTAATTTCATCCTTACATTTGAATGCTATGTTTGGTTTGTGTTTTAAAATTATGATTCCAAATCAATTTCAAAATACATTTTGAAAACATGTTTGGTGAAGTAGATAATTTTTGAATTTTTGGTCTACTCGGTTGTCTGCCTGGACATCCTCCTGGATGACCAGCCTGTTGATCGAAACAGTACAAATATATTGTTGGTAAAAATACCAGAAAAAATTATATTTTATTGATAAATAATGTAAAGAAAATGAGATACAAATAGATCAGGCTGAGACACGGATATCTCGTTTTCTTCAAGGAGATCAAGCCCACTGCGGTAGAAAGAACCCAAATACCGATGCAGCAGTTACAAAACTATGACTTGTCCTTTCCAGGATACAACTGCCTGACCACTTATCGTATGGTTCAGGCCAACTCTGCATAAGATGTTGAACCCAAAGTTCCACTAACAAAAATACCCTTCTTTGCTAGTAATCTCTCTTGTATAGAAAATAGTTGATGTGTTGGTATAGAAAAGAGTAGAAGAGATGAACTATTTATAGACCATTAGGACCTTACAAATTACACCAAAAAATAATGACCATTAAACAAGAGAAAATGGAGAGACTCCAAATAATAAAGAGAAAATGGAGAGACTCCAAATAATAACGCACCATCAAGTTCATGAATTATAATTAACCTCCATTCATGAACAAGATAAGATTCATGAATCAAACAAAAGAAGATTCATAAACAAAAATATATAAATAAATAAATAAAAATATTAAAATGGTCCAACAATCCCCCACTCATTTTAATATCAACAAGGATAAGAGAGATTACCAAACAAAGATAGACTAGTATGTATCATGAAGGTGTGCTCTGTATTGAACCTTCATTAGTGAAACAACAACCTCTACTCCAGAGTTAGTAGTGGTCTCAGACTTGAACTATGATTGTTTAGGAGAAATAAAGTATTACTGCTCACACATAATAATCCAGGTGTTGACATGAGCTTTAATAGCTAGCACATTACGGCCTTGTGCTAATCCCAGTTTTCATGAACACAATTGAGAATAAGCCTTGTTCTCATAGAAAGCGGCCCCACTTTCATGTTCACACAGGTGAAATCAGTCAAGGATGTTCCTATAATTGACACACCCCACTCAATAAAAGCAACAAAATTTCATTAAAAGTATAAAAACTCAACCCTCCAACATTACAGGACAAATGCACTTACATCATAGGGATGGGTAACAAAATATTAAAGGGTGCATTTTTACAACCACCATATGATTCGTTCTTCCCATTGAACCTAGTTACAAGATCTCTGGTCCCTAGGTTGGGTATCCTCCTATATGGTTTATGATTTTATAGGCTTTAAACCCATCCCCTTCGATGTATTCCAGACCCTATCCCTCGCCAAGGCCTTGGTTAATGGATCCACAAGATTATCACAAGATTTTATATAATTCACAGTTATGATGCCATTACTCAAATAAGATCTCACATTACTGTGTTTCCTTCGAATAGGTCTAGATTTACCATTATAAAAATGATTGTTACCAATAGCAACAGTGCTATCACAACGAATTAACACAAGAGGAATTGGTTTTTCCCAAAAAGGGATTTCTTGTAACAAATCTCTCAACCAATTCACTTCCTCACATGTTGAAGCTAACGCTATAAGCTCAGCTTCTATTATAGAATTAGCAATTATAGTCTGTTTTTTAGACTTCCAACATATAGCACCACCACCCAAGGTAAAAATAAAACCCGAGGTAGAGAGAGAATCACCTGACAAAGTGTTCCAATCAGCATCACTATATCCCTCAAGTACCGCAGGATACTTGTTATAAAACAAACCATAATTTTTGGTCCTAGATAAATATCTCATAATTCTTCCCATGGCTAGCCAATGATCTCGACTTGGTTTGCTAGTAAACCTGCTAAGTACTCCAACAGCATATGCAATGTCAGGTCTAGTACAGTCAGTAGCATATCTCAAACTACCAATCATGCTAGCATATTCATTTTGATTAATCACTTCTTTTTCATTTGTTACAACAGATAAATGTATGCTTGCATCAAAAGGAATAACAACACGTTTACAGTCTAGAAAATTATATTTCTTTAAAATTTTCTCAACATAATGTGACTGATCAAGAAAAATACCATCATCAGTCTTGGTAATTTTAATTCCCAAAATAAAATTGGCTTCACCAAGATCTTTCATATCAAAGTGACTATTAAGCATATTTTTAGTCTCATTTATAATATGCAAATTAGAGCCAAAGATAAGTAGATCATCCAAATATAGGCTAATAATCACATGTGCATTCTCACAAGTTTTATAATATATGCAATTATCACATTCAATAGTCTTATAGCCATTCTCAAGCATGTAGGAATCAAATTTCTCATGCTACTGTTTAGGAGCTTGTTTTAAACCATAAAGGGATTTAGTTAGCTTACACACCTTGCTTTCTTGGCCAGGCTCCACAAAGCCTTCGGGTTGGTCCACGTAAATCTCCTCATCTAGATCTCCATTTAAAAATGTTGTTTTCACATCCATTTGATGAATTTTTAAATCATGAATTGTAGCCACTGCTATCAACAATCTAATGGATGTAACTCTAGTAACCGAAGAAAAAGTATAAAAGAAATCAAGATGAACTCGTTGCTTAAAACCTTTAGCGACAAGCCTCGCTTTATATTTATCTATAGTTCCATCCGGTTTAAGTTTTTTACGAAGGACCCATTTACACCCAATAGTTTTACAGCTTAGAGGTAAATCCACTAGCTTCCATGTTTTATTTGAAAGTAGTGAATCTATCTCATCATTTACAACCTTTCTCCAGAAAATAGCATCAGGTGATGATAAAGCTTTTTGCACCGTAAGAGAAATTTCTTCCACATTGTAAAGATAATAGTCAGGGCCAAAATCTTTTTCAACTTAGCTCGTTTACTCCTCCTTGGTTGGATTTGAGAATATTCTAGTTCTTGAAAAACTTGAGATGGAGTAGAAGAGCTAGGCTTGGATAAAATATTTTCAGAAATTATTTGACCCCCACTATTTCTAGATTTGAAAGGAAATTTATTTTCATGAAAAATAGCATTACTGATTCAAAAATGATATTATTTTCCACATCACAAAATCTGTAGGTTGTACTATGCAACACATACCCAAGAAAAGTACAGGTGGTAGCTCGTTCACCTAATTTAGGTCGTTTAGGATCTGCAAGCCTCACAAAAGCAAAACAACCCCAAACCCTCAAATAACCTAGATTTGGTTTATGCCCCCGCCACAACTCATAAAGTACAATTTTAGTCTTTTTGTGTGGCACTCTATTTATCACATGACAAGCTGTCAAAATAGCCTCGCCCCAAAGATTTGAGGGAGCACCTGAATCAATAAGCATAGCATTCGTCAGGTCAATTAACGTTATATTTTTTCTTTTAGCTATGCCATTAGATGAAGGTGAATATGGTGGAGTAGTCTCATGAATAATTCCCAAAGACTGAACAAAAGAGTTGAATCCAAGAGATTTATACTCTCGGCCTCTATCACTTCTAGTTCTTTTAATCTTTTTACCGAATTGATTTTCCACTTCAAGAAGGAATTCTTTAAATTTCTCAAAAGCATCACTTTTATTTTTTAATAAATATAAATTTGTGTATTTTGAAAAATCATCAATAAAAGTGATAAAATATCAGTTATCACCCCGAGTTAAAATTCCTTTAAGCTCACACAAATCAGTATGAAATAATTTTAGCAACTCGGTATTTTTTTCAACATTTTTATGAGGTCTCTTGGTAATTTTTGCTTTACTGGAAACTTCACATTTCTCAATTTTTTTTGTCACTTTAGGAATTAATCCTAAACTACTCATGATTCCCACATATTTGCTGTTAATATGACACAAGCGAGCATGCCAAAAATTAATAGAAGACAACATGTAAGTGGTGTCATATTAATAATCAATTAATCAGCAAGGAATTTTAAGAGATAAAAATGACATTTATATTCATCTGTATTGTAGGAAGCCACTTTTGCTTCATGTGCCTCGTAGTCTTCATCATTCATCTCCTCGGTTGGGATTTTGTTTGGATTCTTCTCGGTAAGAACATATGCAACTTTCAAAAGGCTAAGGTAAAAAAGAACTTTTTCTTTCCACCTCTTAAAATGAACTCCTTTGAACTTGAAAGGCTTGTTGAGATCTCCAATTCCATCATTGGTTTTTTCTGGCACTTGTTCCATGTTTGATCTCCTTAAAATTGTTGGTAAAAATACCAGAAAAAATTATATTTTATTGATAAAGAATGCAAAGTAAATGAGATACAAATAGATCAGGCTGAGGCACAAATATCTCGTTTGCTTTAAGGAGATCAAGCCCACTGCGGTAGGAAGAACCCAAATACCGATGCAGCAGTCACAAAACTATGACTTGTCCTCTCGAGGATACAACAGCCCGACCACTTGTCGTATGGTTCATGCCAACTCTGCACAAGATGGTGAACCCAAAACTCCACCAATAAAAACACCATTCTTTGCTAGTAATCTCTCTTGTATAGAAAATAGTTGATGTGTTGGTATAGAAAAGAGTAGAAGAGAGGAACTATTTATAGACCATTAGGACCTTACAAATTACACCAAAAAATAATGACCATTAAACAAGAGAAAATAGAGAGACTCCAAATAATAAAGAGAAAATGGAGAGACTCCAAATAATAACTCACCATCAAGTTCTCCATTCATGAACAAGATAAGATTCATGAATCAAACAAAAGAAGATTCATGAACAAAAATATATAAATAAATAAATAAAAATATTAAAATGGTCCAACATATATATATATATATTTGCAATTGTCAATCGCAACCTGTTATTTGGGGAAAAAATTTATATTTGTTTTTGATATTTTTCAAATATACAAATTATTTTTTTAGACCAAAATGACAAATTATATTTTTGAATTGAATTTAAAAAGAGTTTGGTTATGAATTTTAAATAGAATTTTCAATAGAGTTTTAAGTTGTGTGTTTGGTTATGAGTCATAAGTTTTTAAATTAAGTTTTGAAAACTTTTTTCAAAACTCATAACCAAACAAATTTTCTCTTTTCAAATCATAATTCCAAAACTCATAAACTCAAAGTACAACTTGTACGGGAAGCAAATATTCGTCGCTCTCCTTACTCCTCGTGTCCAAGCTTCGCTTCACTTCGAATAACTAGAGAACACAACGACGGTGAGCTACCCGGCGGCTGGTGGCCCAATACTCCTCTGATGGTCAAGTTAGCACAGTTTTAGAGAGAGAGAGATGTAACAACCCACATTTCATACCATAGTCATGTTCATGTGCATTTGCATAACCATGCTTTGTTAAGTTAACATTCATGAATCTTGCCATGTTTTGTACGTATATGATTTGCCTAAGTGTATATGTATGCTTTGTTCCTTCCTTGTATTGTTAAGCCTAAGTCATGCTAAGCCTAGAACTATCTGGGAACCCCTTTGCTTGACCTCCATCTTTATCCTGGCATATTGGCCGAGATGATTATCATCTGGGCCGAGGTGTGTATCGCCGAGGCCGAGGTGTGTATTATCTAGGCCGAGATGTTATCCTTGAACCCAAGTGATCTTGTCTCGAGTGGTATGACCTAGACCGAGGTGTGGCACATCTAGGCCAAGGTGTGGCAACTTAGTCAAGTGTTGTTCTTCCTAGCGAGATCATTGTTGCCTTAGTAGCCAAGTCTTGTCCTTAGTCAAGTCATTGTCCTTTGTTTGCCGATGTCTTGTCTTTGCCGATGTCATCACTTGCCGAGGTGCCCTTGCCACCAAGCTTGTTAGATACGCTTTGTCGCTGACTTGTCTAATCTATCACCACCTTTTTGAAGAGAACCAACCCTAGAGCGCCACGTGGCGAGCTGAGTGTTAAGTCAGCCGATAGAGAGAGAAACCTATCATTTGTTGTGTTTGTTCCAAGGAAGAGAGAGAGAGGCTCTAGAAGAGAGGGAGAAGGAGTTCTAAAGAGGGAGTAGAGATCCAAGCTTGATTCCTAGAGATCAAACCGTTAGATTCGTGTTCCAAGGTTAGATTCTTGATGTGCTCATGATGTTCTTTATGTTTATGTTATTGCATTGCATGATTGAATATGTTTTGAAAGCCATGCATCGCTTTTGAAGTTCGCTCTTAGCAAGAGAATATGATATTAATATGTTCTTGAGAAAAGTCATGTTTTGATCCAAAGTTCAAGCCAAGATATATGTTTTTGTGTTTGTTTTCACATGATCTTCAAGTATGGGTACCCAGGTCCTTGTTTTCGAACTCATAGCATGAAAACCCAGATTTTGTATAAGCAAGTTATGATTTTGGCATTCATCATATTCATGTCCTTCATGTTCATGTTCTTCATGTTCTTCACGGTGGAAACCAGATTTCCAGACTTCACTTCGAAGTGTAGTCGCGAGATCATCCTTGCCTAAACCTTACACTTAGGCCAAGCATCGATCTCACCTTGGCCTACCTTGCATGATCACTTGCACTTGTCTTGTTTGAACCTCGGCTGCACAAGACGCCGGTTGCAGGGTAGACACACCTCGGCCAGAGGTGTGGGACCTCGGCATAGACTGGTTGGTGCCCAAAGATGTCCCATTGACATGTGCAGAGTGTCTTGACTTCCAAAGATGTTTTCCGAGATCATTTGTATGTATGTGAGACTTGTTTGAGAAGTGTGTTCAAGAGACTTTGTCATGTGTTTGTAGGACTTGGACCTTGCCTTGATCCCGACGCCCCAAGAACTATGTGAGTGGTATTTTTAATAAAGCTATGTTATACGCTTTTGATAAAGGCTTTGCTTTGCTTTGTTTTGAAAGTATTTGTTAAGTATGAATGATTACCCTTATTTTATGTATCAAGTATAAGCTTTGTTTTGGATGACATTCTTGGAACCGCCCTTTCGTGTTAGGGGACGTTAAGCCCAAGTAACATAGTCCTTCCGTGCTAGGGGACTTTAAGCCTGTAGCACCGTCCTTTCGTGTTAGGGGACGTTAAGCCCAAGTAACATAGTCCTTCCGTGCTAGGGGACTTTAAGCCCAGGTAGCACCGTCCTTTCGTGCTAGGGGACGTTAAGCCCAAGTAGCACCCTTGTTAAGATATCGGCCACCGACGGACTATGAACGGGTGTGCTCGATGCCGAGGTTATGCTTTTGTTTTGCTCGGAATGTCATCACCCCAAGTACATGTTTAGATACAAGTTATGCCAAGTACATGTTTTGAACGAGCTATGATATATGTATTGTTTTGACAAGACCTCGGGAATCATTCATTAAACCCTTTATTACTTGTACCATTCACTGAGTATCCAAGCTCACCCTCTCTATATGTATGTAGGTAACAAGCTAGAAGTCGGCTACGCCGAGGTGTGTGTTTTGTGCCGATGTTTGCATGCATGTTAGGTCGGCATCAAGGATGTCGGCAACTGTGAAGATTATGTTTTTAACCTTGTACTTCCTGTTTTATATATGTCGGCTTGTGAAGCCTTTTTGACAAAATGTAATGTATATTTTTATAAGTTGTAAAGTTATGAAAGGATGTATGCCATTTCATTTGACTTATGCACAGCTCTTATGGACCACTTGTATTTTAAGTTATTGTTTCCGCTCTTGTTAGCCCCATATGTATACTCTGATTGTGTGTGATCTTTGTAAGTTGGCCTTTGGTAATCTCGGATTACTGGCCATCACGGCACCATTCTACTAGGGCGCTTTGGGGGTCGTGAGAATGGTATCAGAGCACAAGTTCCTTATAGTACGTTGTTCACACACTTGAGTCCTAAAGAGCATAGGATTTCCCTTAGACTTGATACTAGGATTGCATCATGTTGCTTGCTACTTGACGAAATGTGCATCATCTCGGCATAATCAGGTTCACTTGCATACATGTCTATTTGTTCATGCATCATCTCGGTATGATCATTTTCCCTTGCATACGTGTTTAATTGTTCATTTTGTTTTAAGAGTCACATTTTTTGCATACCTCTAGCATCATGAGAAGAGGTAGACCCCCAGTTCGCCGAGATCAGTCCGAAGACAGGTTGGACCGATTAGAAAGGATTGTTGAAGGTTTGGTTGGTGAGTTAAGGCAAGCAAGGCAACAGAACATTGGTACTACATCTACTCAGGCCGAGCAGACTGATGGCCGACAAGCAGTACCACCTCCACCTCAGCCCAAAGTGCCACTGACTTTGTATGGGGATGGTACATTGACTTTGATCAAAGATTCCAAGAAGATGAATCCGCCGACGTTCCAAGGAGGTATAGAGCCGATGAAGGCAGAAGCATGGGTTCTTGAGATGGAGAAGTTGTTCGAGGTTTTTCCCAAAGACCGACGCCGAAGGTGTCATTGGCAAGATTTACATTGGAAGACGACGACGTAGATGGTGGATGATGATCCGAGAAAGTAATCCAGACTTGACTTGGGCAGATTTTTGGAGTTGTTTTACAACAAACATTTTCCCTAAGTGTTCGGAACCGCAAGGCTACCGAAGTTTCAGACGTTGACACAAGGCAAAGAAACATGGTTGAATATGACCGTGCCTTCACAGATTAGCGAGGTATGCACCTCACATGGTCGGCGATGAATATATGAAGGCTAGAAAGTTTGAGAGTGGGCTTCGGGGACCAATACAAGATCGGGTAAATTTGCTCAACATGCCGACGTCTTTGGAGTGCTAGACAAAGCCATTTCGCGTAAGCCAACTAACGAAGCGAGAGTTCGGGAGGAAATCAAAAAGAGCGGACCTATGACAACCGCGAAGAAGAGGCACTGAGTGATGCCGAGGAGGAAACAGAGGTGAACAATCCCAACAACACGAATCGGAAAGTTACACCAGCCGACATGTACAAGCTGCGGGATCGACATTTTGGGGTTTGTCATCGCATCTGGAGCATGTTTTGAATGTGGAGAGAAGGGTCATCGTATAAGGATTGTCCCGAGCAAAAGCTAAAGATGATAAGAAGAGATGAGAATCGACATGCAGAGATGTTTTTGGGAACATGGTAAGTTAAGTTTGGGGACCAAACTTCTTTAAGGGAAGGATGTAACAACCCACATTTCATACCATAGTCATGTTCATGTGCATTTGCATAACCATGCTTTGTTCGATTAACATTCATGAATCTTGCCATGTTTTGTGTATATGATTTGCCTAAGTGTATATGTATGCTTTGTTCCTTCCTTGTATTGTTAAGCCTAAGTCATGCTAAGCCTAGAACTATCTGGGAACCCCTTTGCTTGACCTCCATCTTTATCCTGGCATATTGGCCGAGATGATTATCATCTGGGCCGAGGTGTGTATCGCCGAGGCCGAGGTGTGTATTATCTAGGCCGAGATGTTATCCTTGAACCCAAGTGATCTTGTCCTCGAGTGGTATGACCTAGACCGAGGTGTGGCACATCTAGGTCAAGGTGTGGCACCTTAGTCAAGTGTTGTTCTTCCTAGCCGAGATCATTGTTGCCTTAGTAGCCAAGTCTTGTCCTTAGTCAAGTCATTGTCCTTTGTTTGCCGATGTCTTGTCTTTGCCGATGTCATCACTTGCCGAGGTGCCCTTGCCACCAAGCTTGTTAGATACGCTTTGTCGGTGACTTGTCTAATCTATCACCACCTTTTTGAAGAGAACCAACCCTAGCGCCACGTGGCCGAGCCGAGTGTTAAGTCACCGATAGAGAGAGAAACCTATCATTTGTTGTGTTTGTTCCAAGGAAGAGAGAGAGAGCTCTAGAAGAGAGGAGAAGGAGTTCTAAAGAGGGAGTAGAGATCCAAGCTTGATTCCTAGAGATCAAACCGTTAGATTCGTGTTCCAAGGTTAGATTCTTGATGTGCTCATGATGTTCTTTATGTTTATGTTATTGCATTGCATGATTGAATATGTTTTGAAAGCCATGCATCGCTTTTGAAGTTCGGTTTTAGAAAGAGAATATGATATTCATATGTTCTTGAGAAAAGTCATGTTTTGATCCAAAGTTCAAGCCAAGATATATGTTTTTGTGTTTGTTTTCACATGATCTTCAAGTATGGGTACCTGTGTCCTTGTTTTCGAACTCATAGCATGAAAACCCGATTTTGTATAAGCAAGTTATGATTTTGGCATTCATCATATTCATGTCCTTCATGTTCATGTTCTTCATGTTCTTCACGGTGGAAACCAGATTTCGAACTTCACTTCCCGAAGTGTAGTCGCCGAGATCATCCTTGCCTTAACCTTACTCTTTGGCCAAGCATCGATCTCACCTTGGCCTACCTTGCATGATCACTTGCACTTGTCTTGTTTGAACCTCGGCTGCAGCACGCCGGTTGCCGTGGTAGACACACCTCGCCAGAGGTGTGGGACCTCGGCATAGACGTGGGTGGTGCCCAGCATGTCCCATTGACATGTGCAGTAGTGTCTTGACTTCCAGCATGTTTTCCGAGATCATTTGTATGTATGTGAGACTTGTTTGAGAAGTGTGTTCAGTAGACTTTGTCATGTGTTTGTAGGACTTGGACCTTGCCTTGATCCCGACGTCCCAAGAACTATGTGAGTGGTATTTTTAATAAAGCTATGTTATACGTTTTGATAAAGGCTTTGCTTTGCTTTGTTTTGAAAGTATTTGTTAAGTATGAATGATTACCCTTATTTTATGTATCAAGTATAAGCTTTGTTTTGGATGACATTCTTGGAACCGTCCTTTCGTGTTAGGGGACGTTAAGCCCAAGTAACATAGTCCTTCCGTGCTAGGGGACTTTAAGCCCAGGTAGCACCGTCCTTTCGTGTTAGGGGACGTTAAGCCCAAGTAACATAGTCCTTCCGTGCTAGGGGACTTTAAGCCCAGGTAGCACCGTCCTTTCGTGCTAGGGGACGTTAAGCCCAAGTAGCACCCTTGTTAAGATATCGGCCACCGACGGACTATGAACGGGTGTGCTCGATGCCGAGGTTATGCTTTTGTTTTGCTCGGAATGTCATCACCCCAAGTACATGTTTAGATACAAGTTATGCCAAGTACATGTTTTGAACAAGCTATGATATATGTATTGTTTTGACAAGACCTCGGGAATCATTCATTAAACCCTTTATTACTTGTACCATTCACTGAGTATCCAAGCTCACCCTCTCTATATGTATGTAGGTAACAAGCTAGAAGTCGGCTACGCCGAGGTGTGTGTTTTGTGCCGATGTTTGCATGCATGTTAGGTCGGCATCAAGGATGTCGGCAACTGTGAAGATTATGTTTTTAACCTTGTACTTCCTGTTTTATATATGTCGGCTTGTGAAGCCTTTTTGACAAAATGTAATGTATATTTTTATAAGTTGTAAAGTTATGAAAGGATGTATGCCATTTCATTTGACTTATGCACAGCTCTTATGGACCACTTGTATTTTAAGTTATTGTTTCCGCTCTTGTTAGCCCCATATGTATACTCTGATTGTGTGTGATCTTTGTAAGTTGGCCTTTGGTAATCTCGGATTACTGGCCATCACGGCACCATTCTACTAGGGGCAGTTTGGGGTCGTGACAAGAGAAGACAAAACAGAGAGAGAGGGCACTGATAACCAGAAGGTCTCAGTGTGTAAGGGTTCTGGGGTTGTAAATGGAGGAGTCGTGCCGTTTATATAGTTTCTGCGCGCACCTCTTTGTCCGTTCTTTCTTGGACGCGTGATTATGCTCACCTCTTGTCTTCTTCCACGTGTAAGTATAAATACTACCAAACACTAAATGGTGAAACCACCTAACGGTATTGACACTTACGGATGGTGGAATCTCCTTTCTACAATCCAATCATGCCACGTAGCAATTCCTACCATACTATATTTAGCACGGCACTACAATCTGCCGTTAAGACCGTGCTACCTACCCGGTCATGACAGAACTTTGAATATTGGCTCGACTGAGTTCACCAGTTCACAACGAGCTCATGCTCGGTTGAACCTGGTTTGTCATGGACAATTTCTGCCTAATACTTGATCAAATAATTCCCTTGGTCGACCGGATTAGGGCCTCAATTTGGATTATCTTCGATGGCTGAGCTAATCAACCAGTTCGATCTTCCTCATTAATTCCATCTTCATTTGTCAAGTTGCTCGTCGTTTGATCTCAGTGCACGGCAAAACGGCCTAGCCTAGTTTAAGGTATTATCGAAGATACCTTGGTTCAATATCTGAGCTCAACAACTAGCTTGGTCTAAGCTCCAAACGTTGGGCCAGCCTAATTGAACCAATTCGGAACTTCAGCCTAATCCACACTCAACTGATACAGCCCCGTCGCATGACCCAAAGATGTGTCGAGTTGTGACTAGCTCGGCCCACTTGTTCAGTGCAAACTCCTCTCATACAACTCTATTATCAAATCATAATTCTAAAACTCTACCAAACATACCAAAACTTTTAACTACTATCTTTTACAATAATAAAATTACTTAAATTATTGATTGAAATATATTTATGATATTATTAAAAATTATTAATTGATTTAATAATTTATTAATAAAAATAGTCATTTGTTATATGATTCAAAACTTGATGGGAGGAAATATAATTTTCAATATTTAAAAAGAAAAAAGAAAAAAAAAAATTGCAACTAACACAAAAGAAACCTATATAGACTCAGACAAGAACAAAGAGAAAAGACTGTCAGAGAGAGAAGAGCGCGAGAGTGATCTCAATAATGAATAATTGGGTTTGAATTACATCAATTTATTGGGTATATATAGAACTCATAGATTAACAATGAGAGTCAACATTTTTAAGAGAGACTTGTAATTAGCAATCAATTATCCATCAAACAGACAATTTGAAATCAAAATCACAAAAATGGGGCATTGTTCACATATTGAGGTAGCTTCTCCATATCAAAAAATTGCCAAACTTGAAAAACCTCCGAATACGAATCACACAAAAGCCATTCCTATTCAAAAACTGCTTCAATCGATTTCATGGCTCAATGCTTCTTTGTCCTCCTCGATGCGACTGATTAGGCGGAGATTACGCAATGGGATTCGTCACTGTCGTAAAGGCAAATGAGGAGGGGATTTAAGTAGGCGGAGAGCTTGGCATTTGCGCTGTTGGAAAAAGATGTTTTCTGGGATTAGTGTTATAGTGTGAAAAGGGGAGAGAAGGCTAGAGATAGGGATGTAAAATGGGCCGCAACCTGGGATGGGCTCTGCTCGGGCCCGAGCCCAACCTGGGATCTTGGGCTTGGGCTATCATTTTGAAGCCTAGCATGACCCGTTGCTCGGCCCATTGACCCGCTCAAAGCCGGCCCGCCCAAGGCCCAGTGACATTTTTGGTGGAAAAAAATAAAATTTTGGTGGACAAAATAAAAAAAAATGCTTAGGCCCGTTGGCCTGGCCCGAATATCCCATGGGCTTAGGCCTAATTTGCTGGCCCTGTCCAACCCAAATTTTGGCGGGAGCCCATACGGCGCAACATGGACCTGGATAGGCTAGGCGAGGCCAAATTTACACCCTTAGTCGAAGAGTCTCTAGTGATATTTTCTTTTTCTTTTTTTTTTTTTAATTTACCATAGTAAAACGACGTCATATTCCTAACACAAAATGACATGGTTTGGGCACCTTTAGGAAAGCAGGCTTTAGTAGTTGGAAACGTTGAACTCATTCAATTTTTTTATTTTATTTTATTTGCAAAATATTAACTATGTATTGATAAAAGAATTCATCTGTTTTGTCATTATTATATCTTTTGAAAGGATCTTCAATATTTGTCTAACCAAAAAAAAAATTTATTTGACAACTTATTTAATTAAAAAGGTTCAATTTTTTTTAATGAAAAGTTACAGCAAATAAATAATTTAAAAATTAAAATCTTAAAACCTAACTTATAAATGATATCATGGGAGAGATGCAAAACTTATATATGTGATTAATATATAGTCTATAATACTAATGTATGAGAACTAATTATAGAAAGAAAGTGACTTGTAAATAGAAAATTTATGCAAAAAGTCCTATAAAAATAATGTAGTAATGGCATTTTGAAAATTATAAATCACTTTAAAAGGTTTTTTAATTTAAAATGAATGGACATAAGTTTGCCATGTTATCCGGTACGTTTTTTTTATACAAATTTTATGGTTATATATTATCACTCATTATAGAATCAATTATTGAGATCATAAAAAACTATTTGTTATTGGTCATCTTTTCTTGTGTTTGATATAAGTATTTTATGTGTATCATAATTTCACCCCCCCAAAAAAAAAATAAATATTCAGCTATAATATAATTAGTTTTTCACTGTTCCACTAATTGCAATTTCTCCAAAATATTGAACCTACAAAATATTTAAAAAAACTTAAATTCATAAATGAATAAATTGCAAACTATTCACACAATTAGTGAAACTCATGACACATTAATTATAGGAAAACAAAATCAACAAAACAAAACAATTTTCAAAGTCCAAACCCAAAAAGCATAAATCAAATTGATATCACAATATAAATAATTTGTATTTATATTGTAACTTTATAACATAAATGGATGCATTGCAATTTTCATATCAGAAATTAATCAGGCAGTTGAATAGTTTATTATTTTTTAAAATTGTAAAAATAGTGACATGACTATACCCAATCAAAAAATATTGCTAGACATGGCCACTACAGATTCATAATATATAGGGGGTTGGAGATATAGTTTTCTATTCTACAATGCCACATAATAAGAAATAATTCACTTCCGTAAAAACTTGAAAATAGATATATAAATAAAGGCAAAGAAAAATCAGTAACCACTTTGTTTATATTCCAATGAATTAAGAAGAAAAACACATACATAAGCATACGTGTATATACATAAAAACAGAGAGTGAAAGTATAAAATGATACTTTTGTTTCAAATTTGATCTTCTTAATGTTGTTGGTGATGAAATAGAATTAACAAAACCTACTGCAAGTATGGCATTTTAAAAGTTAGTCATCACATTGTACTATTTTTTCAAGCTAAAAATTCAATGCTAATGAACAGGATTATAATTACAATGGGAAATAAGTTGATTATTAAAAATGTCACTTAAAATACAAAAGAAAAAAAAAATCCCACTCATATTCTTCTCTCACATGCTTTACTTTGTCATCCATTCAAACATGATCGATAGAAAACAAAATCGGTTATTTTCATTGATTGTAAAATATTTAGAATATTAAGAATGTCACTTAAAATACAAAGAAAAAAAAAAATCACACTCATATCCCTCTCTCACATCATGTGACCATCCTATCCCAAACCGGACCCATGACCATCCCTACTCACATGCTTTCATTTGTCATCCATCCAAACATGATAGTCAGAAAACACAATCATTTATTTTCTTTTTTTTACCTAAATGAGAAACTACATTTTTTTTTTCTTACTGTCTGATCCAAACAGCGTGTAAATCTTCATTTTTTGATTGTTAAAAGTAGAAGTTATTACTATAGCAAAACATTCAACACCTACAATAAGAAATTAAAAATTAATTTTAGATGAGTTTTTGTTTATATTTTAGTCAATTCTTTGTAGTTTTTAAATGCATGTAATCAATTTGCATCTAAGAAATAAAATAAATTGACTCAAATATTAATAATACTATTAGCCAGTGTGCACTGTAAGCTCTAGAATTTGGATTTCAAATTCTCTCAAATCTCTAAAAGTTTGGTGAATGAACAATGACATTGAAAATAAAACGTATAGATATGTAGACTATTTGAACAGAGATTTTCTCGTGAAGTCTATGGAATCCTGAACCAAGTGATCAAATCATCACCATTTCCTGAAAAACTACAGCTATTGTCTTCCCACTTTGATGTTCCCAGGACCAACAGGCAAAGCAAACCGAAATTCATCATTTTGCATATTCAAACTACAAACGAGGATTGGTCAACAGATTAACTACCGTAGAATTTAGGTCATTTTGATGATAGTTTGAGAATTTTCTTGCACTAAAGTCACTGGAAAGCTAAAGCAAGGCAAATGTGGGATTTTCTTGTAGTAAATTCATGGGAATAGATCAATTGTGACACTGCTTTTGATAGAAATCTCGACTCATATAGCCTCTACATTTGTTACTGTTAGGTCCCTTAGTTTTGTCAATCCCACGAACAAACATTGTTAATCGAGTTGTAAGTTTCTTGGTTGTTTTTCCTTGCTCGCTCGAGCGAAGGAGTCTTGGCTTGAGCGAAGAAGTCCTACTTCCAAAATTTGTTTATGTCTGCAAATATTCTAGGAAGGAAGATTGTGCGCTCGAGCGAAGGAAGCTTGGCTCGAGCAACGCCACTTAAGGAAAACACGTGTATTTGGTTCCTCGCTCGAGCGAGAGTTTTCGCTCGAGCGACCTTCGTGGTCTCTGTTTTTTATAAGTTTGTGTTTCAATCAATTTTAGGGTTATGTTTTTTAGATCTTCTTTAAGGGTTTTAGGGTTTTCTTTTGGGGCTATTTTGCTAGTTTTCCTTGATGTTTGATTGAGTATTAAACTCATGTTTTGATAAGCACACATTAAGAAGTTTGATTGTTCATCTTTAAGAGTGTTCTTCTTCGGTGGAATCCGAAGATTCAAGCGCAGAGTAGTCGAAGGAGTTTGATGCTGTGCGCAGTTGTTAATTCGACAATGGATGTTGTGGATTCAACATCAATCTGATCAATTCCGAGACGAAGGTTACAGTGAAAGATATACAGATTGTTGAAGACAAATTGATAGCGTCTGGGTAATTTGTTTGGTATATTTGTAATATTTCTTTCTTTAGTAGTGGATTGATTTGTGGCGTTTCGCCCGTGGTTTTTTAATCACAAGTGGAGGTGCTCCAATAGTGATTTTTTCTACGTAAAAATTATTTGTGTCTGTTTATTGTTTTTGAAACAACAATCTAAATCATTTTCGTATGTGCTTGATGATTTAGATTGTTAGTTTTAATTGGTTGGGAATTGGCATAATTACATCTTGATCTAATCACGAATCACTTAGGTTTTTCAATTGGTATCAAAGCAGGTCACTCTTTGTTTTTATCAAAACTATAGGAGTGTGATTTTGTGTGATTGGTGATATGGATTCAATTCGCGAAGGTAACTCGACCCATAGACCTCTGTTACTTGATGGTACAAACTATTCTTATTGGAAAGCTCGTATGAGAGCGTTTTTAAAATCTATCGATGAGAAAGTTTGGCACTGTATGATCTATGGGTGGAGTGAACATGTTGTTACCATTGATGGTGTTGATATTCCCAAACCTCTTGATAAATGGGATGCATTCGACTATCAAAACTCGAGTTGGAATAGTAAGGCTCTCAATTCCCTCTTTTGCTCCGTCACACCTGAAGAGTTTCGTTGTATTTGCACGTGTCAAGTAGCAAAAGAGACTTGGGACATTCTTGAAACGATTGATGAGGGTACTACTTATGTTAAAAGGTCAAAACTTCAACGTCTCACATCTTTTTTTGAAACTCTTTTTATGCGTGATGATGAGACGTTTGATGATTTTTATGCTAAACTTAGTGACATTGTGAATTCGTGTTTCACACTTGGTGAGAAAATCCTTGAAGCTAAGGTTATTGGAAAAATTTTGAGGTCTTTACCCAAGAGGTTCTAATCAAAAGTTATAGCTATTGAGGAGGCTCAAAATGTTGATACCCTCAAGCTTGATCAGTTGGTTGGAAACTTGCAGGCTTATAAACCACACCAAATTTCTAAGAAAAAACAAAAAGATAGTGTGGCTTTTTCTAGTGCTTATGAGACTGCTAAGACCCTTGAGATTGAGTTTGATCTAGAGTCTGAAATAACGACTATGTTTACCAAATAGTTCAAAAAAAATTTAAAGAAGAAAAAGCCTAATTTTAAGGATCCTAGTTCAAAAGATAAGGGGAATGAAAAATTCAAAACTTTTCCACCAAAAATTGCTCCAAAACCTGAAAAGAAGACTGTGAAGGGGCAAGGTGTCAAGTGTTACGAATGTCAAGGGTTTGGACATATTGCTCTTGAATGTCCTTCGAAAAAGAGCCGAAAGAAAGTCCATACAGTGACTTGGGATGATGAAGGCAGGTCAGAGCAAGAACCCGAAGAAACTGAATCCGGTGAAGATGGAGATAGTACTCACATGGCATTCTGGTCTACTGCCACTCAACCTCCTCCAAAGCCAGTGGAGTTTGCTTGTTGTTAGAAACTGCACTGTGCTCCTACCTTTGATGGGAGTAATTACTTGTTCTGGAAGATCAGAATGAGGATGTTTCTGAGAGCTTACGACCTTGAGGGCTGGCAAGCTATTGAAGAGGATGTTGAAAGCACTGACAATCTGAGTAATTAAAGAGTTTTGACTACCATTCGTGAAGCAATTTCTAATGAAGAACAACAACGGATTGCTCACTGCATAAAGGCCAAAGATGCATGGGACATTCTGAGTCAATTTCATGAAAGATGAGTGTCATCTTCACCACCATCTATCAATTTTCATGCCTTAGTTGCTCGACTGGATGGGGTCCAGGAGAAAGAGGAGAAAAAAGAAGCTAATGAGACCTCGGAAGACAATGATGAGATTGATGGTGATGACCTACAACAAGCTTATGAAAAGCTTTACGATGAATCTCTGAATTTGTCCAAGATCAATGACAAACTCACTCTCAAACTCAAAGCATGTGAAAGCGAGAATGTCAAGCTAAAAAGAGAAATTGCAACAGTAAAGTAGAATGCCATCAAGATCTCTAATGATAGACAAGACCTATGTGGGAAACTTCTATCTTGTGAGACCGAAAGGAATGAACTTCTGAAAATATATACCACATATGAAGAGAAGATTGAAAACCTTGAGATGTCACAAGCTACATTGGAAGAGATGGTTAGTTGAAAAGATAAAAAACTCAAAGATGTTAGAGCCACAATTGCCATGTGGAACAAAGGTTCAAAGACATTAAAAGACATCCTCGGGTCTCAACAAATGGATTATGATAAAAATGGGCTAGGCTATGGTAATGTGACAACTCACAAGGGACAGGCCTCTACATCACATAACATCAAGACTCAAACAAAGGGAAAGCTGAAGGTGCAATAAGGTGATCCCTCTCTTCATCTGCCTAATGGGGGTAAGTTCAACAAAAGGGAGGTAAAACCTATTTTTGTTTGTCATCATTGTGATAGGTATGGCCTCATTCATCCTTATTGTTTTGAGCTGTTTGATAAGGTGTCTCAAAAGGGTAGAAATTCTTATACTTTTTGGGTTAGGAGACAACCTTACATGTCTAGGCGGAACACCAAGATTCATGAGGGTGTTCACAATGCTAAGACATTTACCAAGACTACTTGTCTTGATTTTGTTAAGACTAAAACGATATGGGTGAGAAAGGGTGAATTGACTTGTTTTGTTGTTCACACTGCTCTAAAAGCACATGACTCACACGTGTGGTACCTTGATAGTGGGTGCTCTCGTCATATGTCAGGTGACAAATCCTACTTCATCTCCCTTGAAAAATATGAAGGAGGAATTGTTACCTTTGGAGATGGTGGCACTTCTAGAGTCATTGGTAAGGGCTCTATAAGTGTAGCTGGTCTTTCCAAGCTCAAAAATGCATTACTTATTGATGGCCTTAAAACAAATCTTTTGAGCATCAGTCAAATGTGTGATTCCCACCATGAAGTATTATTTTCAAAAAATAAATGTGAAATTTTAGATAAGAATGGAAATACTGTCATGCATGGGGTTCGCACATCTGATAACTGCTATGGGATTGTTACCACTAATGATCTCACTTGCCACTCAGCCATTATAAGTAATATTGATCTGTGCCATCAAAGATTAGGTCACATGAATTTCAAAGACCTAACTAAGATAGCTATAGACACCCTATTTTTTACCGTCCTCAAGACTTGGACATCATCACTTGTGCATTTGATGATTGTGTTTGTTTGTGTTCATTTTGAGTGCCCGAAGTCCTCGGTGGAACGCCCTGTCATTGAGACTTTAAACCTTGTCTTTTCTATGTCTTGTTTTGGATCAAAACTTGGTGCCTGGAACTTGTGGTGACCTGTTGGCCACCACCAGAGGCTGTCAGCTATGGCTTGTTCTTGTCGGCCACCAGTGGCGGTTGGTCGGCCATCAGTGGTGGCCGATGGCCACCAGTCTCTTTTTCTAGATATTTGTTGACAGCTATGCCAGCTATTAGCACATTGAGCTGTATCCCTCTACATGTGTATGGTGGGATGTTTCTAAGCTTAAGGCATGTTTTTCTATATATAGGGGGGTTCCTCCCCCATTTTTGAGGGTTATAAAATTTAGAACAAAAATCTCTCTCTCTCTCTCTCTCTCTCTCTCTCTCTCTTACAATTTTGTGCCTAAGTGATTGTTTTCTCTACACTTTTGCATACACATCCTAAATCAAATCCTCTTACCTTTGATCTGAGGCTACTTAGGATCTTCCTTGAGCTCTAGAAGGTGGTTTTAGCTTGGTTTTGTGCCTATAATCGCCTTTTGCTTCAAGAGGTAGTTTACTTGTCTTGTTTACTTTGTTTTGCAAGCTTGTTTTACCATCTTTTCTTACTGATTTGGGGCTTGTTTTGAACTGAGAAAAGTTCTATTTTTGTGGCTTAAAAGTGGTGGTTTGACCCTTTTTTTAGTTAGGTGGTGGTTCACCATTTTTGCTTCTTTGCTTGTAAAGCTTTTGTGCCTTTATTCATCACTTTCAAACCAACTTTTTTGAGAATTTTAACCACCGAATTTCAGAGGTTTTTCAGTGGTAAAAAATTCATTTTGAATTCCAAAATTGGAAAGGTTAGCCTCCCCTCGTTGTGTCTTGTTTGCATGCCTAGATAACTCCATGTATTAGCTTATTGTTTTAGCTTTTTGTGGCTTAAGTCTAGCATGTTTTAAACTATATTTAAGGCTGTTCTGCCTCTGTTTTTGGTTATTTATTTCATTTTAGCCTTGTATGGCATGGTTGTAGTGTTAATTCCTTCACTGGCTTAGTGTTTTAAGGCTTTAATTATCATTGGCTTGAGTTGGTTGCATGTTTCAGTGCTTTTATCATTTATTTCCAGCACTTAATCAATCTCTGCAACCCCTCTCAATTCTTCACTTTTGATTTGCTTTAAAAGTGGTTTCAAACCACTTGTTTGCCTAAGTATGAAATGGAGGTGATACACCTAATGGTTTAATCCCTTAGGGGGTTCATTACCAACAGTGTAATCCTCTTTCATGCCCAAAGCAACTTGGGGTTTGAGCCCTCTTTGCATTAGAGGACACTCACCAATGGACTTAATGGATTAAGTAATGATTTGGTAATTAAAATGAGTAAACAAAATTGGCAAATAAAAGAGGCAAGATAAGTATCTCTTTGTGTTGCATTGCATGTGTTCAAATCGGACGTTAATTTGAACATAAGGTAAATGGGACATTTCATACTAAAAAGTGATGAAATGTGTCATTTTCTTTGGTCTCCATTGCCCTTGCATGATAGGGTGATGGACATTTTGAGTCTTGTTGTGCATTTATTGAACTTACACAATTGATTTCACAAGCCATCATGCAATGAAATTGCTTGATTGGTGGTTTTGTGAACCAAATATTGTCCCTCATTTGATTTCCACATGAAAAGAAGAGGCAAAGTGTGCAAACAACCCTTGAGAAATACACTATTCTGCTATGTTTTGCTCTCTGTTGCAGCAAGGAGGTTCAAACCAACAGTGGCTGACATCCATCACCAGTGGCCGACCGGCCACCAATGGTAGCCGACCGGCCATCATTGGTAGCCGACTGGCCTCTTGTCGGCCACCAATGAAATTTGCACAATGTGTTGGAAAGGTGGATTAGATGTGTTCTGGAAGTTGGCAGCATTATCAGTGTTCAAATGTGCAAACAGAGGCATTCAGCAGCAAGGTAGTGGCTTTTCGGGTGAAGAACCAAGCATGCATGCATCCCTCGCTTCCCGAGATTAGCTAATTAGTTTAATTAGCAATAGATCAAATACGTTTTGTAATTAATTAGTTGTAGCTAATTAAGTGTTGTAAATAATTAGTTAGTTTAACTAGTTATTTGATTTCGGTTTGTAATAATTAGTTAACTAGAATAGTTAATTAGTTTTAAGTATTGTAATAATTAGTTAGCTTAATTAGCGTAGCTAGTTGGTTGGCTTTTATTCATTCGGACCCTCCTTCGTGAGGGCGTAATGTTGTAATAAGTGTGTGTGCGTGTGTGTATGTCTTCTAACTCTACGTCTTTCTCCCTTTTATTTAATCGCTTTTGATGGTTAGATTAGGGTCATATTTAAGATTAGCATATCACATGCTTGTATTCATTCATTTGTATTGCATGCACCGAGGCTTGGAGTATCATTCAAACTGCATTGTCATTTCAATACTCCTTTGAAAGCGTGTTTAATCGCATGTTGTTCAAATCAATTCATATGCCATATTAGTATCCAAGCCTATTAATTGCATATTGCATGTGTTGCAGTATGCATCTTGCATAGTTAGAATCATTTATCTTTCTAACTAGTTTCTGTTTTGGCTTGGAGTACTCGGTAAGTTTTTATGCTTTAGCATACTTTACTTGCATGAGTGTGATTACCATGTTGCCATGTTTCGCATGCTTGCCATGAGGCTATGTGCTTAAATGCTAAACTGCTAGAATGCCTATGGATGAAGGGTTGTTGTTTGAATTGGAATAATTCAACAAATGTGCGTTTTAAGCCCACTATGTTTGGTGGCAAATCTGCAAACTTTAAGCTCAATTGAGGTAGCAAATTCAAACCATCTTTGTAAACAAACATGAGTTGAATTATTCCAAATTGAACAAACTAGTCTATACTTGCTTGTGCGCATCACATAGTAAAGCTAGTTTAATAACCGGAATAAGAACGCATAATGTTTATAAAAAATCATATCATAATTAGTAGAGGCTGATCTTTGATCGGGCGAGCGGGGGTGCTCAATTCATGACCTTCCCCTCTCGTACCTAAGTTCCCAAGCTGAGGCAACTTTGGTGATGACGGACACGTGGCCTTTGGCACGAGTCAGGGTTTCCTAAATTTTCCCAAAACAAAAATATTTAGGTGGCGTCTCTGTATCTGGCAAAGCAGTCCAATTTTAGCATTATTTGATTTAAAATCGATTTTCCAAAAAGATTTGCTGGATTTAGACTCTTTGGTGTTTCTTAGTTTCACATTGCAATTGTGAGACTAAATTCAGAACCGCGGGAGTCCGAATTGTAAGGTTTCTTTTCAAGCTTCCGAAAGGGGCGCGAAGAAGCCGAGCTACAATAGCCAACAAAAAGCTTATGAGAGGAGTACTTAAACTGGGTAAGAATATGAACCGTGTGTGGACCATGTCAACTTGGGAAGCAAACTCGTGCCCCTCATAAAAAGGTGAACAACTTCATAACCAAACGTCCTCTTGAACTGGTTCATATGGTTCTTATAGGACCCATTCGCACTGAAAGCATTGGAGATAAAAGATACATTTTTTTAACCGTTGATGATTATACTCATTTTTCATGGGTAAATTTTTTAAGAGAAAAATCTGATACGTTTGGTGCTTTCCAGGCCTTAGTCCTTAAAATCCAAAATGAACAGGGTGTTTCTATTGGGTGTATTATAAGAATCCAAACTGATCATGGTCGTGAGTTTGAAAATAGTTCATTTTCGAATTTTTGTGATATGCATGGCATTAAGCATGAATTTTCTGCACCGATTACTTCACAACAAAATGGAGTTGTTGAGAGGAAGAACATGGTTGTTCAAGAGATGGCTAGGGTCATGCTCCTGAGTAAGAAAGTTCCTCCAAAGTTTTGGGCTGAAGCCTTAAATACCACCGTTTATGTTTTGAATCATGTGTATTTAAGGCCCGGCACTTTACAAACTCTATATGAAGTGTGGAAAGGATTGAAACCTAATGTAAAATACTTTAAAACTTTTGGGAGTAAATGTTACATTTTCAAAGATAAAGAGCCTTTGGGAAAATTTGACTCCCGAAGTGATAAAGGTATTTTTCTAGGGTATTCAACCACTAGTAGAGCTTTTCGTGTCTATAACTTGCGAACTTTATCTTTAATGGAATCGATCAATGTGGTTATAGATAATATAGGTTCTCTTACTTTAGCGATAAATGAGGTAAAAAATGGTGAGTCTCCAATCCTGGATAATAAACCACAAAGTCAAAGAGAAGCTGAGGTCCAAACATAAGAAGGTGAGACAACACCAACTTCTAAGGTAAGTCAGAGTCCAAAGAGTGCACAAAGAGACACCATTTCTGATGACTCTGTCACCACAAGTCCGGAGTTCAAACCATCAGTAAGGGTGAAATTGAATCATCCAGCTCAATAGGTGATTGGAAGTGTCTCAGATCGAATGAAAACCTGAAGACAAATTCGGGAGGAGGTATCTCATATGTATTATGTTTCATTAATTGAACCTAAGAATATAAAAGAGGCCTTACTAGATGATAGTTGGTCAATTCTATGCATGAAGAATTAGGTCAATTTGAACGTAATAATGTTTGGACTCTTGTCCCCAGACCTAGAGACATAAATGTACTAGGTACCAAGTGGATCTTTAAGACTAAATCTGATGAGAATGGTACTGTAGTTAGAAATAAAGCTAGGTTGGTTGCTCAAGACTATACGCAAGTAGAGTGTGTTGACTATGATGAGACGTTTGCCCTAGTTGCATGTCTCGAATCTATTCATATTTTACTTGGTGTTGCATGCTTTCTTGGGTTCAAATTGTTTCAAATGGATGTGAAAAGGGCCCTTCTAATTGGGTACTTGAAAGAAGAGGCTTATGTTGAGCACCCAAAAAAGTTTGAGGACCCTAAATGTCCAAATCATGTCTACAAGTTAGACAAGGCTTTGTATGGGTTGAAACAAGCCCTTCGGGTTTGGTATGATAGACTTACTACCTTTTTTCTTAATAATGATTTTCAAAGGGGTAGTGTGGACAAGACTTTATTTGTGAAATATACTAAGTCTCATATACTTGTTGCTCAGATTTATGTTGATGATATTGTGTTTGGATCCACTACTGATCATATTGTGAAATATTTTTCGGATTGCATGACACATGAGTTTGAGATGAGCATAATGGGAGAGTTGTCTTATTTCTTAGGTCTTCAAATCAAACAGTCTCCTTTGGGTATGTTTGTTTCTCAGACTAAGTATGCCAAAAACATTGTGTCAAAGTTCGGTCTAGAGTCAGCCAAACATGCACGGACTCCCATGAGCACCAGTCTTCACCTTTCCAAAGATTCTTCTGGTACTGATGTTGATCCTATCCTCTATAGGAGTATGATAAGGAGTCTCTTGTACCTCACAGCCAGTCGTCCTGACATTGCATTTAGTGTAGGGTGCCCGTTACTAAGCCAGTCCTAAAGAGGCTCATCTTCTTGCGGTCAAACGCATCATTAAGTATGTTAATGGGACACTGGGGTATGGGGTTTGGTTTTCTACTAACACTACAGCCGAAATTACTAGTTTTTCTGATGTCGACTGGGCAGGGTGTGCAGATGATAGGAAGAGTACATCCGAGGGGTGTTTTTACATTAGGAATAATTTGGTTGCCTGGCATAGCAAAAAGCAAAATGCCATCTCTCTTTCGACTGCTGAGACTGAGTACATTACTGCAAGGAGTTGTTGTGCACAAATGTTGTGGATGAAGCAAATGCTTCATGATTATGGTATAGACCAGAACAGTCTCACCCTTTTATGTGATAACACAAGTGCCATTAACATTTCTAAAAATCCTGTCCAACGCTCTCGCACCAAACACATTGACATTCGTCATCATTTCATTCGAGAGTTAGTAGAAGAGGGACTTGTTGTTCTTGAACATGTACCCACGGAGCATCAAAAAACTTATATTTTTACAAAACCCCTTGATCTTCTTAGGTTTGAGTTCTTTAGAAAGACCTTGGATGTAGTGCTCAGTCATTAGGGTGTTACCTGTTACTTGAGTGAGTGAGAGTGATTGGCTTTATGTGTGGTTGGATGCTATAATCTCATTGTCATTGATTTCTGTCATCTCTGCATTTAGATTCATATGAACACTTCTCCTACTGCTTGCAAGATTTCATTCTTCTTTGTTTATAGCTCATTCTGAATGCCCATGCTCATTGACTTCATGATCTCATTCTGTACACATCCTTGAGTTAAACTGTTGTAGGGGTTTCCGCACAAGTGATCAAAGTTCCCGATGGACCACTAACAGTGTTTCTTATACATTTTCAAAGGAATTGACCTATACTGGCATATCATGGGTGATGTTGAGTCTCTTAACCATCTACTATCATTTTTCACTTTTATGATTCCTCCCTCAGTTCATTGAAGTCTGGGCATTAGGAAAAGGCCACCTTAGAGACACCAACCAGGCCATCCTTATTGATTTCATGCTTATCTAGTTCGGTCTCCATACTCTTGAGCGTGCATGTTACCCCTGTTTGACAAAACTCAGAATTCATGAAATGACGTGAGTGAATGCCAAATCCCAGAGACAACCCATTTTTGACAAGGTCGAAAGACTTGGACAAACAAACAAGACATAAAACAAATGGTTGTGCCCGCAGGCTGCCTACGTATCCCTTTACAAGAAATCAAACTAGCGTAGTTCTGGGGGGGAATGCAAACAATGCAAGATGCAAGAACATAACTTATGATCATGCAATGAGGCTGTACAATGAAACATTTGAATGCAAATGCTATGCAATGAAAATGCCACATTCAAACAAACCGAAACAAAGTGCAGCAATCTCAAGCATGAAAAGAAGTAGGTAAACAAAAATGTCACGGGTGGAAATCATGAACCAAACTACATTTCATACAGAAATGATGTAAGAAAATTATGCAAGTTTAACCATGCGACGCGCAGGAAAGGCAAAGAGCGACACAACCGTTGGGCATACCCGAGGTTTCAACAAAGATCCTAATGCATTGTACGCGTGAGGAAGAAAGGAGGCAGTGTGGACACCAGAACGCACCCGAATGTTTTTAACTGAAGCAATCCTAATGCATCTCACACAAGAGGAGGAAGAGGTGGTGTGAACACTTGGACGCACCTAAATGTTTTTAACTGAAGCAATTCTAATGCGTCTCACGCGAGAGGAGGAAGAGGTGGTGTGAACATCGGGATGCACCCGAATGTTTTTAACTGAAGCAATCCTAACGCGTCTCACGTGAGAGGAGGAAGAGGTGGTGTGAACACCGGGACGCACCTGAATGTTTTTAACCAAAGTAATCCTAATGCATCTTACGCGAGAGGAGGAAGAGGTTGTGTGAACACTAGAACGCACCAGAATGTTTTTAACTAAAGTAATCCTAACGCGTCTCACGCGAGAGGAGGAAGAGGTGGTGTGAACACCGAGATGCACCCAAATGTTTTTAACCGAAGCAATCCTAACGCGTCTCACGCGAGAGGAGGAAGAGGTGGTGTGAACATTGGGACGCACCTGAATGTTTTTAACCGAAGCAATCCTAACGCGTCTCATGTGAGAGGAGGAAGAGGTGGAAGGATGTGATTTCGAAGGGCACGAATGATTTAACCTGGAACTCCTTTAAATGAATTGTACATACAATATCGTGAAAGTGTAGGAAAGAGACTTAACAAATGTGATACAGTACGAATACATGTTCCATGCAAGACTAACAATCGAGATACAATGTTAATGGCATGTTCTATGTGAGAAATAAAAACAAAAGCATATTCCATGCATGATACCAGAGCGGAAGCATATTCCATGCACAACTCAAAACCGAAAGCATATTCTATGCAGCGAGAGCAAAAGCATGTTCTATGCAATAATACGATGCACATTTTATGCAACAGTATATGTGAAGTGCACGTTCTATGTAACAGAGAAATGCATATTTTATGCAACAACAAAAGCGTAATTTGACAAAACCAATCTAGTAGCAACTTCTGATTTACCTCTCGAAAGAGTTGTAATATGTTTAAAAATGATACACTTCACTCATGTTGACAAGTGACAAACATCGCGCACCGAAAACACAGTTTTGAGCTTTCGTAGAGACATATTGAACCAAACAGTGAACTGTCTCTATATTTCTTGGAGATCAAGGACACAAAGCAACATCAGGACCACATGGGAGGCCACAGGACACTTGCCAGCCACAATAGGAGTACGCCGGCCACCTGCCATCCACTGATGACCATTGTCGGCCACCAATAGTGGCCTGCCAGCCACCCGTGGCAGATTCGGGGCAAATTTGTCATTTTGCCTCGGGTCTCTAAGTATAGGGCTCCACACTTCATTTCCTCACTTCTCTAGGGCCGAAATCCTTCACCCTCTCTCTCTAGACACTCCTTCTCTCTAGATCCATGCTTCCTACGCGTTTTCCAATGCCCCACGCGAAGTTTATTTGCTAAACCCTCTTTGTTTGCTCCGTTTTGAACCGATTGAAATTTGATTTCGGTGCTTTTTCTTAGAGTTTCACCTTTTGAGGCTTATTCCCCTCGAGTTTCTTTTGGGTTTTGCACCTTTTCCCGGGCTTTGACTTTTTCCTCAACTTTCTCTCTCTTAGGGTTGACTCTTTTTGAGTTTTTTTTTTTCTCCATTTTTCGACCATTTTCTCATCTTCTTTCCAGATGGCGAATGACATACCTCATGACAGAGCTCCCCCGGAGGTCCCACCCCAGTTGTCTCCAAAGATGAAGGCGAAGCCTGAGCCAGAGCTACTACCACTCGGGATTCGACCCTTTGATCTGACAACATACCATCCTCAGACATATGTGCTTCCACCCAGGGGTATCAGGCACTTCAAAGAGTTCGTGCGACGTGCGCTAGAGGATCTCTTGCTATGGGAGCCAGACTCTCACTTGTCGTATGGTGCCACAGAGGCATACACTGTATTCTCATGTTTTTTTCACTGTACATTGCATTCCTTGCTTTAACTGTGTTCCTTACTTTAACTGTAATGCTTTACACTGTATTTCTTGCCTCTTACTGCATTTCTTGCCTTAATCACACTCTTGCACTGTATTTCTTACACTGCCTTTTCATCTGCTTGTTCTCATATCACTGCATATCACTGTTCTGATTATAGAAGGACTCTCATGCTATCAGGGGCTATGGAGCCACATCCGCGAGGGACTAGTATATGGAGCTCCCTACTGGTGTTCGCTATATTATCGACGAGGCCGGCTTTGGCTTATTCTGCATGGGGCTATCGCACCATATCGCGAGTCGCCCGTTTCTGGGTGCATTAGTGGAACGGTAGTGGGATACCACCAACTCCTTCCACTTCTCTGCTACTGGGAGCTGACGATGACTCCCTATGACTTCGCTATGCTCACGGGCGTGGAAGTAGGGGGTCATCGGATCCCTTACAATATGGACATAGGCGAGTGGGAGGCCACCTGGCTACACCTGCTGGGAGTACGCCCACCTCTCTTTCGATCGAGGATGGTACGATATAGCTGGTTTGCCGAGCGTTTCTAAGGAAGAGACCCTAGAGGAGACGGAGCATTCCGCCCGAGGTTTTTTGATGTTTCTACTCGGCACCACCTTGTTTGCAAACAGGTGGAACACTGTAAGGTTATATCTCCTAAGCGCTCTGGTGGACTTATCTCAGGTCTAGCTCTATGATTGGGGCAGTGTTGGCCTAGCCACGTTGTATGGCTATATGAGCTTAACATCCTGTAGGAGGGGAGACAGAGTCGGAGGCTACTGGCGAGCCTGGGAGGTATTCTTTACATTTCTGGTTTACATTTTCTACCCATCATTTCTGTGCTGCATACTACATTGTTTACATCTATATACTGTGCTCTCTGCATTGCACATTCTGTATCTTTTGTATCTATACTTTCTACACATTCTACCTTCTACATTCTATATTTGTACTTTCTGTACACTGTATACACATTCTATCTTCTACATTCTGTATTTGTACTTTTTGTACACTGTATACTTATTGTTGCCTTTTTCTTGCAACTGTAGGTATATGCATATTTCCTGACCCTCGCCCTAGAGCCAGAGGTAGAGATGCCCTATGTTATGCCATACTCTCACCGGTATGACGGTAGATGCCTGCGGAGGACTCGGGAGACTTTCGCATTCTTTCGTCGGTACTTCGACACTGTAGCTGCAGGGGAGGTAACCCAAAATTCATAATTATTTTTGCTTTATCAACAACTGACGATGACTAACCATCTGTATAACCCCTGTTTGCAGATTGCTTGGCAACCTTGGCCATTGATGCCGGATGGAGTTAGAGACTTGTATGCCAGTGCCCGAGGGGCATCCCATTTTCGACTTCTGCTAGAGGGCCTGGTTTGCCGAGCTTAGTTTCTAGGCAAGCGATTTGGGCGCCAGACCTTGGGTTTGCCTGAGCCGGTAGTTCCCATGCCGCCTCCGATATCTATAAGGGCCACAGAGAGCCTCTCTTCCCAGGAGATGATACAGTTCACCGGAGGCTTGGACGCCGACTACTTCCTTGGAGAGGGGGATTATGCGATATTCATCTAGACACACCTTATGCCTCCCTTGGTGGGTGCTCATGCAGACCAAGTGGCAGGTAGGACTCGAGCGATGATGGCCAGAACTA
Organism: Camellia lanceoleosa; assembly: GCA_025200525.1. NCBI lineage: Eukaryota > Viridiplantae > Streptophyta > Magnoliopsida > Ericales > Theaceae > Camellia > Camellia lanceoleosa. The sequence continues at coordinate 191,690,261 of CM045760.1, read as the reverse complement.
GAGGGGTTCCTCCCACTTGTAGACCGCCCGAACCTCCGCTCCGCGCGCGAGGGCGCGAATCGTTGTTCTTAGCTACTACAGTTCGGACTCTTGTCATGGTTCTGAATTTAATCTCACAAAGTGCAATGTAAGATTGATAAATCACCAAAGAGTCCAAATCTGGCAAATGGTTTTGGAAAATTGATTTTAATCAAGAAGTGCCAAACATGGATTGCTTTGCAAGATTTCAGAGTCGCCACCTAAATATTTTGTTTTTGGAAAATTTAGGAAACCATGACTTGTGCCTAAGGCCACGTGTCCGTCATCACCAAAGTTGCCTCAGCTCGGGAACTTAGGTACGAGGAGGGAAGGTCATGAAATGAGCACCCCCGCTTGCTCGATCAAAGATCAGCCTTTACTGACATGATATGTTGTTTTTGAAAATACATTCGTTCTTATTCCGGTTTATTAGCTAGCTTACTATGTGATATGCACAACATACAAGTATAGACTAAATCACTCAATTTGGAACAAAATATCTCATGTTTGTTTGTTTGAAAATGGTTTGAAGTTGCTACTGTAGACGTCCCTGAACGTCCCGGGAGGGAATCCCGTTTTGTTCATTGGGCTCACTACAGTTCAGGACTCAAATGTCACGGTCCTATATCTAATCTCGCAGAGTGCAATGCAAGACCGATGAATCATCAAAGAGTCCAAATCCGGCAAATCATTTTGAAAAACTGATTTTTTGAAAGAAGTGCCAAACATGGACTGCTTTGCCAGAAACAGAGTCGCCACCTAAATATTTATTTTGGGGGGATTTAGGAAACCTTGACTCGTTGCCTAAGGCCACGTGTCCGTCATCACCAAAGTTGCCTCGGCTCGGGAACCTGGGTACGATTGGGAAAGGTCAGCTATGAGCACCCCCGCTCGCCCGATCAAAGATCGGCCTCTACTAGCCATGATATCGAGTTTTGAAAACATTATGTACTCTTATTTCGGTTATTAGCCTAGAATTACTATGTGATGCGCGCAGCATACAAGTATAGACTGGATCGCCTGAGTTGGAACAAAACATTTAATGTTTGTTTTTGAAAGCGGTTTGCTACTCGCAAGTAGGCTAAAATGTGGATTTTGCCACCCTCAAGTGGGCTTAGAAAACATGGTGATTTGCCACTATATAGTGGGCTTAAAACTCGTAATCAATGAATTGTTCCAATTCAGATAATTCAACCTTCACCCACAGGCATTCAGGCAGTTATATCACATAAGCACATAGCCTCATGGTAAGCATGCTATCATGGCAGTCACTTACACACATGCAAGGATGCTAAAGCATAAACACTTATCGAGTACTCCAAGCCAAAACAGAAGCAATGTTAGAAATCCATGCATGATCCTAACTATGCTGAAATGTCTAATGCAACACATGCAGGAATGCAACTACAATAGGCTCGGCTATTCTAAAGATGGCATGTGAAATGCTACAACTAACAAGTATTCAACTCGAAATTGAAATACAATGCAGTTAGCATGATGCACCGAGCCCGGTGCATGCAATACAGATGAATGATGAAAACATGCTATCATAAGTATGCTAATTGAAACGTGACCTAAAACTAACCATCAAAAGCAGGTAAGTAAAAGGGAGAAAGACGTGGGGTTGGAAGACATTTACATACGCACGCACACTTATTACAAATTCGCCCTCTCGATGGAGGATCCAAATAAATAATACAAACTGAATAAATAATTAACTACCCTAACTAATTAAATATTACAGAACTTTAATCAATTAATAAATTAATTACAAAAGGAGGTGGTCGCAACCCTGCCTTGGAATGCTTGGATGATGCATGCTCGATCGCCTCGCTCGGAAACCCGTTGCCATCCCACTGTTGCCTCTGTTTGCACTGTCCTGCTCCTCTGAAGACTGCACAAGTCCTAAGGCTGCTTCTGGACCACCTTCTAAGTACTGTGGAAGGTCACTGGCTAAGAGGAATAGTCACCGGCCATGGAAAAGTGGTCATCGACCAGTTGTATAGCTCTCAGCCAGAAATGAATAGCCGGCCGGCACTGAATGTGGTCGGTCGGCAAACTCTTCCTGCAGAATCTTGTTTTGGAGCTGCAGAGGGCAAACAGAGCATGGAAATACATTTTCAAAGCAATGTGTGCACGACCACCCTCCTTATCATGTTATGAACTCAAGGGAGGATGGTCCTCGATCCTCGGGCCACCAATCACGCATTTCGATGCATGATGGCCAAATGTACCAAGTTTGCAAATCAATGTAAATGAATGTAACAAAACAAATGAATGCTACATGCCCTATCATGTTGAGATCAAGAGCGTCGGCGACCGAGGATTGAGGTATGTTTCGTTACTTCAAGTACGAAACGTCCCCCGATCCTTGTGTTTGGTTTGACACCCCAAACTAAATACAATGTAATGTATGCATGCAATATGGCTCAAGTATGTACATGAGGCTAAGGTAACAAGCATGCCAAATGCAATGCAACCTATCATGCAAGCTAAACTAATGTCACATTAATATGACAAGTATGCAACATGGTTATGTAATGCAACTAGCTTAAACAACATGCAAACATGATATAGTGCAAGCATGCGACTAATATAATACAACATGTCAAACATGCAATTATATACAAAGGTGGACTTAAACCGGAATGGGGGACCTCAGCCACGCCCCAAAACAGTGGCCAAAATACCAAAATCAAGGCACCAAAATGCAAGACGGACATGCACACATATTGGTCCATCGCTTAGGCCACAATGCACAACCTTCAAACATGAGCGAGATGTGATGAATATGAGGATATAGCATTACAATTAGCTCTGAAATCACATGAAGAACGATGCCAAATCGACTACACAATGCAAACATGGCATGCCAATGGAGTTAAAACTCAAAGCTAGCTACAGTACTTGAACCGTGGCTATATCAACCAAGCCCCAAAGAGCCAAAATGACATAGGACAGTCCTAGGGCAGGTCAAAATAAGGCTAGAACATGCGTGGGGTGAGGCCAAAACATGCTATAAAGATGGGCACAAAACAGGATGCATACAAGGCCTAAAAAGGAAAATGCACTACACCTCTTACAACCATTCATGGCATGACTTAAGACAATAAAATCAGAGTTATAACACACCAAAATAAGCCCCAAAACCCAATGAGAAGGTCTCCCAAAGACCAAATCATGGAGGCACATGCAATGGTCCAAACAAGAAGCATGAAACAACAACTCTCCAAGGCATGGAATAGGTGACAAATGCGAGTGTGTGGCCACAAAATATGGACTGAAATATGATGACAAGTGATGCCAAATTACTGAAATAGCTCAAATGAAGCATGCTAATGACTCACACACCCGAAGCCAACAAGCTAGAATGCAAAGAGTATATATAAAACATGACAAGTATGACCAAATTGACACCAAACAGAGCTTAAACATGATAAAACATGACCAGAAACTTCACAAAGCTAAGCCAAAACATGCAAGCATGATGATCCAAATGCAAGATGCATCTCTAGGCAAAATAGAGGAATGCAAGTCAAGTGTATGGTGCATGTAAGGGGTCAATGAACCAACATGGAATAGAGGTAAAACATGCTATATAAACACCAAATAACCGTTGAAATAAAGCCAAACAAAGCTAGACATGCATGCTTCCCTTATAAGCCAAAACACCAGCAAATGAGCCACAAAAGGGAGAGGGGTGTCCCTCCCCTATACAAGACCTCAAAAGCCCTTCACCACCACTGAAAATCCTCTGGATTTCAGTGGTGAGAAGGCCAATACATGAAAGTTCCCAAAGTTTAACAAAGAAGGCACAAAAGAGGCCAAACAAGGCCTAAGAGGGGGAGGTTGACCCCAAACACAAAAATGACCTTAATGAAACATCTTAAACATGAAAAATCAGAACTTTTATCAGTTATACACAAAGCTCAAAACAGCATGCAAAGTAGGTTAAAAGCTAGTGCAAGAATGGGGAATATAAAGTAATAGTGCTCACCCTTGAAGAACACTTCAAGAACCAAAACTCCAGCCCCCTTTTTTGATCAAAACCAACTCAAAAGCTCCAAGAACAACCTCTCAACACCTCAATAACCAAGGTATGGTGTAACACTAGGTGTCTTAGTGCAAAACTAAGAACAAAACTCACTTTTGGACACTCTAACACACACAAATGTAGAGAGAGAGAGATATAGAGAGAGAGTGGTGTATATATCATATATATCTCTGATTTTGCTGAACCTCTTCAAAGGAGAAGAGAGGCCTTCTTTTATAGAGCAAGACAAGGGCGTAAGCTTCTTAGAGAAGCTAAACAAAAGGGGTCAAAGGGGTCAAGCTTCTTGAGGAAGCTAAGACAAAGGGTTCAAGCTTCTTGAGGAAGCTAAGACAAAGGTCCAAGCTTCCTCAAGAAGCTAGAGCAAAGGGTGCAAGCTTCTTCAAGAAGCTTAGAACAAAAGGGTGCAAAGGGTGCAAATCCTCCATATACGTGTATGGAGGACAGACTTGTGTGCTCCAGCTGGCACAGCTGGCATGCACAATGCCTAAAATAGGCAAAAAAGAAGTCCCGGCCAGAAATTATGGCCAATTGACCAAATTAAAGGCCGGCCGACCATCAAATGTGCCGACCGGCCATCACCAATGGTCGGTGGCAATAGAACATGGCTGGTGACATCATGCCTTGGCCGGTGGGATCCGGGGATGGCTGATAAGCCATTCTCTGCCCTCAGAAGCAGAAACTAACAAGTTCTTGGTCCAAAACCAAGCACAAAACAGTCTGGTTAAGAGATCCTGAGGCAAGGCGCGTGGTCGAGACCTCCGGGAACTCAAAACGAACACGAACATGGATGATCATCGAGTGTTCAAACGATGACGTCCAAGTCTTGAGGACGGTCCAAAATGGGGTGTCTACAGTTGTCCCTCTTTGACAGAACTCGAAAGTCATAACAATGACGGGAGTGAGTGTCAAAGCCCAGAGACGACCCATTTTTGACAAAGTCGAAGACTTAGACAAAGCATACGAGCTACAGATAAAGATATGCGCCCGAGGGCAATGGCAAAATGCAAGACAATGCACAAAGCCAGGCATAACGCATGATCATGCGAAGAAAGCTGTAATGAAGCATAACATGCAACAGTTTTAAGCTAGCATAAACCAAACTACACTACAATGTAGAGAGGGTGTAGGAGAATTATTCAATTATCGCTACGTCTCACACAGAGAATACAATACCTGTCTGGCTCGTCTGGTCGTGCCAGCTTCAAATGAACCGTACATACAATATCGTGCCTGAGAAAGAAAGAAAACTCAACAGGTACAACATTGTTAGAAAACATGCATAGCAATGCAAGTGAGAAGCGCGTGACAACGAAGGTGAAGTGTGCATAACAATGCAAGTGACGTGCGAGACAACGCAGGTGAAGGGATGCAAGACAGTGCGACCCAAGGACGATGCATAACAACACGGATGGACGCAAAACAATGCAAGGAGGGCATGCGCAACAACGCAAGCCAATTAGGACGCATAACAATGAGATTTGAAACAAGCATAATAATGCTAGGTGGGCATAAACACATATAAGTAAGGATACGCGACAACGCATACAATGTGTGAAAAAGGAATTCAAACACATGTAAGTAAAGCACACGCGACAATGTGTACAATGTGTGAAATAAAAGGGACTTGAACACATGTAAGTAAAGCACATGCGACAACATGTACAATGTGTATGGGAACTTGAACACATGTAAGTAAAGCAATATGCGACAATGCATGCAATGTGTATAAAAGGAACTTGAACACATGTAAGTAAAGCATAACGCGACAACGCATGCAATGTGTATAGGAACTTGAACACATGTAAGTAAAGCAATACACGACAACGCATGCAATGTGTATAGGAACTTGAACACATGTAAGTAAAGCATAATGCGGCAACGCATGCAATGTGTATAGGAACTTGAACACATGTAAGTAAAGCAATACGCGACAACACATGCAATGTGTATAAAAGGAACTTGAACACATGTAAGTAAAGCAATACGCGACAACGCATGCAATGTGTATAAAAGGAACTTGAACACATGTAATTAAAGCAATACGCAGCAACGCATGCAATGTGTATAAAAGGAACTTGAACACATGTAAGTAAAGCATAACGCGACAACGCATGCAATGTGTATAGAAGAAACTTGAACACATGTAAGTAAAGCATAACGCGACAATGCATGCAATGTGTATAAAAGAAAAAAGGGGGCATATTCAACTGAAGCATGGTAAAGGCATGTTATTCATGATGTTAAGATGCAAATTCAGAACAAGACGAGGCATTGTGAAATGCGAGACGCGTAACGAGCGTGACAATTACAGTCAAAACAAAACAATACAATACCACATGTTTAAAGCGATTTGCGGAACCCACAAGACATATAAAAGGATACGAGAAAAGATACTCTTTGCGTGCACCGAGCATCGTACACAGAAGACATGGCTCGAGGTCAACACGAAGGCCAATTAATGTTCAAAAGTGCACTTTCTTGCACTGTCCCGAGTAATGAAGGAGCCAAACCATATAATTGACCCGAACAAGGGTGCAGGAGGTGCATCGACCACAAGGGGAGGCCACCGGTATTAACCCAGACACTCTGCTGCCCTTCTCCCCTTTTGCTTTACTTTCCTTTTTACTGGTAGTTTAAGCACATTGTGCTGCCGTAGGCAGATCTTACTTTTTCAAAACTGAGTATATTTTTTTTTGCAAAAGACATGATGGAAATGAAACAGCTATTTTGGTCCAAAGAGATGTTACATTTGTACTCTTCATGCATCGCATCGCATCGCATTACACAACAATGTAAATGAGGTTTGACTCTTTATTTGAAAAGTAAGCGTTTGCCTCGTAATAATCAGGTAGTGAGCTGACTAACGACAAAACAATTCGATAAGCAAAACAAAGAACTCGATAACCTAACCAAGTGTAAATACAACTCGATAAGCAAAGCAAAAACTTAAAGAATGTGAATTACAACTTGATAAGCAAATGTACAACAACTCGATAAACGAATAGACGTGACTTCGCAAAATCGCCACCGGAAGACATTGGGGAAGGTTCCAACCACAATTCCTTGACATGTTCAACTTCTAAACAACTAGTGGAACAAGAGGGAAGGCCATCGGCCATAGGGAATGGCCACCGGCCATAATAAATTGCCATCGGCCAATAGTGGTGGTCGGTCGGCACTATTTTTGGCCAGTCGGCCATAAATGGCAAGAATCACCAGAATGCTGACAGCTGTCTTCCACTCATACCTTATCCCCTACAAAAAGCCTAAACTTCGTAGTTTTTCTCAATTCAACACTGATTTGCTCCAAATGGAAGAGTTTCTTGCCCAAAATCTCATAGCTTGGATTGTCAACTTGGATGGCTCGGAAAGGCTGAATTTCCGGGGCTTCGGCATAAACGCACTATTCACTCTGAGTCGTACTCCACTGCACTTTCCGTTCCTCCATGCCGCGGCGAGGTTTTGGAATCCGGTAACACATGTCTTTAGCTTTGGCGGGCAAGAGGTATGTCCTACCTTCAAAGATTTCCAAGTTTTGATGGAATCTGAGCACAACGAAGAAATCTTGCCCCAACTTCGCTTCAGCCACACCCAAGCTTTAGGGTGAATATGTGGGCTCGCGATGCATGACGCTTGATCTTTGATTGGTGACGGAATGCTGGATATTCCGAGTTTGATTAGCCGATTTTCTGATGCCGGTGACCACAGCGACCATCATTGACTGGGTTTTCGGCGACACGCCCTCTGTTTGTGCATGCTATCTCATTTCTTGCTTGCCTCAGGCTCTGGAGGATCTAGTGCCTAGTTGATCGAGGTTGCCCAATGCTTGAAGGAGGGCAAAAGCTGCATTGCCATGACATTGGCCGAGACATTGATGGGCTTGGACGCTTTCCATCGCCGGGAGACGACCAGATTTACGGGGAGTCCACTATTGCTGCAGGTAATGTTTCCCACCCAATCTCACATATGTATTGCTCACATCACTCGGCTCTCAGGCTCGGTTTTTCTCACAAAACCCTTTTCTCACTTTTCTCTCATCGTACATCTCTCTATTCTTTATTCTTTCATATTTCATCCATTCCCAGGTGTGGTTGATGGACAAGTTGCAGGTTGTGGACTCTTACCCGGCATACTCAACTCGCGGTTATTTCTTCCAACAACGTCTGGTCGATGCCCTGGATGAGGGATAGCGGTTCGACTGGATGTGCAATTTGTCTGCAGACCGCATTGCTTGGCGTTGTCCTTGGCTCAATCTACCGGCAATGAGCTATAGCATGTCCCAAGATAGCACAGGATTGATTAATTAACTCGACACTCTACTTCCTTTCCTTTTCGGCCCAGCCAGTTCGGCCATGATCAGACTTGCCCGCCAGAGGGGATAGAGTACCCTGCTGCATTCCCGGTCCAAGGCGCACAGCTTGCTCGATATGCCACAGCATGGGGAACTAGAGAGGCTCCTGGCCCCCGCTCCCACTTTTAGTTGCATCTTGTCTGACGAGTGCATAGATTGGCTCAATAAAGAGGCACAGACTGGGCCTAGCTTGGCATCAGAAGCTTCGACCAGCTTTGGGAGGGGGCGCAGGAACACCTGACTTAGCTATGCCTCGGATTTATTGCTTTAATTAGTACTTTCAAGTTTTTCTTTATGAATGTAACCAAAAGCAACTTCAATTTGTATGCAAGAGCAGGAGGACTCTGTATTGAAATCAATAAAATTGAAGATTGTGGGTACTGAAAATTTTCCACTTTGGTCCAAAAATGGTCTAAGTTGTAAAAAGATTAATTTGAGTAAAATCAACTTTTATTAAAACTTTTCAAAACCATTTTCGATATGGATCAGAACTGGACACGCCTGAGATCTGTCACTGAGATGCACAACCCCGGATCCCAGCAATTGGAAAGTTGCCCCTAGTCTAAGTAGCACTGTACCGGAGATCACCACCGGAGCTCTTGCATGCTGAATAGATAAAGATGACCGAGATGATCAAATGGACAAAGTTGATTGGGGAAGAGTTCATGGCTGAACTTCAGGATGTAGTTGCCTACGTATCCCAAAGATGAGAATCAAGCCTTACGTAGTTTAGGCTCGGGTTCACTAGAGTATTTTCACTCTCCTTTTACGCTCTAACTTTTGCCAAGGCCGCCCTTTGCGGGTTTTCAACCTTGCAAGCTTAGTTTTTATAATTTCAAATTTTTCATGCTCTAACTTTTGCCTAGGTCGCCATTTCGGGTTTTTGGCCTAGCGAGCCACTCAAGGGTAATATTTCTTCAACTTGTCCATATTGATTGGCTTTGAGAACTCTAGGCCATCTAGGTCCATCAGAACGACAGCTCCACCTGACCAGATAGACTTAATGATGTAAGGACCAGTCCAATTGGGTTTGAACTTGCCCTTAGGGTCATGGATGGGAGCTCGGTTGTCTTTGAGCACCAAATCTCCTTCTTTCAGATTCCTGGACTTAACTTTCTTGTTAAAAGCCCTGGCAATTCTGCGTTGATAACCTTGAACATGGTACAGTGCTTTCAGTCTTCTTTCATCAAAAAGCATGAGTTCTTCAAATCTGCTCTGCTGCCAATCTACCTCGGCTATCTGACACTCAGCCAGCACTCTCAACGACGGAACTTCAATCTCGATAGGTAGAACGACCTCTATCCCATAAACTAATGAATACGGAGTCGCTCTGGTGGAAGTTCTAATCGAAGTTCGATAGCCCCACAGAGCAAATGACAACTTATCTGGTCAGTCCCGGTAGGTTTCCACCATCTTCTGCAAAATGTGTTTGATGTTCTTGTTGGCGGCCTTAACTGCTTCGTTGGTCTGCGGCCGATATGTGGATGACTTATGAAATGCCACGTTGTATTTTTCCTACAAGTCAATCACTTCCTTCTTGAAGTGGGAACCGTTATCTGAAATAATCTCGTTCGGGACTTCGTAGCGACAAATGATGTTGTTTTTGATGAATTCCGCAACATGCGACGCCTTCAACACCGCATAAGATTGAGCCTCGACCCACTTTGTGAAATAATCTATCGCGACCAGAATGAACTCATGCCCATTAGACCCCTTTGGAGTGATAGCCCCGATCACATCGATTTCCCAAACTGAAAATGGCCATGGCGAAGTCATATTGTACAGCTTTGATGGCGGGATGTGCATGCGGTTTGCATGGATCTGACATTTGTGGCACCACCGAACAAAGCCGATACAATCCTCCTCCATGGTAGACCAGTAGTAACCCTATCTGAGGATCTTCCGAGCTAACATCACCTTGTTCATGTGTGCACCACATTCCCCTCCATGGATGGCCTCCATCAGGCGCTTCGATTCCTCGGTGTCAACACACAGCTTATGCATTCCTAGATGACCTCTCTTATACAATTTTCCCCCGCAGATGATGAATTGAATGGCGATTCTTCTGATTGCCCTCTTATCCTTGGCATTTGCCCCTGGTGGGTATGCTTCCTTCTCTAAGAAGTTCCAGACATCGTAATACCAGGGGTTTTCATCTTGAACCTCATCTATAGCAGCAATCGACTCATAAGCCGGCACAAATTTCTGGTCGATGATGATCGGACGCATCTGGACTCCAAAAGGGATGTCTATCATAGAAGATAGAGTTGCTAGTGCATCTGTGAACCTGTTGTTCTCCCTTAATAGATAAGCAAAGTTTAGCTTCTCAAACCGAGGAATTAACAAATCCAAGGTCTGGTGATACATTATCATCTTTTCTTTTTTGACTTTCCAATCTCCTTTCGCTTGAGATACAACAAGGTTCGAGTCCCCGATGACGTCCAACCATTTTGCCCCTAGTTCTAGGGTTGCTTTTAAACCAGCAATGCATGCTTCATATTCTGCTTTGTTGTTCGAGACCTTGAACTGGAGTTTAAATGCTAGAGGGATACGGGACTTGTCGGGTGCTATCAGCAACACCCCTACCCCATACCCGTACTGGTTTGACGCTCCATCAAAGTACATCGTCCAAAACTCATCGTCGATATGCAAAATGTCCTCATCTGGGAATAAGTACTCAACTACTTCACCTCCTTCCATTGGATGATCGGCTAAGAAATCTGCTACTGCTCTTCCCTTGACTGACTTGCGAGTCACATATTTCATATAGAATTTGGAAAGCAACAGCAACCAACGAGCTAGCCTACCCGTAAGTGCCGGCTTCTCGAAGAGATATCTGATGGGATCTAATCTTGAAACCAACATTACAGAGTGAGCTAACAGGTAGTGCCGCAGCTTCCTAGTAGCCCATACTAAGGCTAAGGAAGCCTTTTCCAATGGTGTGTAGCGGGTTTCATACTCTAGCATCTTCTTGCTCAAATAGTAGATAGCCCTCTCTACCTTATCCTCTGATTCCTGCGCAAGCATGCAGCCCATCGTGGTTTCAGTCATTGAAAGGTACAAAATCAACGGTCTCCCCGGCTCTGGCGGTGACAACACGGGCGAGTTCTATAAGTATTCCTTGATCCGTTCAAAAGTAGTTTGGCATCGGTCGTTCCATTGGAATTTCTTTCCTTTCTTCAGGAGGCCAAAAAGTGGTTCACCAGTCAAGGTTAATTTTGAGATAAACCGTCTTATGAATTGCACTTTACCCAGAAAGCCTCGCACCTCCTTTTCAGTCCTTGGTGGTGGCATTTCTAAGATGGCCTTGATTTTGAAAGGGTAGACTTCGATACCTCTCTGTGTAATCAAGAACACTAGCATTTTCCCAGCTGTAACATCGAACGTACACTTCTGAGGATTTAGCCGCAACCGAAATTCTCTGATCCTTTAAAAGAACTTTTGTAAGGCGGTGTAGTGGCCCTCTCTTTCTTTGGACTTGACAATCATGTCGTCTACGTACACCTCAACCTCTTTGTGGATCATGTCGTGCAATATTGTGGTCGCGGCCCGTTGATATGTAGCTCCAGCATTTTTCAACCCAAACGGCATCACTCTGTAGCAGTAGGTCCCCCACGGGGTGGTGAAAGCAGTCTTCTCCCGATCCTCGGGTGCCATTACAATCTGATTATAGCCTAAGAAACCATCCATGAACGAAAGCAAAGCATGCCCCGCTGTGAAGTCCACTAACTCATCGATATGTGGCAAGGGGAAGTCGTCCTTCGGACTAGCTCTATTCAAGTCCCTGAAATCCACGCATACCCGGATTCTACCATCCTTCTTCGGCACCGGAACGAAATTGGCCAACCAAGTTGGGTATTCGGATACCAGCAGGAAACCTGCGTCAATTTTCTTGGTGACCTCTTCCTTAATCTTGAGGGCCCAATCCAGGTAGATCCTTCTGAGTTTCTGTTTAATAGGTCGGGCCTCGAGGTCAAGAGGGATCCGGTGCTGTACAATCTCAGGATCGATCTCAGGCATGTCTTCGTAGGACCACGCGAAAACATCTTTGAAATCTTTTAATAAAGCGGCTAAGCGCTCGCATTCCTCCGAAGACAACATGGACCCGATCTGGACCAGCCGTGGGTCCTCCTCAGTACCAATATTCATAGTAGTGATTTCATCCATTAAGGGTTTAACAAATCTTTCCTGCTCTTGTTCAATTAAGCGTTGCAAAACTGGAGGAATTTCTTCCTCGTCGTTTTCATCAAAATTCTGAAAGTCTGAGTTAATGCAATAAATCAAGGGCACAGAAAAGTACTCAGAAACCACAGCCACATCATTCTGATTCAGCACATCCAAATCGTCCGATTCTTCGGTTACAATAGACTCAAAAGAGAAAGAAAAAGACGACCTAGACAGCACTGTGGTATCCGGGTTATCACCCCCTGGAATACCGGACTCAGACTCAGTCGAGCTGGAACCTGATTCTGACTCAACAGATTCAGAGGAATCAGATTCCGGCTCACTACCTGACCCGGTGCTGCTTGACAAAAATCCCTCTTCATACTGCCAAATGAGCGAGGGTGTGATAGATGCATCCAAAATGTTTGTTGGTAGGCCCGCTGCCATTTCATTCTCGATCGTGCATACCGAGAAGTTATCCCCCAAGCACTTCTGTTTGATCGGAGGATCTGAAAGTAGAACGCCAGTGCTACCCCCATTTCACTTTTGGCGTCCTCAGACTCCACTTTCTTGCTCTGCTCAGCCTTAGCTGATGGGTTCATCTGCTCTTCGGCAACGTCATCCTCGGATAACTATAGGTCAAAGAAAATCTCAAACCCTGGCACACAGCGCTTCTCTTTGTTTATCCACGGCTCTGGGAAGCCACAAAATGGAAAGTCCTCCCCCTCCCGGACAAAGTGTCCGTTTAGGGTACCCTGGATGGGTCGGTGCATTAGCTCAAAAGGCTTCCCCGCCTGCTTCGTTCTGGCTCTCCCAGCCATCTCCATACCTTTCCTTATCCAATCCTCTTTGGTGGGCAGATAACCCAAGCCAAAGGTGTATGGGTTGTGTGGCACTTCGGCCAACGCTGCAATGACCTTCCGGCTGCTCTTTTCCAATCCCATCCCAGGGATGTGTTGAAGCTTGTTCATGAGGTATACTAATTGTGTGCTAACATACACCCCCTCATTAACAACTAAGATGTTTTGTACGACCCGGGCCTCAGCCAGGGTAAAACCCGACATGAATACATCCTCCATACCGTATTCAATTTCCAAAACTAGCGTAGATACTTCTGGCGGTGGATGGATCAATGAATTTCCAAAAACGATGGCTACTCCCTTCCCATGGGGGTATTTCACCATCTGATGCAAGGTGGACGAAACTACCTTTACTTGGTGCAACCACGGCCGCCCCAAAAGTAGATTAAAGGTCATAGGAACTTCTAAGATGTGAAAGTCTACCTCATGCTGTCCCGGCCCAACCTTGGTCTGAATTTTCACTGTCCCAATTACTTCTCTGCTTGTGTTATCATATGCCCGAATCACCTGGGTTGTCGGTACAAAGTCCGCGGTCTTTAAACCGATTGCATATGCAGTCCTTGCCGGGCACACATTAATAGCGGACCTTGTGTCGACAAGCACCACGTGTATCCATTTGTTTCTGCACTCCACAGAGATGTAGAGTGGCTTGTTATGGTTCGCACCCTTAGGTGGTAATTCTTTGTCGGAGAAAGTCAACATCGGGGTAGCCCCTCCTACAAAAACTAAGCCCACCAGCTGTTTGGGCATGGTGTCTATTGAGAGCTTGGCCTTCTCCATGGTCGATAAGACAGCTTGTCGATGCACTCGCGATGCCATAAGCAGTCCCCAGATGGAGATGTCTGCCTGTATCTTTTTCAAACCTTGATCTGACCTCTTCTTCAAGTTGCTTCTCTTTCTGTTTCTCCGCCTCCTTATCTTTCCCAGACGCCTCTGGCTGATCTAGATGTGAGGGCTTGAAATACCGCCCGCTTCTAGTCATATGATCGACTTCGCCGATGTACCAAGTATCGTCTGGCTGGTTGCTCCCCCAATCCTCATTCGTGTGGGCAAGACATAGATCATCGTCTTCCCACCACATTCCGTTGGCAGCCGACAGACACCTGTCCGGCTCTGGTACAATTGTACTCGCAGTACTTTCCATCCACATACTCGCAGCACTCTCTATCCTTGTGCACACAACACTTTCAGTTCCCTCAGGGGCCTTAGCTTTCTTGATTCTCTCAGAATCCCCGAACCTTTCTTGTTCCAACCGCGTCAGTACAGCTGGCTATTCAACACTTCCCGTATTCACAATGCCCAAGTCCTGAGCGAAATTCTTAGCACCGGCGCTCTCCGGCGATGCATTCTGATTTCTAGCCCTTCCGGCCACAACTAATGTTCTTGCCCGTGCCGGGCCTCGTTCCAACTGAGTTTTGTTAACAACATCTAGTAGGTCTTCAAGCCACCCAGTGACCTCTGCTGACTCCTCAAAATTTGACCAGTTGACTACCATGCCCTCTGGCTCTTGTTCATTGAAAAATTGGAGGTTAGCAAAGTCCCCTTCCACAGCTGCCAAGTCATCTATCCTCTAACCAGATTTATCCCCCTGTATCACACAAAGCTCTGTCCCTGCCGGCAATTCCACATTTGGCCCAACCTGGCCTACTGATAGAATGTAGTCACTCAGACTGTATACCTCCCTAGCAAAACTCCCAGATTCCTCAGATTCTGACTCAACAATTCCATTCTCCCCTGAAATCTCCCCTGCTCTGTTTTCAACAGTCACCACCATTAGTTTGGGTTGGGTTCTGGAGATGTCCATCTTGCACAAGTCAGTGCAGTCAGGAAAGAGCACCTCCGGCTTGGGTAGGTGGGACGGGGTGATATATATGCTAGAATCGTAAGACACAACCCCAGTCTAGATAAAGTTGATACGTTTGGGAGGTGGAGCTTGGTTGTGTGGTGGGAGAGGGTTGGTTGTGACATTGGGTTTCTCTGGAGGCACAATCACCCTATTATCAATGAGATCTTGAATCTCATGACGTAATCAGAAGCGTTGATCGGTGTCATGACCGTGCTGTTGGTGGAAAGTGCAGTACTTGGCTGGATTATGGGAGGGGGGGAGTTTTTCTGGTAACGGCCGTGGCTCTAGGGGCTTTAAATGCCCTTTCCTAATCAAAACTCCTAAAGCCTTGGACAAGGACATATATAGTGGAGTGAATGTTCTTTGGTTTTTGGGCGGGTATCTGGCTGTTTGCGAACTAGTACCGGACGCACCGGTGAATGGCGTAGCTGCAAGGTTTCTTGGGGGATTGGTGGTGACCATGCTTACTTCTGAAGCTCTAGTAGTTACGGCATTGCTTGTGCCTGTATTGGTGTTGCAATTGAAGGTTCTCCTGGGTAGCTCTCTGTCTTGGTCGATCAGACCCTGTTTCATCGCATCCTCAATTTGTACCCCCATCTCATGTAAATCCGAAAAGGTAGGGAAAGGGAGCACGATCATTTTCTGCATCAATTTGGGTTGGAGATTGCGCACAATCATCCGAATCTGATCCTTGTCAGTGGGCCTAGTGGTCATCATTAAGGCCTTGGCCCTCCAGCGGGTTACAAATTCAAAGAAATTCTCCTTAGGCTCCTGCTTTGTTGTCTTGAGATCACGGGTAGTAATCTCGATTTGCGTGTTATAGGAGTACTATGCAATGAAAGCCTCGGCCATCCCATTCCAATTCCGCTTGTTCCAGTTTTGCGTACCAGATGGCCACCACACCTGATAGGGTTTGGCCAAATAATGAAAGCTTCTGTAGTCTGGTGAGGCCCATCGGCCTTAGTATGTCTGAAAACAAACATAGATGCACCATGGGATCCCCGGACCCGTCGAAGCGGTTGATCTGTGGCATCTTGAACCGGTCCGACAACGTCACAGCCGCGTCGGTATACCCGTCCTCAATGTCTAGGATGGACTTTACCCCTTGGGATTTCTTGAACAACTTCTCAAGCTTGCTTAACTTCAACGTTGTAGGGTCCACCTCGAACTCAAAGGGAGAGTCCGGTTGATTGATAGACGTAGGTGCCTTGGATAGTTGGGGTAGAATCGGGGGCGGAGGTGGCCCCGCTGGGATGTCTGTATTCTCTTGGACATTCTGGGCATTTGGTGTCTCCCCGGGTGCTGGAACTCCTGGTGGGTGAGGAGCCTGGTGTGAAGCAAATGCCCCAGTCTGTTGTTGTAGCCTGGTAATTAACTCTGCCTACTGGGCCATGATCTCGGCCTGTTGTTTGGCAAATTCATCTCGACGAACAGCATCTTGCTGCATGGTTTTCATGCTCTTCTAGAGCTGGCGCATCATTTCTTTGATCCCTGCCATATCGCTCGATCTAGCTATATCACGCATATATGTTCCTCTCTCTGGGAGAAACAGGACTCTGATCCCTACTATACTCAGGCAGGGTAGACAAAGCTCTCTTAACTGTTTGCTGAACTGATATCCTCTGCCTAACTGCCCTCTGTCTGGTAACCGGGGGTAGAGAATGAAACACTGATTGTGCGTCTACCAGATCCTCAGATAGATGGAGTCGACGACCTCTAGTCTAGAGTGCTTGGGGGATATCTGCTTGGTCTGAAGCAATTATGCTAAACTACCTAGCAAAAAATAAATAAAGCAGTAATAAGGAAATAAACAACCAGAAAAACGGACAGCATAACAGTATAAATAAACACACAACACACAGTTGATAAGCTGAATAGACTGTTCTCAAACACTGATCATCGTTCCCAAATCACTGCCCCCAAAACCGAATCTGATACCCGCAGATAACTGATCCTTAAAACACTGGTGCTTGCAGGCCTGATGCCCAAACTTGCAAACTGATACATGCATTTCCTGTAAAGGCCAACTCTAAAAGCACATAGCAAGCAAATGAGAGCAAAAACACCCCTATGTTGGGGTAGGCTTTTCCTGTCCTATTTTGTCAGGAGCTAGGGTTTCACTACGCACATGGTGGTTTTAAACAACCTATAATCGGGTAGCAACTTGTCCTAACTTGGAATGGTCACTATGGATTCCGAACATGCACTAGGTCGAATGGTCAAAAGGGTGCACCGGTGACAACCGGGGTTTGTGTTCCCATCGTGGCAGAGCCCGTAACCGGTCAGCCTTATGGCACGCTTCTCGAAGTGAGCCTCCGGCAAACCGTTTAGGAATAGCAGATGGCAAACACTGTGACTTAGGCGCACCAATGCACATGTAATGCAAAGAAACACATGAGTGTAATCAAAACAAGATATCATGAGTTCGAGTCAAGTTCTCTAACTCCCCAGTAGAGTCGCCAGAAACTGTAGACGTCCCCGAACGTCCCGGGAGGGAATTCCGTTTTGTTCATTGGGCTCACTACAGTTCAGGACTCAAATGTCACGGTCCTGTATCTAATCTCACAGAGTGTAATGCAAGACCGATGAATCATCAAAGAGTCCAAATCCGGCAAATCGTTTTGAAAAACTGATTTTTAGAAAAAAGTGCCAAACATGGACTGCTTTCCCAGATACAGAGTCGCCACCTAAATATTTATTTTGGGGGGATTTAGGAAACCCTGACTCGTTGCCTAAGGCCACGTGTCCATCATCACCAAAGTTGCCTCGGCTCGGGAACTTGGGTACGATTGGGAAAGGTCAGCTATGAGCACCCCCGCTCGCCCAATCAAAGATTGGCCTCTACTAACCATGATATTGAGTTTTGAAAACATTATCTGCTCTTATTTCGGTTATTAGCCTAGAATTACTATGTGATGCGCGCAGTATACAAGTATAGACTGGATTGCCTGAGTTGGAACAAAACATTTCATGTTTGTTTTTGAAAGCGGTTTGCTACTCGCAAGTAGGCTAAAATATGGATTTTGCCACCCTCAAGTGGGCTTAGAAAACATGGTGATTTGCCACTATCTAGTGGGCTTAAAACTCGCAATCAATGAATTGTTCCAATTCAGATAATCCAACCTTCACCCACAGGCATTCAAGCAGTTATATCACATAAGCACATAGCCTCATGGTAAGCATTCTATCATGGCAGTCACTCACAAACATGCAAGGATACTAAAGCATAAAAACTTACCGAGTACTCCAAGCCAAAACAGAAGCTATGTTAGAAATCCATGCATGATCCTAACTATGCTGAAATGCTTAATGCAACACATGCAGGAATGCAACTACAATAGGCTCGGCTATTCTAAAGATGGCATGTGAAATGCTACAACTAACAAGTATTCAACTCGGAATTGAAATACAATGTAGTTAGCATGATGCACCGAGCCCAGTGCATGCAATATAGATGAATGATGCAAACATGCTATCATAAGTATGCTAATTGAAACGTGACCTAAAACTAACCATCAAAAGCAGGTAAGTAAAAGGGAAAAAAACGTGGGGTTGGAAGACATTCACACACGCACGCACACTTATTGCAAATTCGCTCTCTTGACGGAGGGTCCGAATAAATAATACAAACTGAATAAATAATTAACTACCCTAACTAATTAAATATTACAGAACTTTAATCAATTAATAAATTAATTACAAAAGGAGGTGGCAGCAGCCCTGCCTTGGAATGCTTGGATGATGCATGCTTGATCGCCTCGCTCGGAAACCCGTTGCCATGCCATTGTTGCCTCTGTTTGCACTGTTCTGCACCTCTGAAGACTGCACAAGTCCTAAGGTTGCTTCTGGACCACCTTCTGAGTACTGTGGAAGGTCACCGGCTAAGAGGAATAGTCACCAGCCATGGAAAAGTGGTCATCAACCAGTTGTATAGCTCTCGGCCAAAAATGAATAGCCGGCCGGCACTGAATGTGGTTGGTCGGCCAACTCTTCTTGCAGAATCCTGTTTTGGAGCAGCAGAGGGCAAACAGAGCATAGCAATGCATTTTCAAAGCAATGTGTGCACGACCACCCTCCTTATCATGTTATGAACTCAAGGGAGGATGGTCCTCGATCCTCAGGCCACTAATCACGCATTTCGATGCATGATGGCCAAAGGTACCAAGTTTGCAAATCAATGTAAATGAATGCAACAAAACAAATGAATGCTACACGCCCTATCATGTTGAGATCAAGAGCGTCGGGGACCGAGGATTGAGGTACGTTTCGTCACTTCAAGTACGAAATGTCCCTCGATCCTTGTGTTTGGTTTGACACCCCAAACTAAACACAATGTAATGTATGCATGCAATATGGCTCAAGTATGTACATGAGGCTAAGGTAACAAGCATGCCAAATGCAATGCAACCTATCATGCAAGCTAAACTAATGTCACATTAATATGCCAAGTATGCAACAAGGTTATGTAATGCAACTAGCTTAAACAACATGCAAACATGCAAACATGATATAGTGCAAGCATGCGACTAATGTAATGCAACATGCCAAACATGCAATTATATACAAAGGTGGACTTAAACCGGAATGGGGGACCTCAGCCACGCCCCAAAACAGTGGCCAAAATACCAAAATCAAGGCACCAAAATGCAAGACGGACATGCACACATATTGGTCCATCGCTTAGGCCACAATGCACAACCTTCAAACATGAGATGGGATGAATATGAGGATATAGCATTACAATTAGCTCTGAAATCACATGAAGAATGATGCCAAATCGACTACACAATGCAAACATGGCATGCCAATGGAGTTAAAACTCAAAGCTAGCTACAGTACTTGAACCATGGCTATATCAACCAAGCCCCAAAGAGCCAAATTCACTTAGGACATTCCTAGGGCAGTTCAAAATAAGGCTAGAACATGCGTGGGGTGAGGCCAAAACATGCTATAAAGATGGGCACAAAATAGGATGCATACAAGGCCTAAAAAGGCAAATGCACTACACCTCTTACAACCATTCATGGAATGACATAGGACAATAAAATTAGAGTTATAACACACCAAAATAAGCCCCAAAACCCAATGAGAAGGTCTCCCAAAGACCAAATCATAGAGGCACATGCAATGGTCTAAACAAGGAGCATGAAACAACAACTCTCCAAGGCATGGAATAGGTGACAAATGTGAGTGTGTGGCCACGAAATATGGACTGAAATATGATGACAAGTGATGCCAAATTACAGAAATAGCTCAAGTGAAGCATGCTAATGACTCACACACCCGAAGCCAACAAGCTAGAATGCAAAGAGGCTATATAAAGCATGACAAGTATGACCAAATTGACACTACATAGAGCTTAAACATGATAAAACATGACCAAAAGCTTCACAAAGCTAAGCCAAAATATGCAAGCATGGTGATCCAAATGCAAGATGCATCTCTAGGCAAAATAGAGGAATGCAAGGCAAGTGTATGGTGCATGCAAGGGGTCAATGAACCAACATGGAATAGAGGTAAAACATGCTATATAAACACCAAATAACCTCTGAAATAAAGCCAAACAAAGCTAGGCATGCATGCTTCCCTTATCAGCTAAAACACAAGCAAATGAACCACAAAAGGGAGAGGGGTGTCCCTCCCCTGTACAAGACCTCAAAACCCCTTCACCACCACTGAAAATCCTCTGGATTTCAGTGGTGAGAAGGCCAATACACGAAAGTTCCCAAAGCTCAACAAGGAAGGCACAAAAGAGGCCAAACAAGGCCTAAGAGGGGGAGGCCGACCCCAAACACAAAAATGACCTCAATGAAACATCTTAAACATGAAAAATCAAAACTTTTATCAGTTATACATAAAGCTCAAAACAACATGAAAAGTAGGTTAAAAGCTAGTGCAAGAATGGGGAATATAAAGCAATAGTGCTCACCCTTGAAGAAAACTTCAAGAACCAAAACTCCAGCCCCCTTTTCTGATCAAAACCAACTCAAAAGCTCCATGAACAACCTCTCAACACCTCAATAACCAAGGTATGGTGTAACGCTAGGTGTCTTAGTGCAAAACTAAGAACAAAACTCACTTTTGGACACTCTAACACACACAAATGTAGAGAGAGAGATATATAGAGAGAGAGTGGTGTATATATCATATATATCTCTGATTTTGCTGAACCTCTTCAAAGGAGAAGAGAGGCCTTCTTTTATAGAGCAAGACAAGGGCGTAAGCTTCTTAGAGAAGCTAAACAAAAGGGGTCAAGGGGGTCAAGCTTCTTGAGGAAGCTAAGACAAAGGTCCAAGCTTCCTCAAGAAGCTAGAGCAAAGGGTGCAAGCTTCTTCAAGAAGCTTAGAACAAAAGGGTACAAAGGGAGCAAATCCTCCATATACGTGTATGAAGGACAGACTTGTGTGCTCTAGCTAGCACAGCTGGCATGCACAATGCCTAAAAAAGGCAAAAAAGAAGTCCCGGCCAGAAATTATGGCCGATTGACCAAATTAAAGGCCGGCCGACCATCAAATGTGCCGACCGGCCATCACCAATGGCCGGTGGCAATAGAACATGGCCGGTGACATCATGCCTTGGCCAGTGGGATCCAAGGATGGCTGACAAGCCATTCTCTGCCCTCAGAAGCAGAAACTAACAAGTTCTTGGTCCAAAACCAAGCACAGAACAGTTTGGTTAAGAGATCTTGAGGCAAGGAGCGCGGCCGAGACCTCCGGGAACTCAAAACGAAGACGAACCTGGATGATCATCGGGTGTTCAAATGATGACATCCAAGTCTTGAGGACGGTAAAAAATGGGGTGTCTACAGCTACCCTTAAGTAGGCTAAGACGCGGATTTGCCACCCTCAAGTGGGCTTAAGAAATCATGATGATTTGCCACTTCAAGTGGGCTTAAAACTCACATTTTGATGAATTGTTCCAATTCAAGCAATGTAGCCTTTATCCACAGGCATTCAAGCAATTATAGCAGTTAAGCACATAGCCTCATGGCAAGCATGCTATCATGGCAGCACCTACACACATGCAAGATGCTAAAGTGTAAAAGCTTACCTAGTACTTCGAGCCAGAATAGAAACTAGTTAGTAATCAATGCGTGATCCTAGCTATGTCAAGATGCCTAATGTAACACATGCAAAAATGCAACTAAGATAGGCTCGGTTATTCTAAGATGTCATATGAATGCAACTTGATAACATGTATTCAAATTGATATTGAAATACAATGCGGTTTGTATGATGCGCCGAGCCCGGTGCATGCAAGATAGATGAATGAATGCAAACATGTGAAGCATAAGTATGCTAATTGGAACATGCCCTAAAACTAACCATCAAAAGCTGGTAAATAAAAGGGAGAAAGACGTGGGGTTGGAAGATATGCATCACACACACGTACTCTTATTACAACAACTGTGCCCTCTCGACGGAGGGTCCGAATAATAAGCTAACTAACTAATCTAAGCTAATTAAACTACTTATTACAAAACGGAACTAATTAACTAACAAGTTAACTAATTAGAAACACAAATGAATAGCTAAGTGCATTAACTACTTAAGTACAGAACCAAATAGCTAATTAGCTAAGCAAAGCAATAAAACAAGAGCCTCGAGGCGAGAAGTGCATGCATGCTCAATCACCTCGTTCGGAAATCCATCACTATGCCCCAACTTGTCTCTGTTTGCATTTGATTTTAGAACACTGCACAAACTTCCAGGTAGCTTCTACTCCATCATGGAGACCTCTAGGAAGGCTGCCGACCACTTTATGGTGGTGTAGACCACCTGTAAACCACTTATGTATGCTGCAGACTAGAAAAACTGGCTGGCTGACCACTTAATTTGCCAAGCTCCAGTTTTGCTGCAACAAAGAACAACAAGGGGCATAGCAGTGTACTTGCAAGGTATGTGTGCAAAACCACTCTCTCCATCATTTCTCAACCTCAAGGGAGTGCGGTACTCGACTCTCAGGCCACCAACCGAGCATCGCAATGCACGATGGCTGAGAAGCCAAGATTGCACGAGTTAATGTGAATGAACGCACAAATAACACTTAAGGGCCTTAACCTCTATCGTGCATGATCAAGAGGGTCGGTGACCGAGAAATGAGGCATGTTTCATCACTTCAAGTATGAAATGTCCCTCGTTCCTTGTGTTTGGATTAACACCCTATCCAAACACAATGCAATGCAAAAACATTCCAAGCATAATGCAATGTGACAACATGCGAGCACAATGTAATGCAACAACATGCAAACACAAAGTAATATAGCAACATGCAAACACAATGCAATGTAACAACATTCCAAACAACATGCTCTTCTATGAATCCTAGAATGGCATGCACAAGGTCCCAACATATGAACAATGCATGCATGGCAAGTTTGGAAGCTAAGGCATCAAAGCTAGCAATGGGCACCTCACAAGGGGCATGCAAAACAATGCTCTATGGACTTAAACCGAATATGGACAGACCTAAATCATGCCAAAACAGTGGCCAAAATGCTATGAAATGATGGCATAAAAGACAAGATGGTGATGCTCATGCAATGGCCCATCAACTAAGCATAAGAGCACAACTCTCAAACATGATTAAGAAGTGACAAACATGGTAGTGTGACAACACTATAAGCTCTGAAATATCATGTGAAATGATGTCATGGCAAGCAAACATCTCAAGTATGTCATACTATGGTGCTCAAAACTCAAGGCTAGCAAGGCCAATTGCACTACAGCTATGCAATACATGAACCACATGGCCGAGACAATTCAAAATAGTCCTAGAGCATGTCAAATCATGGCTAAAACATGCACGGAGTATAACCAAAACAAGATAGCATGAAGGGCATGATGCATGGAGTGTGCAAGGCCAATAAGGAGGATTACACTACACCTACCAAAACCAAGCATGATATGACTTCACCAACAAAAATCAGAGTTGTTTCATGGCAAAATAGGACCAAATACACACTGAAAAGGTGGCCCAAAAGCCTAGGCAAGATGGCATACATGTTGGCTCATATTTAAGGCATAAAGCACCAACCCTCCAAAGCATTGAAAGAATGAAAGATGTGAGGACATGATCACACTACATGCACTGAAATCACATATCAAATGATGCCAAATCATGTGAATAGCCCAAGTAAAGCATGCTAGTGGCTTGGAAACTCAAAGCTAGTGAGCTAGAATGCACTATGGCTATACAAAGTAAGGCATGCATGACAAAAACAACATAAATCAGAGCTTAAGCATGGTAAAACATGGCCAAAAACTTGCTGGAGTGAAGCCAAAATCATGCTAGAATGATGGTCTAAAGCATGATGCATGTTAGGCTAGTGAATAGAAATGCACTACAAGTGTATAAAGCATGCAAGCGGTGACCAAACCAGCCAAAACAAAGCCAAGGCATGCTAAAACAACACCAAAAAACATGCTGAGATAGAGCCAAAATGGGCTAGAAAGGTATGCTAAAACATGAGGCATACAAAGCTAGTTTGCAAAGATTACACTACAAGTGTATAAAGCATGTAAGGGTGGCCTAACTAAGCCAAAACAGAGGTATGCCACACTGAAGTAAGGCCAAAAATAGGCTGATATGGAGCCAACATATGCTAGGTAAACATGCTCAAACATGAGGCCAACAAAGCAAATAACCAAGATACAAGGAGAGGGGATGACCCTCTCCTATTTGGGACCTCAAAACACACTTTCCACCACTGAAATTCCTTTGGAATTCAGTCGTGAAGAGGCCAAATAAAAGTGATCACAAAGGCCTAAAGTGATGGCTCAAAAGCCTAGCAAATAAGGCATGCAAAGGAGTAGATCACCCCCAACACTAAAGAGGCCTCAAACAAACATGTTAAGCACTTAAAATCAGAACTTTATGTAGTAGAAAGTTAAGCCTAAAGAGGCATGCCAATAGGACCAAATAAGCTATGAACACAAAGCTTTAAAGAGGTAAGAAACTCACCCTTGAATAACCATTTCAAGACAGCAACTCCAGCAGCCTTTTTGGACCAAAAGCAATCCAAAAACTCTAAAACCAGCTTCAAGGTGCCTCAGCAACAAAAGTGTGGTGTATCAATATGTGTTTGTGTGCAAAAGTGTGAATAAATGGCACTTTCAAGCACAAATATGAAGAGAAAGGAGCAATATAGAGATAGAAGTGTATGTATATCTCCAAGGCAAAATTCTGAACCTAAGGCAAGAGTGAGGAGATTCCCTTTTATAGAAAAACATGCATCAAGCTTGTTGAACAAGCTTTAGGCTCCAAGCAATCCCTCCACATGTATGGAGGATGCCTTATGTGCCCAACAGCTGGCACAGCTGGCAAGAAAATATCTGTAGGAAACTACAAGAAAGCTGCCGACCAATTGAAGTGGTCAGCCAGCTACTTGCACTGGTCGGCCGACCAGCACAAGTGGTCTGCGAGGAGACCAAGTGGTCGGCAAGGGGGGATAGGTGTCTGCACCAAGGAAGCAAGGTGGTGGCATGGCTGCTGACCACTTTTGGTGGTCCACAGGCCACCAAGACCAGTTGGACGACCAGAAAACTGGCTGGCGGGGAAGAAAAGTGGTTTTCAAGGGGAGAAACTAGTCTACAACCCTTATTCCACCTCCCAAGCAAGGAAAACAAGGTTTGTGCCAAAAACAAACCAAAAAGGATGCAAGACAAGAGTCCGCGGGTCAAGGCACGCAGTCAAAACTCGAAAACTAGTCTACGGGCACCAAAAGTGGTCTACGGGAGGCAAAAGTGGTCTATGGCCACAAAAAGTGATCTACAAGACCTTAGTGTCCCTCTAGACCAAGGCAACAAGGCATGGTCCGAAAACCAAGCCAAGAGGAGAACGATAAGAGGTCCCGAGACAAGGCACGCGGCCGAAGGCTCCGGAAACTGGCAACTAGTCTATAAGAGGGAAAAGTGGTCTACGACCACAAAAAATGGTCTACGAACCTCTCTCTCCCTCCAGGCAAGGTCAACAAGGCTTGGTCTACAAACCGAGCCAAAATACAAAGAGTTCAGGGGCCTGGAGGCAAGGCACTTAGCTGAAAACTCCAGAAACTCGAAACAAGCACAAACATGCACAATCATCGAGCGCTCAAATGATGATGTCTGAGTCTTAAGGTCGATCAAAAATGGGGTGCCTACACCACTGGACAGGCTACCGGTTGGCCAGAGATTTCGACCATGCTGACATGCTGGAGGCCAGCCGGGATGTCCTATCAGATTCCAATCGAGCCAGCGGAGGCTGGCCACAGATACGTCAGAGCTCACGATGCACCTCCGATATGTACCACATCTTTTCCAGTTTTCCATTTTCTTTCCAATATTAGTTCTTTTCGGGTATTGATCATTCCCAATACACTTGCAAGCACCCCCAGGGAATACTAAGGGATTGCTCGAGCTAGTAGCGTCATTCGAAAGCATGATACTAAGGAGGGAGGCACTACTCAGTCTTCATGGCATCCAGGAATTTTCCTTATTCTCTGCCCATAATTCAGTATTTTCCATATTGTTGTATGCACCATTCTCACTGAAGCACTAATACTCATACCTCGGTATATATTCTGCTCCTTGTCACAACACATTGACATGCTGCACCGACATACTGTACTGCACTTGCACTATATCTGGCTCATTGCATTCTTTCCCTTTCATCATATTGCATCTGCAACCATACTTCATATTTGATGCGTCAATATTGTATTTTTTCAAGTTCCAGCCTTACCGAGAGCACCAGCGGCGGCGGCGACTACGCCAACACCATCACCACCTCCTCGAGCAGCAGAGGGGAGTGAGAGACGGGCCCTAGCACGTAGCTGAGAGGAGCGTCATGGTCGAGGTCTGAGGAGCCCTTCAGAGCCAATGTTGAGTGATGACGATAGTGAGACAAGTGGCTCCGAGGAGGCAGTAAGTCTGTAGTCTGAGTCCTCTGAGAGTGGAGATGATTGTGGCTCTAAATATAAGAGTAGCTGCGATGCTGAGTCGGGCTTTGAGGTAGAGAGCGGCAATGATTTCGGGTCTGGCTTGGCATCTGAGCCAGATAGTGGTGCTGATGGAGATAGCTCTGAGTCCCCACCCAGGAAGAGGACGAAGAGGGTCTCTTGAGCCAGAGATGGCTTGCGTTGATTTTCTTGTATTTTTGGTTAATTTCTTTTTTGTTAGTAGCATCAGCATGTGTATAGCTATAGATAGGTTTTATTCTTGTACTTCACTTTGATCGGAATGAAAAGCCTGTTTTTTTTATATAAAAAAGGAGTGTTGTATTTTGCATCATGAGCACCGCATTGCATGAAAATGAAATTAAATTTGATCAAGAAAACTGAACACTTGTATTAGTACAACGTTCTTAATTGGGTAATGAACCGACCAACAATTGAAATAAAAAGCAATATACAACTCGATAAACAACACAATAAAAATTCGATAAACAAAACAACGACAACTCAATAAGCAAAATTATACCACAACAAATGACATACAAGAATAACAAACTTACTAAAACTGAAAGAACTTAGAACAAACAAACTAAAAGCAAAACAAAACACATGCTTCCAGCACTATTCAGCACAAAGGTGGACAACAGGTCAAAATGAGAGACTGCTGGCCACAAAAGGGGGTTGCCGGTTACATGCCGACCAGAAGAGAGGGCCTGCCGGCCACAAACGTGGCCTACCGGCCACCAATGCGCGAAACCTCCAGATTGTTGACAGCTGGCTTCCACTCACTGCCTTATCTTCTACAAAAGGTTGAACCTTGTAGTTTCTTCATTTTAGCTGCAAATTCTTTACAACTGGAGCCGTTTTTCACCGAAAAACTCTTGGATTAGATTGCAACTTTAGATGGCTCGGAAAAGGAGAATTTCTAGGGTTTCAGCTTAAATGCACTATTTCCATTGAATCGTTCTCCGCTTTGTTTTCCGTTCCTTTATGTCACGGCTAGATGTTAGAACGCGATTACACATGTCTTTAGCTTTGGGGGACAAGAGATATGCCCGACAATTGAAGAATTTCAAGCGCTAATGGAATCCCGGTGCGATGAGGAAATCATACCTCAACCCTATTTTGGGCACATCCAAGCTTTGGGATGGATGTGCAGACTTACTCTACATGAGGCTTGATCCTTGATTCACAACGGAGAGCTGGACATTCCCAGCCTGATCCATCGATTTTTTGAAGTTGGCAATAGAGGTAATCTTCTTTGGTGGGGTTTTCGTCAACACGCGCTTTGTTTGTGCATGTTGGTACATTTCCTTCTTGCCCTTAGTTTTGGTGGATCTAGTATTCAACTCATCGAAGTAGCCCAAGGTTTGAAAAAGGGCAAAAGTTACATTGGCTTGGTGCTGGCCGAGACTTTGATGGGCTTAGACGCCTTCCATCGGTGAGAGACCACCAAATTCGTGGGAAGTCCACTACTTCTTCAGGTAATGTTTCCCACCCTTTCTAAGATGTGTTTCTCACATCACTCGGCATTCATGCTTTGTTTTTCTCTCAAATCCCTTTTCTCACTTTTCTTTCAACATACATCTCTCTATTCTTTAATCTCTTTTTTCTTTCATCCCTCCCCAGGTGTGGCTAATGGACAAGCTGAAGGTAATGGACTCTTGCTCCGCAATACTCAGCGCAAGCATACTTTTTTCGCCAACAGCTAGTAGATTTCCTGAATGAAGGATGGTGGTGCCACTGGATGTGCAACAGGTCTACTACTGACATTGCTTGGCATTGCCCTTGGCTTAATCTGACCGAACTGAGCTACAGCATGACTCAGAAACCTGGTATTCAGCTGATTGGCTTGACACACTGTGTATTTTATTTTTTGCTCCGGTTCAGGCGTCAGTTTGGACATGATCAGACTTGCCCAGAAGAGGGGATAGAGTACTCGGTTTCATTCTCCATCCAGGGTTTACATTTGGCTAGGTACCTTACTACTTGGAGGATTAGAGAGCTTCTGGTCCCTGCCCCTAGTTTCAACTGCGCCCTTTCTGGTGAGTGTTTGACTTGGCTGGAAGATGAGGTGCAATCCAGACCCACTTTGGCATCAGAAGCTTCCACAAGCACAAGTGGGGGACGCAGGAGCACCTGAGTCATCTATGCTCGTAGTTTATTGCTTTGATCTTACTTTTCAAGTTTTATGAATGTAGTAAAAGCAACTTTGATTTGTATCAAGAGTTGGAGAACTTTGTATTGAAATCAATGAAATTAAAGTTGTGAGCACTGAAAGTTTTCCTTTTGGTCCAAAATGGTTTAAGTTGTAAAAGGTAAAATTTGAAAAAAATTCAACTTTTATCACAACTTTTCAAAACCATTTTCGATAAGGATCACCACTTGACACGCATGAAATCCATCCTCGAGATGTACAACCCCAAATCCAAAGATAACAAATTGCCCCTGGACTGAATAATACTGCTCAGCACTATAAACAGCTCTTCTCTCAAAGTAAGGATCACAACCGAACTTTCAGGTAAAGAACAGACAAAGATGACTTGGTCAAACATGTGGACAAAACAGTTGAATTGGAGGTGTTTACGGCCAAACCTCAGGATAAAGTTGCCTACGTATCCTGAAGATGGGAATCAGGCCTTACATAGTTCAGTTCAGGTTCACTCGAGTATTAACTCTCTCCTTTTATGCTCTAACTTTTGCCAATGCTGCCCTTTAGGGTTTTCAACCTTGCGAGCTCGGTTTTTCTTTATTTCCAATTTTTTTGTACTCTAACTTTTGCCTGGGTCGGCCTTCCGGGTTTTCGGCCTAGTGAGCCTTTCAGGGATAATATTTCTTCAACTTATCCATGTTGATCGGTTGGGAAAATTCTAGGCCATTCAGGTCCATAAGAATAACAGCTCCACCCGACCATATAGTTTTGATGATGTAAGGACCAGTCCAATTGGGTCTGAACTTGCCCCTAGGGTCATGGATGGGAGCTTAGTTGTCCTTCAGCACCAAATCCCCTTCTTTGAGATTCCGGGGACTTAACCTTCTTGTTAAAAGCCTTGGCAATCCTGCGTTGATAACCCTGAACATGGTATAATGCTTTCAGCCTTCTCTCATCAAACAGGATCAGTTCTTCGAACCTGCTCTGTTGCCAATCCACCTCTACTATCTGACACTCAGCCATAACTTGCAGCGACGAGACTTCCATTTCGATTGGCAGAACAGCCTCCATCTCATAAACAAGAGAATAAGGAGTTGCCCCGGTAGATGTCCGGATTGAAGTTCTATAACCCCAGAGTGCAAATGGCAATTTGTCTGGCCAGTCCCTATAGGTCTCAACCATCTTCTGTATAATATGCTTGATGTTTTTGTTGGCGGCCTCAACAGCTCCGTTGGTTTGCAGCCGGTATGTAGATGACTTATGAAAAGCCACGTTGTATTTCTCCAACAAGTCTATCACTTTTGAAATGGGAACCATTATCTGAAATGATCTCATTTGGGACTTCATATCGGCAAATGATGTTGTTTTGGATGAACTTAGCCACATGTGTTGCTTGCAACACTGTGCAGGACTGAGCTTCCACCAACTTCATGAAATAATCAATTGCCACCAAAATGTATTCATGCCCATTTGACCCTTTCGGTGTGACTGCGCCAATGACGTTGATTCCCCAGACTAAAAAAGGCCATGGTGAAGTCATGTTGTACAGCTTCGACGGCAGAATGTTCATGTGATTAGCATGAATTTGGCATTTGTGGCATCGCCGAACAAAACCAATACAATCCTCCTCTATGGTAGACTAGTAGTAACCTTTCTTGAGAACCTTCCAGGCTAACATTACTCCGTTCATGTGCGCTCCGCACTCTTCTCCATGGTTGGCCTCCATTAGGCGCCTTGATCCCTCTACTTCAACACATAACTTGTGCATTCCCAGATGACCCCTCTTGTATAGTTTACCTCTGCAAATAAATTGAACGGCCATCCGCCATATTGCCCTTTTATCTTTGGCATTTGCCCCTGGTGGATAAACCTCCTTTTCCAAAAAGTTCCAGATATCATAAAACCAAAGGTTTTGATATTGTGCTTCATCTATTGCGGCGATAGTTTCATAAGCCAGCATATATCTCTACTCAATGATGATCGGACGCATCCGGATTCCAAGCAGGATGTCTATCATAGAAGATAGAGTTGATAAGGTGTCTACGAACCTGTTGTTCTCTCTCAGAAGATGCGTGAAAGTCAACTTTTTGAACCTAGGAATCAGAACATCCAAGGTCTGATGATAGATCTTCATATTTTCTTCTTTAATCTTCCAGTCTCTTTTTGCTTGAGACACAACTAGGTTCAAGTCCCAAATGACGTCCAACCTTTTTGCCCCTAGTTCCAGGCGGCAGCTTCCGAACCAGCGATACACGCCTCGTATTCTGCTTCGTTATTGGATACCTTGAACAGGAGTTTGAAGGCTAAGGGTAGATGGGAATTGTCGGGCGATATTAGCAACACACCTATCCTATAACCATATTGATTAGACGTCCCATCAAAGTACATTGTCCAAATTTCTTTCTCGACTTGCATAATAACTTTATCTGGGAACAGGTATTCTACTGTTTTATTCCCTTCTACTAGGTGATCTTCCAGGAACTTCACTACTGCTCTCCCCTTGACCGACTTGCTAGTGACATACTTCAGATCAAATTCGGAAATAAGAAGCAACCAACGGGCTAGGCTACCCGTAAGTGCTGGTTTCTCAAAGAGATATTTGATGGGATCTAATCTCGAAACCAGAATTACGAAATGAGCTAACAAGTAGTTCCTCAACTTCCTGGTAGCCCATACCAAGGCTAAGCAAGCTTTTTCCAGCGGGGTGTAACAAGCCTCATAATCTAGCATTTTCTTGCTCAAGTAATAGATGGCTTTCCCCACCTTATCCTTAGATTGCTGAGCAAGCATGCATCCCATCGTTGTGTCCGTGATTGACAGATACAGAATCAATGGCTTTTTTGGCTCTGGCGGCGACAACATAGGTGGATTCTAAAGATGCTGCTTGATCTGCTCAAAAGCAAATTGATATCGATCATCCCATCGGAATTTCTTTCCTTTCTTTAGGAGACCAAAAAGTGGTTCACAAGTCAAGGTGAATTTAGAGATAAATCATCTTATGAATTACACTTTACCCAGAAAGCCTCGCACCTCCTTTTCAGTCCTCGGTGGTGGCATTTCTAAAATGGCTTTGATTTTGGAAGGATCTACCTTGATGCCTCCCTGTGTGATCAAGAAACCCAGCATTTTCCCTGCTATTACGCCGAAAGTACACTTCTGTGGATTCAACCTCAGTCTGTATTCTTTGATCCATTGAAAGAATTTCTTCGAGGCGGTGTAGTGGCACTCTCTTTCTTTGGACTTGACAATCATGTCGTCCACATACACCTCGACCTCTTTGTGGATCATATCATGTAGAATTGTGGTTATAGCTCTTTGATAGGTAGCCCCGGTATTCTTCAGCCCAAACAACATCACTTTGTAGCAGTTGGTTCCCCACAACATAGTGAAAATGATTTTCTCCCTATCCTCGGGTGCCATCAGAATCTGGTTATACCCAAAAAATCCATCCATGAAGGAGAGCAATGCATGACCGGCGGTGAAATTCACCAATTCATTGATGTGCGGTAGAGGGAAGTCATCATTCAGATTGGCTCTGTTCAGATCTCCGAAGTCCACACACACCCAAATTCTGCCATCTTTCTTTGGCACTGGAACGATGTTAGCCAACCATGTCGGGTACTCAGATACTAACAAGAACCCTGCGTCTATCTGCTTGGTGACCTCCTCCTTAATCTTCAAAGCCCAATCCGGGTGTATTCTCCAAAAGTCCTGGTTGATGGGTCAAGCCTCAGGGTCGAGAGGGATCCGATGCTGTACAATCTCAGGATCGATTCTAGGCATGCCTTCGTAGGACCATGCGAAAGCATCTTTGAAATCTTTTAATAAAGCGACTAAGTGCTTGCGCTCCTTCGAAGATAGTGTGGACCCAATCTAGACTAGATGCAGATCCTTCTTAGTACCCACATTGAAAGTAATGATTTCATCAGCGAGGGGTTTTGCAAACCTCTTCTCCTCTCGATTAATCAAAATTTTCAAAACCAAAGGAATTTCTTCCTCATCGTTTTCATCAAAATTTTGAAAATCATGATCAATGCAATAAACAAGAGGCACAAAGAAATACTCAGAATCTGTTGTGGCATTCTCATTCACAAGGTCAAGCTCATCTAGTTCCTCAGTTACAACCGACTCAAAGGAAAAAGAAAAGGATGACCTAGACAAAACCTCGGCATTCGGGTTATCAACCCCAGGAATATTGGACCCAGACTCAAAAGCAATGGAATCTGATTCCGATTCCACAGACTCTGTGGAATCAGATTCTGGCTCACTACCTGACTCAGAACTACTAGACAGGTAGCCCTCCTCCAGCTGCCAAAAGAGGGATGGTGTATCAAATGCATCCAGAATACTGCTAGCAGGGTTTACACTCGATTGGTCCTCGATCATGGAAACGGCCAGGTTATCCAAAAGGAGACATGCCAGTGTTGCTCCTGCTTCAAGCTCATTACTGTCGGAATCACTTTCTGTGCTCTTCGCAGCTTCAGCAGTTGGTTCAGCCATTTCCTTCGTATCACTGTCTTGCAGCTATAAGTCGGAAAAAATTTCAAAGCCAGGAACCCGTTGCCTTTTAGAGTTGAACTAGGGTTCGGGGAAACCACAAAATGGGAAGTCTTCTCCCTCCCGAACAAAATGACCATTTAGGGTTCCCCGGATTGGTCTGTGCACAAGTTCATAGCGCTTGTCAGTTTGCTTAGCTCTGGCTCTTTTTGCCATCTCTTTCCTTTTTCTAATCCAGTCTTCTTTGGTGGGTGTATAGCTAAGACCAAAGGCATGTGGGTTATATGGTACATTGACTAATGTAATGACGCCTTTCCGGCCACTCCTTTCTAGTCCCATTCATGGCACGTGTTGGAGCTTGTTCATGAAGTAGATTGATTGGGCGCTGATATACAAGCCCTCATTTGATGCCAAGATGGTTTGCACTGCCTGGGCCTCAGCCAAGGTAAACCCCGAAAGAAAAACATCCTCTTCGCTATACATAATCTCTAGCACAGGTGTAGTGATCTCTAGCGGAGGATATATAGATAAATTCCTGAACACAATGATCACCCCTTTTCCATGGGGGTATTTCAGCATTTGGTGGAGGGTAGAAAAGATGGCTTTCACCTAGTGCAACCAGTCTCCCTAACAGTAAATTGAAAGTGGCCGGAACATCCAGGACATGGAACTCGATATCCTGTTAAGCTGGGCCGACCTGTACTCTGATCTGTATTGTTTCCATTACCTCTTTGCTAGTATTATCGTATGCCTGAATCATCTGGGTTGTAGACACGAAATTCGCCGATTTCAAATCGATGGCATATGCTATACGAGATGGACAGACGTTGATTGCTGACCCAGTATCAACTAATACCACTAGCACCCACTTTTCTTGGCACTCTACTAATATATATAGAGGCTTGTTGTGTGCAAAGCCTTCCAGCGATAGTTCCTTGTCAGAGAAGGGTAAAGTCGGCGTAACACCTCTGGGGAAGACCAACCCCACAAGTTGTTCCAGAGTCATATCAATGGACAATTTGGCTTTATCCATTGTTGATCAGACAGCCTGCCGGTGCACTCGCAAAGCCATAAGCAGACCCTAGATAGATATATCAGCTTGAATCTTCTTCAACTGTTTCAACACTGCCTCTTCTTCCTACTATTTTTCCTTCTACTTCTTGACTTCTTTATCCTTCCTAGAGGCTTCAGCTTGGTCCAAGTGTGGGGGTTTGAAGTACCGCCCACTTCTAGTCATATGGTCCACCTTTTCAGAGTACCAGGTATTGTCTGGCAGGTCTTCACCCCAATCTTCTTCAGTGTGGGCAAGATACAGATCATTATCTTCCCACTATATACCTTCGCCAACCGATAAGCAATTGTCTGGTTCCGATCTAATTATTCTCTCAGTAGAAACATTCCCCACAGGGTGTTGAGCTATTCCAGCTTCCTGTTTATTTTCACCCATTTCTTGCTTCTTGTTTTGTATGTACAGTACTAACAATGCCCAGTTCTTGAGCCAATTGTTCTACACCGGTGTTTTCTGGCAGTTTACCCTTCCCATTGGCCATTTCGGCCATTGCAGCAGTTCCCGCTTTCTGTTCTTCCGGCTTCAATTCAGTTCCTTATCTCTATCAGGTTCATCACTTAACCACCCAGAGTTATCTATCGACCCATTCAAATCAAACCAATCAATATGCACATCCTCTTGATCTTGCTCCTCAAAGAACTACAAATTGTCTATGTCCTCCTCTAGGTCAGCCAGATCACCTAATCCCTGACTTGGGCCATCATCTCACACTACACTGACCTCCATCCCAGCCGGAAATACCACTTCCGGCTTAGCTTGATTGATTGGAAGAATATAGTAGTATGGGTTGTACCACCCTTCAGATAGGTCCTCAGAGCCCTTGGGCAGCGGACTGACATTTTCCACCAAGGCCAACCTCCCTTCATCTACCACTGTCACCACCACAGGTTCAAGTTGGAGTGTAGACGTGTTCATCATGCACAAGTCCATGCTCTTAGGGATGAACAACATCGGTTTAGGTAGGTAGGAAGGGGTGATGTACATACTAGTGTCATAAGGGATGGCCAGTATGTGGATGAGGTTTGTATGCTGGGGTAAAGGGACTTGATTATGTGGTGGGAGAGGATTTGTAGTGACATTGGGTTTTTGGGAAGGTGCTATCACCTTATTGTTGATGAGATCTTGAATCTCATGATGCAGCTTGTAGCATTGATTAGTGTCATGACCGTGCTGCTAATGAAAAGCACAGTATTTGGCTGGGTTGTGTTTCGAGGGAGAGGATCGGGTAGAGGGCGAGGCTCTAGTGGCTTAAGATGCCCCTTTTTGATCAGGACCCCTAGGGCTTTGGATAAAGGCATGCAGAACGAGGTAAAGACCCTTTGAGATCGGGCCTGACTGGTTGAGGTTTGTGGAGTTATGTTGGATGTATTGGCAAAAGGGTTAGCA
Organism: Camellia lanceoleosa; assembly: GCA_025200525.1. Classification (NCBI taxonomy): domain Eukaryota; kingdom Viridiplantae; phylum Streptophyta; class Magnoliopsida; order Ericales; family Theaceae; genus Camellia; species Camellia lanceoleosa. Next base: position 191,653,932 of record CM045760.1, on the reverse strand, counting down.
TTCTTAGTGTGGTGGTGACCATACTTACATCTGAAGGCCATACAGAGGTGCTACCACTCGTGGTTGCATTAGAACTGCGTGTAAAGGGCCTCTTGGGCTGTTCCTTCTCATCAGCTATTAACCCCTATTTCATCGTATCTTCAATCAGAACCCCTATCTCGTGGAGGTTAGCGAATGTAAACAATGGTAAGACTATCATCTTCTGTAATAATCTCCCTTGCAGATTGCAGACCACCATTCTGATTTGATTCTTCTCGGATGGTCTGATAGTCATCATAGAGGCCTTGGCCCTCCATCTCGTTACAAAGTCTGAGAAGCCTTCCTTTGGCTCCTGTTGGGTTACTTCAAGATCACTGGTTGTGACCTCGATCTGGGTATTGTAGGTGTACTGTGCGATGAAGGCCTCAGCCATTTCTTCCCAGCTCCATTTCATAGAGTCTTCCAGTTTTGCATACTAGCAGGCCGCTATACCCGACAAGGTCCGGCTGAAAAGCGACAACTTCTGAAGTCTGGTGAGGCCCATTGGCCATGGGATGTCTGAGAATAACCACAAATAGACCATGGGATCCCCGGAGCCATCGAACCGGTCTATGTGTGGCATCTTGAATCTGTCTGACAAAGTTACCGCAGAGTCTGTGTATCCATCCTCGATGTCAGGGATTAAATTCACGCCTTGTGCCTGGTTGAAAAGCTTTTCTAGCTTGTTGACCTTCAGTGTAGTGAGATCAACCTTGAATTCAAATGGTGCCTCTGTTTGGTACACTGGTGCCTTGGAGGTATGAGGTGGGATCGGATCTACCGGGATGTCCAGATTCTCTTAGACATTGACAGTGACTTCGGGTGTTGGAATACCCATAGGAGGTGTATGGGAAACAGAAGCCGCTGCTTGCGGTGGTTACTGTTGCTGGAGCCTATTTATTACTTCCGCTTGGTGGGCTGTGACCTCAGCTTGGCGGGTAGCATCTAGCTGCATGGTTTCTATGGTCTGTTGGAGATGATGAAGTGTGTCTTCCATGCCAACCAGGGGATGTTGAGCCATTAGAATTGGCGAGTAATCTCTCACTAGAATGGAAGTAGAAGACTGAGCCTAATTGGGCGCAGGTGAAGTAAGAGGTGACTGCTGGACTGGCGAATTATGCCTAACCCTCCTCCGTCTCGTAACCGGTGGGAGTGAAACAAACACTGGTTGTCCCCTAACATGATCCCTAGATCTGTAAAGTCTCCTTACATGGGTCCAAAGTGCTTGGGGGGTAACAGAATCGTCTAAAGCAATTGTGAAAAACTACCTTGCAAAAAGAAATAAAGCAAAAGAAAGCAAAAATTAGAAACCACACAACACCTTAGCTCAAATGTGAACAAGACACAATTGTAATCATAAGCTGTAGAACTGCACTTAACACTGATTTCTGCCCCCAAAACTGGTACCCAAACTTGCAATTGATACATACATTCCTGTAGAGTTTCACTCTAAAAGCACATACCAGTTAAGTGAGAGTCAAAACACCCCTATGACGGGGTAGGGTTACCCTGTCCTAGTTTCATCAGGAACTAGGGTTTACTACTCAAACAATTCGGCTTCACATAATCCTGCATTCGGGTGAGCCATCTTGTCCTAGTTTGGAATAGTCTCTACGGCTTTCGATATGTAACTAGGCCGATTGGTCAAAAAGGGTACCTTAGCAAGACTACCTAATATACCTGTCACACCTGACACTGAGAAGTGAAAGGAGGATCAAATGGTACAGCGATAGTCTAGATCCAAGGGTTGTGTTCCCATCGTGGTAGAACCCGTAACTGGTCAGCCTTTTGGCAAGCGCTCCCAAGCAAGCCTTTCGCAAACTATTCAAGAATAGCAGATGACAAACATAGTGACTTTGGCGCACCAATGCAAATGCAAATTCAAAGAAACACATAAGTGTAAATAAAATGTCATATCATGAGTTCGAGTCAAGTTTCGTGCCCCCTTTCGAAAGCTCAAAAAGAAGCCCTACAGTTCAGACTCCCGCGGTTCTGAATCTAATTTCACAAGTGCAATGTGAAATCGGTAAACACCAAAGAGTCTAAATGCAACAAATCATATGAAAAATTGATTTTAGGATCAAAAATGCCAAAATTGGATTGCTTTGCTAGATATAGAGTCGCCACCTAAATATTTTATTTTGGAAAAATTTAGGAAACCCATGACTCGTGCCAAAGGCTACGTGTCCATCATCACCAAAGTTGCCTCAGCTTGGGAACTTAGGTACGAGAGAGGAAGGTCATGAATTGAGCACCTCCGCTCACCTGATCAAAGATTGACGTCTACTAATCATGATATGATTTTTATCAACATTATGTGCTCTTGTTCCGGTTATTAAGCTAGCTTTACTATGTGATATGCACAAGCAAGTATACACTAGTTTGCCTAATTTGGAACAATTCAATTTCATGTTTGTTTGCGAAAAGGGTTTGAATTTGCCACCTCAAGTGGGCTTAAAGTTTGCAAATTTGCTACCAAACATAGTGGGCTTAAAACTGATTTACCACTCAACAAAGTGGGCTTAAAACTTGCATTTATTGAATCGTTCCAATTCAAGCAACAAGCCTTCATCCACAAGCATTTAAGTAGTTTAGTCGAATAAGCATTTAGCCTCATGGCAAGCATGCTAGTCATAGCAATCACTTACACTCATGCAAGTATGCTAAAGCGTTAAAACTCACCTAATAATCCAAGCTAAGAAGATATGAGTTAGAAAACTATGCATGATTTCCTAACTATGCCAAATGTCTAATGCAACACATGCGATAATGCAATTAATAGGCTCGGCTACTAACATGGCATATGAGGCAATTTGATAACATGCAATTCAACATGTATTCGAGAAGGTATTGAAATGACAATTCGGTTTGAATGATGTGCCGAACCTCGGTGCATGCAAGACAAGATGAATGTATGCAAGTATAAGGTATGCTAATTGAAACATGACCCTAATCTAACTATCAAAAGCTGTTAGAAAGACGTGGGGTTGGAAGACATACACATTATTACATCATGCTCTCACAAAGGAGAGTCCGAATGAATAAAAGCTAACCAGCTAGCTAAACTAAGTTAATTAAGCTAATTATTACAAAACTTGAATGAATAATTAACTAACTATCTAAGCTAATTAATTAAGCATTTAACTAGGCTAAGCTAATTAAATATTACAACACTGTAGACGCACCCTTGGGCCTCATGCTACAGTTCAGACTCGATTTGTCGCGGTTCTTAATCTGAACCAAAGAGTCCAAATCCGGCAAATCGTTTTGAGAAACAGATTTTTTGAAAGAAGTGCCAAACATGGACTGCTTTGCCAGATACAGAGTTGCCACCTAAATATTTTTTAATGGGGGAATTTAGGAAACCCTGACTCAGTGCCAAAGGCCACGTGTCCGTCATCACCAAAGTTGCCTCAACTCGGGAACTTGGGTACGATTGGGGAAGGTTAGCTATGAGCACCCCCTCTCGCCTAATCCGAAGATCGGCCTCTACTAACCATGATATCTGATTTTGAAAACGTTATGTGTTCTTGTTCCGGTTATTAGCCTAGAATTACTATGTTATGTGCACAGCAAAAGTATAGACTAGATCGCCTAACTTGGAACAAAACATTGCATATCCGTTTGTTTGGAAAACGCTTTGGAATTCGCTACTCGCAAATAGGCTAAAACACGGATTTCAATGAGTTGTCCCAACTCAAACAATCCAACCTTCACCCACAGGCATTCAGGCAGTTTAACACATAAGCATATAGCCACATGGTAAGCATGCTGTCATGGCAAACATTCACACTCATGCGGGATGCTAAAACATAAAACACTTATAGTGTACTCCAAGCCAAAACAATAAACTAGTTAGTAATCATTCGTGATCCTAGTTCATGTTGAAATGCTAATGCAACACATGCAAAAATGCCACTAAGATAAGCTCAGCTATTCTAAGATGGCATGTGGAATGTGACAAGTAACACGTATTCAAGTTAGATTTGGAATACTTATGCAGTTAGCATGATGCGCCGAGCCCGGTGCATGCAAGACAGATGAATGAATGCACGCATGCGAAGCATAAGGTATGCTAATTGAAACATGCCCTAAACTAACCATCGAAAGCTAGTAAATAAAAGGGAAGAAAGACGTGAGGTTGGCAGACATACACACACTCACGCACACTTATTACAATTGCGCCCTCGCTCGGAGGGTCCGAAAGAATAATACAAGCCGCCTAATTAACTAACTCACGAGCTAATTAGTTATTACAAAACCAAATGAATAACTAGCTACAACTAATTATTACACAACTTAATTAATTAACGAATCAATTAACTAATTAATGAATGACAACAAGCAAGTAGGGAAAGCAGTAAACGGTGCTACTCCAGCCCTGTTTGAAGAAGGGAGGCATGCATGCTCGCTTCGATTCTTTGCCTTGGAAGGCCTTCCGGTTGCTCTTTAGAGGCTCTGTTTGCAGGTTGTCTTCCAGTGTTTGTTGCTGAAACTTACCAAAACACTGCAGGGGAAGTCACTAGTGGCCTGCTGGCCATGAAGGGAGATTTGCCGGCCAAGGATGGTCCATTGCCGGCCAAGGGTGGCACACTGCCGGCCATCAATGGCAGGCTACCGGCCACTGGTGTGCTGTGACACCAAATTGCAACGAAGCACAAAATAGAGAAAATGGAGGGTTTCCCAAGGATATGTACACACCATGGCACTCCAAATCACCTCAAAACATCAAGGGAGAGGCCAAGTCAGATCCACGACCATCAATCACGCATCCCGATGCATGATGGCCAAAGATCCAACTTATGCAAATCAATATGAAAATGAATGCACAAATAAAGCAAGTAAAGCCTAGAATTCTATCATGAATCATCAAGAGCTTCGGCGACCGAGGATTGAGACGCGTTCCATTACTTGAAGTATGAAATGCCCCTCGTTCCTCGTGCTCGGATTAATACTTAATCCGAACAATGCAACACATAAGCACGGCAAACATGCAATATGAACTACATGGCATACTCGGTGCTAGCTTGAACATGCAATCATGCAATGTGACTTAAACATGCAAAATGAAGGGTAATGAACATGCAACAACATGTAATGTAATTAGTATGCGACAACATGCAAATATGAGGCAAGCATACAACAATATGCAAGACAAGCATGCAACAACATGCTAGGTATGGACTTAGACCAATATGGGCAGCTCTCAATTAAGCCCAAATCAGTGGCCATATTATGGAAATGAGACGACCGAAACACATGCAAACATGCACGGATGCAAAGGACCAATCCTAAGGCATAACATGCAACTCTAACTAAGCATGGCAGATAATGAAGCATGGCATAGAATGACACATGATACAGCTCTGAAATGGCACAAAAGATGGTCCTAAAACATGCAAATATGTCACACAATACATGCTAGGGGGCCCGGGTACCGACACTAGTGAAGTGCGTTACACTAGAAGTATCCAAAGCAATGCACAAATGGCCAAACCAACCCCAAAAAGACCTTAGGTAGGTCTGAAACAGTGGGGAAATGGCCTAAAATGATGGCTCGGAATGCAATGAAATAGAGCTCATTCAATGGTCGGTAAATGGGGCATACAAGCCCGACTCTCAAACACATTTAAGGAGTGCAAAACATGGCAATATAGCATTCATATAGGCTCTGAAATGTGATGAATGATAGGCTCAAAACATGAAAAGACCTCAGTACATGCATGCAATGAACCTCAAAACTCAAAGCTAAGCATGGACCGTGAACTACAAGCATGCAAAACTAACATCATTCAACCACAAGACCCAAAAATAGAGCTAGGGAAGTCCAAAATAAGCACATTATCAGTTTTAGGCATGGCCAAAAAGTGCTAACATGAGGGGCTAAAACAACACGCAACCTAGGCTAGTAAGCATGGTTTACATGGCATGTACATAAAGCATAAGAGAGGTCACCAAACCAGCCCAAAACAGTAACATGGCATGTCAAATAAACCCCAAATAACAACTGAAATGCATCCAATGCATGCAAAAATGATGAGCTCCTTTGGAGGGTCGTGCAAGGGGTTACACAACACATGCATCAAGGACACTTAGCATAGCAAAACCAGCTTTGGAACTCAATTATGAAAGCCCTAAAACTCACCAAAAAGGACCTGAAATGGCTCAAGAAAGCATGCAATGAAAGGTCCCCTCGAAAGGCCTTAAGGAGGATTGCTCTACACATGTATCATAGACATAAAATATGGCAAAATGGGCTCCGGATAGAGTCAAGGAAGACCTTTAAACTCACCAAATAGGGCCTGAAAAGTGACTTCACAACATGCAAAATGGGGGTCCTTTGGAAGGCCAATAAAGCTAGTAAAGAGAATGAGGGGTGAGAGGGTCACCCCTCTATGATTTTGAAGCTCAAAGACACATCTAAGCCACTGAAAATCTGCTGGATTTCAGTGGCTAAAAGGCCAAACCAAAGCCAATGCAAATGCTCAAATGCATAGCTCAAAACATGAGGGAATGAAGCATGCAAGGGGGAAGGTGACCCCAAACAGAAATATGACCTTACACAAACATGTTTATAAGCTCAAAACAAGACTTTTTTTAGTTTATGCTGAAGTCCAAAAATGCTCACAAGTATGGCTAAGCAATGATGCAAAATAAGCCTTAAAAAAGAGGGATAGAGCATATAAGGAGGTATAAGACCTCAAACAGAAAGTTATCCTTATACAATCTTCAAGAGGAGCTCAAAAGAAGGCACTTTTCAGTTATGACAAAGTCCAGAAAAGCTTGCAAATAAGGCTAATCAATGGAGCAAAATAATGCAAGAAAAAGGGAAATGAAGACTTACCCTTGAAGAGCAGGCCTTCAGCAACTTCTGGACCAAGATGGGGGCTCTTTAACCTCTACAAATCAGTTCCAAGGTGATGGAATGGATGATGGAGGTGGTGGGCTTGGAGGTGTAGTGCAAAAGTGCAAGGAAAATGGAGTTTTGGAGCTTGGAAAAGAGAGATATGGAGGGAAGAGTATGTATACTCTAACCAAAAGGTTCAACCCTAGCCATGGAAGAGGAGAGAGAGGTGTAGAGAGAGAGGCTCTCAAAACTTGCTCAAGAAGTTTTAAGCGTTCTCCCCCTTGAATATATGATATATGGCCTCATATATAGCAAAAAGCAAAGGTTGGTCGAAATATCTGAGTTAGGGACTTGTGCCTAACAGCTGGAGGTAAAATATCTAAAAAAACTGATTTCTAACATTGTTGGCCGGCAGTACATCACTAGTGGCCGGCACTGCATCATCAATGGCCGGCAGAGAAAATCTGCTCTGTAGGTCCAACTTCAAACGGGCATATCTCCTTCCTCTGAATTCCTTTTTAGGTCATTCTTGTGTCCAAATTGAAGCCCCGGAAGTAAGCTTTCCAATGGTGGTAGCCTTGCATCAAAACTCCAACCGTGGTAAGAGATATCCCTCTTTTGGTGAAGCCACATAGTTTTGGTCCTACCCGGAGTCATGCCGAACTTCTCCCAAACTAGTTCTCTTCTCTCCTTTCCCATTTTCTTCAACTCCAAACCCCTAAACAAGGTGTTTTGAAAGATTTTTCAAAGATTTCATCTCTCCTTCATTCATTTCCACTCTGTCCTTGCTCGGTTTACCGAAAGGCGTGACATTTAACAAAATGCGAGCGTCGGGACATCGTAGAAACCTATTTTCAAAAAAGTTTTGAAAGAGAGGGTTTTAAGGTCCAAAAACCATTCAAAATAGTTTTAGTTTAAAAAGGGGTATGAAGTTGGGATTTGACTCTCTCCTCGCCGAAGAAATCGACCATTTGCCCTGCACACCTTTCACCACCAAGTAAACCATCGGTAGAGCCCAAGTCTTAAAGGGCGGTCAAAAATGGGGTGTCTACAAACACAAACTAATTTAATTAATCAAAACTAATTACATAAGTAAACTAATTAGCTACAACTAATTAAAGTAATTAAATATTACAACACAAATTAATTAGCTACAATTAATTGATTACAACAAATAGATAATTAATTGCTAATTAAACTAATTAACTAGTTAACTAGTCCCAGGAAGTGAGGGAGGCCCATGCATGCTCGGTTTTCACTCGAAGAACATCCACTGTCTGCCCTTGAAAGCCTCTGTTTGCACAACCTTTGCACTGTTTCCTTCTCCAGATCAACTTTGCCATGCCCCACAAGAATGCTTTTTGGCCTGCCGGCTACCATTGGGGAGTTGCTGTCCAACATTGATGGCCTGCCGGCCAGTAGTAGTGGCCAGCCAGCCACTGATGACACACATTTCCTTGCTGCAACAAAGAGCAAACAGGGCAAAGTGAGGGTATTCTCATAAGTTGTTTGTACTCTGTATCCTCCTTATCATCAAAACAATCTCAAATGAGTGATACACATGGTTCCAAAACCACCAATCAAGCAATTTCATTGCATGATGGCCAAAGAACCAAGATGTATAAGTTAATGAATGCACAAATAAGACTCAACAACCATCACCCTATCATGCATGATCAAGGGCAATGGAGATCTCAGAAATTTGGCACATTTCGTCACTTTGAATATGAAATGCCCCAATTCTCCTTGTGTTCAATTAACGTCCGATTGAATACATGCAACACAAACAAATGCTTACCTTGCACAATTTTACTTACCACTTTTATTTACTCATTTTAATTACCAACCATTACTTAGTCAATTAAGTCCATTGGTGAGAGTTTTCTAAAGTGAAAGAAGTGTCAACCAAGGGGTGGTTTAAGACATGAAAGAAGTTTCATGTCGTTGGTAATGAACCCTCAAAAGAGGATTAAACCATTAGGCATGGACCTCAATCTCAAGCTTAAAGAATCCCAATGTTGAAATAACCCTCAAAGCAAATAAAGAGTGAAGAAATTAGGGAGATTGCAGAGATATAGGTGCTGATATGAAGTGAGAAAAACACTAAAACATGCAATCAACTCAAACAAGGGGTGTCTAATGGCTTAAAACACCAAGCTTGTGAGGACTTTTACACTAGAGGCATGCAAAACAAGACTTAACTGACCCAAGCAGCCCAAAATAGAGCTAAAGCAGTCTAAAATAAAGGCAAAAACATGTTGGAACATGGCTACAAAAAGCTAGAAAATCATGCTAACATATGAAGTTAACTAGGCTAGCAAACAAGACACAAGAAGTGGAGGCTAACTCCTCCAATTTTGGACTTCAAACAATGTTTTTTACCACTAAAAATACTCTGAAATTCTGTGGTTAAAGGCCGAAAAAAGGTTGGTTTGAAAATAGGAAGCAAAGGTGCAAAAGCCTTAGGAACAAGAAATAAAGAAGGGTGAGACACCCCCCCTAACCTTAAATGGCTTAAAACACCAATTTCATCCCATTAAAACAGAGAATTTTACAGCTCAAAAATGGCCCAAAACAGTAGGAAAAGATAGAGAAACAAGTGTACTAAAACAAGTCTAAAATACAAGTGTTATACCTCTTGAAGCCTAGCACAACTTTAGGCACAAATACAAGTCAAAACCACCTTCAAGAGCTCCAATAAGGCCTTGAGAGACCACAGCTCAAAGGTGATCAATTTTGGTTAAGGATGTATATGCAAAAGAGTGATATAACTAGGCAAATGTGCACAAAATTGCAAGAGAGAGAGAGAGAGAGAGAGAAATCTAGAGAGAGAGATATTTTGGTCCCAAGTTTCTAACCCTCAAAAATAGGGGAGGACACCACCTATATATAGAAAAACATGAATTTGGATGAGTTAAATCATTCCATACATGTGTATGGTGATAAAGCTCATTGTGCCAACAGCTGGAACAGTTGTCAAGAAAATATCAGCAACATCAGTGGCCGACAGGCCACTTGGGTGGCTGGCAGGATCAATTGGTGGCCGGCAGTCACCATGGGGGGCAAGCTTGAAAGTTTTGGTCCAAAACAGGGCACAGAAAGGATGGAGTTTGAAGGCTTAAAGACAGAGCATTCCGTTGAGAACTTTGGGCACTCGAAACAAACACATGCAATCACAATCATTGTGTGCACAAATGATGACATCCAAGTCTTGGGGACAGTAAAAAATGGGGTGTCTACAGTGCATGCCACCAGTGAGTGCCCATAAGCAAGAAAAGTCAAAAAATTTTTAAAAAAAAGAAAAAGGTCTCATTGATTGAGGGGGAGCCTCCATGTTTACTCAACAAATATTCCTTGATTCCTAGTGGTTTGACTTTTCTCAGTGATGTTTAGTTACTATTACCGGAGGTCTAGCCATCTGATTACTACGAGGATTAACTCTTGCTCTGTGGCCTCTCAAGGATTGCACACACACATTCATTATGTGAGCACTCATGTTTGTTCTCGAGTTGTGCATTCTCATGTAGCTTCTGCTCATTGATCAAGTTTTATCTGATTTGCTCATGATATTGTGCTTCCTATTGTCATAATTGTAAGTTTGCAAGCTTCATGGTTTGTAGATTATCTCACCTTAGTGTCATATTCATGCTACTGGGCTCACTTCCTTTTGTTCCTGGTTCCTCCTAATAGGGTGAGTGTTTTGTTTTTGCTCAGAAAGGTGTTTTCCAGAGTTTTTGGTTTTTTCTTCCTCGCTCGAGCTAGGGAGTTTGCGCTCGAGTGAGAATTACTTCAACCCAGTTTTTTTTGGAAGTTTCTCAGATTCTGAGAGTTTTCTTTCCTGGCTCGAGCAACCCCGTTCGCGTAAGTGTCTTAGCTTGAGTGACAAACTTCTCGCTTGAGCGACCTATTCTAGTTTAAATAGAAACTTCCATCTTTTCAAACTCCATTTTTTTTCCATTTTGCTCGTTTCATCTCTCTCTCTTCTAGGGTTTTTTCCTTCCCATTGTTGTTCCTCCTTTGGTTTTCACTTGATTTTGGAGGTGTCTCTCTTCAATCCGTCTTGCATCTTCATTTTTGGTAAGTCTTCCTCTCTATTTCTTGTTTTTTTTTTCCCCATCATTTTCTCTGTGTGTTGCTCGTCTTTGTCTGTGGTGTCTAGGGTTCTTCTTCATTGTTGGTTTTGTTTCCTACTTTGTGGTTTACTGTCTCTCTACTGATTTTTGGTTTAGTAGTTTAGAACATCATTGCTAGGGTTTTGCTAGGGTTCATTGTTAGGGCTTTAATTTTTTCTTACCTTGGTTTTGCCATTTGGTTCTATTACTAATTTATGATGGTCTTAGTAAAGTGTATTGTTGTTGGTTTCCTTAATCCACTGTCTCTATATCTCTTATATTGATGCATTTGGTTGATTTTGGAAATTTGATTTACCCCTACTCGGACAGTCATTTAAATAATGCTATGGTTTTGTGAATTTTGTTTTTTTTTTTTAAAACCCTGTTGGACTAATGATTTTTGGTGTGCTCTCTTGTTTATTTTGGGCGTTCTAATGGGTTTTGGGTGTTCCTTGGTTTTTGTCTTGGTGGTTGGGTTTTGTGGTTGTCTTTTTTCTTTTTCCGGTCAATCATGGCTGAGTCCTCTAAATGCTGTAAAACCACCGTGTCTCGCCCTAATTTCAATACTAAAAAATTTCAATCCAAGGAAAAATCCATCCTTTTTTGAGATTTCTTTGCGTCTAGGAAAGTTCACTTAGAACGCTATATCCACCCGAGTGCCTTTGAATCTATTCCGATCCATTCTTTGTTTGATGCTCTAGGGGGTGACTAGGTCCTGCTTTTCTTTGGTTCACAAAATCTTAGCTTGGTCTGAGAATTCTATTGTAATATGCACTCCATTTGCAAGGAAATAGCCCTCTCTTTTCACACCTGGGTTCGTAACAAAGCCTTGGTCATAGATGACAAAGTAATTAGGCAGTTTCTTGATCTTTCGGAAGTCCGGAACTGTCATTATCCTTTTATTACCCACAGCTTTGTTGATTTTGATCAAATGGCCACTGAACTTTGTGGCATTCTCTGGACTTAGGTTGCTGGGGCTCTCATTCATCAAAATGAGCTTCTTCCCCTTTTCTATCTCCTAAACATCATTGTTTATGCCAACATTCATGTTACTACTCATTCTTCTCACATTACCCAAGATCAGGGTTATGTGTTGTATTGTATTGACCACCGCCTTCCCATTGACCTGTTTGAGATGATAGTATCCAAAATGATTGCTGTTTTTGAGGGTCGAAAGTCTTTGGGTCTCCCTTATGGGTGTTTCCTCAGTCAATTTCTTACATCTCTTGGTGTCCTCACCTTTGATGATGATAAGTTTGCCTCTCCCATTAAACCAATCACCAAGTTGAGCGTCTCACAGAGTGAAGCTCATGTCAGGGAGGGTTCATCAGGAGTCGGGGTGTCTGATGTAGGTGATGATCCACTTGTCGAGGAGGCCGACATTGATGCAGCCACTGCCGGTGGACCTGAGATGCGTCCTCGTTCGTTTCGTGGCCAGCTGCAGCAATTCGAGTAGTCTGCTACCCATCGCCTTGATCAACTTGATGCCCGGCTCGATACACTTGATTGCCACCTTGATCAGCAGACCGCCATGCTAACTCAGATCCTTTCTTTGCTACAGATGCAGCCGCCACCTCCACCAGCCTCTTAGTGATGTTTGTTTGTGGACAGTTTCTGGACAGTTTCTTTTATGTTTGGACTGTATATTCTTTTTCTTTTGTCTCTCCCGGACAAAAAGGGGAGTATGTTTGGTTGTTTTGGGTTGGGGTATATATATCTATTTGCATGGTTAGGGTATATATTTCTGTTTGCATGATGGTTGCTCTATTGGGATATAGTTGTGGATTTTGCATACTGGACATCATATTTTTGGGATTTTGATATAGTTTCAATTCATTATGTCTTGATATGGTTTTTTGATTTTTGATTAATTACTCTCTCTATTCCCATGGTGTTATTTCTGCAAATATTTCGTTAAGGTTGTTTAGTTAGTTGGGTTGGTTGTTTTGAGTTGGGTTGTTTGTTTAGTTAGTTCGTGTGTTTGCTAGGAAACTGTGTTAGAATGTTTTGTCCGGGAATTGACAAAGGGGGAGATTGTTAGGTCTCTTAGTTTTGTCAATCCCACAAACAAACATTGTTAATTGAGTTGTAAGTTTCTTGGTTGTTTTGCCTTGCTCGCTCGAGCGAAGGAGTCCTAGCTCGAGCGAAGAAGTCCTGCTCCTAGAATTTGTCTATGTCTGCAAATATCTTGGGAAGGAAGATTGTGAACTCAAGCGAAGGAAGCTTGGCTCGAGCGACGCCACTTAAGGAAAACACGCATATTTGGTTCCTCGCTCGAGCGAGAGAGTCTTCGCTCGAGCGACCTTCGCGGCCTCTGTTTTCTATAAGTTTGTGTTTCAATCAGTTTTAGGGTTACGTTTTTTAGATCTTCTTTAAGGGTTTTAGGGTTTTCTTTTGGGACTGTTTTGCTAGTTTTCCTTGATGTTTGATTGAGTATTAAACTCATGTTTTGATAAGCACACATCAAGGAGTTTGATTGTTCATCTTTAAGAGTGTTTTTCTTAGGTGGAATCCGAAGATTCAAGTGCAGTGTAGTCGAAGGAGATTGATGCTGTGCGCAGTCGTTGATTTGACAATGAATGTTGTAGATTCAACATCAATCTGATCAATTCTGAGACGAAGGTTGCAGTGAAAGATATACAGATTGTTAAAGACAAATTGACATCGTTTGGGTAATTTGTTTAGTATATTTGTAATCTTTCTTTCTTCAGTAATGGATTGATTTGTGATGTTTCGTCCGTGATTTTTTAATCATAATTGGAGGTGCTCCAATAATAATTTTTTTCACGTAAAAATTGTTTGTGTCTATTTATTGTTTCTGAAATAACAATCTAAATCACTTTCGTACGTACTTGATGATTTAGATTGTTAATTTTAATTGGTTGGGAATTGGCACAATTACATCTTGATCTAATCACGAATCACTTAAGTTTTTCAGTTACTGTTACAATAAGTGAAAGTTGGTTAAATGTCTTAACTTGTGCAAATCATAATCAGTCCACAAGCTTCTCTACATTTTGAAGATTGTTATAAAATCAAGTTTCCAAGCGGGATCTTATGCATTGATGAGTAGTAGGTTGATGATTGAAAATGAATCGGTGACTGTTAGCAAGATTGACATAGTGTGTGGGAGAGATGGAAAATAAAAAATTCAAAAAAGATTAATAGTTCTGATTAAATATCAAGATACTATATATAGTTTATAATACTAATGTCAGAGAACTAATTATAAAATAAATTACCGAGGCCATACATAGCTGTCTTATGGGTTTTGCTGCATCTCTTCCTTTCCCAGTAGTGTTTGTGTTTAGAATATTTTATGTTATTGAGTTGTGAGAAGTCTGTGAGCATAACTGTGGCCTAGTTAGTGCCTGGTTGTTTTGTCTGGTAGTGTGGCCAACAACTTACACTTTGTTTGAATTGAGTTATTTAGAGAGGAAAGGAAAAAAATCGATTTCTCACTATCCGTGTTGACAATTTAGCACAAAAACCAATTGTGTGTTTTGTCTAATAGTGTGGCCAACAACTTATAGTGTGTTTGGATTGAGTTATTTGGAGAGCAGGAAGGCAAATAATCGCTTTCTCACTATCCGTGTTGACAATTTAGCACAAAAACCAATTGTGTGTTTTGTCTACCGTGGCCAACAACTTACACTCTGTTTGAATTGAGTTATTTGGAGAGGAAAGGAGAAAAAATCAATTTCTCACTATCTTTGTTGACAATCTAGCACAAAAACCAATTGTGTGCCTTTCCTGTGAACCAGCCCATTGTTTTTAAACTCTTTAACCACTTGCCTGGTATGTGCAATTAAAAAAATTTATTAAATCTTTTTATAAAGTCTAGATGGAGTGTTACCTCTCTTCTTTGTGTCCACATCTTCAATTGGTACTCACAAAATTATTAGTGCATTGTGACCTCTATCCAACTACACCCAACATCTTTCGCCAGCCGTCTTCTTTTTCCATTTTTTTAATCAGCTCCGTCAATTGCCTGGTATGATCCCCTCCATCAACATTTCTTTGTACACACAAGGACAAAAGATTTTTTTTTTAATTTTCTATGTTTATCATAGTTGTCAGCCAAGTATGCAGTGCCCATGGGTTTAAAAGAAAGGCAAGAGTGAATTTCGTATATGGACTGGACAATCTGCTTTACAAATTATTTGCATTTACATGTCTTTGTATCGTGGCCTGTAACTTTCATCAATGAGCAGATCTTCTTCGGCTTGCTTTGCATGTCTTCAAATCAAGGTTGGTGTATGCTATTGGAACCACAAATTGAATTTAACATTACTTGCAAAGTTGCACTTCAGAACATTTCATGTGTCTGGGCATCTTGCTGATGATCATAACATATGTTTAATGTACTGACTGTTTAGATTGAAAGACCAAATAGTAGGAACTTATCATGATGAATACAACTCATACATTCATACATTTGTTGAGCAGCCTATAATGTGGCTGTGTTAAAGATTTAATAAACACATTGGCAAAAGTGTTAGGCGTGTTATGACACCACCAAGCATAGGATTGCACTTTATTTTTATTTTTTTAATAGCATAAGAAATGATACGTATCAAAAGTAACTCGTTTGAGGAAACAATAACTAATTACATGAAGAAGCCTCAACAAAAACTGAAGCCAAAAAAAAACCACCAGTGGTAACATATAGACCTTAATTGATATGTGAAAGCTAACAGTAGGTTGACTGTTGCTGTCTGGTAGGATCATTCGGTGTCAAAAGGGAAGTAGGCCTCTCCATGAGAAGAAGAGATACATGAATGAAAGGAGTTTATGTATTCTTTAATCATGATGCTAATAAATATTAGCAAAATATAAACGAGTTTAAGAATTCTTCAATCATTTTTTGGTGAATGGGCTGAAATGTTAACGCCTTAAAGTAGCTTAAGTCCTAGTTGCAGTACACCAGTCGGTTCATTATATACCATACTAAAAATTTATATTGTATTGATGTTGGATATTACAATATCCAAAATGAATTGGAATGTGAACACCAATGGGCTAGGATAACTTTGTTCTTATGAATGAACAAGTATATTAAACAAAATATCAACCAATTAACAAATGCATTGTTGGGCTATTATAACAGATGCTTAATTAAGAGCTTTTGCAATTCTTCAAATTGGATGACTGTAGTCACATTGATTCTGAATCCAGCATATTTTGGTTTCTGAGTATCCTGCTATTAAGGTTTACTTTGTTGACTGAACATCAATGATGATAATCCATAGTTTTCTGCAGTTAATGGGAAGAAAATGAAGGAATTGAATTAAGCCCCGAAGTTGCTAGTTTTATAGGTGTTCCTTCTAGAAAATTTCCTCAATTTTGTCTAATATGAAAAATTACATTCTTGACTGCAATGTAGAAAAGACATCTCTGAGGGAGTAGCATTTACTGTCACATGCCAATATGCCATGTTTTCAGTTCAATAAACAATAAAGTAAGTTATGAAACAAATTACTCAGATTAAAATAAATATATATATATATATAAAAGAAAAAGAAATTCTACTCCTCACTCCCATATAGTGAAGCTTTTTACTTTTGCTCTCTCTATATTTTTATGCACCAGATAAAAAAAATTAAAAAGAAGAAGAAGATAAGATGTACAAGAGTTTGTTCTGTCCTTGTTTATAAAATTTGTCAGAGAGAATTTTCTTTGCTGGATTGAGGGCCAAATGTTTTTCCATGTATTTTCAGCCATTGATGTTGCCCATCTATTACACTCAATCGACTCTGCCTCCTGACCGAAGAGCAATATGGGCTTGCACCAATCACATTGGAAAAATAGAGTCAAAAAATCAATTTACTAACACTGTAAAAATTGAAATAATTGTCTCTATCTCAAATATCAGAGTTTTCAGCTTTGAGACTACATATTAGACAACCAGTTGCCAAAAGCTTAAGCTATTGGAGAATGGGTTGAATATTGTACATCAAACTCTCTGCACTTGGTCTCCATTTATTTCAACTAGAAATATAGCTTTTAAAAATAAAAAATAAAAAATAAAATACACTGTCAACTGATGTGTATTACCTATAATGAGATGATTGTACCTTAATGAAGTGTTTAGACAGTTTGTAATGATAAACAGTGCATAATGAACCACGTCAAGTAATTCCAAAACTACCATGTAAGCAACATACCAATTGTTTTGTACAAATCATCAACTTTCTGCTTTGTGAAGGCAAAAGTATTAGAAAAATGCCTAAAACCATGTTTCCTCCCAAACCAACTATAGCCTTAATGTGATCACAGAATTAATAACTGAATCACCGCATGTACATTCTTAAGCAAAGCAGGTCAGTAAATGTATAGACTTGCCCTGAAAATTCAACTTGTGACCTCTATCCAACTACACCCAATATCTTTCTGTTGTTGGAATGCTACTAACTTACCCCACAATTTGGACATTAGGCAATGGCTTGAATGGTTAAAAAAACTCACGCAAATTTGATCATGGAACAAACTGATGCTTAGATTATGGACAAACTTCAGACTTCTTATGTCATGTATATAGAAATCTAGCAACATAAATTGTACTAACAAAATTGCAATTTAACATTACTGCAAAAAGCAACACTTCCGAACATTTCATCTGTCTCTGGGCATCAATGTACTACTGATTGTTCGAATTGAATACCAAATAGTAAAGACTTATCATGATGAATACAACTCATATATTCATTGAGCAGCCCATAATGTGGCTGTGTTACATATTTAACTGTTGAGATCTGAGATCAAACAAACACAATGGCAAAAAGTGTTATGTGTGTTATGACACCCACCAAACATAGGATTCCACAGTATTGTATTTTTTTTTAATTTTTTATTTTATTTTTGGCACAAGAAAAGAACATCATTCATTAATACATACAAAAAATAACACAATTCAGGAAACAACCACCAACATCATGAATAAGTATTACAAACACTTGAGCAAAAACAAAAAACACCGCCAGAGGTAATATAATTGACACGAAGCTAACAGTAGATTGACTAGAGGCTGCCAAGTAGGATCGTTCGGTATCAGAAGGAAAGTAGGCCTCTACATGAGAAGAAGAGATGCAAGAAAATGCTGCAAACCGGGCTAAGGAAAACACTGCTATGAGCAAACTCCGTGGCTGTAAAGATAATTGGCATGAATGAAAAGATTGTGCGAGATAACAAAAATCCAAAAACCATGTAGCTGCCACCACCTGGATATCTTTACTGCCCTGCATCTGTTGAAATAGAGTCTTAGAGTTAGTAACGATATTAATATGCAAAAAATTGTGTTTATGAACCCATTTAAGATCAGAAACAGATGCCGCTAGTGGAGCACAAGGCCTGTGCACAGTAAGATCATGAAATTTGGATTTCAAATTCGTTCAGATCTCCAAAAGTTTGGCGAATAGACAATGCCATTAAAATAAAATATCTAGATATGTAGACTATTGGAACATTGGTTTTCTCATGAAGTCTATGGAATGCTGAACCAAGTGATCGAATAGTCATTTTCCTGCAAAACTACAACAGAGATTTTCATATCAATTGACCTATGAGATTGCAATAGTGGCAACTCTCAGAACATCATAAGATTGGAGAGCATATCTTGAGACATACATATATGCATGTGTGTGTTCTCTATTATTTGACATGAAATTTGAAAGGTAGTTATACTTCTTTTGCAAAATTAAAACAAAGATGGAGTGTTGCTCAATTTCTTCTATTTCAGGAAGCGAAGGAATGCACTGGGCCAAAAAGTTAGAATTTTTGAACCTAGTACCACTAATAATCTGAAATTTTTGTTTTGACATGGTTTCGAATCATTGAAGTCATAAATATCACCATTTTTTTTTCTTCATTCTTAAACTATCATTTTTGTCTATTTAGTTCCTAAATTTTTGAATTTATGTTTATGTAGTCCAATTGGAGACAATTATACAAATTAATAATTGTTAAAAGTTAATTTGATTAAAAAAATGTTATTTGAGAATTTGAACATCTTAAATAATACGACAAAACACTCATTTTTCTTACTATTTTGAATAAATTACAACCCACAACCAACTTAATGGGTGTTTGAGTGTATGATTTAAGTAGTTCAAATTATAAAATTATATTTTTTCCCCCCTCAATTTAGGTTTTAATGGTTACTGATTTGTACAATTGTCTCCAATTGGACCACATGAATAAAAATAAAAAAAATTTAGGAACTAAATAAACGAAATTGATAGTTTAGAGGAAATAAAGAAAATGTGGATAGTTTAGAGGATACGAGTGAAATTAACCCTTAAAAAAAAAAAAAAAAAAAAAAGGAAAGAGGGGAAGAAACCGAGCATGGAGCAACCAATCTGATGTAAATGTTGTAAGATCGAAGACAGCTCAGTCAATTAAGATGGAAGGCACGTGCTGGACATTGTGGAAGTCCTCTCCTCCTTCTCTAACCCTGTCTATGAGTGCTTCAACTCCGTATCCGAGATGCAATTCCCGGAGGGTGGTAATGAACCTCAATCCGTCCGGAATCTCCTTCAATTTTTTGCAATTGCCAATTTCTAAACAGAAGAGACAAGGCATGGCTCCTTGTTCCATCCTCCACTCCTCCAAGTTTTTAATACCCCAGAGCTCTAAATATACGAGTTTCGGAAAACCTCCACCATCACAGCCGCCATAGCCCCTTCATCCTCCTCCTCCTCCTCCTCCACCGCTAATGTTGGATGGTGCAGAAGAACAAACCATCTCCTTCCCAATGTAGGAACCCCCAAGTAAGTAGAGAGTCCTTAAGTTGGGCAACTTCTCCAATGTTGGCATTGGGTCTTCCTCTAGTTTAGTATTCCGCAACCATAACTCGGTGAGATTTGAAGGGAATTGGTCTGGCAATTTATTAGCCCGATTCAGGGATCCACGTAGATGCAACCGGCGAAGATGTTGGCATCCTAAAAGTTGTCTTAAAAGGCTTTGTTCTTCTTCCGTTCGGAAATCTCCTCCAATATCGAAGGATGAATATTGCAGAAGGCGGTTTGAATTGTCGAGGATTGGGGATTTCAACATCACGACCAAATCTTTGGGTGCTACCTCACTACTGAATTTTCGAAGATTTGTCAGTTTAGATAAGCATCTGACATCACACTTCCTTGCATCAAAGTTTTCTAGCGTCTCCAATTTGCTGAAACCATCCAATCGTCACTTACCTATGCAAGACTACTTGATTCTATTAGGAAGATATAGATGTCTCAATTGTTTCAACCTCCACAAGACATTGGGTATTCTTAAACTTCTGCCCCATGACGATGTCCTTAAATCTAGGGTTTGGAGGAATCCCAAGTTGCCTATAGAAGAAGGCAAACTTGTAATATCACAACCTCTTATACCAAAATACCTCAAGTAAATTAGGTTTCCTATTGCACTCGGAAACGTTTTTCGTTTCCCATTTATAAACATAGTAATTCTTTCAAGGTTTAAAACGGTAATCAATGTGAGGCCCTGGAAGAGTAATTTTAATTTTTGCCAACCAGAACTTTCCAATTGATTGCCAAAACAGTAAAATTGGCATGATCGGATACGGTTGTGATTCTTCATTTCATGTCCAGATAGGAGAATAACATTTTCACTTTCTATAGAGTTGGCATCACAGTCACCTAAATAGTACACTGCAAGTCTGTGGATTGTTGTTAATGGTGATGATGAAGAAGGGAACGCAGAGTCTGCCCACCCGAGCTGATGACCAAAGGCTTTAATGCGAACAATCTCGAGAAAATTCTCCTCTTTGGCCTTCAACAAGCATAAGTCTCTCATGAGATCGTGGAGGCTACAAAGTTTAATCCATTTTCTGAAGCTTGTTAATTGGACTTGAACCATGCATCTCTGAACTAACTCCCCCAAGTAACTCATTCCAACAGCCAACATTGTTTTGTCTCCTACTTCTGGTATCGATAACAGAGACACAATGCCTTCAGCCATCCACATTTGAATCAATTTTTTTGCGCGAATATCATGATCTTCAGGAAAATGGCTCAAATACAAAAAACATGCCTTAAGATGGTAAGGCAAGTCTTGGTAGCTTAAGGCTAAAATTTCTGTAATTGGGACTCCAGCTCGGCCTTTGCTCTTGCCTAAGTCATAACTAATGTTTTCACTCACCTCCTCCCAGTCCTCCAGTGTGTATTTTGTTGCTAAAAGTCCTCCTAATACCACAATTGCCAATGGAACACCACCACAATGCTTGACCATTGCCTTCCCTAACTCAATCATTTTTGTGTTTAATGTGAATCCTGCAAAATTAGAGGGGGGAAAAATGCAACGGTTGCTAAGTTTGTACTAGTCTATATGGACGGTACTAAGATAAATAAAAAATAGCAATGTATATTTATATTAAAAACAATAAAGATAAACTATCAATAAGTCCTAGAGGGACTTACGTATATGTCTTAATAGGTAAATTTATTATCCAATAGGTCCTATAATAATTAATAATATTTTTCATAAAACACTATTAAAAAAAGTTACTAATATTAATTTTCAGCAACAGTTTGAAAATTTTCTCACAAAAAAGAGTCACTAATTTTTAACTTTCAGCGACAATTTAAAAAATTCATCACAAAAAAAGTCACTAATTGTAAGTTTTAGCAATAATTTATAAAAACCGTGACAAAAAAAAAAAGTCATTAATTGTCAATTTTGAGCGACATATGTAAAAAAAATCGTCACAAATTTTTTTTTTTAGCGGCGATTTTATTATGACTTATTTTCAATAGGATTTGATGGGAATTAAATCTAATTATTAGGACCTATTGTCAGTTTACGCTAAGTCTCATAATACTTAGACTTAATTCCCATCAAATTCTATTGAAAATAACTTCTAATAAAATCGTCGCTAAAAATAATTTTTTGTGACAATTTTTTGCATATGTTGCTAAAATTAATAATTAGTGACTTTTTTTTGTCACGGTTTTCATAAATTGTGCTAAAACTTACAATTAGTGGCTTTTTTTTGTGACGAATTTTTAGATTGTCTCGATTTTTTTAAACTGTCGCTAAAACTTATAATTAGTGACAGTTTTTGTGACAATTTTGAATCTGTTGTTGAAAATTAATAATTAATGACATTTTTAATAGTGTTTGATGAAAAATGCCATTAATTATCATAGAATCTATTGGACAATAAGTCTACCTATTAAGAGCTACACGTAAATCCCCCAAACTATAATGCTAAGAAACCAATAAATATGCCAATGAATTTTTAACTACAACACACAAATTATATGTAAGTTTCATCACTTGATGTGAGGTCCAACTAACATTGTGTCTAGGCTAAAATTCTTTGTTCCCAAAACTATAAAAAAAAAAAAAATTAAAATGATATGCAAAATTGGATTGGGTGAAACTATTTTTAAAATTTTATTTTGAGAAAATTCTCAAAATTTTAAACCTTACATAAAAAATGAAAATAATATAAACTTTTAACAAATTGGTCTCAAATAAACTTCGAACAAGTTGAACACGAATTGAGCTTAAGTAGCATAGTCTGTTTTACTGTCCTATTTTTCATAAAATATTGTAACATAAGTTATTTTCATAGAGTATATTTGTTATCTAGACAAATCTAGAGGACGTATGTGCACATCATAAAAAAGTTATAATTTTATGTAATGAAAGTAATGAATATTTGTAATTTATTATGTCACTATATGGTAAAATTACCAGTATTGAATAAAAAATGATAAACAAGTGGGTCTAATTTATGTTGTGCATCTTAAAGTTACTAAGGGTGAAGTTATGACTTTTGACTTTTTTAATGATATTTTGTGATTAGAAGTTATGACTTTTGTGATGAGAAAATTTAATGGTTTATGTTATTTGTAAAATTTTACAAAAGAGTTACGAAATGCACATTGTAAGATTATAGTATAGGATTGAGATTGTTAACTTATGGACTCACAATCTCATTTTTATTGTAAATTTTATTAACTGAATTATATGTCGGCAGACATTCAATTTGACGAAATTGATGAATTTTTAATATTGAGAGGGGCGGAGATCATAATTTGAAGTATGAATTAAAAAAACCAAAATAAATATATAATAAATTGTTATCTCACTAATTTAATTGAATAACTAATCCTACACTAATTCATAAAATTATTAATCATTTCGCTATTGATCAAACAGGGCCTTAGTTATTCTTGAATTCTATACCATAACTACATGGCCCAAAGTATGTATGGTTTTTTTTTTTTTCTATTTAGTTTTTATATGAATATTCTACCTAATGAATTCTCAAAAAAATGAACAAATTGAATTTACAAAATAGGCCCACCAAATCTGAAAGGAAAGTAGTTTAAGAAAGACGTTTGAAACTTTAAAAGCATAAATAATTAATTAGATAGTGTAGGATGTTAATAATTACCAGTACCTTCGTTTCTTCTAAAAAATGTCTTCTCAAACAACTCCCAACTCTCCTTTTCTGTTAAGTGCCTCAATTTATAAAGCACACATTGTTGATCTACATGCTTAGCAACATATTCATTGCGAGTTGTTAGCAATAGTTTGCTGCCTACCTCTGTAGTATGTGGGAAGCCTGGACTCAAACTATCCCAATCTGCATCCTTCCAAATGTCATCGAGAATCACCAAACATTTCTTCTCAGTTTGGACTTGATGAAGTTTCTTGACTAGCTCATCATGATTCAACTCTCTAATTGCTTTCCTTTCTTCGTTTGATGGAGAGAGAAGTTTGATAAGAATCCCTTCAAGAACTTCCCTTGTATTGCATTGTTGAGATATATAGGCCTAGGCAATACATTTAAAATGACGCCTAATTTCAATGTGTTTGTAAACCGTCTTAGCAAGGGTGGTCTTGCCAAGACCACCCATCCCCCAAATGGAAACAACTCTATAACTTGCCTTCTCCTTCACCAAAAGATCCACTATTGTTTTTACATCTTCTTCTGTTCCGACAACATCCTCCTCAACAATATGGGTATAGGATCGCCTTAATTGTCGCTGCTTCTCAGCCATAGAAGTTGATGATGAACTTTCTCCTACTCCTATAGAATTTAGTATGCCACAAGTTTGAAAACCAATTGTGAGGCTATTGGTGATCCTGGTATTAATAGCCTCAATCACCAACCTAACCTCACGAAGGGCTAACATTCCTTGAAGATACACAAATACCTCTTGAGAACGAAAGGGAACTGATCTGATCTCCCAATAGTACGAAATGCAATTTTCACAACAAAAGTTGCAATTGCAGCTTCAGCATCATAGGATGCTTCTCTGATCTCAGCAACGCAGTTGCGGATTATAATCTCATCTGCTCCTCCTTTCGGTCTTGCATCTGCAGCTACTAAGAAGCATTGCATCCGATTTAGCTGGGCTTGCAATTGCTCAACTGGAAGCGTCACCCCATCCAAGTTATTCGCTTCCTGGATGAGAAACCCACCCAGACTTTTCACCACAAAGGTTGCAAAAGATAGAGCCACAGATTCCGCCATAGTGATCTCTCACCACCAAAGTGTTCTTTCTTCTTCTGTCTCATCGCTTCCTGGACGACGCAATTACAGTCCGCCCACGCGGTCGACAACCCACAATTATTGACTGTCTGCAAGATTGACAACGGCCTCCTTTGGTATATTTTATGGAAGGGTTAAAAAATAAAGTTTCAAAGCGCGTAATCGAATAGATTCGAAGCCTATCTATTTCAATTTTAAAGACAAAGACTCAACAATGCGTGTGGGTGGTCAGATGGCAACGACATTGAGAAGAATGACTCCCCAACAAACATAGACTCGAAGAGTTGAAGGCCCACCAATTTTGTTGTTTCTGGAGCATGTCACGTGAAGGACTGCCCACAAATTATTAAAGAAGCGAAGATTCAAATAAATAAATAAATAAATAAATAAATAAGGGTAAATTACATTGACACCCTCTAAGGTTTATATTTATTACAATTTCTTCTTTTACCTTTGGAAAATTATATCTCTTTCCCTGAGGTTTAAAGTTTCATTACAGATTGCTCCTTCCAGCAATTTAATTTTTTTAAATACCAAATTTTCCCTCACTGGGCAAATTACATTGACACCCGTCACATTTTAGAAATTACAATCCCCTCCCCAAGGTTTAAAGCAGCATTACCAATTGTCCCCTCAGTTAGTATTAGTTGAAAAAAAAAATCATTGAAAAAAAAAATTAAATGGAAAAAATATTAATTGAAAAAAAAATTTTGTTAGTCAAATTTTTAAATTTCTGTTTAAAAACCAACGTAAGATTAAAATTACACTAACACCCCTTGAAGTTTATATTTATTACACTCGAAAGATAAAAATTATATAAATATGATAATTATTTTTTATTTTTTATTTCTTAACCAAATTACTTCTTAATTTTTTTTTAAAAAAAATCTAAAAATCAAACCGTACATAGCCTAAGAATATTTTGATAAGTCATTTCTTATGTGGGTAACTTATTTAATTATTTGTTAATTTTACGACATTTTTACTATCTGAGGCCACTTTGGTAACCATTTCGTTTTCAGTTTTCAATTTATATTTACAAAAATTTAAAAAACTGTCATAAAAACTTGCTTCATAATTGTTTTCGTTTATAAATGGTTGTCTCAGTTTGTAAATTTGAGGAAAAAATGTAAATTCAAAAAATGAGTTTACGTTGGTTTTTAAACAGAAATTTAAAAATTTGACTAACAAATTTTTTTTTCAATTAATTTTTTTTTCAATTAATATTAACCGAGGGGGCAATTGGTAATGCTACTTTAAACATTGGGGAGAGGATTGTAATTTTTAAAATGTAAGGGGTGTCAATGTAATTTACCTAGTGAGGGCAAAATTGGTATTTTAAAAAATTAAATTGCTGGAGAATGCAATCTGTAATGAAACTTTAAACCTCATGGAAGGGGATGCAATTTCCAAAAGGTGAGAGAAGAACTGTAATAAATATAAATCTCAGGGGGTGTCAATCTAATTTACCCAATAAATAATTGTTTTCAAATTTTTATTAGCATCTTGTGTCATTGTTTATATTAACTTTTATGGTTAATTTTTTGTTTGGATAAATTATGATGGTGGTCCTCTATTTTGGTCATTGTGTCATTTTGATACTTATAATTTCAATTGACTCGATTTTGAATTTATGATTTCGTATAAATTTAGTCAAATTGATTACAAATTTTAATATTTTTTTGTGAAAAATACGCACATAAGTATTATATATCATATTTTTAAAAAGAAAAATAATAAATTTACTCAACTAAATGAGTCAACTTCAATAAATTTAGTGATATATTATTATCAATTGGATCAAATTGACACAAAATTTAAAATTAAGGGACAAAATTAAGTCAATTAAAAGTGTAAAGACCAAAATGACACACAAGGTAAAATGTAGAGACCATTGGTGTAATTTGCCCTTCTTATTTAAAACTAATTATTAAAAACTAACAAAAATACAAACTCTGATGATAAAAAATCATACAAAATAATTTTCTTCAAATAAATTATAATAATGTTTGTTACATACATGCACATAAAAAAATTATAAAAATAAATAAATAATTCAAACTCAAAATTCATTAGGAGTGTACTAGTATCATTTTGTTCTTTCATTTGTGTAAATGTAAGTGTTTTAGATGGGAATCCAACTCAATTTGACTCAATCCATCACCTAATTCTACTAGTATTGGTACAAAACTAATCACAAAAACGCCAATCGAGACTATCTATCCAAGATATTTCTCCATTGCGACTTTTCTGCTTACAAAAACGTGAAGAAGAATCAACTACAAGTGGTCCCCTTGTTGAAAAATAAGAAAAACAATGAATGTGTCCGTTCTTCTTGCTTGGCATGTCTTCAAATGAAAGCTGGTGTATGCTCTACTGGAACCACAAATTGCAATGAGAATTGTTGAGAACATAAACACAAATGGTATGTGTTATGTGATAACCTTGGTCCGTGTTATGCTAATTAATCTTGATTATGATTGTGATTATGTGTTTGATATGATTTTAAGTGTCATTTATATGAATATATGTGATTTTGAATTTCTATCTATTCACCGTAGGAAAATCTGTTTGATTATCTGCTTTAGAATTTAAATTGAAGGCCCTATCGGCCACAGAACCTGAAATTGATTACGCCATTGTGATTAGCGTAATTTTTAGAGCCTACGGTGAAATTTAATTGAAAATTGATTTTGATCAGATTAATTAGATTAAACTGATGAAATGATGCTCAATTAATTAGTATTAATGAAGTGTGATTAAGAGAGCCTATAAATATGCTTATATACACTTAGTTCCTCTCTTTGAACTCATTTGACTGAAATCACACCTTAGAGAGAGAGAGAGAGAGAGAGAACCGAGTTTAAAGAGAGAAAAGGGCCAATCTTGAAGATCTTGCTAAGGAGCTCAAGCTTTCAAAGGCTAGGCTCAAGATTTAACTACAATTTGTGAGAATTGAAGCCCCTAGGTGAGTAATTAAGCAAAGATTTATGAGCTTAAGTTTGTAGTTTTGTTAAGTCAAGGTTTGATGGTGATCAAGAACATAAATTGAGTTGAAATTGAAGAATTGGAAGTTTTTATGTACATGCATGCAAGGAATTGCTATGAATTTGCATATTTGAGCATGAATCATGTTAAACAAGGAGAATTGGGCACCAAATCTCTCATGCTTGCATAATCTACATGAGTTTCATGATTATAAGTGTCATTTGTACTAGAATTGAAGTCAAAATTGACATGCATGTTTGATTAATGGAGATATGAAGATTATATGAAGTTTGAATGCATGGGTTTCAACCATACAAGAGAAATGTTGATTAATTTGAGAGTATGATTATGGATTTTGAATAATTAGCCTCATATTGCTTACATCCTTATACTATATATTGTGTTTCCACATTTTTGGACCAAAAACATGAATGTTGGACCTTTGAATATCAAGGTTGCACTTGAAGAACAATTCTGGAAAACCCAGAAATTGGCATGTCTGCTCGAGCGGGGAAAGCGCTGCTCGAGCGTAAAATGCTAGTTCCTAGAACTTTTGCAGACATGGACGTCCGCTCGAGCGGGGAGATTCATGCTCGAGCGGGGAGCCATGTAGTTTGACTCTCAGCTTGAGCGTAAAAATAAAGTAACCAGTACTTTTACAAACCAAAGGGGCTCGAAAGCGATGAAATTGTCGCTCGAAAGCTAAGTCGGCGAGGATCCCTTTAAGATATTTTGAAAAGTGGTTTTATGATTTGTTATCCGTTCTGTTTCATTTCTAAGCACTCTTAGGCATGCATTGAGCATTGTGAATGAGTTAAAATGGTAAGAAAGGAGCCTAAGAGGAATGTATAAATTAAGAACGGATTGAACCGTTTGTGACCCATTATGTTCATGAAATGTGTAGGGTCAAGCACGAGAGCAAATCCACCAACAGATCACTGTGAGTAATATCTTAATAAAGATATTTTCAAGTATGTTACTTTCCGAATGCTACTTCTGTATAAGTTTCATGGATTTGTTGATTTGAAATATAAATGAGTATTCTATATGCCTAATTTTGTATAAGGCTGTTTGATACATTTGATATATTTGAATTGGGCCTAAAGCCGTTTGCCGTTGATCTGTTTGATATATTTGAATTGGGCCTAAGGCCGTTCGCCGTTTGCCGTTTTGCCGTTGATATGTTTGATATATCTGAATTGGGCCTAAGGCCGTTAGACATGAATAATTGGGCCAAAGGCCGTTGGACATAAATGATTGGGCCAAAGGCCATCGGATATGAACGATTGGGCCAAAGACCGTTAGACATGAATGCAAAGATGGGCCAAATGCTGTTTTAATATGTCATTTGATATGTTTGAATACCGTGATGGACCAAAGGCCGTTTGAATGAAAGGGATCATGATCATGAATATGAAATACGCATGGATATGAATATAAAGAGAATGGGCCCAAGGCCGTTTGATATGCCCGATATATTCGAATTGGGCCCGAGGCCGTTTGATATGTTTGAATTGGACCAAAGGTCGTTTTGAATAAAGAGTTGGCTGGACCAAAGGTCGTTTCGTATAGATGGACTCGAGGTCGTATTGTCTTATATAAGAATTGGACCTGATGTCGTTTTGTATGTGAATATGATGTGTTGGACCCAAGGTCGTTTTGCTTTGTTGAGATTTGTAAATCTGGTGTGAATGGGAATAGTGGTTCAAATGTGTACATTATAAGTATGACTCATTTATGAACGAACCTCATTCATTAACCTCTTTATTTTGATATTATTCACTGGGCGTTAGCTCACTCTTATCTATATGTATGTAGGTGAGCAAATGGACGTTTAACCCCAGCCTTAGTGGAATTTAAGAAAGGAACCCGAGTTTTGTGAAGTCAGCCCTGGTGCCTCGCGTAAGAGGCTTTGTTTATGATCTTTTGTATTTCTTTTGCTATTTCTATTGGTCATGATAGACCATTTATGTGTATAAGTTTTTGGCATGGCTGACTATGCGTTTGAATGATCCTAGGTATACAAGATGTTAACTACTGGTATGTGGTGTGAGTTATTATTAAGTATATGTGAAATGTTTTGACATGCCATGTAAGCATAGCTCATTGGACAAAATTTTTAAGTTTGCTTCCGTTTTGGCCCTTTCACTCTGTTACTATATGTTTGTTTTGGTTTGAGGCTGTAGGTAATCTCATGATTACTGACCGGTTTGACCTTAATCTATAGGGGTGGGTTCGGGTCATGACATGTTATGACACCACCAAGAACAAGATTCCATAGTAATTTAAGAAAAACAACATCACTCATTGATATATATATAAATTAACAGAGTCTGGGAAACAACTAACAACATAAAGAAAGCCTTAACACAAAAAAAAAAAAAAAAAAAAAAAAAAAAAAAAGGTAGATTGACTAGATGCTGTAAAGTAGGATCATTTGATGTCAAAAGGAAAATAGGCCTCTCTACGAGAAGAAGAGATAGGGGAAAATGCTGCAAATCAGGGTAAGGAAAAAACTACTGTGAGCAAACTCCTTAGTTGTAAAGATAATAGGCAAGAATGAAAAGATTGTGGGAGACAACAAAATTCCAAAAAACCATGGAGCTGCCGCCACCTGAATATCTTTACTACCCTTTATTTACTCATAGTTAGTAATAAAATTAATGTGTAGAAAATTGTGCTTATAAGCACATTTAAGAGCAGAAAGAGCTGTAGCTGACAGTAGGCTGTTGAAACAATTAACCAACCAAAAATGGGATTAGGCCACAACACCTACAACTACCATAGAGGGAGAAGAATTAAAAACACAATCGGAAAGAACTAATGCTTAGATTCAGGACAAACTTAAGACTTCTTATGTCATTCATAAAAGAAATCTATCCAGCAAACTTAAACTAGCAAGTGCAAGTTTTTCTTTCTTTCTTTCTTTCATTAGTACAGGATACATGTTCATTGCAAATTTTCTCATTTGGTAGTGACGAAGTTCTACTAGCCAAATATCATTTGAATTTCATCGAAGGCTAAATTAAACATAGTACTTAATGTAATCTTATTATCAAGTAGAATAACAGAGGCCATCCACTAAGGTCCCAAAATTGCATCCACAATGTGCAGGTTCTGATTACCACAAAGTCGTAGAATTGCATTCAAACACAAGAAAAGGTAAGAGCAGGCCCACACAAGGGATTAGTCTATGAGTTCTACCAAAAGAAAAGATTTGCAATAGAATGAGCTCCACCAATTGTGTCCAATAAAAAAAGCATGCCTTGTTACAAAATTACACGACCATATCATCTGTACTTCTAAAGATTTAGAAGAAAAATATAAAAAATAAAAAATCTAAGTTTCTATGTTTATGGAGAGTCCTTGGATTTGCATGAGTAATTCATATTTCATATGGAACAAATATGATCCATAGCAATGCGAGTGAGATAAATGAACGTGTCCATTATGCTCTGCACCATTTGCCATAATATCCATCAATGATCAGACCTCCTTCAGCTTGCTCAGCATGTCTTCAAATGAAGGCTAGTGTACTGGAACCACAAATTGCAATTTAACATTGCTTCAAAGTAGAACTTCAGAACATTTCATCTGTTTGAGCATCCTGCTGATGGTCACATTATATATCCAATATTGACAAATTGGATTGAAAGACTAAATAGCAGGGACTTATCATGATGAATACTACTCATACATTCATACATCTGTTGAGCAGCCCATAATGTGGCAGTGTTACAGATTTAATAAACACAATGGCAAAAAGTGTTAGGTGTGTTGTGACAACACCAAGCACAGGAAACAGTAATTAATTACATGAAGAAGCTTTAACAAAAACTGAAGCAAAAATGAAGTTTAAAAAAAAAAATCACCAGTGGTAATAGAAAAACCTTAATTGAGATGTGAAAGCTAACAGTAGAAAAAAGCTATTGTGAGCAAACACCATGGCTGTAGAGATAACTGGCATGAATAAAAAGATTGTGCGAGATAACATGGACCTGCCACCACCCAGATATCCTTATTGCCCTGCA
The DNA here is from genome assembly GCA_025200525.1 of Camellia lanceoleosa. Classification (NCBI taxonomy): domain Eukaryota; kingdom Viridiplantae; phylum Streptophyta; class Magnoliopsida; order Ericales; family Theaceae; genus Camellia; species Camellia lanceoleosa. Next base: position 191,622,423 of record CM045760.1, on the reverse strand, counting down.
TTTGCTAAAATAGAGTTTCGACATTAGTAATAATAACTATTAGCCAGTGTGCAATGTAAGCTCTTGAATTTTGGATTTCAAATTCTTTCAAATCTGCAAAAGTTTGGTGAATGGGCAATGACATTGAAAATAAAACGTATAGATATGTAGGCTATTTGAACAGAGGTTTTCTCATGAAGTCTATGGAACCCTGAACCAACTGATCAAATCATCACTATTTCCTGAAAAACTACAGCTATTGTTTTCCCACTTTAATGTTTCCAGGACTAATAGGAAAAGCAAACCAAACTTCATTTTGCATATTCAAACTACAAATGAGGATTGCTCAACAGATTAACTACAGTAGAATTCAGGTCATTTTGATGATAGTTTGAGATTTTTCTTGCACTGAAGTCACCGGAAAGCTAAACCAAGGCAAAGGTGGGATTTTCTTGTAGCAAATTCATTGGAATAGGTGATTTAAAGTTCAATTGTGACACTGCTTTTGATAGAAATCTAGACTCCTATAGCCTCTACATTTGTTACTGTTAACAATAAGTGAAATTTGGTTAAATATGTCTTAACTTGTGCAAATCAAAATCAGTACACAAGCTTCTCTGCATTTTGAAGATTGTTATAAAATAAAGTTTCCAAGTGGGAGCTTATGCATTGATGAGTAGTAGGTTGATGATTGAAAAGGAATAGGTTGATTCTTTAGTTTTGTTGTCTCCACACACATCCATTGCAGCCTTTAGACAACTAGGGAGGACAAAAAAACAAAGAAAAACTAATTTTCTCTGCAAGGATGCCTTGTGAACATTGGAGTATGATTAATTATTTATGTTTTTCAAGAAGTTATGATTCTATCTAAGCACAAGAAATTACATACTAATTTTCTAATTTCTCCATTCTCTGATAAAGACATTTTACTAGATTCATAAACAATACTACAAAAAATTCTATCCTACACACAAACAACAGGGGAGAATTGCATCGTGTGTCGTACACAAACATAAAATGAGTTACTTGAGTTGCATAAGATCATATTTCTCCAACACAATTGAGCCATGAGATTTCAATAGTGGCAACTCTCAGAACATCATAAGATTGGAGAGCATATCTTGAGATATACATATATGCATGTATGTGTTCTCTATTATTTGACATGAAATTTGAAAGGTAGTTAATACTTCTTTTGCAAAATTGAAACATAGATGAAGTGTTGGTCAGTTTGTTCTATTTCAGGAAGTGAAGGAAAGCGCAAGGCTGAAAAGTTAGAATTTTCGAACCTAGTACCACTAATAATCTGAAATTTTTGTTTTGACATGGTTTCAGGTCATTGAAGAAAAAAATATCACCATTTTTTCTACTTGATTCAACTATCATTTTCATCTATTTAGTTCCTAAATTTTTTAATTTATGTTTATGTAGAGCCCAATTGGAGACAATTATATAAATTAATAATAGTTAAAACTTAATTTGATTAAAATAATGTTATCTGAGATTTAAACATCTTAAATCATATAATAAAACACTCATTTTTCTTACTATTTTGAATAAATTACAACCCACAACCAACTTAAGGTGTTTGATTGTATGATTTAAGTTGTTCACAAAGAAAGGACAAAAAGTTGATTTTTTTTTTCCTAACGGTTTGGGGAATGGAAGTTGAACTTCCTTTTGGTTCTCCCAAAAAACAGCCTTCCTTTTTTGAACCCATTTTTAAGAAAGTTGAAATTTTTTTGTGGAAAATTGAAAAAAAAAAAGTATTTTCTATTTCCAAAAGTTTTAGAAGAAAGAACAAAATTTTTAAATATCTCAAAAAAAAAAAAAAAATTAATTTGTACAATTGTCTCTAATTGGACCACATGAATAAAAATTAAAAATCTCAGGAACTAAATAAACGAAATTGATGGTTTAGAGGAAATAAAAAAAAAATGTTGATAGTTTATGGAATACAAGTGAAATTAACCCTTAATCAAAAAAAAAAAAAAAATAAAATAAAATAAAAAATAAAATTCGGAAAGGGAGGGGAAAGAAATTGAGCATGGGACAACCAACCTAATGTAAATGTAGTAAGATCGAAGACAGCTTAGGGAATTACGATGGAAGGCACATGGTGGACTTTGCAGAAGTCCTCTCCTCCTCTAAGCCTATCTCTGAGTGCTTCAGATACCCTTTGGATCTGCAATTCACGAAGGGTGGTAATGAACCTCAATCTGTTTGGAATCTCCTTCAATTTTGGGCAGTCAAAAATTACTAAACGGAAGAGACAGGGCATGGCTCCTTGTTCCACCTTCCACTCCTCCAAGTTTTGAATAGACTCGTGCATTAAAGATTTGAGTTGAGGAAAACCTCTGCAGCTGCTGGATGGTGTTGTTGGTGCAGAAGAACAAACCATCTCCTTCCCAATATAGGATTTCCAATCTAATATGAGACTCCTTAAGTTGGGCAACTTCTCCAATGTTGGCATTGGGTCTTCCTCTAGTTCAGTATTCCCCATACGTAAGTAGGTGAGATTTGAAGGGAATTGATCTGGCAATTTATTAACCAGATTCAGGTACCCCCATAATGACAATTGGCGAAGATGGTGGCATCCTAAAAGTTGCCTTAAAAGGCTTTGTTCTTCTTCCATTTGGAAATCTCCACTAATCCAGAAGGACGAATATTGCAGAAGGCAGTTTGAATTGTTGAGGATTAGGGATTTCAACATCACGACCATGTCTTTGGGTGCTACTCGACCACTGAGTTTTCGAAGATTTGTCAATTTAGATAAGCATCTGACATCACAATACTTTGTATCAAAGTATTCTAGCATCTCCAGTTTGTTTTTAAACTATCCAATCGCAACTTATTTGTTCTAGCCAACTTGATTTGAGAAGCAAGATATAGATGTCTCAATTGTTTTAACCTCCACAAGACATTAGGTATTCTTAAACTGCTGATGCTCCATCTCCTTAAATCTAAGGTTTGGAGGAATCCCAAGTTGCCTGTAGAGGAAGGCAAACTTGTATTAGTATCGAATTCTCTTATACTTAAATACCGCAAGTAAATTAGGTTTCCTATTGCTCTCGGAAACTTTTTTCCTTTCCCAGATATAGTAATTCTTTCAAGGTCTAAAACTGTAATCAATGTGAGGCCTTTGAAGAGTAATTTTAATTTTTGCCAACCAGAACTTTCCAATTCATTGCCAAAAGAGTAAAATTGGCATGATCGGATATGGTGGTGATTCTTCATTTCATGTCCAGATAGGGGAATAACATTTCCGCTTTCTATAGAGTTGGAATCACGGTCACCCAAATAGTACACGGCAAGTCTGCGAATTGTTGTTAATGATGATGATAAAGAAGGCGGTGCAAGGTCTACCCTTGTGAGCTGATGACCAAAGGCTTTAATGTGAACAATCTCGAGAAAATTCTCCTCTTTGGCCTTCAACGAGCATAAGTCTCTCATGAGATCATAGAGGCAACAAAGTTTAATCCTTTTGTTGAACCTTGTTAATTGGACTTGAACCACGCATCTCTGGACTAGCTCACTCAAATAACTCATTCCAACATCCAACATTGTTTCCTCTTCCACTTCTCCTACTCGTGTTGGTATCGATGACGGCAACACAATGCCTTCAGCCGTCTACACCTGAATCAATTTTTTTGTGCAAATAACATAATCTTCAGGAAGATAGCTCAAATACAAAAAGCACGCCTTAAGATGGTAAGGCAAGTCTTGGTAGCTTAAGTCTAAAATATCTGTTATTGGGATTCCTCTCTAGCTTTTGCCCTTACCTAAGTCATAACTAATGTTTTTGCTCACTTTCTTCCACTCAACTAGTTTGTCTTTTGTTGTCAAAAGTCCTCCTAATACCACAATTGCCAATGGTACACCACCACAATGCATGATCATTGCCTTCCCTAACTTAATCATTTCTGTGCTTAATGTGAATCCTGCAAAATTAGGGGGGAAAAAAAATACATCTGTTGGTAAGTTTGTACTAGTCTATATGGATGGTACTAATATAAATAAAAAATAGGGTAAACTCCTGATATAAATAAAAAAATAGGATAAACTACCAATAGATCCTAATAGCTTGACTTAATTTCCATCAAGTCCTATTGAAAATAAGTTTTAATAATATTGTTGTTAAAAATAATTTTTTTATGATAATTTTTTACATACGTCGCTAAAAATTAACAATTAATGACTTTTTTTGGTCGTGATTTTTATAAATTGTCACTAAAACTTATATTAGTGACTCTTTTTAAGACAAAATTTTCTCATAGGACTTATTAGACAATAAATCCACTTATTATGACCTCTACATAAGTACCCTTAAAAAATAGCAATGTGTATTTATATTAAAAACACTAATGCTAAGAATACCAATAAATATACCTATGAATATATTAACTACAACACAAAAATTATATGTAAGTTTCATCACTTAACGTGAGGTCCAACTAACATTGTGTCTAGGCTAAAATTCTTTGTTCCCAAAACTATAAAAAATTAAAATGATAGACAAAAATGCATTGGGTGGAACTATTTTTAAAATTGATTTTGAGAAAATTCTCAAAATTTTAAACGTTACATAAAAAATAAAAATACTACAAACTTTTAACAAACCAATCTCAAACAAGCTTTGAATAAGTCGAACATGAATTGAGCTTAAGTCACATAGTTTGTCTTACTATCCTAATTTTTAATAAAATATCACAACATAAGTTAGTTTCATATATTATATTTGTTATCTAGACAAATCTAGAGCATGCATCCCTAAAAGCGCAAGTGCACATCGTAAGAAAGTTACGATTTTATGTGATGAAAGTAACGAATATTTGTAGTGTGTTATGTCACTATGTGATAAAGTTACCAACAGTGAATTTATGTTGTGCATCTTAAGGTTATTAATGGTGAAGTTATGACTTTTGATTCTTTTAATGGTATTTTGTGGTGAGAAGTTATGACTTATGTGGTGAGAATTTATAAAATTTAATGGTTTATGTTATTTGTAAAATTTTACAGGATTGTTATGAAGAAGATACCATATGCACCCTTTTGAGATGCACATTGTAACCTCTTATATATATAGAGGAGAAATTACAAAAAATAAATAAATAAAACCCAAGATTTAACCTCCGTAACAAATCAAATCCTAACTTTTTATTTATTTCAATTTAAACGCTAAAATTTATCAATTCTTAATTAGTAGAATAATCATCATACACTTAATTAATTAAATAAAAAATATCATCTTGTTATTAAATAGGATTCAAGGTCCCTCTCTCTATTCACATACAACACATAATTTTCCTAGGAGCGTGACATCGTATCACTAGGAGAAAACAAACATAATAGTGTGATTGAAGAGAGAGAAGACTTCGAATCTACACCATATTTGTTGATGTAAAGATTAAAGCTTTTAGTGTAGAGATTAATAGTAATTAAATTGTGGGCATGTTTAATTAGTAAGATTATAGCATAGGATTGAGATTATTAATTTATGGACTTACAATTCCATGTTTGATTGTAAATTTTATTAATCGGATTACATGTCGGTAGACATTTAATTTGACGAAATTGACAAATTTTTATTATTGAAAGGAGGGGGGATCATAATTTCAAATATGAAAGAAAAAAACCAAAATGAATACATAATAACTAGTTATCTCACTAATTTAATTGGATAACTAAGCTTACAATAATTTATGAAATTATTAATCATTTCATTATTAATCCTGGCCTCGTTGGGGAACAAGCTATTTAGTACCTTTTTTATTTTTTATCTAAAATATGAGATAAAAAAAAACTAGTATGTTTGAGATTTTCATCTAATTTGATTTCAAATTTAACCAAAAAGCTTGATTTGATATGAATTATTCCTTTTCTTTCATTAAAATCTTTATAAAAAAATCCCCTCTTTTCCAAATTTTCATTTTCATCAAATTTGATGGGAAAAAAAAAATTCACCTCCAATGCTTTATCTTTCTAAATTTGAAATTATTCCTTTTCTTTCATTAAAATCTTTATAAAAAATATCCTCTTATTCCAAAATTTTGTTTTCATCAAATTTAATAGGCAAAAAAAAAAAAAAAAAAAATCACCTCCAATGCTTTATATTTCTAAATTTTCATCAAATTCAAATTTGATGAACGATTTTTAATAGCCAATATTATCACTAAAGAGGAGGATGAAGATGGAGACACAGACATGCAAGATGGGAATCAATCATAGAGGAACGAAGGAATAACGAGAATCGCCCTTCTTAAAAAGCTATTGCAAGAAATCAGACAACCATGGACGAATGCACTCATCGTCAGATTGCTTGGCAAGAGTATATGATACAAAATACTCTGTACCAGAGTTAAGACACTTTGGGGGCTGCAAAATGAATTCAACGTCATTGATTTGGGTAACAACTATTTCTTATTCAAGTTCTCCTCCCAAGAGGACTATGTGATGGTTTATTCAGGAGGACCATGGGTAATCATGGACCATTATCTTACGGTGTTGGCTTTTTGGCTTTCGAAGGTTACTTTTGTAATTGTGAGCGTGCCAGCAGGGATCAATCAATCCTTACAGAAATTTAATTGCCAACCAATTATCAGACGATTGTGTTTTAGTTCTTTTAGCCTCAATGAAGAGGACTTTTACTGGTGGCTTTGTTAGGAGAATTAAGCAAACAATGGGTAAATAAAGAGCAGTTGTAGTATTTCATTAAGCAAAATGAAAGACTTACAAAGATTTGAATCAGCTTTGTAGAGGTTTACAGCAACAATCTACATAAAATCTACTCCTATGAACGAAATGCAGTGCAGGAATTTGAAGTACAGAAATATAAAGAACAAGAAATGTAAAACTGGCAAAATAATGTAAAGTAAAACTGGTTTTCTGGATTTGAGTCCAGGACTTTTTCTGGGGCCTTCTTTGCTATTTATACTCCTTAAGGATGACTATCGAACTGCACTTCCAACCGTCGAATCGCTCCTCTATGATCCCTGATTATGTTGCCTTGTAGTTAGCTTCACTATGCCATCACTTGTAGTTAGGCTTCCCTCCTAATTTTGAATTTGAATGTGAGTAACCGTTGAAGCCACATTACTTTATATCTCTTTGTTGGTCCAATACTACGCAGATCTTGTAAAACCAATACTGACTGCCACGTGTTCGATCATGATTGAAAACTTGAATAGTCTTCCTGTATTGCCCTTATCCTACCATGCGTTGAATTGTAATTGGCTTATACAAAATATGTAGCCAACATTAACCCCCGCACTAATATACCCAATACTTGGTGATATTAGTGGATCAAAGTCTTTCATCCACGTTTTAGAACGTGCATGAGCTTTATATTTTTAGAAACACAACCGTCATTCATTGATGATCATTTGCATTAACTCCTCTTTGATCCCTTAAACATGCCCACTAACTCAGTATTTTGAAAAGTCCAATTCAATGGAGAAACAGACCTTTTCTTATCTCGATCAAGCATATGAAGAGTTGTTTGACAAAACTGTTCGTCCTCGAAAGAATCTTCATGCATTGATTAGCCACCTTTACCCACCTTCCTATATTCAAGTTATGGAAGCTTTCACAAATTATCAACCTTTGGATTACGAACATACTGTCCACAATCCCTTGCTTTAGAAGTTTGCAAATATGGACTTGGGAAGCTCTTCTTCTAATTCACAATCTTCTGCATGGAATGAGGCCGTGGCTTCTTCTTCTTATGGGGCTTCTGGTTAGAGAGGCTCGTCGAACTCTAAGTCATGTGAGTTAAGGGAGCGAATTAACCATCACTTTGTCGAGTTCACTGATCATTTAGAGTTCCCTTCCTATGCGCGAAGATCGGTGGTCTATCCTTACATGCCCATCGATCGCCGACGTAGTTTAGAGGACAATCTACTTGTAGCATGGTACACATCATCTATGCCTACAAAGATAGTACGAGCTATCCTTCGCCCAGAAGAGGTACATGGGTATACCCCATCATTTTTAGCCAAGAAGGCAAAGCTTCATCCTTCTGACTGGCTTGATTGTGTTAATGTCCCTCGGTTCCTTCCTTCATTCGAAATGGAAGCCTCTATACCTCCTCCTCTGCAAAAACCTTCCTCGATAAAGAGATTGAAGCTTACCATTTATGCGGAGAAGGTTTTTCCTCCTCACAAGCCTCCACCTCCTCCTACTCCAGCTCAACAAAAGCAAGCCCAACTTCTACTTGCGGCCTCTTCTCACTTGCCTTTCATTGTTCTTGAGGACGATGTTCCTCTCAAGAACCATCGATGGGCTTGTGATATTCTGACTCGAGGTCATGTTCTCAACCCCATCACCCAAGCAGAACTCCACATGTTTTTGGACCAACTCCCATTGCTTCTCCATTGGCACCGAACTTCTTTGGCCACTACCCAATCTTTGGACCAACTTTCATCCCTCCGAGTTCATACCCAGTACGAAGCAGAGAACCTTGTCGAGGAATACAATGATTTCAAGAATAAAGACTCTGCGTACTAGGATGACTTGGATATGGACGAGCTAGAACAAGGGCTAAAAAAGATAGCGTTTGAAATAAAGGTTGAAGAGCTCTTTTATCAAATGAGAGCACATCAACTTCAGCAACCAAGCTTGGAACAAATAGACGATAGAATAAAAAAAGAATATAAATTTATTGACCATAGCTGGACTAAATTCCATGATCTCGTTGTTTATTCTATTCCTTACTTTTATGAACTAGAATTTGTACCCAAAAAGGAACTTTTAATGTAATTGCTTTTGTTTTAATACATCTAAGTCTTTTCTCTTTGCTTGGCATGGTTCGAATTTATCTTTGTTTACCTTCATAAGTAAATTTAGGGCTTCGAACTAACCAATCTCATCCTTCAAATCTGGATTCAATTGTCTTAAATGAAACACTAGAAAACCAACATGAACTTTTCTAATTTATGGAATACAGTTGACAACTTTTGCTAATTTCTGTTTTAGGATCAGTGCTTTGAATTTTGACAATCTTGCCCTCTAAAGCTTGTTTTAAACATATCCAACATATGGTCATATGCTTAGTATAATCAATTAGTTTTAAATTGACAACTCTCCGAACAACAGTCCATAATTTCCAAAATATGGAAGCCCTTCTCAAGGGCTGCATTGTTTAAATTTGAAAAAACAAACTCTTTTGTCTATTGCCAAACCAACTATTGGTTTTGGTATTTCGAACAACAATTTCCATTGTTTCGAAGGGTTTATTCTTACTAAGAAACCAGAAAACAGGCTCTTAATCCTTTGTCGTAAACAAATATCAAAACATTCCTTCACCACGAGGCATGGAATGTGCTTCGAAGTAAGCTTTCGACATTCGAAGCCGTTTGTCATTTCAATTTGGCACCTAAAATTGGCTTCGAAGCCAAATAATTTATTATACTTCGGACAACAATTTCCATCGTTAAGGGATCTCACGTTTTGCTTCGAAGAATATTACTCTCACTAAGAAACCTAAAACAGGTCTTTAAACCCCTTCGAAGTAACCAAATACTTGAACATTTTTACATCCTTAGGTATGGAATGTGCTTTGAAGCAGGCTTTCGACATTCGAAGCCGCATGTCCTTTCATTTTGGCGCTAAAACTGGCTTTGAAGCAAAATGTTTTATTTCGAAGCTAACATCAACATCTGGGATGCGTTTTTCCCTCCAAAAGTATCAATATTGAAGGGAACTCTCCGTATCTGTACTTTTAGTACTTCTCTACGAATTACACGATATATTTTCCAGACACAAAGGTTTTTAGAACCCTTTTACTTCGTATTTTCAAATCACTCGTTTGTTCAACACACAAACCCTTCCCTTCTAGTAACCCTCTCTTCCTTGCTACTTGCTACCAATGGATTCTTCTTCTCTGAAAGTACCATCTGATGATCGTATAAGCCCAACAATGGCTTTGAAGAGATGTATTGAGGAGGAGATCGCCAAACTTACAGCTGATGGGTCAAGCACCATAGACGGACGCCTCTTTGTTCCTCGCTATAGCGATAAACAAGAATACGTCCTAGGTCCCATCTTTCGAGAAGCTCCCACTCAACTTCCAGCTTTATACCCTCGCTTGGAGGACCACTTTCTTCTTTATAAAGGGAGGCTTGACTGGGGGAATTAGAGAATGACCTGTCCTCACCGTTGCTGGCCGACATTGAGAGCTAAGTGGGAGGAATGGTATGACAGAGTTGTGTCTGCAAGAGAAGATGACTTGTAAGAGCTCTGTATTCTTAACGCCCTTCGTCTTTCCAGGTTTATCATTCCTGAAGACCCTTTTTTGATTCCTGCTACTTTTTGCTTTTGGAACATTGGTTTTAATTTATTTCAGTTTCGGTGTGGCATGATGGCCCCCACCGTTCTTGATATCTGCCATCTTCTAGGGCTTTCACTCCTTGGTACTCATTTTACGCCCAGCTATCCAAACCTTTCTGTTAAGTTTTCCCTTCCTCCCTTAAATTCCTTCGATAGTGACTTTGTAAAGGCTGAAAACAAAAGGGTAGGCCCCGTGAGAAATAGAGAACTTTTTTCCTTTATTTTATACCGGTTGTGTAAGTTTCTCTTTTGTACATCATCTCAACGGATTATGCCTGAATTCGCCCCACTTGCGAAGGCCCTTGTTTTGAAGAAACGCATAGACTTGGCCCCATATCTCTTAGGCCATATTTATAGAGCTTGCTCCCAATTTTGTGAGAAACCTCTTGACATCAACCAAGGAGGTCCCCTTTGGGTGCTTCAACTCTGGCTCTTTGCTTACTTCGCTGATTTGCATCCCAAATGCTTAAAATTCCTTGTTCAGGATCCTAGCACTTATGGGGAGAAATATACTAGAATTGTTCTTTATCCTGCCTCCTTTGCCTATTACCTCACCTTTTTTTCATCAACTTCCTATTTCTCCATCTACCCTTTTGATGCCAACAAAGGACGCCCTTGGCTGCAAACATTCTTGGCTGATAAAGAGTGCTCCACCCCACCACACAAAGATATGTGGGCTTCTATTTTATTACCAAGGGAGCTGTTCATTGGTACTTTAAACCCTCAAGCTTATAAGTGTATATCTGAGGTATACTACCCCTCTCAGTTTGCCAGACAATTTGGGTTTACTCAGGAGATTCCCATTCCACTTTGCAGCCTCTCGAATGTCCATCTTACAGCCAGAGACTTGAGAATACCCAAATTAAAACTAGAGGCGGCAACATTTGAACTGTTAAAAGAATTGAGTGAGTTCAAATTTGTCCCATTTCTTCCCTCTGGCTTGGCTTTGAAAAGATTTCAAAATTGGTGGACAGTCAACATGGAAGTGCGCCTATCAGTACACCCTCATGATTTGTTGATAGGGCTAGGAGTGCCTTCTAAGGCTAAACCAACAACAGTTGAAAACATACCCTTTCTTTCCACAACTGCCCAAACTGTTCCTGCAGCCTCACTCTCTCTAGCTAGAGTTACTAGAGCTGCTTCGAAAAAGGGTAAGTACTTTCAGGTTCCTTTTCTTTTAAACTCTTTTGTTTATTTCCTTTACACTCACCTCTTGGTGCAGGGTCTCCATAAGAAGAATTTCCTAAAAGAGCTGAAACTCTAGCTGCTCTCAAAGACAAACAACAGTAGAAAAAGAAAAGGAAGCTAATACTCACTCCTGAAGAATCTGAATCTCAGACTGAAGAGAGAGAGAGAGAGAGAGAGAGAGAGAGAGAGAGAGAGAGAGAGAGATTGAGAAAGAGCAAGAAATACCACTACAGACAACAAAGAGGAAAAATGTAGTTATCTCTCCATCTGATTCGGTCGAAGACCCTACTCATGAGATAGCTGCTAAAGCAGTGGAAAAGAAACTTACTCCTAAAGAGCCTAAATCCTAGATTGAAGGGAGAGAGATTGAGAAAGAGCAGGAAATACCATTACTGAGAAGAAAGAGGAAAAAGGTGACTGTCTCCCCTTCTGATTTGGTCAAAGACTCCACTCATGAGGCGACTGCCAAAGTAGTAGAGGAGGAACATTCGAGAGAAATAATTGTTTTTCAAAGAGCTGAGAAGAGGTGGCAGCAGCAACTATTAAGAGATGAGGCTGCTGCTGCTGATGCAATCCAAAGGGAAACTGCGAGAAGGCAACACATTGCTGAACACTATTTCCTTCGTAGCTCTCCCATCATTGCTATCACTTCTGAAACAAGTAATTTCTTTCATGCCTCTATTTTTTTCTTGTTAAATTCTTGGTATTGAGACTTAACATTACTTTGTACTTTTTCTTTTGCAGCAACAACTACTGAGCCTATTCTTCCAATAAGGACTCCCTCGGTTTCAGTTGAAGTTGATCAATTGCAAAATGTGAAGTCTATTCAAATAATACTCCCACTTCCTAGGCCTACATTCTCTGTACCCTCCTTAAGGCCAAGTATTCCTGCTCCTTTCCCTTCTGGCTTAATTCCATATCTCCTTCATTTGACTTTTGATTTATCTCAATTTGATTCTCTTTTGAGCCTTGCTTTTTTTCCTCCTCCTAAGGGAATTCTAGCTGTTGCTCCATCTTCCCCTATAGAGGGTGATGGCAGCTCTCCAACTCATAGTTTATTATCTCTGCCTAGTTCCAGCCCCTCTTCCCTCGACCTACTAGTGGCTAGAACTATAGAAACTGCTGAAGATGCTCCACATATTTCTCCTATCCCTATGTAGTTCTTTGTGCCTTCCACCAAAGCTCTTTCTACACCCTTCATGTCCACGGATGAGGTAGACATCTTCGAAGCTAGACTAGCTAGTCTCTTCGACATACCTTCCACCTCTCCAATAGCTGGTGATGAGACTGAGCCATTAGTTCTGGCTGATTCCTTGCTAGAAATTTTTTAGAGCTCTTCTACCAGTAGTAAAACTTCTTCGCCTCTGATAGACTTGGACAGTTGTCTGGAGCTGTTGACATCTTTTTTGAGGATCCCTTTTAAGGCCTTACAGAGGCCTATAATAAGAAATGGCTTCCTTCAGTGCTGCAAAATCACTGAGCAATCTGGCATGACTGTCTCAAGTCATTTATCTCAGGCAGTAGCCACTATTGATTTTTACATCAACATTTGCCATGTTGCCAAGGCTGCAGAGAAGAAATTGGTTAGAGACCAGAGCTTTGTTTCCAAAGTACATACTGAAGTATCAGAGCTAAAGGAACAACATTCCTCTGTCTCCCACTTTCGAACTCAACTACTGGAGAAGAAAGCTCAACTTGAAGAGGAACTATCCACAGTTAACCAGGCCTTAATCTGAACTGACACCAAGTTGCAACTTACTAATCAAGGACTGGCTGACCGAAAGTAGGAAATGACCACAGCTATCTAGTTTTTTTTATCATTTAAGAATAGAACATCCATTGTAAAAGAACAACTGAGGCTGTACTGACTTGTGGGCCAATTTATGGCAAAATGTATTCAACTCTTTATGAAAAACAAATTCTTATTTACCATTTGAGTAGTCTTGTGTTCCTGTACTTAGTATTTATTTTATTCCTTGTGTTTCCCATATGGTTGGAAAATAACGCTTCAAATGTCTGCCATTAATCTTTTTGGGATGTATGTATCCATTCAAATTTCTCAGATGGTATGGTCCAAAAGATAGGACTCTATGAACTTGATATGGTCCTTCCTAGTTAGGTGACCATTTACCAAACTTATGGCTTTTGATCCCTATTGGGAGTATTGTCTTCCATACCAAATCACCTTCATCAAAGCCAATGTGTTTGACTTTCATATTATAACTTTTGGTTGCTTTCTTCTTTTGGAAAAGAATGCTATTTAATGCCAAAATTCCAGCTTCATCTATACTTTCCAACTCCAAGCACATACTCTGATGGTATTGCTCAAGATCTAATTGGTCTTGGCATCTTACTCTCAAGGACTTAACATTAATTTCCATAGGTAACACTGCATCATGCCCATATACTAAGGCATAAGAAGTGACTCCTGTGCTTGACCTTGGAGAAGTTCTATAAGCCCACAATACATCCAACAATAAGTTATGCCAATCCCTAGGATTGTCTTCCACAACTTTCTGTATTCCTTTTTTCAAAGACTTATTGGATGATTAAGCTTGACCATTGGCTTGTGCATAATAGGGGGTGGAATTAACAAAGCTGATTCCAAATTCTGCCACAAAAGACTTTACTATTTTCCCATCAAATATAGTCCCATTATCAACAGTTATAGTTTGTAGGATATCAAATCTATGGATTAAATCCTTAATGAATTCAATGACCTCAGTCTGGTCTACATCCTTGTAAGGCTTAGCTTCGACCCACTTAGTGAAGTAATTAGTGGCCACCAAAATGAAACAATGATGCTTCGAAGAGGGTGGGTGTATTTTTCCCATCATATCCATGGCTCATCCTCTAAATGGCCAAGGCTTCACAACTGCATGCAGGTCAGTTATGGGCACATGCCTTATTGTGCCATGCTTTTGGTATGCCTGACAACCTCTTGCATATTCTATGCAGTCTTTAAGGATAATTGGCTAATAATAGGAATGCCTTCAAAGTAACCATCTCATCTTTACACCAGGCTGATAAGCACCACAGATGCCTTCATGAATCTCAGCCATGGCTATCAATGCTTCTTTTGGGCCTAAACATTCCAACAATAAACCATCTCCCCCCCTTTTGTAGAGAGCATTACCATATATCATGTATTGCATAGACTGCAATTTAATTTTTCTACTAGCCTTCGAAGATGGGCCAGCCAGATACTGCATTATTGGATGCCTCCAATCTTATTCTTGTAAATCATTATGATTGACTTCCAAGACCACATTCCTTTTATTTAAGGGTGGTATTAATTTCTGATATGTTGTTTGGCTTATGCCCCTTTGAGTATTATCCCTTATCTTGAAATTCGAAGCTTTCTGAGCCACATCATTAGCATTATTATTCAAGAATCTTGGGACATGAGTTACATTTGCTATCTGAAATTGGGAAAGCAGATGTAATGCAACAACATAATATGACAACATGCTTATACTTTGATACTTAAAAAAATCCCTTTCACTTGGTTAACTACCAATTGAGAATCTCCAAATATGTCAACTGCATGAGCTTGTAATCCAATAAGAATTTCCAGTCCCATTATTAAGGCTTCATATTCAACTTGATTATTAGAACATGTAATTTCATCCACTCTGAAACCATGTGTGGTTTCTACTCATTGTGGTGACTTAATTACTATACCAATTCCAGTTGAACCATTAGCTTTTGATCCATCGAACCACATTTGCTATGGTTCAACACTAGTTATACCAAGTTCCATTATCTCTTGGCTTTCTGTTTGAGATGGATGGTCTGCCAAAAAATTAGTTAAAACTTGTCATTTTACTACCTTTTGGGGAACATATTCTAAATGAAATTCTGATAAAGCTAGTATCCATTTGCCAATTCTTCCCCTCAACATGGGTCTAGATAACATATATTTAACCAAATCTGTGGTTGCAATTACCAAGACAGTTGTAGGCAAAAGATAGTATCTTAATTTCATTGCAGCAAAATACAATGCAAGGCATAGCTTTTCCACAGCTGAGTATTTACATTCACAAGAATTTAGAAACCTACTAAGGTAATAAACAGCTTGCTCCTTGCCCTCTTCATTGTCTTGGGCTAAGAAAGCTCCCAATGAATCCTCTGTTGCAGCTATGTACAACTTCAAGGGCTTATCACCCTTTGGTGGCATTAGGACTGGAGGGTTGGCCAAGTACGCTTTGATTCCTTCGAAAGCAATTTGATGCTCTGATGTCCACACAAATTCCTCTTCATCTTTTAGCCTTAATAAGGAAGAAAATGCTTTAGTTTTCCTTGCAGTATTGGAAATGAATCTTCGAAGAAAATTAACCTGTCCAAGGAACTTTTGTAATTCTTTCTTATTTGATGGAGGTCTAGCTTCAATGATGGCTTTGACTTTATTCTGGTCAATCTGTATTCCTTTCTTGTGTACTGCATAGCCCAAGAAGTTTCCAGATGATACGCCAAAAGCACACTTAAGAGGATTGAGTTTCAACTTAAACTTTCTCATTCTTTCAAAAGTTGTTTCTAAGTGAAACAGATACTCCTCCATGGATTGGGATTTCACTACAATGTCATCAATATAACACTCTAAATATCCTCCAATGAGGTCATGAAAGATAGTGTTCATAGCCCTCTAATATGTAGCCCTAGCATTTTTCAGGCCAAATGGCATTTTAACCCATTCGAAGGTGCCAATATTCCCAGGACATCTGAATACTGTCTTGTGGACATCCTCCTCTGCAATGCAAATTTGGTTATAACCAAAGTGCCTATCCATCATTGACAAAATTTGATGCCCTGCTGAACTGTCTACCAACAAATCTACTATAGGCATAGGATACTCATCTTTTGGAGTTGCTAGATTTAAGTTTTTGAAATCAATGCATACCCTCATTTTACCATTCTTCTTAACTACAGGCACAATATTGGATAGCCATTCAACATACCTGGCTGTCCTAATAAAGCCTACCTTGAGTAGTCTAAGAATTTCCTCCTTAACTTTCTGAATCACTTCTGGACTCATTCTTCTTGGTTTTTGCTTATATGGCTTGAAATTAGGCCTCATAGGGAGCCTATGTTCTACTAATGACCTATCCAATCCTGGTAGTTCATTATAAGACCATGCAAAACAATCTTTATATTTCTTCAGAACAACCAACAACTGGTCCCTGTCAAGAACATTCAACCAAGCACTTATATAGGTGGCTATTGTATAGAACCTTTCCCTAAATTTACTTCTTCTAAGCGGTCTTGTATTTGAGAGCTTACTGAATCTCCTTCTTTGATTTTTTCTGACTTCGAAGCAATCTCCTTGCTTTGTTTTGCTCCCAGCTTCTTTGACTCAACATCTTTACCCTTCCCCTCATAGACAAAATCTGTCTATAAGGCTTCTTCTTCCTATATCTCCTGGACTTTTGTTTCAATGTCCAATGCATAGTATTTATCAAGGGCCAAAACTCTGGCCTGTTGCTACTCCTGCTTGCAGCCAATTATCAAGGCTTCTTTCTCTTGCTCTTGCACTTTCTGGACTATTGACTTTACATCCAATATTGAGAATATAATTAGAGCCAAAGACTTGGCTTATTGGTTTTCATCTCTTTGCCTATAACTAGGCATCATTGTCATCTTTAACGACAAACTCTTCATCAGTACTCTCCTGGACTAAGTGCTTCAGGTGTGTCAATTCCTTATCAGCCGTCACTTCGGCTGAGCCATTAGGTTTTCTCAGTATACTGAGTGGTGTCACTCCCTCAATATACAATTTGGCTTCTATGAAGTCTGCACAGGCCATGAAGGGTTGAGGATCTGCATCAATTTCCTCTGTTTCTCCATTGCCCAAGGCCATCATTATCTTCTGATGCAGAGGGGAAGGCACACACTTGTTAGTGTGAATCCAATCTCTACCAAGTAAAGCATTGTACTTAGCATTGCTGTTGATAATGAAGAATGCCATCATACAGTCCCTGGTTCCCACACTCAGGTTGATCGGCAAAATTCCCTGAGCCATTTGTTTGTCTCCAACGAAGCTAGCAATGGCTGTGCTAGTTGGGATTAGTCTAGGGTTCTTCTTTCCTAGTTTCTTCAACAAAGATTTTGGAAGCAAGTTTACTGCTGCCCCATTATCCACCAATACCCGATTCATCTGTACTCCATCAAAGAAAGCCTTGATATACAAAGGCTTGACATGCTGAGTCATGGATGTTGTAGGGAATTCAAAAGGGTATGAGAGGTTAATACTAACTTCTTCCTTACTCTCACCTTCAGTTTCCATTGGTGTGGTCGATTCAGATTCGTCTTGTACCATACTCACTAGTGAGTCTTCACTGGAAACCGGGATTGGGTCAACCTCTTGACCTTGGTTGTCATCTTCAGCTTGAAACTCTTGTGGCAATATGAGCACCATATTCACTGACACCGGAGGGAATGAGCCAAATTGGACGACTGGCTGTACTTGCTTCATTTCCTGGCAGACTTGTTCAGCTACTTCAGAAGCATCTTCCATACTACATTCTGGTACTTCAGTACCAATCGCTATCTTCGAATGGTCTGTCTCTACTGGTTTCCCAACCAATAATGTCTGTTCAGCCATGAAGGCTTTGAACATTTCTTCCTCAACCATTTCTTTTCTTTGGCCTAGGCCAACTTCTTCCTCTATTTCACTGTCACTCTCCATCAGGGCCTTTTCCAATTCTGCCAAATTGATCCTTTCTTTGGCTTTTAGTTCAGAGTGAACTTTGGCCAATTGTTCCCTGCTGCAACCCCTTTTGTCTTGAAGAGTTGATTTTGGATCATAATTTGGCTTTGAATTTTCTTTCCCTTCTGCTTGGCTCTTTGGTCGGACCAATGAAGAGCTCTCTCCACTTTTTTTTAGGTCCTTTTGGTATTGGGTGTACCTTCACTGGATCTTCCTTTCTTGGGACCTAGAAATCACTGGGACCATATTTGGTTCTTTTGTTTTCAGATGCTTAAGCAATACCCAATTGTATAGAGCCACCAAAAGAGGTTTGACCATCCTACCTTGGTTTCCCACAACATTTCTTTAGGTAGAGATCTTCCTAGGTTTCTTCTGCATGACAAACCAATCTGGAACTCCAAGTACCCACGAACCTACTGACCCCGCTGTTGAACTGTTTCCCTCTTCTTTCGAAGCCATATTCGAAGCTGGCTGTGAAGGCCACTACTTGGCCCTAACTCCTTGCTTTGAGCCTAACTCAGACCTTCGATGAAGGTGGCCACTTTTTGTCCTACGTGAGGCTGGTCTAGGAGCCCAATCTCTAGCTTTGATCCCATAAACTGAACCCTTCTCCGATCTTCTTTCATGATAACCGCTCTCCATTTTGTAATGATTAGGTGCTCTGGACTCATATAAAGGCCTCTTGTCTTCAGAATGCATTCTAGTGACTGTTGGCTCAGCCATTAATGGCTACTGCCTAATACTAGTCGGATATGGCCTTTTGTTATAAGCACTGGTTGGTTTAGGACGCCTCTGCATATCCTTGTAATATTGCTTCCCGTCAATTGGAAGCCCTTTCAACCACTTGTAGCTCAGCCTGCATCTGGGACACATTCTTTGTATAACAGCTACTTCCAAAGAATCGTCATCCAGTGCTTCTTCATCAGAGTGTTCCCTCTGGTCTGAGAAACCTTGTCCAATAGCTGGTAGATTTCCAGTGTCTTTCTTGACAGTTGTCTGGCTGGCAACATGCATCTGCACATTGACTTCTTCCAATTCTTTCAAGGACAAGTTCTGGAGGTTTGGCACAACAACATTGGCTGCCACTTCTCCAATTTCTGGGAACGGATTAGTGTCAATCCCCATGGCCTTTTCTGTTTTAGCTGGGAGTTTTAGACTCCCCTTTCGAATCTGCTCTTGGATCCTGTCTTGAAAAACAATGCAGTTTTTAGTTGAGTGAGACCAATAATTATGCCATTTATAATACACTTTCCCTTTAAGTTCCTTTGGAGACGGAATTTTGACTCCTTTTGGCAACTTTAGGAAATTTGCAACAAGCAAACGATCAAAAATGTCATCTGCCTTTGTTAAATCGAAAGAGTATTTCTTATGAAGGTCTTTCTTTTTCATCATCCAGCAGTTGCCAAAAGGAGTCAAGATTCCGCTGGTCAATTGTTGTGTCCTTATGAATTAATGTCTCACAGATCACAAGTTCTTTCCCTATAATCTTTGCTGCATCAATCTCATAATTAGGATCTCTATAATATGTCTTGTATGATACATTATTTCGATCTTGTTCTTCCTCTAGTAATGCTTCATACCTAGACACCTTATAAGTCAGTTCCACTAAGTCTCTAAACTCAGTCAAGTCAAACTTCTTTCATAGCCTAAACTCTAAGCCATTGTGAGCCAATCTCATGAATTTTGGCTCTGCCAGGATAACCCTACATTTGTTTCGTGCTCTTTTAAACCTAGTAATAAATTGAGCAGCCTTTTCATCAGGCCTTTGGCTCAACCTTGCCAAATCTGCTATGGACACTTCTAGCTCCATTCGGAAGAATTAGGCATGAAATGCCTCTTCTATTTGTTGCCAAGTCTGAATGGAGCCAGGCGTAAGGTTAATATACCATACGAAGGTTGCCCCTGTAAGAGAATTTGGGAACAATATTAACTTCATGTAATCATTATTAGTAAATTCACCACATTGAGCAGCATACCTAGTAATGTGCTCCACTATTGACTAGTTTCCATTCCCATAAAAAAGGGCAAAGTCTGGTATCCTGAATCCTCTCGGGTATTCATGTACCCTATCCACCCATTCTGGATATGGTTTCCTATACACAAAAGTTTGAACCCCCTGAGCCATTGGTCCACACATCTCTCTAATGCTATCAACAATTTGGTCCCTAGGGACCATATTTTGTGCTTGTTGGACCACTACTGGAGGAACAAACACAGGATTTGCTGGACAAACTTGTGCTTGAGGTCCTCTTGGTCCATAGGGTGGTATATTTGGGACTGGTTGTCCCTGTGGTACTAGCTGCTGTTGAGGGTATGGATGGCCCCTCTGAGCCTGTCCTGCGAAAGGACCTGGAAAATTTGTTGGAACAGGTGTTGTGTCTCTTCCAGTTGCAGAAAAACCTTCCAACCCCCTGGGTATAAATTCGAATAAAGAATTAGTGAACCCCCTTGTGCCAGGTATGGCTTTGAACATGGGATTTGGAACCATTCTTATGCCATTTTCTTGTCCTGGGCCAGATCCACCAGTTTGCATGGCTTCATTGTTAAATACTGGGGCATTTTGACCTGCCATAGGCCTCGAAATAGGTTCATACCAAGACTGAGGGGATGGTCTTTCATGGTTTTGACTACTAGTTTGACCATTAGAATGTCCATTAATTTGCATAGGCTGTTTATCTCTAGCCAATCTTTGCTGAGGGACATTTGAAACTTCCTTCATATGTCTTGTATTTGTCGATTGATGGGTATTCATTCAATCCAAAAAGGATGTTGCCCATCTCTCCATTGTGTTCATTAACTGTTGTCCCATGGTATCTACTAGGCCTCCCCATGGATTCATTGGCTAAGTAGGTGGAACAGTGGATGATCCAATTCCTTGGCCTTGTCCAATATTATGAACATGTGGTACTTGTTCTGAAGTGCTGGTCTGTTCGACCATAGGTTCTGATAAAATAGGTATTTCCACAGGATGTGTTATCATATTATCCTCTGGATTAGGTATTTCTACCTCTCCGTCCACGCCTTCTTCCAAGTGTTCATTTTCTCCTTATCTCCTACGTCTAGCCATTTCAAATATGGTCCCGCTGGGCGTGCCAAAAATATATGTTGGCTTTTTGGCTTTCGAAGGTTATTTTTGTAATTATGAGCGTGCCAGCAATGATCAATCAGTCCTTACAGAAATTTAATTGCCAATCAATTATCAGACGATTGTGTTTTAGTTCTTTCAGCCTCAATGAAGAAGACTTTTACTGGTGGCTGTATTAGGAGAATTAAGCAAACAATGGGTAAATAAAGAGCAGTTGTAGTATTTCATTAAGCAAAATGAAAGACTTATAAAGATCTGAATTAGCCTCGTAGAGGTTTATAGCAACAATTTACTTAAAATCTACTCCTATGAACGAAATGCAGTGCAGGAATTTGAAGTACATAAATATAAAGAACAAGAAATGTAAAACTGGAAAATAATGTAAAGTAAAACTGGTTTTCTGGATCTGATTCTGTGGCTTTTTCTAGGGCCTTCTTTGCTATTTATACTCCTCAATGATGACTATCGAACTGCACTTCCAACTGTCAAATCGCTCCACTATGATCGCTGATCATGTTGCCTTATAGTTAGCTCCACTATACCATCACTTGCAGTTAGGCTTCCCTCCTAATTTTGAATTTGAATGTGAGTAACCGTTGAAGCCATATCACTTTATATCTCTTTGTTGATCCAATACTACGCAGATCTCGTAAAACCAATGCTGACTGCCACGTGTTCGATCATGATTGAAAACTTGAATAGTCTTCCTGTATTGCTCTTATCCTACCACGCGTTGAATTGTAATTGGCTTATACAAAATATGTAGCCAACAGGTGCGTAAATGGGAGCCTGACTTCAAGGCATCGGAAGCCTTCGAAACCACCACTGATGTTTGGGTTCGGTTTTCAGAGCTTCGGATTGAGTATTTTCAAGAGAAAGTCTTCTATACCATCGCGAAGCAACTAGGGAAACCACTGAAGATTGATCTCACCACAACCATGGTTACAAGAGGACGCTTCGCAAGGGTTTGCCTCGAAGTGGACCCACAAAAATCACTTTGTCCCAGATTTTTATTAGGTAAGGAAAGTTATAATATCGAATATGAATCTATTCACTCTTTTGTTTTCATTGTGGCAAGGTGGATCACCGAAAGGAGCTATGCAGATTCAAGGCTGCGAACCTAGTGTCCGAGTTAACTCAAAACTCAAATCCTTACCCGACGGAAAACCCACTAGCCGTTACAGGGACCATCCAAACAGCACAACCAGTAGATAATGGTAACCTTTAAAAAATTGGGATAAAGGAAGTAGACGAAGCTTTTGGGCCATGGATGCTAGTAAAGAAAATGATCTGGCGCTCGAAATGCGAACAAGAAAGCCCAACATTATGAGGCCAGCCCAAACACCAACAAATTTGCTGAGTTAAGTAGCCCAGCCATTAGAAAAAAGAACCCACCACAGGCAAGAAAACCACCAGATCGAGCCAAGAGAATGAGATCTCTAACTCTAGTAAAACTCCCTAACCTAGGCCAAAGACATTCCCAGCCTACAAAAGCCCACTAACTATACTCAAAACAACTCAAGCCCACTTAAAGGCCTAGCAAATCCTATGAATGTTATAGTACCTGAGCTACATGCCAAGTACAAGCCTTTTCACATCAAATGGCTGGAACCAATCAGAATAAGGACATCACTGTCTCTAGTATGATACCTGCTCAATCCAGACATGCAAACCCTAATCCCACATTAGCAGAAATTGATTCCCCAGAAATCCCAATGAAGGAGGTAATAGATGACAAAACTAACCCACACCCACCTAACTCTCTTACCATAAACCAAACTTCCCCACTACAAGATAAAGACCCAAGATCTCGAAAACCACAAGTCCCAGGAATCCACCATGGAGAGAGAGAGAGGAGGTAACTCTACCAATGGTCTTGATGCACAAGATGGAGGACAGTGCAATAGGTCTTTTACTAGAACTAGGGATAGAAGCAGTTCACCGCGTAGACACAGTATGGTGGATCGAACAGATAAGGTTGAGAATTGAACCAAGATGGAGCACCATACCAGGTCCTCCAATCCACTCGTTCCAGATGTCACCCATAAGGTCAATAGACCAAGACCATCATAGGATTCGAAACATCATTACGAGCGTAGCCTCTAAACCCTTCCCAGATTATCCATCTATGGACTCTATAAAGATCTTGATCTGGAACTACCGAAGAGCAGCATAACACTTTCAAGCACAACTTGAGAGAGCTTATTAGGACACACGAACCAGAAATTCTGATCCTCATGGAAACGAAGGTCACTTTCAGCTCCCTAGGGAATTTCTTTAACAATATGGGTTTCTCAGCTTCTACAGTGGTTGATCCAATAGGAAGAATGGGAGGGGGGGTATCTGGCTTATATGGGATACAAATCATGTTAATGTCTGAACATCTGTTGTATCTAATCAGTATATACAAGCTACATTCACAAGGAAGACTACGAAGAGTGGGTCTTATCAGCAGTGTATGCCAGTCCAAATTCAGCAGCTAAAGAGAATCTATGGGAGGAACTAGAGGAGACAGCTAACAACATGAACCAACCATGGTTGGTTGCTAGGGGCTTCAATGATTTCACTAATCAAAGTAAAAGAAGGAGCTTCTTCCCTAACCACAACTTTAACAGAACTTAGAGATTCAGAGAAAGAATCAATAACCGCAACCTCATTGATCAGGGGAGCATAGGTCCTAGACTTACCTGGATTAACAACAAACAAGTACTGGCCAACACTGTGGAACGCTTTGACAGAGCAATGAATAATGACAAATGAAGGGCCCTCTTTCTTGAAAGCACTATGAGGACACTATCTTGAAAATACTCAGACCACTCCCCTCTAGTGGTATTCACTCAAGGTATGGATCCCTCTAACCCTCAGAATAGGCTGTTTAGATTTGAAGTTGCATGGTATGTCACCCTAATTTCACTGATGTTGTCTAGAATTCTTGGCTTAATATGGACAATGACCTCATAAGTGCCATTGATGCTTTTACTTAGAACATCAAAATCTAGAATAAGGATGTGTTTGGAAGCATTTTTAAAAGAAAAAGAACCCTCCTTGCTCGCATAGAGGGAATCCAAAAAGCCCAAGCCTACTCATTTTCTCACAACCTTCATGTTTTAGAAAACGAGCTAGTGAAACAATTTAATAATACTCTTTTTCAAGAGAAGATTCTCTGGTTTGAAAAGTCTAGATCCAAATGGCTCAATATGGGTGACCATAACACTAGGTTTTTCCATATCTCTACCCTCAATAAGAGAAGGAAGCTAAAAATTAATGTTCTTAGAGATGATAGGGGTAACTAGATTTCTGACACCAACGACCTTAAAACCCATATCATTGATCATTTTAATAACCTATTTAAGTATGAGAAAACCACCCTCTTGGAGAGTTAGACCAACATTGCCAGACCTAGATTTACCTTAGAGGACAATGATAGGTTTTTAGCCCCTATTTCTAACTGTGAGATCTGGAATGCCATCAAGAACATTAAAGCTTTCAAAGCACCTGGGATAGATGGTATCGAAGCTATTTTCTATCACAAGAACTGGAACATTGTTGGCCCTTTTGTTTGCTATTTCATCAAGAATTCTTTTCATAACAAAATTGTCCCTAAGGAGATCAATGAATCACAAATTGTCCTCATTCCTAAACTGGATAACCTTGAGACCATTAAACAATTCAGACTTATTAGTCTCTATAATGTCACCTATAAGATCATCACCAAGATTATTGTTAATAGAATGAGACCTCTCCTCTCTAATCTCATCAGTCCCAATCAGAGTAGCTTCATACCTGGCAGAACTACCACTGACAACATTATCATAACTCAAAAGGAGGTTAGTGGTAGAAAATGAGGTAAATAATAAATGCCGTTAAAGGAGGTTAGTGGTAGAAAATGAGGTAAATAATAAAAAATTCAGATCTGTAAATGAGTTTGTAAAGTTGTGGCAGGGACATATCTCTCATATGTATTCACTTGTACCTCATAAATTTTTAATTATTTTTTACTTCTCACTAATTTTTAATTTCATTTAAAATTAACCTTTAAAAACTAGGCAATTTGTCTACATAATTATAAAGTTGGTTATCCAACTTAAGAGAGCAATTGGGCTTAATCAGCTCGTTTTGGGCTGATTTCGGTTATCCCTTCAAGAACTTCCCTTGTATTGCATTGTTGAGATATATAGGCCCAGGCAACACATTTAAAATGATGCATAATTTCAATGTGTTTGTAAACCATCTCTTAGCACCACCCATCCCTCAAATGGAAAAAACTCTATAATGTGTCTTCTCCTTCACCAAAAGATCCACTACTACTTTTACTTGTTTTGTGCCGACAACATCCTCCTCAATAATATGGGTATAGGATCGCCTTAATTGTTGCTGCCTCTCAGCCGTAGAAGTTGATGATGAACTTTCTCCTACTCCTGTAGAATTTAGTATGCCACAAATTTGAAAACCTGTTGTGAGGTTATTGGTGATCCTGGTATTAATAACCTCAATCTCCAACCTAACCTCACGCCGAGCTAAACATTCCTTGAAGATACACAAATACCTCTTGAGAACGAAAGGGAACTGATCTGATCTCTCACTAGTACGAAATGCAATGTTGACAACAAAAGTTGCAATTGCAGCTTCAGCATCATAGGATGCTTCTCTGATCTCAGCAACGCAGTTGTGGATTATAATCTCATCTGCTCCTTCTTTTGGTCTTGCATCTACAGCTTCTAAGAAGCATTGCATCCAGTTCAGCTGGGCTTGCAATTGCTCAACTTGGGGCCTCACCCCACGCAAGTTTATCGCCTCCTCGATGAGCAACCCACCCAGACTTTTCACCACAAAGGTTGCGAAAGATAGAGCTACAAATTCCGCCATAGTCATCTCTCACAACCAAAGGGTTCTTTCTTCTTCTTGTTTCACGGGGGTGCACTTCTTATATAGATGACATGGTTACTGTCTGCAATATTGACAAAGGCCTCATTTGGTATGTAAATCACCTTTATGAAAGAGTTGAAAAAATATTTCAAAGAGGGTTTTAATAGACTTAATGCTATTGCCAACGCAATAATGCAGTGTGTGACTCTGATGGCAATGGCATTTACAAGAATGACTGAGTAATGCTACGCTCACACAATCAAAACACAAATTGAAACAAAGAAGCAGATGTGGCACAACATGTCATTAGGTGTGGATCCCGCCAACCAGCAATCACATGATTGAAGAGAGAAAATAACTTTCTCAGTAACACTCATTATAGGACAGAGAGAAACCCCATCGTTGATCGGCGATCACATTTTCACTATGGCAGCTAATGGTGGATCACACCCCCCACTAGGGTTACAGTCCATCAAGTGTTTGGTAAAAAAAAAAAATTGATACATAAGAATATGCAGATTGTTCTTACAAGCAATGCTTTTAAACATCGATATCACTTTAACAATTAAAAATATGCTATCACTTTTACAAATACAGAGAAAATTGGAGTTGAATATCACTGCTCTCACAAATTTAATACAGGAAAAAATTATTTGCTCCTCCATAGTCTCACGATTCATATGGATAAAATTTACCAAATTACAACGAAGTCCAAACCTACAATATACTTAGGGTAATTAACTTATTTCTTTTGTCCCAAATCTAGCACTGACTTGACATATCCCAAAAATTCCTAAATTGAATTTAGACGATCTTTCAATTTAAAAATAAAAACTTTTGGGTGTAAACAGAAAATAAATTTGGGTGTGTTTGGTTTGGTTTTGGAAGATAAATTTTTTTAAAAAAAATTGGGGAGAGAGTTTAGAATTTTTTTTTGATTTGTTTGGTTGTATATTTTCAAAATAGTTTTAGAATATGGGAGTTTGAGATGATTTGATACTTTATTATAGTTGAGTAGATGTGTGTGAGAGAAAAAGTGATTGAGAATGAGAGAGGAGGGAGAAAATGTGATTAATTGATTGATGTGTAGGAGAGAAAAAGTGTTTTTGAAATTTTTTTTCAAAATCACTAAAACAAACAAAATTTTGAAATTTTTTTCTAAAATTACTCTCTCAAAAGCAAACCAAACAAGGCCTAAAAATCTAAATTATGTAAAAAATAATGCAATATGCAAAATTTGGACAAACATCTGAAGTTGAGCCAACTAGGGAAGTCTCTTTAAGAAGAGCTCTTTGGTCGATTCGTGGAAGAGAGAGTTTTGTCTCTCTCTCTCTCTCTCTCTCTCTCTCTCTCTCTCTCTACTGTAATGAGTGTTGGTCAGAGTTATTTTCTATCTCTTCAATCATGTGATTGCTGCTGGTGGTATGGTAGGTGGGACTCCAACGTAAAGTGTTTTTTTTTTTACTCATTTTTCGTTTTTGATTGAATAAAAAAATAAGTACAATATTTTTAAATAAATTATAAAAAAAATCTCATGATTTAACAGTGTTTTTTAAATTAAACTTCAAAATTTTAATTTTATCAATTTTAATTTTTTATTTTAAAACAATTTTAGTTATTTGTGTGTTTTAGTAAAATATAACTAACAAAGTTGGGATATTTTTGTAAATTAATTTTCTATTGACTGTATATATCTTATATATATATTAGCGGGTGACACACGTAATGCGTGTATAATTTTAATAACTAATAATAAAAACAAATAATAAAGAATTTAATATCATAATATATATGTCGCTTAAATGATAAGTATGTTTTAATAAAACTCAATGTATAATAATTTTTTTTATTTTAATATATATATAGTTGTCATGTGACATAAGGAGAATAATGTTTCACTAAACCAATTTAGGCCGTCACTTAATAATAGCATAGATATACACGCCCATTATATATAGTACATTTATGGCCTTTTGGGAAGCAAATAAAAAGCCAACTTTTAGCTTTTAATCGATTTTGAGTCACATCACCTGTCACATAACTTACTCACAAAAATCGATGAAATAAAAAAAATTAAAAAAAAAAAAAACTTACCCACAAAAAAGCCAAAAAACCAACTTTTAACCAATTTTCCAAAACACTCCACGTATCGAGAGAAAAAGGTGAACAAATCTGTTGATTTTGTTTTCTCAAGAGAGCAGCGAATGGAGCTACAATCCGGCCCCTAAGATCCAACTCTGAGCCTCCTTCAAGCCTAGACTCATCACCCTCGACGGCGGCCATGTAGGCGATTGGAACGATATTAATGGATTCCACCCACTTTGGATCTAGATTCTGACAAACTATACAACAATGGAAAGTTTACCGTTGAGGTTTGTTTGAATCTATCATCTTTGTTCTTTCCAATTCTCTCTCTCTCTCTCTCTCTCTCTCTCTCTCTCTCTCTATTTGGCTAAGAATTGTTGTACAAATTATCAGATCACATATAACAAATAAATCCATATTTCATATTTGCAATTATAGACTACAACCTCATGCTAAAAATTACAAGTAGAAGAACAGAAATAAATAAAACAAAATTGCAAATGAAAGTAAACTGAAACCTGTACTAGAAAGTGTCCTTAAAATAGATTTGCCGCCTCACCGGTTGGGTGCTAGAGGTTGTTCGACGTCTGTCTCCTAGGATGCGACGGTTGGACTATCTATGTAATGCACTGACTGAATAGTTTTGGTGAACAGAACTTTGCAGCATTCTCTATCAGGAAGAATATAATATAAACTGAAGGAAACTTTTTACAGGAAGAGCAACACAATTTTTTGGTTTTTAAGAATGAAAGAGAGGGTCTCCCTTTATACACATGGAGGAAGAGAGGAAAAGGCTCTTGCAACAAATGCTAGAGATATAATTTTGCAAAACTCCCAACTGATGGCAATTCAATCCATCATTATTATAAAGGAGTTACACCCATTTTATACACATGTGTAATGTGTATAACTATGTAGCCACCTTTTCCAACACCTCTTTCATGAGGCCAACTTAATGAGTTAATTTTTCATTCAAATCTTAATGGTTTTTGTCATTCTTTTTGTGGTGTAAAGATTTCATTACAAAGAATCTAAACCCACTTTACTTCACTTCAATTGAGGATTGGCACCCACTTTAATATTGCATTAGAGTTACCAAAAAACCATTCTTTTTCCAACAATCCCCCACATGAATAAAAATTGACCGAAACGGACGACGCTTAACAACAAAGACTCGGAGAGAGTGCAATAGAATAACCTCAACATCGGAAATGTTAGCTTTTGGCTTTGAACCCTTCCTAATGAAGTCTATCAGATTTACTGGCTGTCCAGTGAACACGAAGTCTTGAACTGTTCTGTCGTTTATGTAAACCAAGACAACAGACCTCACACAGGAATTACTCCAACCATTGTTCTGTTCTCATTGTTGTGTCCAATTTGGCCCTGGAACACTATCCTGGTTCTGTGAGTAGTTTAAAGAATTAGGCCCTGTCAATTCTTATAGAAGCGGTCCCACTTCACACTCACATAAATGACTCTACTTGAGTATTTTGCTATTCTCAGCTCAACACACTAGAGTCATTAAAAGCTCAGCTTAACCTTTACACTTGCAGGTATCACTAATAAAAGGAATGGCTAGAGGTTTAACCTCCTCAGTGAAATACCACCGTTATACGCAATTAAGTTGTCCCATTGAACCTAGATCTTGGGATCTGCAGTCAACTAGGTTGGCTTTTCCATTCCGATAACATTACTAAAGGCCTTAACCTCATCCCTCTTGACGACGTTTCTACTAACTCTCGAGTTAACCCTTTGGTTAGCGGATCTGCAATGTTGACCTTAGACTACATAGTCTAAAGTGACAACTCCGTTCGAGAGTAGTGACCGTATGGAATTATGTCTATGACGAATATGTCTAGACTTTCCATTATGCATATTACTTTGTGCCCGTCCAATCGCCGATTGGCTATCACAATGAATACAGATGGCTGGCATAGGTCTAGACCAATGTGGAATATCCTTAACGAACTAGCGAAGCCATTCAGCTTCTTTAGTTGATAAACTCAGATTCCATCATTAATCTCAATATACACGTTTGCTTGGAAGATTTCCAAGACACGGCTACCCCTCCGAGGGTAAACACATAACCACTAATGAATTTGGAGTCTTTTATATCAGATATCCAATTAGCGTCACTATACCCTTCTAGTACCTCTGGGTATCTGGCATAATGTAGCCATAACCCGGGGTTTAGCGTAGATAACCTAACACCTGTATAATGCCCCTCCAATGAGTAGCATTTGGATTACTCATGTCTCTACTAAGCCTGCTAACAGAGTAGGCTATATCCGGCCTTGTATAGCTTATCAGATACATCAAACTTCCAATGACTAGAAAATATTCTAGCTGAGAAACACTCTCACCATTATTTCTAGTCAAATGTAGACTCACGTCTACCGATGTCCTAGACACACTTGTATTTGATTTACCAAATTTCTCAAGTATCTTCTCAACATAATGAGATTAAGAAAGTAAAATACCATCAGATGTTATGGTAATCTTAACACCTATAATTACATTTGCAAGGCCCATATCTTTTATTTCAAACTTAGAGTTTAACAATCTCTTGGTAGTTCAAATCATCTCATTATTACTACCAACAATGAGCATGTCATCAACGTATAGACACAAAATGGCATAACCTCTGTCAGTGTCTTTAACATATATGCATTTGTCACACTCATTGATTTTGAACCCATTTGACAACGTAACGTTGTCAAACTTCTCATGCTATTGTTTGGGAGCTTGCTTCAAACCATACAATGATTTGACAAATTTACAGACTTTCTTATTTTGCCCTAGAGCTGAGAACCCCTCGGGTTACTCCATGAAGATTTCTTCATCTAAATATCCATTTAAGAAAGCTGTCTTTACATCCATATAATGTATCTCCAGACCATGTAAAGTTGCTATCTCAATCACCATGCGAATGGATGTAATCCTTGTCATAGGTGAATACATATCAAAGTAATCTAGGCCTTCTCACTGCCTATATCTTTTGATAACTAGTTTAGCTTTATACTTATCAATTGACCCATCAGCTTTCATCTTTCTTCTAAAGATCCACTTACTCCCCAAGGCCTTATTGTCTGGGGTTAGATCAACCAACTCCCTAGTATGGTTCTGCAAGATGGAGTCAATCTCACTCTTAATTGCTTCTTTCCACAAAGGACTTTCAGGTGAAGTCACAGCTTTATGGAAAGTTCGAGGTTCTCCTTCTATCATCTGAGTCAAGAAGCCTGGACCAAAGGACTTTGCAGTCCTAGCACGCTTACTCCATCTTGGTTCATCTACATCCTCAGCTTGATCATTAACTTGATTATCTATTTGATCAGCTACGTGATCATTGTCACCTTCATCCTTTTTCATGGAACTCGAAACCCCTTCCTGGATATAACAAAAAAAAAGAAGAAGATACATTTCAAAGAAAGATGCATTCCTAGATTCCATGATAGTATTCTTGTGTATCTCTAGAATAGTAGATTTAAACACAAGAAATCGATATGCACTGCTATATTGTGTATAACCGTTGAATACAAAGTCAATGGATTTTTAGGCTTACCCTAACCCTCTTGGATTTAAGTATTACCACCTTTTGCATGGCACCCCCACATTTGTAGAATTTATACAAAGGCTTTTAGCCTTTTCCAAAAATTCATACAAGGTCTTAAACAATTCCTTGTGTCACAATGATTATGAAGCTCTCATAATCATATCACGGAAAACATATTCCCAGACCGTCATTAACCGAATTAGGTCTTTCTTGAATTCAAGACACCAAAACAAGTTTGATCCAACATGTCACTCTGAAGTCAATAGCCGTACTATTTGGAATCACAAACCTAGTGATCAATAGTCTACTATTCAGAACATAACAAGTAGTCTTGTCACTAGGAATCACTCATTTCTTATCATGTGGTCAGTAGTCTCTCCACTACTAGGATTCACAATTTTTTGACATGTGATCAGTAGTCACTCCACTACTAGGAATCACAACGTCTTGACATAGGATCAGTAGACCATTTCATTACCAGGAGTCATCATAAATTGACATATGATCAGTAGACTCTTTTATTACTAGGAACCATCATGTCTTAACGTATAATCAGTAATCTATTTACTATTATGAACCACAATCTCATAACTGTGTAGCTAGTGGTTTGACACCTCCTAGGAACCACCAGTTTTCTACCTTTGTGATTAGTGATCTTGCACTCACTAGAAGCCACCAATTTAAGAATACATTTGGAATTTTAAAAATTCAAAAAATATATTCACCCACCCTATCGAGTTGTCTCATCTTTGCTGTCAACCAAAGTTACATAGTAATCATATATACTATAATTGACACAGTAATAACATACTAATCACCTCTGATTAATTTAGAGATATCATCATGCAATCTTATGATTTCCTTTAATCACATTTGATCTCTCTAGATCTTCCTTTAAGAACCTCGCAAGGTTTAAGGTTGTCAGGTGGAACAACATTTCCTATTGTCACCTCGTCAAGCCATTTTTGAAAAATCACAACAGAATTTCATTATTATGTTTTTCCAGATACTAAACTTAGCACTAGAAAATCCCAAAGTCTAAAATTTAATTCAAAACTGATCTCATCACTTACCCTAGAATCAAACATGGTCAGGAAAGTTTCCAGGAAGACTGGAGGGGTCACACCGATCCCACTTAAGACCTAGTTAACCTTAGACAAAAATTTCAACAGCATGTTAACTCCTAGTCCATGAGAAACAAATTTAGAATTAAGTTTTTCAAGGGATAAACTAGGTTAAAACAAACCAATTCCCAAGAAAATAAAATTTGTTACCAGAATTACACCACTCATAAAAGTTAACCGGTACTTCTGGAACTAAGCCCATTATTTCTGAATAAAAATTAGAAATATGTTAGCTAATGCTAAAATTTGGTTTCTTTTCTCAACACCAAAACACTTTGGAAATAATCAGATTATAACCAAAGATTTTCTCCAACCTTGGTTTTCCAACACTTTAGGAATAAAAAGATTAAACCCAATGACTTCCTCAAACCCCAAAAGTTTGAAACCAAATCCGTCTTAGTTGTCATTTTTGAACAAATAAGAACTACTCTTTAGCCAAGGCTAAACAATTTGGTTTCTATTTCAGAAAACCAAACCAAGTTTCAAACTTATAAGCAATTAAAAAATTCGTAACCAAATTATAAGTAATGTAAAAAATTGCTACAACAATGATTAAGCAAATAAAATACTTCTAAGAATACAAGAAAATAAAATTTGCTTTTACATAATGGTAAAAAACCATAACAAAATCTCAAGCAAAAATTGCTTCAAAATAAGACGAGTAAACCAAAAATTATTTTCCATTTTGATTTATATATATATATATATTTCCATTCCCTTTTGCATAGGTATTCCTACAAAGAAAGTTAGTAGAAAACCACAACATAATACAAAGCAACTAATCTAAAGAAACTGTAACAGAATAAATTAATTTAATAGCCAAATTAAATAAAATTAAAATGCTAGACAAGCTATACAATTAAAAGTATAACTCCCAAATAAATGACAAACCTTATAACTCTAAAATTAAATTAAAAAATTAATAGTCAAGAGTTCTATAAAATTTTTATAAAGGTTACAAACCTTATACCTCCTACATAATTAAAATTCTAGTCATGAGTTACAAGTCAATTTAATTCACAATAATAAATAAATTAAATTAATATGCAAGAGTTACATATAAACCTATAACTCTAAGCATTGAATTATTTAATAATCATGAGTTATGTATGAAATTAACACGTAATAAATTTGAACATAATGCTAGCAATTCACATGTAAAATTGCAAATAATTCTAAAATCTAGAAAATAGGTAGCATGTCAAAAAATTGCAACACCCATAAGCATCAACAGTATATGATAAAATTAAATGACATGTAAAATCATGATAAGGAATTAACACAACATAATACAATAGAAATCATACAATAAGCATGTAACAAAAATTAAAAACTAGAACATTTTTTAACATGCAAATTGAATTATAAAATTATCAATTATAAGCATATAATTTTAGGAAGCAAGTGACATGTAAATAATTCTAGAAAATTAGAAGCAATTTAACATGCAAATGTAGTTTTGTTCCTAAACAGCAGCATGCAATTTGTGCATACAAATGTTGTTTTAAGTTTGTTGTACAAACATGAAATTGTTTTGATGGCACACAAAATGGATTTATTCATTAATAAGAATGAACCTATACAAGAAGGCATGAAGATATTTGTATGTGCAAGCAATAAGTAGAATCATGAATCACTCAAAAAATTTAAATAAAATCGTATAGTAGCCTTTCCATAAAACAGTGAGCAATTGTAGATAGTATACAATCCTTATGAATTTAATTGATCAATTTCAAGAAAACATGATAAGCAACAGTAGACTACTGGTTGTTGTTGTTGTTGTTGTTTTTTTTTTTTTTTTTCTCAAAACAATAAACCTTATATCATGCAATATAGGAACTTATAGAAACAATATAGTAGCATGCAAGCCAAATTGCTTTACAATCATGTTCAGTGATATACAATAAATAGTAACCTTAATTAAACAAAAAATAAATTTGTGCAATAGAAGCAGATTTATGGGACATAAGAACAACTTAGAATTTCTATACATGATCCACATATGTGTTAAATTACAAAAGACACAATTCCTATTCATAAAACAATGAGCAATCTTATAACAGTGTACAATCCTAGGAGAAATAACTAGTCCAATTACACATGAAATTATTTGTTCCAATTTCATGAAAAAAATACTAATCTGTTTTAAGTTTGTTGTACAAATTGCGGGATCACATAGAACAAATAAATCCATATTTCATATTTGCAATTATAGACTACAACCTCATGCTAGAAATTACAAGTAGAAGAACAGAAATACATAAAATAAAATTGCAGAAGAAAGCAAACCGAAGCCTATACTAGACAGTGTCCTTAAAACAGATTTGTCGCCTCACCAGTTGGGTGTTGGAGGTTGTTCGACATCTTTCTCCCAGGATACGACGGTTGGACCAGCTATGTAATGCACCGACTGAATAGCTTTTGCGAACAGAACTTTGCAGCACTCTTTCTTAGGAAGAATTTAATATAAACTGAAGGAAACTTTTGACAAGAAGAGCAACACAATTTTTTGGTGTTTAAGAATGAAGGAGAGGGTCTCCTTTTATACACATGGAGGGAGAGAGGAAAAGGCTCTTGCAACAAATGCAAGAGATTTAATTTTGCAAAACTCCCAATTGATGGCAATTCAATCCATCATCATTATAAAGAAGTTACACCCATTTTATACACATGTGTAATGTGTACAATTTTGTAGCCACGTTTTTCAACACCTCTTTCATGAGATCAATTTAATGAGTCAATTTCTCATTCAAATCTTAATAGTTTTTAGTCATTCTTTTTGTGGTGCAAAGATTTCATTACAAAGAATCTAAACCCAGTTTACTCCACCTCAATTGAGGATTGGCACCCATTTTAATATTGCATTAAAGTTACCAAAAAAACCATTCTTTTTCTAACAAGAATGGTTTTTAAAGAAATATGAGTAAAATCTTCCCCCTAAGAAATGTGGAAAGTCGCATAATGTTCACTTGATTATGAGATCAGTATGTTAATGCCCTGTTTGGTTAATGAGAAAAGCAATAGACAAGAGGAATGAAAAAGTTAGAATAGCAGAAAAACTAAGAAATATATAATGTTAAATCTTATGTTTTTTGGCTACTATATAGAACATTGTGAAATTTCTTTCTTTTTTTTTTTTTGGATCAATTATGATTTTGGGTTTTGGGTTTTTGCATT
Source organism: Camellia lanceoleosa (assembly GCA_025200525.1). Classification (NCBI taxonomy): domain Eukaryota; kingdom Viridiplantae; phylum Streptophyta; class Magnoliopsida; order Ericales; family Theaceae; genus Camellia; species Camellia lanceoleosa. The sequence goes on along the minus strand of CM045760.1, from coordinate 191,586,334 downwards.
TTTGTTTATAGAAGTTCAACGGTTTGATTACAGGCTTTGCATGATGGTAACGAGGTATTCTTCATGTTGTAAGTTGATGGGGATTATGCCTACACTAAAGGGTATGTTTTTTTTTTTTTTTGATTTCCATCACCATCTTATCTCCTTCCTCTTCTGCCAAACTCAACCCACAACCCGCATCCCTCAGATTCATCTCTTCACCTTGCCAAAATAGAAACCCCAAAATTGACGACACAAGGGTAGAGGTTGGGATGGGTTTGGATCGAAGTTGAAGTCATAATTACATATCCATTGACGATTCACATTTTTCGGCAATTGCGAACTATGCTGAATCCATATCCGATGACGGCACAAGAACGGGTTGGGCTAGACCAGTGGAAGAAGAAGAAGAAGAATAAATAAAGGGGTGGCAGTCGCTTGTGGAAATGGAAATGAGAAATGATGGTTGCCGATAGAAGAGGGAATGAGAAGATGATAATCGTTGTACAGTGGGTATTGAAGAATGAATGAGAGTAGATGGAGATGAGGTATAGTCGGGTTTGATACCACATGTGTTAGTTCACGATAAGTTTATTATTGAGGGAAAGTCTATAGTACATTGTGTTCAAAAAATGTATAATACATAGAAAATCAATGGCTAATATTGAGCCATATCATTAAAAGTGACTTGATAAAAGGTCACTTTTTATAGTTATGAGCCAAAATCATTTTTCTTCATAACTATAATAAAATTAATCATAACTTAGTGATAACCATATCTCATAACCAACACTATTTTGTTCATAACTAATATCACATATGTCATAACCAATACCATTTGGCTCATAACCACACCATTTTGATCATAACTAATATCACATATCTCATAACCATTGATCACCTATCCCACAATTACCACCCACATGAATCATGACCACATCTCATAACCTACCATTTTGAGTCATAACCAACATCACATATCTCATAACCAACACCTTTTTGTTTATAACTACACCACTTTGATCATAATCTATATCACATATCTCATAACCACTACCTACATGGATCATAACCACGTCTCATAACCAACCCCTTTGAGTCATAACCAACATCACATATTTCATAACCGCTACTCACATATCTCATAGCTAACACCCTTTTGCTCATAACCACACCATTTTGATCATAACCAATATCTCATATCTCATAACCACTAACACATATAGCATAACCAAACACCCTTTGACTCATAACCACACCACTTTGCTCATAACCAAAATCACATATCTTATAATCACTAATCAAATATCACATAACCATTACCCACATATCTCATAACCAACACCCTTTGGTGCATAACCAATATCACATATATCATAACCACTAATCACTTATCTCATAACCACACCACTTTGATCATAACCAACATTACATATCTCATAACCACTAATCACATATCTCATAACCAAACATCCTTTGACTTATAACCAAAATCACATATCTCATAATCACTAATTATATATCTCATAAACTTTACCCACATAAGTCATAACCACATCTCATAACCAACACCCTTTGCTTCATAACCAAATCACATATATCATAACCACTAATTACATATCTCATAATCAACACCCTTTGACTCATAAACCACACCATGTTGATCATAACTAATATCACATATCTCATAACCACTGCCTATATATCTCATAGGCAATATCATTGGGCTTATAACCATACCACTTTGATCATAACCAATATCGCATATCTTATAATCACTAATCACATATCTCATAACCATTATCCATATATAGGGGTATAAGTTTGGCCTACGAGCTTGCAACACACTCGAAGTCCGCCCGCGCTCTGGGTGGGCCCAACCAGGCCCGAGCCTAAGCCCAACTTGAGACCCTAGGCTATGTGTTCTGGAGCTCGGCCTGCCCCAGGTGTGTTATGGAGCGCGACCCATCCAGTGGGCTCGCCCTGAAAGTTTTTTTCCCCATCTGGCCTGACCCAACCCCAACGGCTCCCTACTCCCTGTCAGTGCAACAGTCAAAAATTTTAATTTTTTTTTGAAACAGTCATATAACCGTTAATTCCACCAACAACAAATTTTATTTTTATTTGTTCATATATATAAATTAATCCCTCCCTCCCAAGTCTTATAAATACCGCCCCTCTCTCATTTGATTTCTTACAAACAAATCTCTCTCTCAAACTCTTATTCTCTCTGAACTCTCAACTCTCTCAATTAATTTTGAAGCATCATCCTTAAGTGACAATTGCAATCGATCACCTATCTCTATTTTAGATTCATTTTTAGTCGCCAATTACCTTTCCCGATAATCATTCAATGACAAAGCCGGCGACCAAAACATTTAGTCGGCAAAAGGTTTGGGCTAAAATGTGACTTTTGGCAACTTTTTGGCAAAAATTTCTTAGGTATTATGTGTGTGTGCGTGCGCGCAATTGTAACTAGTTTATTATCCTAATCAATTTCAATAAACTTGATTAACTAATAGTAATTTTAAAATTGAGTGGGAAAAAAATTTCATAATTTGGTAACTACCTGATACGAGTATGACATATTTGTCGACATGCCCGTGCTTCATAGTCTAAAGATAATTATAAATGAGAATTTTTATATTTATTTGCAAAGCATATATTATTTAAAAGTCATTTTCATAATTTGGTGGTGTTGGTGTAAGAGGCAGTACCCTTTGTCTAATCCATTTGAATCCAATTATAATTGAGTTTGTAGGATAAAAGTAATTTAAATTATGACGGATTTCTCACATAAAATTACATAATTATTTAATGCAAATTGAATTTATAAATATTTATACACAAGCATTAACATACACCATTATAACGTCACAACTACTACAATCATCACTAATATTACTACAACCATCATCACCATCACTGTCACCGTCATCATCATCACCACCCCACCATTACCACCATTATGAAGCCACCATTGCTATTACCACCACCTTCATTATCATTGTCATCATTATCATAAAACATACCATCATTTCAACTAATGAAATTTCATTCTCTTTAAATAGTGAAATTTAACCTTAATATTTAGGTGAAATTATTAAAAAAGTGAAATTTCTACTAAAGAAGTAAAAATTATAAAATTAAAGGCAAAGATGAACTAGTCAGTAAATGGAAAACTTATGAGTTAAAGAGAGATGTCGCCAATGGTTTCGTTGGAGCAACAAGTGATTGTCACTATATTTTTAATTAGCTAACGATAATTTAAGTTTCTCAATTAATTTGTTGTCTAATTAATTCTATAATGTGTGTAATTACAAAAATTTTAATATTGTTTAATTAAAACTTGATAGTGATAATTATTTAATTATCTTCAACAAGTGAAATTTCCTTCTCTTCAAATAGTGAAATTTAGCCTTAATGTTTAGGTGTAATTTAACTAGTAGCAAAGTGAAATTTCTAGTAAATAAGTAGAACTTATAAATTAAATGCCAAATATGGTATAATGAATAAATTAGTATATTTATTGGAGGGTTTAATTGTATCATTTTATAGTTTAGGTAGAAAAGTAATACTTCGTGATAGTTTCAAAGGGGGAGAGGTAAAGTGAGACTTTATTCTAGTTTCAGTAGAAGAGAGCAAATTGATACCTCATGATAGCTTTAGGAAGGTCAAATACTACAGGGGTGTGGGAAATTTTTGTATAGTAGAAGAGAGGCCCACAATTACAGAAGAATCACGAGTTCAATGAGAGAAAAGTATGCTTTCAACCCTTTGACAATTGCCTCTACAAATTTTAATTTTTCTATAGACAAAATAGAGACAAAGAGACATGAAGAGAAAGGTAGAAAAAAATAAATAAATAAAGACTTGTGATGGATCTAAATGAGTGTCAGTAGATCTAAAATCTTATTGCCGCAACAATGGTGATGGACAGTCATGAGACAGAGTTTGCATGGTGCTGGAATGTCATGAGCTGTATCGTGATAGACAATTGTTATGGATATTCAATTATTTATTTATGACAACAAAAAGTAATATATCTTCTTTTTTTTTTTAAATGTGAAAAACTAATACTATGTTTGATTTAGAATTGCAAAATTTTTTTTAAATTTTCAATATATATTTTTTGTTTTAAGTGAATTTTATTAATATTTTAATTAAAAATTTTAATTTTTAAATTCAATTAATCTAGATATAATTAAAAAGTAAAATATTTATAAAAAAATCTATAAATACCAAAAATAAAAAAATTTTGTATCTAAATTTTGTACTTTTTTTCTTTTCTCAAACTGAGTCATAAAACTTCAATAAAATAAAAACTATAAACAATATATAATAATTAAAAAATATTAATTTAACAAGCATAACATATTTTTCACATCTACAAAAAATAAAAATAAAAATAAAAATTAGAAACAAATTTTTTTCACAAAATTTTACCATAATTTGAAATTCCTCTCAAAATCTAGGTAAGACCCTCAAAATTTTGCCCCTAATTCCTCCTACGTTTCTCATGTCTCTTTCTCTCCCTCTCTCTCACACATTTCTCCTCCCTCACGGACAATTTTGTTGCTCCCATTCCATCGTTGTACTGCCAGAAATCCAAAGTTGATATAGTGATCCCAATTTTCCTTTCATTGTTTATTGTATTCCGGACACGGTTCCGTGGAAGTGTGTTGTTGTCTTATTCTTGTTTCCATTCTTTACTCTTTGTATTTGAGTTTTGGGTTGTGCTGAGCAAGTTTGAAACAGTTTGGTTGTGTTTAGAAACAATTGGTTTATGCCCAGATTTTGGCCTTCACGCTAGAGCGGGGCTTTTGACGCTCGAGCGGGCCCTTTTGCATTTGCTCCTCCGCTCGAGCGGGCAGTTTTGATGCTTGAGCAGGATTATTCAGCCTTCAGTATTTTCCCTGTAGGACATCGGACGCTTGAGCATCCATTTTCACACTCGAGCGTCGCTTTTTACGCTCGAGTGGGAGTCTGTGTCTGACGTTCGAGCGGGGCGTTCCACGCTCGAGCGGACTGTGATGTATATCAGTTTGAGATGAAGCTTTTTGAACCACTTTTCTGACCCACTCTCTCTCTCTCTCTCTCTCTAGCTTTTCAAAACCCTCATTTGGGAGCTCCTCTCTCTAGAATACATCTTCTCTCTACGAAATCATCTAGCTTTAGTGATCTTCCACCCTAGTCCCTTTGTAAAAGGTGTGGAGCTTGGCGTGGCCTTCGTTTTGATCCAAAAAAGTTGGTGATTGGAGCATCTTGAGCTTTGTCCTTCTCCTTTGAGCTCCGAAATTTGAGGTAGGGATAACCTACTCCTTTCTATGAGTTTTAACATAGATGTTATGTATTTTGTATAGATGGTGTTGTTTTAGGGGTTTTTGGGTGAAGTTAGGGTTTTGAAATTTAAATTATGAAAGAGGGGTTTTCTATTTTGGGGGTTCCAAGTGTATGAGTGGTCCCTAAAATGAAGTTATGGTGTTTGATTGATGAAATTGAGCCTTAGGGCCAAAGTTGGGAGCAAGGGGGAAAAACCCTAATTTAATGTGATTAATTAATTTGTACAATTAATTTGAGAAAGTATGAGAATGTGAAATTAAATGAAAACCATGAAATCGGGAAGTTATGAGGTTGAATGGTGTAGTTGGGAAGTTAATCACTCACCTATGAAATTGTTGATAATTTATCTGTTTGATAAATTTATTACCTATTTAGAAATAATTGTTTTGGGCTATCGGTGGAGGATAGTCTTGATTGTTGTGGACACTGCATGATGATTAGGTGAACTAAAACTAATCAATTGAGTATGTCATTAAATATGACGGATGAAATAACATATGGAATATGTGCTTTACTTGATCATTGTATATGATAAGTGTTTGAATACATTGCATATGTATGTTATTTGGGAGGAGATAAGAGATGGACTCCATTGATAATTAAGTTGGCTGGAGTGTTTAGGGTTAAAGTCCCGAAATCTTGATTACGTTTGCATAACGTGGATGAATTGAAGTGTTGAAGTATTATTGATATGAGTTGTAGTCTCATATTAAGTGATTATGATTGAAGTATTGTTAACATGAGTTGTAGTCTTGTTATAAACTGTCTGGATAAATAGAGAACCATATCTATGAATTGGTTTGGATTATAAAACGGAAAAAGGATTGATTTATATATATATATATTTGTGAATGTGGATTGGTTATGAAAGAGATGTACATCTGTTTATATGAGTTAAACATTTATCAAATGCTAATGTTTTAGTTATCGCTCATATTTGGTTTAGTGTATCTCTGCTGGGCTTTGGCTCACTCTATATGGGACATCATTTTCAAGTTCAGGTGATATGCTACCTCCAAGGATGTAGCTTGGGAGGCTTAGAGGATGAAAGATCCTTTGTTGTTATCTTTTTGGTATTACATGTAAATTCAAGCCAAGGGCTTAATGTGTTTTGAGTTAGTACTCTATTTTTTTGTAACCAAGTGTTGGCTTGGAAAGTTGTAAGCCCGTCGGGCATTTACTTTTGTTGTCAACATGTAATACTTTTGTAATGAATACTCTGATAAATAGAAATATGCTTTATTCTCTTATGTCTATGGATGTCGTGAATGTTGGGTTTATATGTATTATTTTGAGGGTGTTACAGCTTAGTATCAGAGCGTACTGGGTTTGAATACTTTGGGTACGTGGGAAGTGGTTAGTACCACAATGGGTTTGTGTAGACACCCCATTTTTGACCGTCCTCAAGACTTGGACGTCACCGCTTGGACACTCGGTGATCATTCATGTGTGTGTTCGTTTGGAGTTCCCGGAGTTCTCGGCTCGCGTGCCGTGCCTCAGGACCTCCGAACTCGACCGTTTGTGTTTGGTTTTGCACCAAACACCTGTGATTTGCCTTTGAGGCGGGAATGCCTTCGAGGCATCCCCACACACCACCGGCCGGGCTAGAGGCTACCGCTGGTCAGAGTTGTCACCGGCACTATATTGTGCCGGTCGGCACTATTTTGTGCCGGTCGGCACTGTTTTGGGCGAAATGACCATTTTGCCCTGCCGACCACTGTGCACTTGCTTGGTGAGATATTTTCTCACAGCTGTTTGCAACTTGTTTCCCTTCCATACACGTGTATGGAGGGATGGGCTTGCTTAGTGGCCAAGCTTGTAAGCTTTTGGCCTATAAGAGGGAAGCTCTCCCTCTTGGCTTGGGGGTTAGCAATTTTCAGAAGGTTAGCCATTGTTAGAGAGCTAGAGCTCTGGTTTTAGGGTTAGAATAGATATAACTTCTATATCTCTCCCATTCTCTTGTTTAACTAGGTGTTTTGTGCCTTACTTTTGCACACTAGCACCTAGTGTCCCACCTTTCTCTTGGTTCAGAGGTTCTAGAGGTTAGTTTTTGGTGATTCTTGACTGTATTGGAGCTCAAGGGACCAAGCACAACAACCTTTGTGAAGGTAGTCAACAAGGGTAAGAAACTTACACTTTATTCCCCATTCTTGCAACTTGTTTTTACCTAGTTTAAAATCAGTTTTTGGCCTAGTGTTAGGCACATCAAATCTCTGTTTTTAAGTCCTCTTTATTGTATATCAAGAGTGCTTTGTGGTTTGAGGAACTTTGACCACCTTTAGGCCTTGAAAAGGCCACTTTTTGTGCCATTTTGTGAGAGATCCGAGGCTTTGGTCTTGGGATCTCTTCACCACTGAAATCTTGAGGGATTTCAGTGGTGAAGAGCATGCCTTGAAGTCTCAAGAAGGAGAGGGCCACCCCCTCTCCTTGATGTCCTTGAAAAGGACAAATTTTGTTTCCTTAAGGAGCTTCATGCTTGAGTGTGTGTTGGGCATGTTTGACTTGTTTTCCATGCTTATTATACCATGTTTTAACTTGGTTTTAAGTTGGTTTTGGTCTCCTATACATGCTTAGTATAGTTGCCTTGTAATACCTCTTTTATGTCTCAACATGTCCAGGTAGTGTGTCTATATTTCTAGCATGTTTTAGGCTTGTATCCATGAAGGTTGTGTGCTTATTTTGCCATGATTTAGCTCTGTCCATAGCCTTTTGGGTCGATCCTATCATGCATTATATAGCTCCTTTGTATTTGGCTTGTTGGCCTTGAGAATATGAGTGTGTAGCATGCCATGCTTGCTTCATTTTTGGTGGTTTAAAACCATCCAACATGCCATTTCAGACCTTATGATGTGCTTGTATGCATGCTTTGGTTGCTTCTTTAATGCTTTAAAAGCATGTGTTGAATGCTCCTTGTTTTGGTCATGTTGTATGCCTTTGTGCTTGAGCCTCTTAGATGCCATCTAGGTGCTCCTTAGGATTTGTTTAGGTCTGCTTGTGACCTATTTCAGGTCCCCTTAGCCTTGTGAGGCTTGGTAGATTTGGCCTTGGTTTAAGCCTTCATGGCTTGTTTCAAGTACTTGGGCCATTTATTGTGTATTTGGCTCGCTTTTGTTGCATGTTTTGGCAACATGTTTTGCTTGATTTTCAGAGCTTACAATGCATGCTATTAGTCCATGTTTGGCTTGTTTAAGAATGCATGAGAGTTGCTTGTGAATGCCTAAGTGTTGGACCATAATTGTATACATGTGTGTGTGCATTCTAGCCTTCATTTTCGAGCATGTTGGCCACTGTTCTTGGGCCTTTTAGAGCTGTCCAATTCATGTATAAGTCCATTCCTATTTTGCTTTGCATGCTTGTATGTTCATACAACAATATTCTTGCATTGCATCGCCATATTGCATGCTAGATGACATGCTTAGGGTTGCATTTGGCATTGTGCATGCCAAGCCTCTTGAAGTGAGTTTGATAGAGGTTTGGCACCTTTGTTTGCATTGCATGCATTTGAAATCAAAGTTGCATTCTTGGTCCTTAGGGCCATCACGCATGGAAATGCGCGATTGGTCCTAGAATCGTGGCACATGCCCTCTTAAGTCCATAGCATGATTTGGGATGTGTTTGGTGCATATATACCTTGAATTGCATTGCCTTGCCTTTTGTTCCTCTCACATCGTGAGTTGCGTGTTACGGAGGACTTTGTGCCGACCGCACTTTTTAGCCAATCGTTAGGCAGCCGATAATGAAATTCAGAGCCGGTGGATTCTTCTTCACGGTGGCTCTCGACTCACCGATGATACTTCCCAAAGGCTCGAGAGGCACTCAAGTTTTGGGAATTTTCAGAGAAAGAGAGCAGAGGAAACAGAGGCACACTTGCACCAAGAAGGCGGTCCGAAGCGAAGTCCTGGCTGCAAATCCCTCCTTCCGAGGCATTTATCGCTAAATAGATTAATTATTTGATTTAATTAATTTAGTTGATTTGTAATATTTAATTAGCTAGTTTAGTTAATTATTTATTTATTCTGTAATTATTTATTCGGTCCCTCCGAGTGAGGGCAAAATGTAATAAGTGTGTGTGAGTGGGCATGTATGTCTTCCAATCCCCACTTCTTTCTAACCCTTTTATTTACCCGCCATGTGGTAGATTAGGGCATTTTCAATTAGCATACCTTATGTAAATGCATGCGCATCATTCATAAGTATTGCATACATTGGGCTCGCACATCACGCAAACCCGCATCGCACTTTCGATTTCCAAATTGAATACGTGCTATGTGGTAGCATTTCATATGCCATGTTAGGGTTAGCCGAGCCTAGTCTAGCTTACATCTATGCTCAGGTCGCATTAGCCACTTAACATGAAACTAGGTCATGCACGTTTGCTAACCGGGTTTTGTTTTTGGCGCGAGTACGATGTAAGTCTTTATCGCTTTAGCATATCGCATGCGTGTGAATGTTAACATGACAATAGGATTGCCATGCGCTAAGTGCTTATGTGATATAACTGTTTGTATGCTCGTGGGTGGAGGTTGGATTGTATGAGTTGGGAGTACTCGTTGAAATGTATTTTAGCCTACTTAAGTAGTAGCAAAATCTAACACGCTTTTTCAAAACAAAACGGATATGCAATGTTTATTTCCAAATTAGGCGATCTAGTCTATACTTTTGTGTTGTGCGATCACATAGTGATTCTAGGTTAATAACAGAATAAGAACGCATAAAGTTTTCAAAACGGATATCACGGTTAGTAGAGGCGGTCTTCGACCGGCGAAAGGGGGTGCTCATAGTCGACCTTCCCGATCGTACTAAGCTCGAGCCAAGACCACTTTGGTGATGACGGACGGTGGCCTTCAAGATCGAGTCGTGGTTTCCTAAATTCCCCATTTTAAAAATATTTAGGTGGCGACTCAGAATCCGCAAAGCAGTCCATGTTTGGCACTACTTTTAAAAAATCTGCTTTTCCTTAAAACGATTTGCCGAGGTGGTCTCTTTGGTTCAGATTTAGATCCGCAACAAACTTTAATGAGTCCGAGTCAGAAGCGAGGTCCCCTGCTTGTTACAGCTTCGCGACTCATTGGGAGTTTAGAGAGCTTGACTCGAACTCGTGATATCTGCTTTTGATTTCACTTATGTGTTTCTTTGCATTGCATGTGCATTGGTGCGCCTAGGACACCGTGTTGGCCATCTGCTATTTCTGAGCGGTTTGCCGGAGGCTTGTCTTGTCAAGGCATGTCCGTAAGGTCGACCGGGTTATGGCTCGCCAAGATGGGGAACACAAACCCCGGTTTCTGGGCACCCTTTGACCATTCGACCTAGTTGCATAGTCGGAATCCATAGTGACCATCCCAAACTAGGACAAAGTTGCTTACCCGATTTAGGTTGTTTGAAACCGCCAAGGCGTAGTAAAACCCTAGTTCCTGACAAAATAGGACAGGGAAGCCCTACCCCAACATAGGGGTGTATTGGCTCTCATTTACTTGCTATATGCTTTTAGAGTATATCTCTACAGGGAATGCATATACCGGTTTGAAGTCTCACAGATCCTACCGAGGGCATCAATGACGATATTTTGAGAATCGATTATATCTGTGGAAATCGGCCAGATTTGGAACAAGAACTGGGGAACAAAGGATCGCCAGATAGTACCGTTGTTCGGCTACACCTGTTTGATCCGTCTCAACAAATACCGCCTGCTTTTCCGCTTCAGCCGTAAATTCAGAGAGTTGAGTCGTAGCGATTAGTGTCTTCTCCTTGCCGAGGCAGATGAACATGACGCAGAACTCAAGAGATTGTGGTCATGACGGCGTGAGTCAGAAACCATCCCACGAGTGATCTTCGTTGATATGCCGACCCGCCTGTGTCACCGCCGCACAACCGGCCCGACTCCCAGCTTCTATCAGCTCATGAGCCCACCACATTCGAAAGTTAATGGGGATGATAGGTGATCTCCAAAGGTCTATGGCGACCTTGCTTATAGAATGTCAACTCGCCACCGGTTGCACCGTATGTTGAAAATTTCAACCCCAGAGCCTCCGACATCTGGGGCGGATTGTGATCGAGCTCAATCACGAGAGATCACCTCCACCCACAACAGTTATGTACCAGTATCAACCCAAACCTCTCATCAGGCCGAGGCCAGAAGAAAAGATAAGATGAAAGCGGACACCGACCCCATTGAACAAGCGCGTAGGCGAGAGAGGCTTTGAAAGCCGGGGGAATGAATGAACAGCAGGTATCTGCAGTTATGACAAAAGCTATGGAGAATGCCTTCCCCACCCCGCCTAAGGGCGCATACCGACCAGAGAATCGACAGCCCGCCATGCCAAAACAGCTTTCTCCCATTCCCAATCCTCGCACCGAAAGAATCGAACCCAAGGTCGACTGCCACCCATTCGCCAAGACATCTAGCAGAGTGTTCAGTTCAGTACTGCCCGAGGGCGCAGGCCTTCCATCCTCTTTACATGCCTTTGTCTAGGCACTTTTGATTTTGGCCAAGAAGGGCATCTTACGCCTCGATCCTAGGCCACTCCCAAACCCCTTCCAGCAGACCATGATGCCACTCAAGATCGGCGTACCATCAACAGTCTGGCCATGCTACTGATAACTGCTTCCGCCTCCGCCACGAGGTACAAGACTTGATTGATAATAAGATCATCCTTCCGCCGACTTCGGCCAAGTCAATTACTACGGAGTTCTTGGACTACGAGGATACAGATACCGAAGGCACAGATACCGCGAGTATGTGATCAGAAGATGAATCGCCTGCGGGCAACATTCGGTACATTTTTGATGTGGTGTTTGGCACGTAATTTTGAGTACCCGCTGATGCTAGTTTTGTAAATCCTGACTTGGGTGTCGAGTCAGTCTTCTGTTTTGTTGTTAAGTTTGTCTCATTGTTTTGAGACAGTCCTTTTGCTTAAGGGTCTGTCTAATTGTAATGAGTCAATCCCTCTTCTGTATAGAATGCTAGGTGACTTCGGGGTTGTTGCCTCAAGCACCGTTTTGTTTTGTAATTACTTCTTTTGCTTTCCTTTTGGGTCTGCCTCTGTTGGAGCCAATTTACATCCGGGGAATCTGAATGAAACAGCCGTGGCTACCGTGTTCCCATGTTTATTAACTGTGTTGTGCTAGTTGTGCTAGAGAATCCGAATGGGGTGACAGCGCATTCCGCCTGCTCTTTTGTGCCCTAAAGATTATTGCTTTGACTTAAGTTTTTTTTCAAAAAACCTTTTGAACACTGTGGTGAAAACGAAGAGGAAGGAATTCCTCGGGATTTGCAAAACTTTGATCAAATGAGAGAAAGAGAGGCATACTAAGCCCTTAATGAATGAAATCATGCTTGTCGACGTGAGTACTGAGAAGGACCCTAGCTTTGGTCCAGATTGGTCCTACGCTGTCTTCGGCGCGAGCGATTTGTCGCTCCCTTAAAAAATTTTCAAAAATATTTTGCGCGGTCTTGCGAAGACCTGTGTGGAATCGCTCTCGAGATCGTGCAGCCCAGGATCGCTCCCAGTCTCATAATTCAGTTTATACATTGCAAACCCGGGATCGGTTCAAGACGATCAGTGTCACGAAACGCCTGTGTGGCCCAATTCGAAGTAGCCCTCGAACAAGAGGCACCAACGTCAGATCAAGGAGATCAGATCCCACCAAGCAAGGTTCATTCAGCGACCATGATGGGTTCTTCTGCAAATCAATAGCCACTCTCTTGGATACAGATGGCTTCAAAACCCCAAAACCATTTGGCATGGACTTGTTACATTTTTATCCTTGAGAGGCTCACGGGCCGAAACCCTAAGGGCGACCCAGGCAAAAGTTAGAGCAAAGAAAAGAATGAAAGAAAAGAAAAAAAAGAAAGAGAAAAAAAGAAAAAGGTAATACAAAAATATAGGAAAAGAAGCTCGCAAGGTCGAAAACCCGCATCGGGCGCCTTGGCAAAAGTTAGAGCCTAAAAAAAAAAAAAAAAAAAAAAAAAAAAAGAGAAAATAAAGAAAAAGAAAAAAATGAAAAAGAATTGAAAAAGAAGAAAAAGAAGCTCGCAAGGTCGAAAACCTGCATCGGGCGCCTTGGCAAAAGTTAGAGCATAAAAAGGAGAGGTTAAATACCCGAGTGTACCTTAACCGGAACTACGTAAGGCTTGATTCCCATGTTTGGGATACGTAGGCAACTTCATCCTGAAGTCCAAATTTCAACGCCTATAGCGTCTCGTGCCATGTCATGTTTTTGATCACTTTTGCCTTCTCCGAATCTAATGCCTTGATTACAGCAACCCGGAACCACGTGATTAACTTCCTAACCACCAACACCTTCCAGGTGACTATGTCCACATATTGATTCAAGCCATCTTCAACTCCTCCGTGTCCGAGGGTCCGATCGACGTCAATAAGGAGTGACATACAACATGCCGCGGCATCATCCAAACAAGGGGCAACTTTCCGTTGCCACCCGTCGCCATCCATGTCCAAAAAGTTGCCCTAAGCTACCATTCAAACTAGGGGCAACTTTCCGTTGCCTTATCCCCCCTTCAAGCCAGGGGCAATTTTCCACTACCTCCGATCCGAGTTTGCATATCTCAAGGGTAAGTTTCATGCTCGTTGAGCATCGTTTGTTTGCAAAAATGGTTTTTGAAAATTTTCACTGAGGTTGACTTATTTTCTCGAAAACTGTTTCATTTTCAAAATTGGACCATGTTTGGACCCAAAAAGGAGAATTTTCAGTGCTCACAGCCTGATTCACATGATTTTCAAATCAAAAATTGAATAAGTGTGTTTATCCAACTCTCACTCTGATCAAAACTGTTTTAAGAAGAAAACAAAAAATGGTCAAGATAATGAACCAGGGGCACAGTTGAGTCAAATCTTCTGTCTTCCCCAGTCACAAGATGCATTCGCCAGAAGCGCCCCATCTACCGTAAGAAGTAGCCGTGAGCTAGCCGTGTCGGGCATGAACTCAAGAACTTCCTATTCATCTCATTCACCTTGGGGAGGGATGAAAATGAGAGAATAAAGAATAGAGAGGAGTAAGTTGAGAGAAAATGGGAGAAGGGTTTTTGTGAGAAAACCGAGCTTGAGGGCCGAGTGATGTGAGAGTCACAAATCGAAGGGGTGGGAAACCTACCCGAGGAATTGGCTCCTCAAGCCCGAGGTCTTTATTAAAAAAAAAACATGTCCGTGTGTCGTGTCTTTTGACTTATCGCCTCAATGTTCGCTTTGAGTCTTTTCCGAGTGTGTCTCGTTGTGCTAGGTCGTGTGCCTTTTGTTTCTTCGTTTGAGTCTGTCTCGTCGCCCCGTGGTAGGCTCGATACCGGTTGAAAACCCATCCTCTTCCAAAAAGCGCTTGTTTGTACTGTGGATGTTTGTGCCATTCTCTACATCCGCAAGGCAAGAAAAGGAAAGGGAAGATTTGAGACATCCGAGGTGTTTCAACCGCAACCATATCGCTTTCGTGATCCGCCTCGCCGATTGAGGGTTGTTTGTTCAAAAGTTTGTCGTGCTTGGAATGAACCGAATACTGAATTATGGGCTAAATGCAGATCAATCCCCAGCAGATTAATCCCCAGCAGAGCATGGGCTGTGTATTCAGTTTGAGCCGTGGCTTAGTTGAATTATTTCCTGCTAGTTGGTTGGTTATCCTTATCAAAAGGCAAATGCTTGGTTGTTTTGTTAAACAGTATATCAATGCCATTTACATTTGAGGTGTGGTATGATGCAATGCGATGCAAAGTATGAAATGTGCAGGTATACGTAAACATACAGATATAACACTCTTTTAGACAAAAAGTTTGTTTATATATAATCTTTTCCAGTACACAGTTTTGGAAAGCAAAAACCTGCCTGCGGCAGTACATAGTGCTC
Source organism: Camellia lanceoleosa (assembly GCA_025200525.1). Classification (NCBI taxonomy): domain Eukaryota; kingdom Viridiplantae; phylum Streptophyta; class Magnoliopsida; order Ericales; family Theaceae; genus Camellia; species Camellia lanceoleosa. Next base: position 191,571,164 of record CM045760.1, on the reverse strand, counting down.
TATCTACAAAAGGGAAAAGGTACAGAAAATAAAAGAAAAACAGCAGAAGTCTGTGATCATCATCAGTGGCCTCGCGCCGGGGGATCCGTCCTCGCCCTCTTCCTGGGCAGAAGCCCAGGAGCATCATCAGGAGCATCACTGTCTGAGCCTGAGCCCGAGCTGTCCCCGGTCTCCTCCTCTGATGCCCTCACCTCCTCTGTCTCCTCCTCGGACTCATCATCTGGGACTGCAGCTCGCGAGCTACTCCCCGCATGAGAATGCCCTCCTCTGGTACGAGGGAACGCCCTGCCATCCCGGGTCGAAAGGGGAGGCCCAGTCGCAACAGCGCCACCCACTGGAGGGATCGGGAAAGGAGGCTGAAAGTACAAAGAGTAAACACATCAGAAAACCGTGAGCGGTCTATCGGGAATGCAGGATCACGAGTATGGTCAAGATGTGAACGCCGTGGACGCTTTATCAAGACAGTAATGCAGCAGGTATGAGTACAAGTAGGCGAAAGCCGTGAGCGTGGCCTGACGATTTTTGTGCAAGATAGCAGATTGTGCGAAATGGAGTATGATTTGAGACTGTGGTCAGTAGAACATACCGGCAAGCCGTAGGCGGTCAAGGCGTCGAGAGTCCGCTGCAGCATCCCCAGCAGGGAGGCATTCAACTCCACAGACTGACGGGTATACTCGAAGAAGTCTGCAAAAGTATTAAATACATCAGTATTCTGTGGGATATCTGAATGAACTGAAGTGAAATAACAATGCAAGATGCAGAAATAAAGTGATACATACCGGAGGCAAGTCAGAATGCTACCAACTCATGACCACCGGAGGAGGAGCAAAGGGATCTGTAGGTCTCCGCTCGCCTCAGACGTCAACATAGTAGGCAGAGCAGCCAACCGCACCTCGTCCCCTCTCGCACTCGCCTCGCCGACTCGAGCTCGAGCTCGGGACGGTCCCGCCTCTGTCCCCCACCTTCGCCTGCCCGGCACCGCACCGTAGTCTCTCGATCAACTCGGCGGCCACCACTCGAGGTCGCATGATAAAAGTCCGGACGTGCTCAGAATAGTCGCCCTCAAACCGCTCGCCGCCCGACCAAGGGTGTAGTCCACCATCCGTCAACAGTGAACCTCTCAAGATCCTCATATGCTCGGAGGGTGAACCGACTATTCGCTCACAGCAACCAAGGGTCCAGCGAGAAAACGCCTCCCCAGTACCAAGCCCGACGCATCGCCCTCCAAAAGAATCCGAACGAGAGGTCTCTAAGATCGGCCAGACGATCCTCGTCATCACAGTAAAGGAGCCCATGGTCGCCAGTGATTCAAATCGAAATACGCTTTGTTATCTATTGGTATTGCAAATATCTGATGGAAAACGAAACTTGGATGAACTACAAGTAAAGCATACCTCTGCGGGGTAATGGTGTCAAAATAACGCCGAAGAATGAAGGTGTCCGGTCGCCGTGTGCACCTCCCATCAAAGCGGCGAGAAGGGGCGACGGAGGAGTCTCCGTCGGTGCAGCTCGGCACTGGGAAAGTAGGCATACACCCACAGTACCAAAACCGATATCGAGCATCATCGGATAAAGCGTAATGTAGAACAAAGCGAAATATCGAGCCATGTGTTGTGCGGTGTATTGAGCGAGGGTATAGTGTGAACCGTGTGCGGTCGATTATAAGCGAAGTATGTGTGTGTGTGTACAAAGCGACATACGGTCGATGTGGCGATTATGCGATGTAGAATCTGAAAGTATGTAGAGCGAAATGTAAAGCGAAGGAGACATACCTCCCAAGCCCGCCAAGAGCCTCGAGCAACGATCCTTGCCGGAAACCGAACTCATATAGCCATAGAGGGTGGCGGTGCACCACCCAATCAAAGCATAAAATGTCTCGACATCCACCAAGGTCGTTGAGGAGGCAGAGAGGCATCAGGTTCGCCCGGTCGGCGAATCGTCGTCCCTAGCAAAAACATCGAAGCCGCGTCGCATCGATCCTGGCCTCTGGGGTCATCGAATGCATCACCAAGGGCATCTTGGGCCCTAAGCGCCTCAAACCAAGAGTAGCGGACAAAGCGGCGGCGAGGCGAGAGGCTGCGCCGAGTAAAGAGACCTGTGCCGCGATCCACTCGTCCATGTTCGTATCAAAGGGATCGGATCACCCCCACCCGAGGCAGAAGCATCGAGAAGTCATAAGGGGTCATCGTCATGTCCCCGGTCGCCGACAGGTGAAACGAATCTGTGGTGTCCCACCACCTCTCTGCCAGGGCGGCAAGAAGAGGCCTGCAAGCAGAAAGCCTGGTAAGTCCCCTGCAGAAAACGCCGAAGCCCCCCTCGTCTACGATGTAACGAACCTCCTCGGGAAGCTCTGCGTACCAAGTGCGAGCGACGACGTTCCCATACCCGCGGATGGTATGGGAATCCCCCTGTTTTCAAAAGTACAGTTGCGAAGCAATGATGAATACACTGATTTATCTTTTTCTAAAGGCATGAAAAACTCTAGAGTAAATATAGCATGCGTACAAGTTTTCAGATTTCTAACAAGATACCGGGTGCCGGTGTGCTTACAGTAAACTACAGGTACGTGATACATCAGTGTGTTTTGGATGCTCCTGTGTAAACTTGGTGCATGTGTGCACATTTTTTAGATTCAAGCAGATATCGGGTTTCAGTATCCCAGTGGGTAGATTGCGGTCTGTGATATGTCAGTGCTCCTGTGAGGATCAGTGTAAACGACGTGTGATATGTCTGCGTGTTTGTGTAGTTTTCTGCAAGTCTGGCATGCGTGCGAGTTTTCGGGTTCAAATGAGCACCGGGTGTTAGTAAATTTGCAGTGTGATGTATGCCGTGTGTTTGGGTCTAGTGCAGTGTGTATGCATGTGCGTCGGTCCTAAGCAGATGTCAGTTACGAAGTTGTCCACAATCAACTACAGTACAGCACATCAGGATCAAGCAGTTGATGGGTTCAGTTAGCTATGGCAGTTGACAGAAAATCCTACATTGCAGAAAATAAGAGGCAAGAGTGTTACCTCGGCGACGCCAAAAGACAAGTGGGAGGCCGGCTCACGCAGCAGAACCTCTGGATCCAAAGCCCTCTCGAAGCCGCGGAAGTGGCGGAGTCCGTCAGGTGGTAGCACGTGGATGGCCGGGCGATAGGTCGCCGGATCGAAGGGGCGCTCGCTCAGTGGCAAGAGCTCGACCCCGGGATCCATCTCAAGATCCGGGGGAGTCCCGACATGTGGAACATCGTCCGCCATGTGTAGTGGTGGTGAAAAATGAGCCGAAAGATGAAAAACGGGCCGGAATGCGAAAAGTCAACCGGCAAAGTCAACCCCGAGAGGCCCGGAAATGGACGGGAAGGTGGGAAGATGGGAAGATACGGAAATATAGAGGAAACCAAGAGGAACGAGTCGCTAAAAGGTGAAAATAGCAAAGGAAATCCCGAAACAAAGATTTGTTCGGTTGAAAATGTCAAAGCCGAAGGAGATCGCGAATCAGAAGCGAAAATGGCGAAAACTCAAAGAAATGAGCAAAGGAGGAGAGAAAGAGACTCTAGAGAGAGAGTGAGAGATCTCGGCGGAAGAAAAGTGAAGAAATAGGGCTTCAAGCCCTATTTTATAAAGCAAGGTGAAATGGCGAATCGCCCCGATCGACAACTTTTGCGGTCGGCACATTTTGTGCGGTCGGCACTTTTTTGCCGATGAAGTTTTTTATCGGTAGGTGGCGGTGGCCATTCCACCCGGTGGTGTTCCTTGGGCCTTGTTTGGGCTATATTATCGACTTTGGGTCTTCAAGTCTCAAGAAAATACGAGAAAATCGTCCCCGATGCTCAACCGCCTCCGCTTTGACTTGGACCGTCTCTACTATGCGTGGTGCTCAATTTCAGCGAAGATTGTATCCTTTTGTATCCTTTTGTCATCTACGGAGATCCAAAAGTTGCCTGTGTGTGTCACGTGCATCCATCATGTTGTCCGGGCGATCGTATCGCGCCATCTCGCACGCTCTCGCGACTTGCACCGCTTTTGCATTGTCATGTGGCATGCGTGTCATACCGCTTCATTTTGCCCTTCATTTTCCATCAAATGAGGTACGTGTGCCCCATTTCGCATTTCATCGCATCTCGAGGCACGTACGCCTCGTTTTGCACTTCATTTTCCATCAAATGGGGTACCAGTGCCCCATCTCGCCTTTCATTGCATCTCGAGGCATGTAGGCCTCGCTTTGCACTTCATTTTCCATCCAATGAGGTATGCGTGCCTCTTGTTTCGCTTTCTTCTTCACTCACATTGTTTTCGCATCCCGTGTGATACGTGTGTCACATTATACAATTGCTTCAAGCACGTCTGGCGAGACCTTAAACACGCTGGTCCGGGACCAAGAATCTTGCGGTCCGACGAGACCTTAAACACGCTTGACTACATTGTCCGTGCTTTATTACAAGCACTATCATGCATTTGCACTTTGCACCGCTGTTCTTCGGTCCGCATGAGACCTTAAACACGCCCGGTCTAGGAGACCTTAAATCCTCGGAGGTGCAAGACCTTCGTGTGTTAAGTCGCCTCATTGCATTTGGCACGCATTTCGCCGCTACCGCTTAGCGCACCCTCATTTGCATTTCATTTTCCATCCTTTGAGGCACGTGTACCTCATTGCACTCCATTTTCCATCTTTTGAGACACGCTGCGTCTCAATTGCCCCATTTTGCATCGCATGCCCTTGAATCAGGTGTAACAGCTTGCCCCGATCTGGCGAGACCTTAAACACGCACGGTCTAGGAGACCTTAAGTCCTCGGAGGTGTAAGACCTCCGTGCATTACAAGAGCACCTCATTGCATTTGGCATGCATTCCATAGCGTTGTGTTGTGCACCTCATTGCATTTGGCATGCATTCCATCGCATTGTTTAGCGCACCTCATCGGTTGCCCCCTAGGTCCCGAGACCTTAAACCCGCTCATTTGCATTATCATGCATCTCAAAGCCGCTGCTACATGCCAAGATTTCAAAGAAAAACACAACATGCATTGTCATGCATACGCCGCATCGGTCTAGGAGACCTTAAATCCTCTGAAGGTGCAATTCCTTCGGTTTTGTCGCGTGCGAACGACTTTCGGTGGTCCGTAAAGCCACCGTCTATGCTCGCGGTGAGTTCCTAGAAAATCAACTGGGACGGTGAAAACTAGAGTTCGAACGGCTTATGCCTAGAACGCAAAGGTTCGGAATTTCCGAGACTAAAGTCTGGTTTAAATACCCAGGGGGATGTACCCTCGGCTTGAAATCTGTATGGTAGCCCCATAGGTTGAGGCGTCGTGTCTACGCCTCAATTCTGGATACTGAACCAACCTAGTGTATCGCCCGGTTGGTAAGATAGGGAAAATCGCAATCATAGTCATTGCATCAACATGCATCGTCATGCATCATTGTAAATATTGCATATGTCATGCATTGCATTACAAAAAACAAAAAAAAAAAAAAAAAAAACATGCATATGTCATGCATCATTGTAGTATAGTGCATATGTCATGCATTTTCTGTAAATACCCATTGCATTGTAGCTGCATGCATCCATTGCATCACCTTCCATCTATGGCTTGCGCCTTTCCAAGTCGAGCTTGGTCTGGTATGTGCCCATGTTGTTCGTGTCGGCTACGGTTTGTCGAGCTTTTGTGTCCGAGCCTAGAGGGTAGCGCACCGCTATTCGTGTTAGACATGGGTTGTATGTGTACATGCCTTTCCTAGGCAAGATTTGGTTTGGCCCGCGTGCCATATCCATTGTATCTATTCCATTGCATGCATCCATTGCATCACCTTCCATCTATGGCTTGCGCCTTTCCAAGTTGAGCTTGGTCTGGTATGTGCCCATATTTTTCGTGTCGGGCTACGCTTGTCGAGCTTTTGTGTCCGAGCCTAGAGGGTAGCGGCACCGCTCAGTGTTAGACATGGGTTTTATGTGTACCAGCCTTTCCTAGGCAAGATTTGGTTTGGCCCGCGTGACATATCCTTTGTATCATTTATCTATTTACATTACATTGTAGTGTAATTGTTGCATCCGTCATTAGGATCATTGTTCTTTCATCGTGGTCGTCACCCCACTTATGTCAATCCACCCAATACTTGTTCTTGTGTCCGGTATGAAGTACTCATAGATCGACATCGATCTATGGGAGACGGACTTGTTACCTCCATCAATCTATTTGACATTTGTGAGGTTTTGAACCGCTCATGATTGAATCATGATTCAATTGCCCCGCATGTAGTTCGTGATTTAGTTTTAATTGCACTACATTTTCATTTGCATTATCTATACATAGTTTTGTATATATTGCATACCATTCAAGATTCACATTGCATATGACATGCATGTTGCTAATCATATTGTACTGTTAAGTTTGTTTTCTTTCCGTGCACGATATTGTATGTACGGCTCATTTATCATTGGTGAAACCGACGAGTCGCACAGTATTGTATCTCTCCGAGTGAGACGCTTTGAGAATTGCATAATTCTCTTACATCCTTTCTACATTGTAGTGTAGATCGTTGCATGTTAGCTTATAAGCCGTGCATGTGTGCCTCATTCTGACTTTCTTTGCATGATCATAAGTTATGCTTGGCTTCTTGCATTTTTAGTTGCATTTTGCCCCTGCCTACGGGCGCATATCTTATCGTTGGCATGTGTGCCTCTTGCATGAACTACGCTGGTTTGATTCCTTGAGGGATACGTAGGCAGCTTACGAGTTCAACCATTTGCGCTCTGCATGTTTGTCCAAGTCTTCGCCTTGTCAAAATGGGTCGTCTCGGCTTTGACATTCACTCCGTCATTGTTATGACTTTCGAGTTACAAAGAGGGGCAAATCAGAGACACCCCATTTTTGACCGTCCTCAAGACTTGGACGCCACCGCTTGGACACTCGGTGATCATTCATGTGTGTGTTCGTTTGGAGTTCGAGTTCTCGGCTCGCGTGCCGTGCCTCGGGACCTCCGAACTCGACTGCTTGTGTTGGTTTTGCACCAAACACTGTGATTTGCCTTTGAGGCGGGGAATGCCTTCGAGGCATCCCCACACACCACCGGGGCTAGAGGCTACCGGCTGTCAGAGTTGTCACCGGCACTATATTGTGCCGGTCGGCACTATTTTGTGCCGGTCGGCACTGTTTTGGGCGAAATGACCATTTTGCCCTGCCGACCACTGTGCACTTGCTTGGTGAGATATTTTCTCACAGCTGTTTGCAACTTGTTTCCCCTCCATACACGTGTATGGAGGGATGGGCTTGCTTAGTGGCCAAGCTTGTAAGCTTTTGGCCTATAAGAGGGAAGCTCTCCCTCTTGGCTTGGGGGTTAGCAATTTTCAGAAGGTTAGCCATTGTTAGAGAGCTAGAGCTCTGGTTTTAGGGTTAGAATAGATATAACTTCTATATCTCTCCCATTCTCTTGTTTAACTAGGTGTTTTGTGCCTTACTTTTGCACACTAGCACCTAGTGTCCCACCTTTCTCTTGGTTCAGAGGTTCTAGAGGTTAGTTTTTGGTGATTCTTGACTGTATTGGAGCTCAAGGGACCAAGCACAACAACCTTTGTGAAGGTAGTCAACAAGGGTAAGAAACTTACACTTTATTCCCCATTCTTGCAACTTGTTTTTACCTAGTTTAAAAACAGTTTTTGGCCTAGTGTTAGGCACATCAAATCTCTGTTTTTAAGTCCTCTTTATTGTATATCAAGAGTGCTTTGTGGTTTGAGGAACTTTGACCACCTTTAGGCCTTGAAAAGGCCACTTTTTGTGCCATTTTGTGAGAGATCCGAGGCTTTGGTCTTGGGATCTCTTCACCACTGAAATCTTGAGGGATTTCAGTGGTGAAGAGCATGCCTTGAAGTCTCAAGAAGGAGAGGGCCACCCCCTCTCCTTGATGTCCTTGAAAAGGACAAATTTTGCTTCCTTAAGGAGCTTCATGCTTGAGTGTGTGTTGGGCATGTTTGACTTGTTTTCCATGCTTATTATACCATGTTTTAACTTGGTTTTAAGTTGGCTTTGGTCTCCTATACATGCTTAGTATAGTTGCCTTGTAATACCTCTTTTATGTCTCAACATGTCCAGGTAGTGTGTCTATATTTCTAGCATGTTTTAGGCTTGTATCCATGAAGGTTGTGTGCTTATTTTGCCATGATTTAGCTCTGTCCATAGCCTTTTGGGTCGATCCTATCATGCATTATATAGCTCCTTTGTATTTGGCTTGTTGGCCTTGAGAATATGAGTGTGTAGCATGCCATGCTTGCTTCATTTTTGGTGGTTTAAAACCATCCAACATGCCATTTCAGACCTTATGATGTGCTTGTATGCATGCTTTGGTTTCTTCTTTAAATGCTTTAAAAGCATGTGTTGAATGCTCCTTGTTTTGGTCATGTTGTATGCCTTTGTGCTTGAGCCTCTTAGATGCCATCTAGGTGCTCCTTAGGATTTGTTTAGGTCTGCTTGTGACCTATTTCAGGTCCCCTTTAGCCTTGTGAGGCTTGGTAGATTTGGCCTTGGTTTAAGCCTTCATGGCTTGTTTCAAGTACTTGGGCCATTTATTGTGTATTTGGCTCGCTTTGTTGCATGTTTTGGCAACATGTTTTGCTTGATTTTCAGAGCTTACAATGCATGCTATTAGTCCATGTTTGGCTTGTTTAAGAATGCATGAGAGTTGCTTGTGAATGCCTAAGTGTTGGACCATAATTGTATACATGTGTGTGTGCATTCTAGCCTTCATTTTCGAGCATGTTGGCCACTGTTCTTGGGCCTTTTAGAGCTGTCCAATTCATGTATAAGTCCATTCCTACTTTGCTTTGCATGCTTGTATGTTCATACAACAATATTCTTGCATTGCATCGCCATATTGCATGCTAGATGACATGCTTAGGGTTGCATTTGGCATTGTGCATGCCAAGCCTCTTGAAGTGAGTTTGATAGAGGTTTGGCACCTTTGTTTGCATTGCATGCATTTGAAATCAAAGTTGCATTCTTGGTCCTTAGGGCCATCACGCATGGAAATGCGCGATTGGTGGCCCGGGAATCGAGGCACATGCCCTCTTAAGTCCATAGCATGATTTGGGATGTGTTTGGTGCATATATACCTTGAATTGCATTGCCTTGCCTTTTGTTCCCTCTCACTTGTGAGTTGCGTGTCTGCAGGACTTTGTGCCGACCGGCACTTTTAATGCCGATCGGCAGCCGATAATGAAATTCAGAGCCGGTGGATTCCTTCTTCAGCCGGTGGCTCCCTGACTCAGCCGATGATACTTCCCAGTGCTCTGAGAGGCACTCCTGAAGTTTTGGGAATTTTCAGAGAAAGAGAGCAGAGGAAACAGAGGCACACTTGCACTAAGCAGTGCCTGAAGGAAGTCCCAAGGCCACCCTACTTCCGAGGCATTTATCGCTTAAATAGATTAATTATTTGATTTAATTAATTTAGTTGATTTGTAATATTTAATTAGCTAGTTTAGTTAATTATTTATTTATTCTGTAATTATTTATTCGGTCCCTCTGAGTGAGGGCAAAAATGTAATAAGTGTGTGTGAGTGGGCATGTATGTCTTCCAATCCCCACTTCTTTCTAACCCTTTTATTTACCCGCCATAAAGTGGTAGATTAGGGCATTTTCAATTAGCATACCTTATGTAAATGCATGCGTGCATCATTCATAAGTATTGCATACATTGGGCTCGCACATCACGCAAACCGCATCGCACTTTCGATTTCCAAATTGAATACGTATGTGGTAGCATTTCATATGCCATGTTAGGGTTAGCCGAGCCTAGTCTAGCTTACATCTATGCTCGTGTCGCATTAGCCACTTAACATGAAACTAGGTCATGCACGCTTAACCGGGTTTTGTTTTTTGGCGCGAGTACGATGTAAGTCTTTATCGCTTTAGCATATCGCATGCGTGAATGTTAACATGACAATAGGATTGCCATGCGGCTAAGTGCTTATGTGATATAACTGTTTGTATGCTGTGGGTGGAGGTTGGATTGTATGAGTTGGGAGTACTCGTTGAAATCCGTATTTTAGCCTACTTGCGAAAGTAGCAAAATCTAACACGCTTTTTCAAAACAAAACGGATATGCAATGTTTATTTCCAAATTAGGCGATCTAGTCTATACTTTTGTGTTGTGCATCACATAGTGATTCTAGGTTAATAACAGAATAAGAACGCATAAAGTTTTCAAAAACGGATATCACGGTTAGTAGAGGCGGTCTTGGACCGGCGAAGGGGGTGCTCATAGCTGACCTTCCCCGATCGTACCCAAGCTCCCGAGCCAAGACCACTTTGGTGTTGACGTATTGGCCTTAAGACCGAGTCGTGGTTTCCTAAATTCCCCCATTTTAAAAATATTTAGGTGGCGACTCTGTAATCTGGCAAAGCAGTCCATGTTTGGCACTACTTTTCGAAAAATCTGTTTTCCTTAAAACGATTTGCCAGAGGTGGACTCTTTGGTTCAGATTTAGAACCGCAACAAACTTAAAGAGTCCGAGCTGTAGCGAGGTCCCCCCCGGGCTTGTTACAGTTTGTCTCGCTTGTTAGAGACTTAAGTGTAATGCTATGTATTTGTTTGATAACATGCTTATGTGACTAAATGGGTATGAGATTTAGTTTCTAGGATGTTGATTGGATCCTTGGGTTTCTGGGAGTCCTGTTGGAAAGGCACTTGATCAATGTCATTTCTAACTGGAACTCTAGCAACGCCACGGGACTGTCATTATCCGGAAATAAAATTTGTAAGTGTTTATGTGATTATGTGCTTACGAGGACTGAATTACAGTTGTCCATGTATTAGGACGCGAGTGAAATAGCTTCGGCACATTTGTGAATGTGCTAATGTTCTTCGTTACCTTTATTAGGATGTCAGGACGAGGACGTGGTGGTAGGCGTGGTAGGCCTAGGAGGCAGGAGATGCCTATACCAGATGAGATTCCGGTGCAGCAGGAGGGTGTTGGTCAGGCCAATGTGGCCGAACTAGTAGGTCAGTAGGCCATGGGTGCCTTAGCTCGCGAGATGGCAGGAGCATTGAGGGAATCTATGGACATTCTTAGGGCTGAGAATCAAGTCCAAGCCCATGTAGTTGAGGCAGGGCCGTCCTTTCTGAAAGGGAGTTTTTCAGGTCAAATCCGGACGAGTTTGTGGGTGATCTAAAGGAGCCACTGAAGGCTGACGAAAGGCTTGAATAGATGACAAAGACGTTTGAGATGCTTGGCATCGAAGACGGGGCCTTGAAGGTGACCTTGGCGTCTTTCCAGTTGAAGGGAGACGCGGGTCAGTGGTGGAAGTTCGTGCAGGGTCGTATTGGAGGGACTTGGGAGGCTTTCGTTGATGCCTTTCAGGAGAAGTTTTTGTCTCCCATTGTTAGGGAGAAGTTGAAGGATCAGTTTTGTCAGCTCAAGCAGCTGAATACATCAGTGGCTGAGTTTGAGGCTACATTTACTAGCTTATCAAGGTTTGCTCCTAAGTTAGTGGCGTTTAAGGAACGCCATTGTCTTTAATTTGAGAAGAAGTTAAGAATTGGGCTCAAGCTTAGGGTTGCTAGGTCCATGACTCGGGAGCATGGGCGCCTTGTGGATGCTGCGGCCCATTTTGAGATTATTATGCATGAGGAGGAGGATAGGATAAGGGGCTCCAAGAGGAGTCAGAATGGCCAGGGAGATAGTAGGAGGCAGAGGGGTCCTAACCCTCAGCAGTCCCAGGATGCATTTGCGAGATCTACATTTCCAATGCCGAGTTCAGGCACTGGGAGAGGCAACAGGAGACTTTACATTACATAAGTGTGGTCACCGGGCCATAAGTCTCCGGTTGCCCTTGAAGGAGGAGGACAGAGAGTAGCTTTATCTTCAGCTCATCCTCAGAGCCAGAGTCAGGGCAGAGGCCAGCTGCTCTCTTGTTACCAGTGTGGTCAGGCGGGGCACCTGAAGAGGTTTTGCCCGCAGTTGAGTGGCACATATGGTACATCTGGTTCGAGACAGACTTAGAGCCATCAGCCAGATCAGTCAATTCAGGCCTCGAGGGCCAATCAAGGAGCCTCTTCGGCTCAGTCGGTGCAGCAGTCTTATGCTCCGAGGGGTGAGCAGGTAGATCAGAGGCCTTCAGGGCGCGTGTATTCTGTTACAGCGCAGGATCTTGTACCAGCTCCATCTGTTGTGAGAGGTTCCTTTTTGTTTTGTAACTCGGTTGCTAATGTGTTGATTGATACGAGTGCATCACATTCCTTTATATTTGCTGCATTTGCATCTGCTTTGTGGTTGGAGTTGGCGCAGTTAGCATCTCCTATTTGTGTTGTATCACCTGTTGGGGGTGAGTTGATTTTGAAGCAAGGGTGTAGAGGTTGTGATATAGAGATCGTCGACAGCCGGCTTCCATTTTCTTTTGTAGTAATGGCTATGACGGGTTTTGATGTGATTTTAGGTATGGACTGGTTATCGTCATACCAGGCTGTTATTGATTGCTACCGCCAGAGGGTTACTGTATGTACCTTGAGCGGGGATTGTTTTCATTTCTTGGGAGATCGAGTTGGTATAGTCTTGCCACCGATGTATGATTCGCGAGGGCGGAGTGAGCTTAGTTGTCTTCTCGGTAGCTATATATGTAGTGAGTGTGATGAGACCCAGACTGAGTTGCCAAGAGTGGTTTGTGAGTACTCAGACGTCTTTCCCAAGGACCTTGTTAATTTGCCACCCCATCGAGAGATTGAGTTCTCTATTGACTTAGTGCCTGGCACGGCACCGATTTCTATGGCACCGTATCATTTTGCTCCAGCCAAGTTAAGTGAGCTGAAGATTCAACTCTAGGAGTTACTAGGTAAGGGCTTTATTCGTCCTAGTACTTCACCGTGGGGAGCACCAGCCCTCTTTACTAAAAAGAAAGATGGGGCTTTGAGACTTTGTATTGATTACCGGAAATTGAATCGAGCTACGGTTAAGAACAAGTACCCTATGCCTCGTATAGATGATCTGTTTGACCAGTTGAAAGGGTCCCGTTGTTTCTCTAAGATAGACTTGAGATCGGGTTACCATCAGTTGAGGGTCAGGGAGGAGGATATCCCGAAGACGACATTCCGTACGCGGTATGGCCATTATGAGTTTCTGGTGATGCCTTTTGGGCTCTCCAATGCACCGACTGTGTTTATGGACTTGATGAACCGGATCTTCCGGGAGTTCTTAGATCGTTTTGTGGTCGTCTTTGTGGATGACATTTTGATTTATTTACCTTCTGAAGAGGAGCATGAGGAACACTTGAGAGTGGTGCTTGAGTTGCTTAGAGCCCATAAGCTGTATGCTAAATTTGGGAAGTGTGGGTTTTGGCTAAGAGAGGTTAAATTCTTAGGCCACGTGGTATCCGAGGAAAGGGGTGACCTTAGATTCATCCAAGATAGAGGCAGTGCAGGATTGGGCACAACTTAAGAGCGTTTTTGAAATCCACAGTTTTTTGGGATTGGCCGATTATTACCGTTAATTTGTGAAGGATTTCTCCAAGATGGCTTCGCCGTTGACTAGATTGACACGGAAAGGGGTCAAATTTGTATGGAGTGAGACTTGTGAGGAGTCGTTCCAAGAGCTTAAAGTCAGACTTACCACCGCTCCAGTTTTGATTATTCCGAAGAGAGGTTTGGGTTATGCTGTATACTGTGATGCCGCACGGGAGGGTTTGGGTTGTGTGCTAATGCAAGAGGGGAAAGTAGTAGCCTATGGCTCACGTCAGTTGAAAATACATGAGAAGAATTATCCTACACATGACCTAGAGTTAGCAGCTATAATGTTTACCTTGAAGATTTGGAGGCACTACCTGTATGGTGAGAAATTCGAGGTGTTCTCAGATCATAAGAGTTTGAAGTATCTGTTTACACAGAAAAACTTGAATTTGAGGTAGAGAAGGTGGATGGAGTTCATTGAGGATTGCGATTTTGAGTTGCACTATCACCCGGGAAAGGCCAATGTTGTGGCTGATGCCCTTAGAAGGAAATCCATTAGCGATGTAGCGTGTATAGCCATCCAGAAGTGGGAAATGTTGGGTGCACTTGGCGAGTTTGATTTGCTACTGGGTGAATCTGTTGAGTTTGCGGCCTTATTTTCTGTAGTTGCGCAGCCTAAACTTGTGAATTGGGTATTAGAGGCACAGAGAAGTGACCTTGAGGTAGAATCCCTCCAGGAAAAGATCTCTAGTGGGAAGGTGGAGAAGGGTTTGACTATGTATCTTGACCTGAGTGTGAGGTACCGAGACCATTTGTTTGTGCCGGAGTCTTGCTGAGAGGAAGTACTCTGAGAAATTCAACATTCATGCCTTGTGGTGCATTCGGGAGGCACTAAGATGTATCGCGATTTGGGTCGCCTGTTTTGGTGGCGAGGTATGAAGAAAGATGTGGTCGTTTTTGTGTCTAAGTGCCTTACTTGTCAGCAAGTGAAGGCCGAGCATCAGAGGCCAGCGGGTTTGTTACAACCCTTGCCTATTGCTGAGTAGAAGTGGGAGCATGTCACGATGGACTTCGTTGTGGGTCTTCCGAGAACTCAACGGGGTAGTGATGCCATTTGGGTGGTAGTGGATCGGTTGACCAAGTCGGCGTACCTTATTCCTATGCGCGTGAGAGATTCGGTAGATCATCTTGCCGACTTGTATATTCGAGACATAGTGAGGTTACATGGAGACCCAGTGTCAATCATCTCAGATAGAGATCCACGTTTTTACTGCTAGGTTGTGGCAGAGTTTGCAGAGTGCCTTGGGCACTAGGTTGACCTTTAGCACGGCTTATCATCCTCAGACTGACGGGCAGTCTGAGCGTACTATTTAGAGCCTCGAGGATATGCTTCGAGACTATGTCCTTGACTTTAGTGGGTCATGGGAAAGGCACTTGCCCTTAGTGGAGTTTGCCTATAACAATAGTTTCCAATCGAGCATTGGTATGGCATCGTTTGAGGCCTTGTATGGCCGACCGTGTAGATCCCCAGTATATTGGGCCGAGGTGGGTGATGCACCTTTGTTGGGCCCAAATTTGGTGCGTGAAACGACAGAGAAAGTTGAACTTATTCGTAAGAGGCTTGTTACAGCCCAGAGTCGCCAAAAGAGCTATGCCGACCGTAGGAGGAGGCCTTTGGCATTTGAAGCTGGTGATCATGTCTTTCTAAAAGTATCACCTAGGCGGGGTTTGATGAGGTTTGGGAAGAGTGGGAAGTTGTCCCCTCGGTTTATTTGTCCCTTTGAGATCGTTGAGCGGATTGAGGAGGTTGCATACCGTTTAGCTTTACCGCCACAGTTGTTCGGGGTACATGACGCGTTTCATGTTAGTATGCTTCAGAAGTACGAGCTGAATCTGTCGCACGTATTGGATTGGACCGACTTAGAGGTAGATGAGGATGCCTCGTATGAGGAGAGACTGGTGCGGGTCTTGGATAGGCGGGACCAAGTCTTGTGAGGCAAGACGATTCCCTTGGTAAATGTTTTGTGGAAACATCACGGAGTGGAAGAAGCCACTTGGGAACGAGAGTTAGAGGTCCGTGGGAAATACCCAGACTTGTTTGTTAATGTTTAACCATGTATTGGGAATTTTGTTTTGTTAATGAATTCTGGAAACATTGTATACGTTTTAGATTGTGGAAATGTTATAGCCATTGAATATGGTTTGGAAATGGAAGTTTACTTTAACATTGTATATGTTAATTATGTTTTAGAAATGCAAATATATTGTTGACATCGAATATGTTATTGAATTGTGGAATACTTGTGTTGAAATTGGTGAATTTCAAAGGTATGCATGTTGATAAAGCATGTTGAAAGTTATATTATAAGTTGCCTCTTGAAAAGAGATGGAATGACCAGTAATGGGTCAAGATAATGAGTGTTGAATTATAATGTGTTGGGAATTGGAAAAGATCACAATTTTGAAACTTATTAATCTAATTTCGGGGAAAAAATTCTTTAAGGAGGGGGGTAGTTTATAGCGATCCCGGTTTTCCTTTCATTGTTTATTGTATTCTAGACTCGGTTCCATGGATGTGTGTTGTTGTCTTATTCTCGTTTCCATCCTCTACTCTTTGTATTTGGTTTTGGGTTGTGTTGGGTAAGTTTGAAACAAGTTGGTTGTGTTTAGAAACAATTGGTTTATGCCTAGATTTTGGCCTTCACGCTGGAGCGGGGCTTTTGACGCTCGAGCGGGCCCTTTTGCATTTGCTCCTCCGCCCAAGCGGGCAGTTTTGATGCTCAAGCGGGATTATTTAGTCTTCAGTATTTTCCCTGCAGGACATTGAACGCTCGAGCATCCATTTTCACGCTCGAGCGAGGACCTTTGTCTGCAGAACTTCTGGAAGTGTGCATTCGACGCCGGCGCTGCCACGCCGAGGGAGTTCAGATTCGACGCCGAAAGGGCATTCCACGCTCGAGCGGACTATGATGTATATCAGTCTGAGATGAAGCTTTTTGAACCACTTTTCCGACCCTCTCTCTCTCTGTGGCTTTTCAAAACCCTCATTTGAGAGCTCCTCTCTGTAGAATACAACTTCTCTCTACGAAATCATCTAGCTTTAGTGATCTTCCACTCTAGTCCCTTTGTAAAAAATGTGGAGGTTGGCGTGGCCTTCGTTTTGATCCAAAAAAGTTGGTGATCGGAGCATCTTGAGTTTTGTCCTTCTTCTCCTTTGAGCTCCGAAATTTGAGGTAAGGATAACCTACTCCTTTCTATGAGTTTTAATATAGATGTTATGTATTTTGTATAGATTGTGTTCTTTTAGGGTTTTTGGGTGAAGCTAGGTTTTTGAAATTTAAATTATGAAAGAGGGGTTTTGTATTTTTGGGGTTCCAAGTGTAAGAGTGGTCCCTAAAATGAAGTTATGGTGTTTGATTGATGAAATTGAGCCTTAGGACCAAAGTTGGGAACAAGGGAGAAAAGCCCTAATTTAATGTGATTAATTAATTTGTACAATTAATTTGAGAAAGTATGAGAATGTGAAATTAAATGAAAACCATGAAATTGGGAAGTTATGAGGTTGAATGCTGTAGTTGGATTAGTTAATCACTCACCTATGAAATTGTTGATAATTTATTTGTTTAATAAATTTATTACCTGTTTAGAAATAATTGTTTTGGGCTATCGGTGGAGGATAGTCTTGATTGTTGTAGACACTGCATGATGATTAGGTGAACTAAAACTAATCAATTAAGTATGTCATTGAATATGACGGATGGAATAACATATTGACTATGTACTTTGCTTGATCATTGTATATGATAAGTGTTTGAATACATTGCATATGTATGTTGTTTGGGAGGAGATAGGGGATGTACTCCAAGGTTTGAGAGAAGATAGGGGATGTACTCTCAAACCTGTTTGGGAGAAGATAGGGGATGGACTCCATTGATAATTAAGTTGGCTGGAGTGTCCAGGGTGAAAGTCCCAAAATCTTGATTACGTTTGCATAACGTGGATGAATTGAAGTGTTGAAGTATTATTGATATGAGTTGTAGTCTCATATTAAGTGATTATGATTGAAGTATTATTGATATGAGTTGTAGTCTCATATTAAGTGATTATGATTGAAGTATTGTTAACATGAGTTGTAGTCTTGTTATAAACTGTCTGGATAAATAGAGAACCATATCTATGAATTGGTTTGGATAATGAAACGGAAAAAGGATTGATCTATATATCTATATGTTTGTGAATGTGGATTGGTTATGAAAGAGATGTACATCTATTTATATGAGTTAAACATTTATCAAATGCTAATGTTTTAGTTATCGCTCATATTTGGTTTAGTGTATCTCTGCTGGGCTTTGGCTCACTCTATATGGGACATCATTTTTAGGTTCAGGTGATATACCACCTCCAAGGACATAGCTTGGGAGGCTTAGAGGATGAAAGATCCTTTGTTGTTATCTTTTTGGTATTACATGTAAATTCAAGCCAAGGGCTTAATGTGTTTTGAGTTAGTACTCTATTTTTTTGTAACCAAGTGTTGGCTTGGAAAGTTATAAGCCCGTCCGGCATTTACTTTTGTTGTTAACATGTAATACTTTTGTAATGAATACTCTAATAAATAGAAATATGCTTTATTCTCTTATGTTTATGGATGTCGTGAATGTTGGGTTTATATGTATTATTTTGAGAGAGTTACAGTTGACACCGCCGATTCACGAACTTGAACTATTTCATTCTCACTAGGTAAGTTGATTTCTCTCTCTCTCTCTCTCTCTCTCTCTCTCTCTCTCTTTGTGTGTGGATCTTATTCTCTGCCCTAATGTAGACAACCCATTTTTGATGGCCCTTTAAGACTTGGATGTTCTTACAGGTACATCCGATGATGAGTCTGTTTGATTGCCAAACGCTCGAAGTCTCTAGGAGAGTGCCATAACTTTGAGCATTTCAAGCCCTACATCCATTTTGTCTCATCTTTGGACCATGCCTGGGTATTTTCAGCTTGAAGTTGCTGATGGCCTGCCGGCCATCCTTGGAGGCTACTGGCCACCACTTCTCCTTTGCCAGCCATTGATGTGCATTGCTGTAGACACCCCATTTTTGACCGACCTTAAGACTCAGATGTCATTGATTGAGCACTCGGTAATAGCGCATGTTGTGCTTGTTTCGAGTTTCCAGAGTTTTGGCCGAGTGCCTCGTCTCTGGGCCTTTGAACTCTTTGTGCTCCGGCTCGGTTTACAGACCAAGCCTTGTTTTCCTTGCCTGAGGAAAGGAGAGGTCTTGTAGACCACTTTTCCCGTTTGGAGACTAGTTTCCAGTTTTTGAAGCCTTCGGTTGTGCGCCTTGTCTCGGGACCACTTAACGTTCTCCGTTTTGCGTGGTTTTTGAACCACACCTTGTTTCCTTGGCCTAGAGGGCCACTGTGGTCTGGGAGACCACTTTTGTGGTCGCGAACCACTTTTGGTGCTCGATAGCTAGTTTTCGAGGCTCCCAGCTGCGTGCTTTGCCTCCCAAACTTTCGTCTTGCATCCGTTTTGGTTTGTTTTTGGTACAAACCTTGTTTTCCTTGTTTGGCAGGTGGTACAAGGGTGGGAGACTAGTTTCTCTCCCCGCAAACCACTTTTCTTCCTGCTAGCCAGTTTTTTGGTCTGACAATTGGTTTCCTTGATCTTTGGATCATCAAAAGTGGTCGGCCACCACACATTTTGCTTGTTTTCACGCTGCTGACCTTCTCCCACCATGGCTGACCACTTTTATTCTTAGGAGACCACTTAAAGTGGTCAGCCGACCACTTAAAGTAGCTGGCCGACCACTTCAAGTGGTCGGTTGCTTTTTGTCACCTTTTTGGAGATATTTTTGGCCAGCTGGCACAGCTGGAGAGCACAAGAACCATCCTCCATACACGTGTATGGTGGGATGACCTTGAGCCTTAGCTTCTTCAGGAAGCTTATGCTTTTGCTCTCTATAAGAGGGAGGCTCCCCCTCCCTCCTCCAGGTTCAGAAATTTGTGGTTTGAGATATACATACACACTTGTATCTATATCTCTCTTTTGCTCTTGTTTTGTGCCTTAAAGTGTCATTTTGTCTCACTTTTGCACACAAACACACACTCAAACACCATCCTTTTGTTGCTGAGTGCTTAGGAGCTGGTTTTGGTGTTCTTGGGTTGGTTTGAGCTTGAAAAACCTGCTGGAGTTGCAGCTTTAAAGGTGGTCTTCAAGGGTGAGCTTTTAACCTTTTAAACCCCTATTCTTGCTTAAGTTTTTGGACCCTTTTGCATGCTATTTTAAGCTTAACTCTTAACTACAAAAAAGTTTTGAATTTTAGTGCTTAAGGTCTTTGTTTAAGGTCACTTTTGTATTTGGGGTTGTTTACCCCCTCTTAGGCCTTGTTTGGCCTTGCTTTTGTGCCTTCTTTGTGAGCTTTTGAGATCACCTTGTTTTGACCTTCTCACCACTGAAACTCAGAGGATTTTCAGTGGTGGAAAGGTGGTTTTGAGGTCCCAAAAAGGAAAGGGTCATCCCCTCTCCTTGTGTCTTCAATACTTGTCTTGAATGCCTCATGTGTGAGCATGTTTGTTAAGTTTATGTTGGCCATATCTTAGCTTGTACTTGGGATTATTTTGCTGAGGCATATCACTGTTTTTACTTGGTTTGGTCACTCCATTCATGGTTTATACACTTGTAGTGTAAATCTCATAAACTAGTCTTGTATGCTTCTTGAAGTAGCATGTCATTCTAGCTCATTTTGAGTCCATTTCAGCATGTTTTTAGTGTTGTTTTACCATGTCATGCCTCTGTTAAGATTTGGTTTAATGGCCCTATGCATGCTCCATGCACTCGTAGTGCATTTCCATGAAGTAGCCTAATGAGTACAATGCTTTGACATGTCATTTTAGCATGCTTTTGGATAAACTTCAAGAAGATTTTGTCCATGTTTTAGCATGCTTAAGCTTTGATTTGTATTGTTTTGGCCATGCATGACTTGCTTTGTATAGCTATAATGCATTCTAGCTTGTTAGCTTTGTGTATCGAGTCCACTAGCATGCGTTGCTTGGCCTATTTGAATGATTTGGCATAATTTGTTTTGTGATTTTAGTCCATGTTTCATGGTCATGCACTCACATCTTTCACTTATTCAATGCGTTGGAGGGTTTGCCCCTTTATGCCTTAAAATGAATCATTGCGTATGCCTTCATGCCTTAGCTTGCAAGCCATCATTTCAATGTGTTTTTGGGGTTATCTTGCCATGATATAACTCTGATTTTTGTTGGTTAAGTCATCCCATGCTTGGTCTTAATAGGTGTAGTGTAATCCACCTTATTTGCCTTGTATGCATCATGCCTTATGCCCTTCATGATAGCTTGTTTTGGCTTTCTTCCATGCATGTTTTAGACTCATTTTGACATGTTCTAGGACTATTTTGGGTTGCCTCGACCATATGCTTCATGTTTTGTATAGTTGTAGTGCAATTGGCCTTGCTAGCTTCAAGCTTTGAGCACCATAGCATGCTTCATTTGCATTGTGTACATGATTTGGCATTATTTACCATGACATTTCAGAGCATGTATCATTGCCATGTTCCCACTTCATTCATGCTTTGAATGCCTTTAAGTGTTGTGCATTGTTGCCTTATTTATGGCCTAACATGTATGCCATCTTGCCTAGGTCTTTAAGCCTCCATCTTAGCATATTTTGGTCATTATTTTGACCTATTCCAGCTCTGTCCATGGTTGGTTCATGCACTTGTGCCATATATTGCATCCCCCCTTTGTAGTCCTCTTTACTAGCTTCGTGCTTTAGGACCTTTGCATGCTATGCTTGTGTTGTTTGAATGATTTGGCATCATTTCATACCTTATTTCAGTGCATTTAGTGTTGTCACACTTCCATGTTTATCACTCCTTGAGCACCCTTGAGAGTTGTGCTCTTAGGTCTAGTTGGTTGGCCAATACATTGTGCATGCATGCCTTGTCTTTTGGTGCCTTTGTTTTGGTGTTATGGCCACTAATTTGGGCATGGCTGAGGTCTATCTATTTTGGTTTAAGTCCATTGAGCATTGTGTATGCCATGTAGTTCATCGCATTGTGTATGCCATGTCGTTTCATTACATTTGTGTATACCATGTTCATTGCATTGCATATGCTAGTTGTTGTTCTTAGCATTGTGCATTGTGCATGCCATTAGCCTTGTTAGGTTGTTCATGTTGCATTGCATGTTTGCATGCTTCTCCCTTGCATCTTGTTCACATGATTGTTTCATTGCATTGTATGTTTGCATGCTTGAGTAGCATTGTGCATGCCATGTTATGTGTTGCATTGTATTTGGAATAGGTGTTAGTCCAAACATGAGAAACGAGAGGCGTTTCATACTTACAGTGATAAAACATATTTAAGCTCTTGGTCGCCAACGCTCTTGATCATACATGATAGAGTTCTAGGTCTTATGTGTTTACTTGTGCATTCATTTTACATTGAATTGTGCAACTTCGCCTCTCGGCCATTACGCATCGAGATGCGTGATTGGTGGCCCAAGGCTTGAGAACAACACTTCCTTGAGCTTATGAAATGATAGGGAGGGTGGTTGTGCACACATACCTTGCAAATACATTGCCATGCCCTTTTTTGCTCTCTGTTGTAGCAAGCTGGAGGAATACAGTAACAATTGGTCAGCCAGCCAGAAAAACTAGCTGCCCGACCACTTTTTCTGGTTTGCAACAACAAAAAGTGGTCGGCAGGTGGCTGCAAACACCAACAACTAGTCGGCCACCCTCCTACAGGTCCCCAAGATGAGTTAGAAGCTTTCTGAAGCTTGGTGCAAGGTTCTGAGAACAGTTGCAAATAGAGGCAAGTTGGGGCATCGCGACAGATTTCTGAACGAGGTGACCGAGCATGCATGAACTCTTCTCCTTCTGAGGACCTTGCTTTACTATTTTATTTAGCTAATTTCCTTAGCTAGTTTATCCTTTGGATTTTGTACCTAAGTAGTTAATGCGTTTAGCTGCTTAATTGTTTTGTAATAGTTAGTTAACTAGGATTAGTTAATTAGCTTCGTTGTGATGTAATAATTAGTTTAATTAGCTTAGATTAGCTAGTTAGCTTCTTATTCGGTTCCTCCCTCGAGAGGGCCAACTGTTGTAATAAGCGTGCGTGTGTGTGATACATGCCTTCCAACCCCCATTTCTTTCTTCCTTTTACTTGACCGCTTATGATGGTTAGTTTTAGGGCATATTTCGATTAGCATACCTTATGCTTGCATGTGTGCATCTATTCATGTGTTTTACATACACCAGGCTTGACGCATCATACTAATTGCATTGTGTTTCAATACATTTAGTTGAATACATGTTATCAAGTTGCATTTCACATGCCATCTTAGAATAGCCGAGCCTATTTTAGTTCCATTCTCGCATGTGTTGCATTAGCCATCTTAACATGAACTAGGGTCATGCATGATTTCTAACTAGTTCTTTGTTTTGGCTTGGAGTACACTGTGAGTGTTTACGCTTTAGCATACTGCATGTGTGTTATTGACTGCCATGAAAGCATGCTTGCCAGGATGCTAACTGCTTATGTGATTAACTGCCTGAATGCCCGTGGGTGAAGGTTGGATTACTTGAATTGGAACAATTCATTAAAATACCTGATTTAGCCTACTTGCGAGTAGCAAACTTCAAACCATTTTTTTACAAAATGAATATGCAATGTTTTGTTCCAAATTAGGCGATCTAGTCTATACTTGCATGCTGTGCACATCACGTAGTAAGATTAGCTAAATAACTGGAATAATAGCACATGTGTTTTCAAAAACAAAATATCATGCTTAGTACAGGCTGATCTTTGATCGAGCGAGCGGGGGTGCTCATTGCATGACCTTCCCCTCTCATACCCAAGTTCCCAAGCTGAGGCAACTTTGGTGATGACGAACACGTGGCCTTAGGCACGAGTCAGGGTTTCCTAAATTCTCCCAAAATAAAATATTTAGGTAGCGACTCTGTATCTGGCAAAGCAGTCCATGTTTGGCACTTCTTTATTAAAATCAGTTTTCCAAAAATGATTTGTCGGATTTGGACTATTTAGTGATTTATCGGTCTTGCATTGCACTTTGCGAGATTAGATTCAGAACCATGACATTGAGTCCGAACTGTAGTAGGTCAGAGAACACAACGAGATTCGCACGCCCCTTGCGCGCGTGGATATCAGAGAGTTCCCGAGAGCTCGTTTACAGTTTCTGGCGACTCTGCTAGGGACTTAGAGAACTTGACTCGAACTCATAATATCTTGTTTTGACTACACTTATGTGTTTATTTGCATTGCATTTGCATTGGTGCGCCTAAGTCACCGTGTTCGCCATCTGCTATTCCTGAACGGTTAGCCTGAGGCTGTGTGCCATAAGGTTGACCGGTTACGCGCTCTACCACGATGGGAACACAAACCCCGGTTGTTACCGGGGCACCCCTTTTGACCATTCGACCTAGTGCATATTCGGAATCCGTAGTGACTATTCTAAACTAGGATAGGTTGCTTATCCGGTTGTAGGTTGTTTGAAACCGCTGTGTGCGTAGTGAAACCCTAGCTCCTGACAAAATATGACAGGGAAACTCTACCCCAACGTAGGGGTGTTTTGGCTCATATTTGCTTGCTATGTGCTTTTAGAGTGTGTCTCTACAGGGAAGGCATGTATCAGTTTGCAAGTCTGAGTATCAGGCCTGAGGGCATCAATGTTTGGGAATCAGTTTTACTTAAGGGTATCAGATATTAGTTTTGGGGCAGCCATTTGGGCACAGTAAACAGCGTTTGAGAACAGAGTATTCAGCTTGCAAATGACAAATTGCGTGTTGTCGTGTCAACTGTGTGTTGTCTTTATTTAAGCCGTTATGCTATCCGTTTTGCTAGTTGTATGCTTATTTATTATGCTTTATTTATCTTTTTGCAAGGTAGTTTAGCACAATTGCATCTGACCAAGCAGATATTCCCCAAGCACTCTAAGTTAGAGGTCGAAGACTTAATCGATCCAGGGATCTGATAGACGGACAAGCAGTGTTTCTTTCTTTACCCCCAGTTGCTAGGCGGAGGTCAAGAAGGCGCAGTGTATCAGTACAGAGGTTGCCAAATCAGCGGTCCTTGAACAGTCAAACTGAGGTCTCAGTTTCTACTAGAGTCAGATATACCGGTTATTCAAATAGATCAGTACAGTATGGTAGGTATGGAAGAGATGATGCGTCAGCTCCAGTAAAGTATGAAGGCTATGTACAGAATCTTCGCCCGCCAGTAAGTGGTACGCGTCAAGCGTATAGTAGCCCAATAGGCAGAGTTAATTGCCAGACTACAGTAGCAAACCGAGGTATCTGCTTCGCACACACCTCCTCCCTCACCCAGAGTTCCAATACTCGGGGAGACGTGAAATGTCCAGGAAAATACGAACATTCCAACGGGGCCAGCTCCCCCTCGATCCTACCCCAGCTATCCAAAACGCCCACCAACCTAGTTGATTCACTGTTTGAGTTCACGATGGATCCAATGGCACTAAAAGTGAGCAAGCTAGAAAAGCCTTTCAAGAAGTCTCAAGGTGTGAAATCCATTCCGGATATAGAGGATGGGTATACCGATTCGACCATGACTCTGCCGGACCGGTTTAAGATGTCGCATATCAACCGTTTTGATGGGTCTGGAGATCCTATGGCACACCTACGACTGTTTTCAGATATCCTAAGGCCGATGGGCCTTTCCAGATTGTAGAAGCTTTCTCTATTTGGCCGGACCCTGTCGGGTGTAGTGGCTATTTGGTATGCAAAACTGGAAGACTCGGTTAAAAGGAACTGGGAGGAGATGGCTGAGGCCTTCATAGCTCAATACTCCTATAACACTCAGATCGAGGTTATAACTCGTGATCTCGAGACAACTAGGCAAGAGCTAAAGGAGAGCTTCTTCGATTTTGTGACCCGCTGGAGGGCTAAAGCCTCGATGATAACCATCTGGCCCGTTGACAAAGATCAGATTCGAATGGTTGTACGTAACCTCCAGCCCAAGCTCATGCAAAATATGATCATTCTCCCCCTACCCACCTTTGCAGATTTACATGAGATTGGGGTACAGATCGAGGACGCAATGAAACAAGGTCTGATTGACCATGAGAGAGCGCAGCCCAAGAGGGCATTTAACCGCAGTACAAATGCAGGCACAAGCAGTGCTGCAGCTGCCAGATCTTCAGATGTGGGAATGGTCACCACCACCCCTCCCAAAACCCTTGCAGCTACACCCTTTACCGGTGTGTCCAGAAGTAGCTCGCAAACAGCTAGATATGTCCCCAGAGGCCAAAGAACCTTCACCCCACTATACATGCCTTTGTCCAAGGCTTTGGGGGTTTTGATCAAGAAAGGGCATTTGAAACCCCTAGAGCTGCAACCCTTACCAAAAAAAACATCCTTCTTTCCATAACCCGGCGAAGTACTGCGCCTATCACCAACAGCGTGGTCATAAAACCGACCAGTGCTTTCAATTGTGTCATAAGATTCAGGATCTCATTGACAGCAGGGTAATCATGCCTCCGGAGAAACCGAATGTCACAACCAACCCACTCCCACCACATAACCAAGCTCCACCTTCCAAACGCATCAACTTCATCCAAACTGGGATTGTGTCATATAACCCTAGCATATATATCACCTCTTCTTCCCACCTACCCAAGCCGGAGGTGTTCATCCCCGATAGCACTAACTTGTGCATGTTGGACATCTCCCGAACCCAACCAGAACTGGTGGTGGTGATTACCGAGGGTAGAGCAGGGATCACTTTGGGAGCAGAGAGGAATGAGGACTCAGGGCCTAAAGGGTCTGCAAGCTTTGTGTGCAACCCGAGTGGTTACATCACACAAACGGATCAGCCTAAGCTAACAGTGGAATTTCCAGTGGGGGCAGAAATCTGTGTAGTTCGAGAGGATGGACCTAATCAGGGGCTAGAAGACCTAGCAGGATTGGAGGAGGATATTGTCAACCTTCAGATTTTCAACGAACAGGATCCGGGCGACGTGACTGTCAATTGGTTTGATTTGGAAGGGTCAGCGGAAGCTACTAGGTGGCTCAGTGATGAGCCGGATGTTATTGAACAGCCTCAGCCAGAATGGGGTTCGTCAGACACGGGGACATCAACAGTGGCCGGAATGGCTGGAGATCAGAATGAACCGCCGGAGAGCACCGGTGTTAAGAATTTTGCTTAGGATCAGAACAGTTTGAGTACAGAGGATGTTGAGCAACAGGTTGCACTAAAACAGTTTGAGCAAGAGAAGATCAAAGATCTGGAGAGGGCTAGAAAGGCCAAAGCCCCTGTGGGGACTGAATGTGCTGTGAGCACGGGGACAGAATGTGCTGTATGCACAGGAACAGGTGTGACAGAACCAGATAGTTACTTGTCGATGGCCGACGGAATGTGGTGGGAAGATGACGACCTATGTCTCGCCCACACAGACGAAGATTGGGGGAACAACCAGTCGAATGATACCTGGTATATTGGAGAGGTAGACCACATGACCAGGAGTGGGCGGTACTTTAAGCCCCCACACCTAGATCAACCAGAGGCGTCTGGGAAGGACAAGGAGGCGAAGAGGCAGAAAGAAAAGTTACTCGAAGAGGAGGCTGTGTTGAAACAGCTTAAGAAGATACAAGTAGACATCTCCATTTGGGGACTGCTTATGGCCTTAAGAGTTCATAGACAGGCTGTCCTTTTTGCAATGGACAGAGCCAAACTTTCAATCGACACCACGCCTGAACAGCTGGTAGGGTTGGTTTTTCTGGAAGGAGCTCTCCCGACGCTAACCTTCATTGACAAAGAGCTGCCACCTAAGGGCGCAAATCATAACAAACCACTCTACATCTCTGTGGAGTGTAAAGATAAATGAATACTAGTAGTTCTTGTTGACATAGGATCTGCTATCAACGTGTGCCCGTCAAGGACAGTATATGCAATCGGGTTGAAGCCCGCAGACTTTGTACCCACTGCCCAGGTGATTTGGGCATATGACAATACCAGCAGAGAAGTGATGGGGATTGTGCAGGTTCAGACTCAGGTTGGTCCAGGATAACATGATGTTGACTTTCATGTTTTGGACGTTCCCGTAACCTTCAACTTACTCTTAGGGTGGCCGTGGCTGCACCAGGTGAAGGCAGTCTCTTCCACCTTGCATCAGATGCTGAAATACCCTCACAGGAAGGAGGTAGCCATTGTTTTTGGGAATTCTTCAATCCATCCACCACCAGTGGTTTCTACACCAGTTTTGAAAATCAAACATGGCACGGAGGATATGTTCTTGTTAGGATTTACCCTAGCCGAGGCTCGGGTTGTACAGAGCATTTTAGCTGTTGATGAGGGGATATATGTCAGTGCACATTCTGTGTACCTCATGAACAAGCTCCAGCACATCCCCGGGATGGGATTAGGGCGCAGTGGCCGGAAAGGCGTTGCAACATCGGCCGAAGTGCCGCATAACCCCCATACCTTTGGCTTAGGTTACCTGCCAACCAAAGAGGACTAGGTGAGGAAAGGCAAAGAGATGGTTGGAAGGGCCAGAGCTAAGCAGATCGAGAAGTGCTACGAGTTAATGCATCGGCCTATCCAGGGTACCCTAAACAGACGCTTCGTTCGAGAGGGGGAGGACTTTCCGCTCTGCAGCTTCCCAGAGCCATGGCTAAATGCAGAGAGGCGGCGGTTGCCGGGGTTCAAGATTTTCTTTGACTTGCAATTGTCTGGGGATGATGTTGCTGAGGAGCAGACAGGCCCACCAGCTGAGGTTGAGCAATGCAGGGAAGGGGATTCCGAGAGCACAAAGATTGAAATGGGGGGAGCACTGGCTTGTCTACTTTCTGATCCTCTGATCGTACATGAGTGCTTGGGGGATAACTTCTTGGTGTCCATGATCGGGAATGAAACGGCTGCAAGCCCATCTTCAAACATTTTGGATGCATCCATCACACCCTCCCTCATCTGGCAATACAAGGAGGGATTCTTATCGAGTAGCACCAGGTCAGGTAGTGAGCCAAAATCTGATTCCACTGAGTCCGTAGAGTCGGAATCAGGTTCAAGCTCGTCTGAGTCTGAGTCCGGTATTCTTGGGGGTGACAACCCGGATGCCACAGTCCTGTCTAGGTTGTCTTTTTCTTTTTATTTTGAGTCTGTTGTAACAGAGGAATCAGACGATGTAGAAGTGATTAATGAGAATTGTGCGGCTGTGGCCTTTGAGTACTTTTCTTGGCCCTTAATTTATTGCATTAATCATGACTTTCAAAATTTTGATGAAAACGACAAGGAAGAAATTCCTCCGATTTTGAAGTATTTTCTTGATCAAGAGCAGGAGAGGTTTGTAAAACCCTTGGTTGATGAAATCACCACAATTAATGTTGGTACTGAGAAGGACCCGTGGCTAGTCCAGATTGGGTCCACGTTGTCTTCGGAGGAGGGCAAGCGCTTAGTCACTTTGTTAAAAGATTTCAAAGAT
Source organism: Camellia lanceoleosa (assembly GCA_025200525.1). NCBI lineage: Eukaryota > Viridiplantae > Streptophyta > Magnoliopsida > Ericales > Theaceae > Camellia > Camellia lanceoleosa. Next base: position 191,542,282 of record CM045760.1, on the reverse strand, counting down.
GTTTTCGCGTGGTCCTATGAAGACATGCCTGGAATCGATCCTGAGATTGTATAGCACCGGATCCCTCTTAACCTAGAGGCCCAACCTGTTAAGCAGAAGCTTAGAAGGATCTGCCTTGATTGGGCTCTCAAGATCAAAGAAGAGGTCACCAAGCAAATTGGCGCAGGGTTCCTGCTGGTATCCGAATACCCAACTTGGTTGGCCAATATAGTTCTAGTGCCAAAGAAAGACGACAGAATTCGGGTATGTGTGGATTTCAGGGATTTGAACAAAGCCAGTCCAAAGGACGACTTTCCTCTGCCGCATATCGATGAGTTAGTGGACTTCACTGCAGGACATGCGCTGCTCTCGTTCATGGATGGCTTTTCTAGCTACAATCAGATTCTAATGGCACCCGAAGACCGGGAGAAGACTGCTTTCATCACCCCGTGGGGGACCTATTGTTATAGGGTAATACCGTTTGGGCTGAAGAATGCTGGAGCTACGTATCAGCGGGCTGCGACCACAATATTGCATGACATGATCCATAAAGAGGTGGAGGTGTACGTGGACGACATGATTATCAAGTCCAAGGAAAGAGAGGGCCACTACACCGCCTTGCAGAAATTTTTCCAAAGGATCAGAGAGTATCGGTTGCGGCTGAATCCTCAGAAATGTATGTTCAGTGTTACAGCAGGGAAAATGCTGGGGTTCTTGATCACACAAAAGGGCATCAAGGTCGACCCTTCCAAAATCAAGGCCATCTTAGAAATGCCACCACCAAGGACTGAAAAGGAGGTGCGAGGCTTTCTGGGTAAAGTGCAATTCATAAGATGGTTTATTGCTAAATTAACCTTGACCTGTGAACCACTATTTGGTCTCCTAAAGAAAGGAATGAAGTTCCAATGGGACGGCCGATGCCAAGTTGCTTTCGAACAGATCAAGCAATATCTACAGAATCCACCTGTGTTGTCACCGCCTGAGCCGGGGAAGCCGTTGATTCTGTATCTTTCAGTGACTAAAACTACAATAGGTTGTTGTAACACGCCCGCAAGGGACCTCGTGCTACAGTTCGGACTCGATTTTGTGTCTCGGTTCTAAATCTGAACCAAATAGTCCAAATCCGGCAAATCGTTTTGAGAAAACAGATTTTTGAAAAAGAAGTGCCAAACATGGACTGCTTTGCCAGATACAGAGTCGCCACCTAAATATTTTTTTTTTTGTAATGGGGAAATTTAGGAAACCCTGACTCGGTACCAAAGGCCACGTGTCCGTCATCACCAAAGTTGCCTCGGCTCGGGAGCTTGGGTACAATTGGGGAAGATCAGCTATGAGCACCCCCTCTTACCCGGTCCGAAGACCGGCCTCTACTAACCGTGATATCCGATTTTGAAAACGTTATGTGTTCTTATTCCGGTTATTAGCCTAGATTTACTATGTTATGCGCACAGCAAACAAGTATAGACTAGATTGCCTAATTTGGAAATAAGCGTTGCATATCCGTTTGTTTTGAAGAAAAAACACTTTGGAATTTGCTACTCGCAAGTAGGCTAAAAATACGGATTTCAACGAGTTTTTCCAACTCAAACAATCCAACCTTCACCCACAGGCAATCAAACAGTTTATCTCACATAAGCATCTAGCCACATGGTAAGCATGCTGTCATGATAGCATTCACACACATGCGATATGCTAAAGCACAAAAACACTTACATCGTACTCCATGCCAAAACAATAAACTAGTTAGCAAACATGCATGGTCCTAGTTCATGTCAAATTGACTAATGCAACACATACAGGATGCAATTAGGGTAGGCTCGACTAACCTAAACATGACATGTGAAATGCGATCCGTTGATGCACGTATTCAATTTTGGAATTGAAGTACAAATGCAGTTAGCATGATGTACCGAGCCCGGTGCATGCAAGACAAATGTATGGATGCACGCATGCATTGCATAAGGTATGCTAATTTAAACATGCCCTAATCTACCACCATAAGCGGGTAAATAAAAGGGAAGAAAGAAGTGGGGGTTGGAAGACATGCATACACACGCACCCACACTTATTACAGATTCGCCCTCGCCGAGGGACCGAAAGAATAATACAAATTAATTAACTACGAGCTAATTAATTATTACAAATTACCCGAGTAGTTAACAAACTAACTAAGCTAGGAGAAACAAGAAACCGCCTCGGAAGAGAGCCCAATGCAATGCATGCTCGGGTCTGCTCGAAGCACACCGCCATGCATAGATCGCCTCTGCTTTTCCTCGCTCGCCTCTAAAGATTGTCAAAGTCTCTCAATTGCTTCCTCGGACATTGGGAGACACCACCACCGAGTAGAATTGGCACCGCAATGGGGTGTGGTCATCTCGTTGATTAATCCATCGCCACCAATTGATTGCGTAGGCACTCTGTCTGATCGGCAAGAAATTCCTACATAACCTGTTTGACAGCAGAGAGGACAGAGCCTTGCATGGCAATGCAATTCAAGCCATATATGCACCAACCATGTCCCTTATCATGTTAGTGACTCAAGGGGAAATGCTCCTTGGTTCTCGACCACCAATCGCAAGATTTCAATGCGTGATGGCCCAAGAGACCAAGTGTGCACATTTTGATGTCAAATGCAATGCAAACCACATAATCACATAAGAGGGCCAACCTCTATCATACTCATTTCAAGAGGCCAAGCATGTACAATGCAATGCAATTTCTAAGCATGTGAGTATGCGAGCTAGCATGCGACATAGACAATGCAATGTAAGAATGCAAGCATGCAAACACACATACAAGACAAGCATGCAAACTAAGCAAAGGGGTGGACTTAAACATGACTTGGGCAGCCCTAAGTAGGCCCAAAACAGTGGCCAAAATGCAAAGGAAATGAGGCCAAACACACATACATACATGCACATGTCAAGGCACAAACCTAAGCATTAAGCAAGCAACTTTCAAGAACACTTAAAAGAGGCTAAGTATGGATAACTAGCATGCATAGAAAGCTCTGAAAATTATGTAAGAATATGATGCCAAACCAAGCAAACAAGATAAGCAAGGCATGCATAGAAGATCCAAAATTCGAAGCAAGCCAATGAAGTATTGAACTACACTTGATATAACCACACATGGCAAGACTTAAATGACCAAAAACAGAGTTTTGGCACATAAAACAAAGCCCAAAAGAACACCTAGATGGCATCTAAATGGCTTGAATTCAAAAGCATGCACAAATGCACTTTCAAGGAGCATATCACACAAGCTCATACGGCATCAAAGAAGCATCCAAGGCAAGCATACAAGCATGCTAAGGGGACTGAAATGATGCTATAGATGGTGCCAAACCATGTAGTTGAAGCAAGTAATGCATGCTATACATTCACACACTTAAGGCCAACTAGCCAAAATGTAAAGGAGCTATGCAAAGCATGCTAAAGCTGACCCAAACAACTAAGGACAGACCTTAAACATATCAAAATAAACACAAAAGCTTCACAAGACCAAACCTAAAGCATGCTAGAACAATGGTTTGCAACCTAAAACATGTTCAGGCCTAAACATGGCATTACAAGGTAGGTATGCTAAGCATGCATGGTGTACCAAAACCAACTTAAAACCATGTTATATTATGACAATATAAGCATGAAAAACAGCCAAGGCATGATCAACAAACCCTCAAACATGGTGCTCCCTCAAGAGGCCAAAAATGGTCCTTTTCAAGGACAACAAGGAGAGGGGGTGGCCCTCTCCTTCTTGGGACTTCAAGGCACCATCCTTACCACTAAAATCCCTCAAGATTTCAGTGGTGAGGAGGCCTAAACACCAAAGTCCCGAAGCTCACTCAAAATAGCACAAAATGAAGGCCCCTCAAGGCTTAAGAGGGGTCAAACACCTCCAAACCACAAAACACTCTAAACAAACTATTTAGAGGACCCAAAAATAGAACTTTTTTATGTTATACACTAAGCACAAAAACAGTTCTAATATAGGCAAAAATAGAATGCAAAAAAGGGGTAAAAATGGGTAAAATTGTTACCCTTGAAGAGCCTCTTCAACAATGGTGGACCAGCCCCTTCCTTAAGCTCAAAACAGCTCCAAAGCTTCAAAAACAGGCCTCAAGAACCTTAGTTCCAAGAGGATAGTGTGATGGTAGGTGTTTGTGTGCAATCCTAAGGCTAAAACACACACTAGAACACACAAGAGAGATATAGAGATAGGAAATATGTATAAACCCTAACTCTAATCCAAAGCTCTCTCTCTCTCTGAACCTTTTCTAACCAGAGTCTCTAACCCTAAGGCCAAGAGGGAAGGGCTCCTCTTATAAAGGAGCCAATCTTGTAAAGCTTACCAAGGAAGCTAACAAGAAGGCTATCCCTCCATACACGTGTATGGAGGGGAACAAAATGCAAGACAGCTGTTTTAAAATATCTGCAAAAGCAGATGAACAGTAGTCGGCTGCTCAAAAGTGCCATTTTGACAAAATGGACTGCCGACTGGCAACAAAGAATGCCGACCGGCAATATACATTGCCGGTGGCAACAAAATACCAGCCGGTGGCCTTTAGCCACTGCCGGTGATGTGTGGGGATGCCTCACAAGGCATTCCCTGCCCCTCCAAGGCAAAACACAAGTGTTTGGTGCAAAACCAGACACTAAACAATCGAGTTCAGAGATCCTGAGGCAAGGCGCGTAGCCGAGACCTCCGGGAACTCCAAACGAACACAAACATGAATGATCACCGGGTGTTCAAACGGTGACGTCCAAGTCTTGAGGACGGTCAAAAATGGGGTGTCTACAGTTGCATGCTTGCACAAGAGTCTGAGGACAAAGGGGAGAAGGCTATCTACTATTTGAGCAAGAAAATGCTAGATTACGAGACCCGCTACACTCCGTTAGAGAAGGCTTGTTTGGCCTTAGTATGGGCTACCAGGAAGCTGCGGCACTACCTATTAGCTCACTCCGTAATACTAGTTTCAAGATTAGATCCCATCAAATATCTTTTCGAGAAACCGACACTTACGGGTAGGCTAGCCCGTTGGTTGCTTCTGCTTTCTGAATTTGATCTGAAGTATGTGACGTGCAAGTCAGTGAAAGGGAGAGTGGTAGCGAAGTTCCTAGCCAATCACCCAGTTGAAGGGGATGAAGCAGTTGAGTACTTATTCCCAGACGAGGCCATTCTGCACGTCGAAGAAGAAACTTGGACGATGTACTTTGACGGAGCGTCAAACCAATACAGGTATGGGATAGGGGTATTGCTGATAGCACCTGACAATTTCCGTATACCTCTAGCATTCAAGCTCCAGTTCAGAGTATTGAATAATGAGGCAGAGTATAAGGCATGTATTGCCAGTTTAGAAGCCGCCATGGAACTAGGGGCAAAACAAATTGATGTTATCGGGGACTCGAACCTTGTTGTATCTCAAGCTAAAGGAGATTGGAAAGTTAAAGAAGAAAAGATGAGAATCTATCACTAGACTTTGGACGTGTTAATTCCTCGGTTTGAGAAGCTGAATTTTGCCCATCGGTTAAGAGAGAACAACAGGTTCGCAGATTCACTAGCAACTCTATCTTCCGTGATAGACATCCCTTTCGGAGTTCGGATGTGTCCGATCATCATCAAATAGAAATTTGTGCCGACCTGCGAGCTGATTATTGCCATAAACGAGGTACAAGTTGAAAATCCCTGGTATTACGATGTCTGGAACTTCTTAGAAAAAGAGGCGTATCCACCAGGGGCAAATGCCAAAGCTAAGAGGGCAATTCAAAGAATGGCGGCTCAGTTCATCGTCTGCGGGGGTAAATTATACAAGAGAGGTCATCTCGGGATGCATAAACTGTGTGTTGATGCTGAAGAATCCAAGCGCCTAATGGAGGCCATCCATGGAGGAGAGTGCAGAGCACACATGAATGGGGTGATGCTAGCTTGGAAAATCCTTAGACAAGGTTATTATTGGTCCACTATGGAGGAGGATTGTATTGGCATTGTTCGACGATGCCACAAATGTCAGATCCATGTGAACCGCATGAACATTCCGTCGTCGAAGCTGTACAACATGACTTCACCATAGCCGTTTTCAGTCTGGGGGATTGATGTGATCGGGGCTGTCACTTCGAAGGGGTCCAATGGGCATGAGTACATTCTCGTAGCGATAGACTACTTCACGAAGTGGGTTGAGGCCCAGTCTTATGCGGTGTTGAAGGCTTCGCATGTCACCAAGTTCATCAGGAACAACATCATCTGCCGCTACAGGGTCCCGAACGAGATTATTTCAGATAATGGTTCCCACTTTAAGAAGGAGGTGATCGATTTGTTGGAGAAGTATAATGTGTCTTTTCATAAGTCATCCACATACCGGCTGCAGACCAATGGAGCAGTTGAGGCCACCAACAAGAACATCAAGCATATACTGCAGAAGATGGTAGAAACTTACCGGGATTGGCCAGATAAGCTGCCATTTGCTCTGTGGGGCTACCAGACTTCAATTCGGACTTTTACTGGAGTGACTCCATATTCCTTGGTTTATGGGATGGAGGCTGTTCTGCCGATCGAAGTTGAGGTTCCATCATTGCGAGTATTGGCTGAGTGTCAGATAGCTGAGGCAGATTGGTAGCAGAGTAGGTTCGAAGAACTCATGTTGTTTGACGAGAGGAGGCTGAAAGCACTGTATCATGTTCAGGGTTATCAACGATGAATTGCCAGGGCTTTCAACAAGAAGGTTAAGTCCAGGAATTTGAAATAAGGAGATTTGGTGCTCAAAGACAACCGAGCTCCCATCCACGACCCTAGGGGCAAGTTCAAACCCAATTGGACTGGTCCTTACATCATCAAGTCTATCTGGTCGGGTGGAGCTGTAGTTCTGATAGACCTAGATGGCCTAGAGTTCTCCCAACCGATCAACCTAGACAAGTTGAAGAAATACTTTCCCTGAGTGGCTCGCTAGGCCGAAAACCCGAAAGGGCGACCTAGGAAAAAGTTAGAGCACATAAAATTTGAAATAATAAAAACTGAGCTCGTAAGGTTGAAAACCCAGAAAGGGCGACCTTGGCAAAAGTTAGAGCACAAAAGAAGATAGTTAATACACGAGTGAACCCAAGCCAAACTACGTAAGGCTTGATTCCCATCTTTGGGATATGTAGGCAACTTCATTCTGAAGTCCAGCCATAAACACTTCCCCGATCAACTTTGTTCGTGTGATCACGTTGGTCATCTTTGTCTATTCTACATTCAAGAGCTTGGTTTGTGATCTCCAATGCAGTGCTATTCAGACTAGGGACAACTTTCCAGTTGCTGAGGACGGAGGTTGTGCATCTCAGTGATAGATCTCGGACATGTCCAGTTTTGATCCATATCGACAATGGTTTTGAAAAGTTTTAATAAAAGTTGATTTGGCTCAAATTAATCTTTTTACAACTTAGACCATTTTTGGACCAAACGGAAAATTTTCAGTACCCACAACCTTCAATTATATTGAATTCAGTACAGAGTTCTCTTACTCTTGAATACAAATTGAACTTGCTTTTTATTACATTCATAAAGAAAACTTCAAAGTACTAATAAAGCAATAAATTCAAGACATAGTCAGGTGTTCTTGTGTCCCCTCCCGGAGCTGGTCGAAGCCTCTGATGCCAAAGTAAGCCTGATCTGCGCCTCGTCATCAAGCCAAGTTATGCACTCATCAAAAAGGATGCAACTGAAAGTGAGAGCAGGGGCCAAAAGCTCTCTCGTCCTCCATGCCGTGGCATACCGAGCTAGTTGTGCACCTCGGACTGGAAATGCAACTAGGTACTCTATCCCTTCTTCCGGGCAAGTCAGATCATGTCCGAACTAGCGCCGAAATCGGAATGGAAAGTAAAAGGCACAGTGAGTTAGACCGATCAACTGAATCCCAGGTTGGCGAGACATAGTGTAACTCATCGCCGACAGATTGAGCCAAGGGCAGCGCCAAGCAATACTGGTAGCGGATAGATGGCACATCCATTTGCACCACCATCCCTCATCAAGGGCATCGACTAAACGTCAAGAAGAAATAGTCATGAATAATATGCTGGGCATGAGTCCACAACCCTTAATTTATCCATCAACCATACCTGGGGAGGGATGAAAAATGAGAGATTAAAGAATAGAGAGGTGTACGTTGAGAGAAAAGTAAGAAAAGGGTTTTTGTGAGAAAAACTGAGCCTGAGGGCCAAGTGAGGTGAGCAATATATGTGAGATAGGGTGGGAAACATTACCTGTAGCAGTAGTGGACTCCCCACAAATCTAGTTGTCTCTCGGTGATGAAAAGCATCCAAGCCCATTAATGTCTCAGCCAGTGTCATGGCAATACAGCTCTTGCCCTCCTTTAAGCCTTGGGCGACCTCAATCAAATGGACTCTAGATCCTTCGGAGCCTAAGGCAAGCAAGAAATGTAACGGCATGCATAAGCAAAGGGCGTGTCGCCGAAAACCCTGCCAGTGATGATCGTCGTGGTCACCGGCATCAGAAAACCGATAAACCAAGCTAGGGATGTCCAACTTCCCATCACGAATCAAAGATCGAGCGTCATGCATAGTGAGCCCGCACATCCGTCCTAAGGCTTGGATGTGGCCGAAGCAGAATTGCAGTAAAATCTCTTCCTCGTGTTCGGACTCCATCAAAGCTTGGAAGTCTTCGAAAGTGGGACACATCTCTTGCCTGCCAAAGCTAAAGACATGTGTTACTGGATTCCAAAACCTTGCCACAGCATGAAGGAACGGAAAACGCAGCGGGGTGTGACTCAACATGAATAGTGCATTTATGCCAAAGCCCTCGGAAATTTAACTTTTCCGAGCCATCCAAGGTAGTAATCCAATTTGTCAGATTTTCAACAAGAAACGCCTCCATTTTGGTGCAAAACTGAGTTAGAATGAGGGAACCACGAAGCTGGAACCTTTATCCAGGAAAAGACACTGTTTTGAAGACAAGTGTCAAAAAATTGGAGGTCCCCAGGCTAACTGGTCGGCCGACCACTTTTTCTGGTCAACCAGCCAGTTTTTCTAGTCGGCCAGCTACTTTTCTAGTCTCCAGGCCAAGAAAGTGGTCAGCCATGGAGCAAAAGTTGTCTATAGCCTTTTCCTTGCCTCCAGAAGAGAGTCTCTAACTTTCCTGTGTGCGAAGAGTGCTGAAGGTCCGAGTTTACCTCTGTTTCTGATGCATTCTGTCATCTTGTTTGTTTAAAATGCATTTGTTTATCGAGTTGTTGCTCTTTGCTTATCAAGTTGTTGCTCATTTGTTTATCGAGTTGTTGCTCATTCGTTTGTCGAGTTGTTGCTCATTCGTTTGTCGAGTTGTTGCTTTTTGTTTATCGAGTTGTTGCTCTTTATCGAGTTGTTACTTTTCGCTTATCAAGTTGTAAACCTGTTAAAATCTTCTTGTTGTTTTTTAGGATTGAGTCGTTTGTTGTGTCGATTCACTACCTGACTTGGCAATGCACGAGGTTCAATTTCCATTCAATTCCATTTTTGTGCAAAATGATGCGATACGATGCTTAGAATACAAATACAACACTTTTTGAATGAAAAGTCGTTTTCATTCCATCATGTTTCCTTTTTACAATATTTTACAACAGGGTACAAGTTTTGAAGAAAATAAAACTGCCTAAGCTGTACAATGTTCTATAACTACATGTAAAAAGAAAAATAAAGCAGGAACATCTACATTAATGCTATCAAGCTCAAGACCGAGAGGCCCTTTTCACCCTCTTCGGCTGAGCAGCCTCCGCGCCACCATCATCGACATCTCCATCTGAATTAGAGCCACCATCCTCGGAAGCCTCATCGGTGTCGCCTTCGCCCTTCGAATCGAAACCAGAGTCACCATCCCTGCCAACAAATGTCTCTGACTGTGGATGTGCTGACTCCTCCTCCTCGCTAGACTCGTCATCTTGTCTAACAGGTGCTCTGTGTCCCCCCCCAGCCACGTGCTAAGACTCCTCTCCTAGCTGCTCGAGAAGGCCTAGATGGCCCAGTTTACAGAGACGGGACTTGAAAAGGACAGTTTGAATGCATCAGCTAGTATGTGTATCAGATGCAGATGCGAGAATGATACATAGAGTGGGTGCATGCAGATATAGTGTGTCAATGTGATGTGTCAGATGTGCTCTACACATGCAATGAATCAATGCAGTGAAATCTTCAGTTTCCATATGTCATCAGAAGTATGATAAATGCAAGGCAATTGAAAAGTACCCGAACGCTGGAGGCATATAGAAGCGTCTCCCTCCGCAGAACCATACTCTCGAGTGAGGCCACCACTCCGAGTAACCCCTTAGTATACTCCCTGGGAGGCTGCAGACACAAGTTCAAGTCATCAGTGAATGAATGAATGTCTAAATATCTGAGTGATAAATGAAAACTGTGGAGAATACCGGTGGTGAGTTAGGGTCACTGAAGTATTGATGATTCGGTAGCGGAGGCTCCAGTGACATCTGGTATGGTGTCCCATACTGGCAGCCTGTCAACCCAATCGGGAGATCTGACCATCCAGCATGCTGCCAAGTCGAGGGCATCCCTATTGTCCCGCCTCTCGATGTGCTGGTCCCGCTGGTCAAATTAATGTCTCCGGCTTGGGGCGACTCGAGGAAGGCATGTCAGTAGCTCTCCTCCTGGGGGTACGGACACTTGACAACAAAGGCATCAGGTACATATGGCGATATGTCGTGTAATCCCCCTCCTCCATGAAAAGGACCACGTCAATACCCAACATAAGGTCCTCTGCCTTCCGAGGTGTAAGACCCCCTACGGACCGCATCTCTGGTGGAGGCAGTGAGGGGACGTCCTGATCGGAGTTGCCCATCGTCTGGCGCATGAAGCGCTCTCCGAGAAACCAGGCCCTGCCAACCGGTCCCTTAAACAAGACCCTATATCGGGAGGAGCCCCGTGCCCTAGCAAACAAAAATTAAGAATTCCCTGGCATGTCGATCCAAGGCTGCCAGGTCACCTGCGGGTAACAAGTGCATAAATTGATTAGATGTCATAAATATGCAAGATGAATCAAAGCTGAAAGCATGAAGAACTGAGAGTTCTGGATCACCTTCGGCGCCCGTACCATATCGAAGAACTACCGGAGGTAGAGCAGGGTCTCCCGAGGCCTGGGTTAGCACCAACCCTCAAATCTGCATGAGTAGGGGATCTCAAGAGGTGCCTCAACCTTGAGCTCAGGGGCCAATGTCGAGAAGTACACGTAAACCCATAGCTGTGAAAGGCAAGGTAGTGGCTGTCAGAGTACAGGATATATAGAATGCAGAATGCTAAGTGCAGAATGCGAATACATAATGTATAGAAAATGCAGAATGCTGAGTGCGGAATGTAGAGTACAGAATGTAATGTGTGCAGTATGTAGTGTACAGATAATGAAAAGCAGTAATGTAAATGAAGAGGGCAGAATGTACCTCCCAGGCTCGCCAATAGCCTCCAATTATGGTCCCCCGCTCGCGGGAGGTCGCACTCATGTAGTAGTAAAGGGTAGCGAGGCCAGCGCCACCCCAATCATACTGACTGACCTGTGATAGGTCTACCAGAGCACTGAGCAGATAAAGCCCGACTATGTTACCCCTGTCGAAGAACAGAGTGGTCCCGAGCAGGAACATCAAAAACCCCCGGGCATACTGCTGTATGGCCTCAATGGTCATGGGCGTAGTCCCCCTGTACCGCTCGGAGAACCAGGTGTGCCTGACCTTGCTTGATGATCTGTCAATCGGCGGACGGGCTCCGAGCAGATAAATCCAAGTGGCCTCCCAGTCACCCATATCTGCATCTTATGGGATCGGCCGGCCTGCCACGTCAAGGCCCGTTAGCATAGAGAAGTCATATGGGGTCATCGTCATGTCCCCGGTAGCTGAAAAATAGAAGGAGTTGGTGGTATCCCACCATCTCTCTACAAGTGCGCCCAGGAGGGTCTTGCTTGCTGGATGACGTGACAATCCCGCACAGAATAGGCCAAACCCTGCCTCGTCCACAATATGTCGGACAGTGTCTGGGAGCTCCATATACCACTTCCTCGCGAGGATCGATCCATAACCCCGTATGAAATGGCAGGATACCTGCATTTAGAATGAACAGATGTATTCAGTTTCAGATTAAAAAGTATGAGCTGTGTGTTCAGATTGAAAAATATGAGCTGTGTGTTCAGAATGAAAACTATGAGCTGTGTGTTCAGAATGAAAACTATGAGCTGTGTGTTCAAATTTGAAAAGTGTGAGCTGTGTGTTCAAAATGAAAAATATGAGCTGCGTGCCAAATAAACCGTATACTGTGTTATGGACTACGTATTCAGATTGAGCAGTGCGCTATAAGCCGAATACTGTGTTATGGACTACGTGTTCAGATTGAATAGTGTTCTATAAACCGAACATTATGTTATGGACTGCGTGTTTAGATCCAAATACTGTGCTATGGACTGCGTGTTCAGATTGGGCAGTGTGCTATAAACCGAATACTGTGTTATGGACTGTGTGTTTAGATTGAGCAGTGTGCAATAAACCGAATACTGTGTTATGAACTGTGTATTCAGATTGAGCAGTGTGCTATGTTATGAAAAGTATATCGCGTTATGAACTGTGTGTTTAGATTGAGCGGTGTGCTATGTTATGACAATAAACCGAATACTGTGTTATGAACTGCTTGTTCAGATTGAGCAGTGTACTATGTTATGAAAAAGTATATCGCGTTACGAACTGCGTGTTCAGATTAAGCGGTGTGCTATGTCATGATAATAAACCAAATACTGTGTTATGAACTGCGTGTTCAGATTGAGCAGTGTGCTATGTTATGAAAAAGTATATCGCATTATGAACAGCGTGTTCAGATTGAGCGGTGTGCTATGTTATGACAATAAACCGAATACTGTGTTATGAACTGCGTGTTTAGATTGAGCAGTGTGCTATGTTATGAAAAAGTATGTCGTGTTATGAACTGCATGTTTAGATTGAGCGGTGTGCTATGTTATGACAATAAACTGAATACTGTTTATGAATTGCGTGTTCAGATTGAGCGGTGTGCTATGTTATGACAATAAACCGAATACTGTGTTATAAATTGCGTGTTCAGATTGAGCGGTGTGCTATGTTATGACAATAAACCGAATACTGTGTTATGAACTGCGTGTTCAGATTGAGCAGTGTGCTATGTTATGAAAAAGTATGTCGCGTTATGAACTACGTGTTCAGATTGAGCAGTGTGCTATGTTATGACAATAAACCGAATACTGTGTTATGAATTGCCTATTCAGATTGAGTAGTGTGCTATGTTATGAAAAAGCATATCGCATTATGAACTGCGTGTTCAGATTGAGCGGTGTGCTATGTTATGACAATTAAAAAAATGTTGTGTTATGAACTATGTGTTTAGATTGAGCGGTGTTGTGAGCCGTGTGCAAATTAAAAGAAAGCTATGTTATGAACTGTGTGTTCAGATTGAGCAATGTCGTGAGCCGTGTGCAAATTAAAAGAATATTGTGTTATGAACTGTGTGTTCAGATTGAGCAGTGTTATGAGCCGTGTGCAAATTAAAAGAATGCTGTGTTATGAACTGTGTGTTCAGATTGAGCAGTGTTATGAGCCGTGTGCCAATTAAACAGAATGTTGTGCTATGAACTGTGTATTCAGATTGAGCAGTATAATGAGCTATGTGCCCAAAATGAGCTGCGTGCCCAAAATGTGCTGCGTGCCAAAATGAGCAGTGTGCTGAATTAATAAAGTGTTGTGTGGTGAGCTGTGTGCCAAATTAGTAGAATGCTGTGTATGAACCGTGTGTTCAGAATGAGTGGAGTGTTGTGTGTGTGAATATGTTCAGAACGAACAGATATAATATATAGCGAAAACATGGAATGTGCGAGAAATGCAAAAGTAAAGTACGCACCTTATGCGTACGATGAGATAGATGGGACTCCGGCTCCCATAGCAGCAGGTCTGCGGGCGCCTGATGCGCGAAGTTCGTGAAGTGGTGGAAGGTGCTAGGAGGTAGAATGTGCTCCTGCGGGTCATACTCCTTCGGGTCGAACGGCCGAATCCTTTGAGGCAACGGTATAATGTCGAGCTCGTCCTTTGCATATGGAGAACCTCTGCCATACGGAATATCGTCGGCCATCTGAAGAAATCTGCAAGATGATGCAAAAATGAGCGAAATGAGCCAAAATTGCAAAAAGTCAACAAAAGTCAACTCTCGGGAAGAGAAAAAGTCAACAAAAGTCAACGCCCGAGAAAAGGTGCTAAACTTTGAGACAAACATACCTCAAGTGGTGGAAATGGAGAAAAAAGCTCCGAAAACAAATTCTAATCGGTTCAAAACAAAGAGAATCAAAAGTTTTCGCGAAATAACTTCGCGTAAGGCGTTGGAAAACACATATAAAGTGTAGATATGAGAGAGAAAAGGGTCTAGGGAGGAAGAGAAGTTGATTTCGGCCTTGGAGGTGTGAGCAAAACTGATTTGGAGTTGTGTACTTAAAGATCCAAGCATTAAAAGACAAAACTGCCCCTGTTTTCATAAACTGGTCGGCCAGCCAATTGTTTTGGTCGGCCAACCACTTTGGTGGTCAACAACTAGTCAACCACTAGCCTAGGTGGTTGACCATCCCTCCTGGGTGGTCTCCAAGGTCCCTTTGTTCTCCCTGTGTGTTTTGGTGATGATTGGAGCTCTCGGCTCTCGAGAAAGTACAAGAAAAAGTACACTTTTCAACTCAAAAATGTCTCCGCGGGAACTTCAATTCAAGTCTTCGATGCATGGCTCATCGTTACTCGTCAAGAGCAAGGTGTATCCTTTTTTAGTACGTTGTGACCCCTTCGAGAGGTAAATTGGAGGTTACGATTGAGTTTCTCTCTTTAAGGTTTGTACTTCTTTACTTAGCATTTTGTTTTAAACATGCTTTTAAAGTTGCACTTTTCTTGCATTTGCTATGCACACCACTTGTTGCATTGTTATGCACTTTATTTGCGTTGTCGCGCGCGTTTACCTTGCATTGTTATGCTCATTCCGGTTGCATTGTTATGCACTTTTCACTTGCATTGCTATTCATGTTTCCATCGGCATTGTGTATGCACGCGTTTATTTCGCATTGGAATTGCATCTTGATGTAATGATTGAACATATGCTTCTAACTATATTGTATCTGTTGAGTTGTTTTCTTATGCAGGCATGATATTGTATGTACGATTCATTTGAAGCTGGCGCGACCAGACGAACCGGACGGTATTGTATGTACTCCGCGTGAGACGTAGCAAGAATTGTATAATTCTCTTACATCCTTTCTGCATGTAATGTAGTTTGGTTTGAATTTGCTTGCTTAAACTGTTGCATTTATTGTGTATAATTGCTTCATTATAGCTTTTTTTGCATGATCATAAGTTATGTTCGGCATCGTGCATGTCATTTGCATTTTGTCCCTGCCTGCGGGCACATCTCTATGTTATCTTGCCTGTTTGTCTAAGTCTTCAGCCTTGTCAAAAATGCGTCGTCTCTAGGCTTTGACATTCACTCCCGTCACTTATGAATTTCGAGTTCTATCAAAGAGGGGCAACTGTAGACACCCAATTTTTGACTGACCTTAAGACTCAAACGTCATCAATTGAGCGCTCGGTGATAGTGCATGTTGTGCTCGTTTCAAGTTTCCGAAGTGTTGGCCGAGTGCCTCGCCTCCGGGCCTCTGAACTCTTTGTGCTTCAGCTTGGTTTGCGGACCAAGCCTTGTTTTCCTTGCCTGAGGGAAG
Source organism: Camellia lanceoleosa (assembly GCA_025200525.1). Classification (NCBI taxonomy): domain Eukaryota; kingdom Viridiplantae; phylum Streptophyta; class Magnoliopsida; order Ericales; family Theaceae; genus Camellia; species Camellia lanceoleosa. The sequence continues at coordinate 191,526,583 of CM045760.1, read as the reverse complement.
GAGAGGTCTTGTAGACCACTTTTTTGTGGTCGTAGACCATTTTTCCTGTTTGGAGACTAGTTTTTGATTTTCGGAGCCTTTGGCCACGCGCCTTGTCTCGGGACCGCTTAACGTTCTCCGTTTGGTGTGGTTTTTGAAGCACACCTTGTTTCCTTGGCCTAGAGGGCCATTGTGGTCTGGGAGACCACTTTTGTGGTCGTGAACCACTTTTGGTGCTCGACAGCTAGTTTTCGAGGCTCCTGGCTACGTGCTTCGCCTCCCGAACTTTCGTCTTGCATCCGTTTTGGTTTGTGTTTGGTACAAACCTTGTTTTCCTTGTTTAGAAGGTGGTACAAGGGTGGGAGACCAGTTTCTCTCCCCGCAAACCACTTTTCTTCCTGCCAGCCAATTTTTTGGTCTGACAATTGGTCTCTCTGATCTTTGGATCATCAAAAGTGGTCGACCACCACACATTTTTCTTGTTTTCATGCTGCTAAGCTTCTCCCACCATGGCCGACCACTTTTATTCTTGGGAGACCACTTAAAGTAGCTGGCCGACCACTTCAAGTGGTTGGTTGCTTTTTGTCACCTTTTTGGAGATATTTTTGGCCAGCTGGCACAGTTGGAGAGCACAAGAACCATCCTCCATACACATGTATGGAGGGATGGCCTTCAGCCTTAGCTTCTTCAAGCAGCTTGTGCTTTTGCTCTCTATAAGAGGGAGGCTCCCCCTCCCTCCTCCAGGTTCAGAAATTTGTGGTGTGAGATATACATACACACTTGTATCTATATCTCTCTTTTGCTCTTGTTTTGTGCCTTAAAGTGTCATTTTGTCTCACTTTTGCACACAAACACACACTCAAACACCATCCTTTTGTTGCTGAGGTGCTTAGGAGCTGGTTTTGGTGTTCTTGGGTTGGTTTGAGCTTGAAAAACCTACTGGAGTTGCAGCTTTAAAGGTGGTCTTCAAGGGTGAGCTTTTAACCTTTTAAACCCCTATTCTTGCTTAAGTTTTTGGACCCTTTTGCATGCTATTTTAAGCTTAACTCTTAACTACAAAAAGTTTTGAATTTTAGTGCTTAAGATCTTTGTTTAAGGTCACTTTTGTATTTGGGGTTGTTTACCCCCTCTTAGGCCTTGTTTGGCCTTGCTTTTGTGCCTTCTTTGTGAGCTTTTGAGATCACCTTGTTTTGACCTTCTCACCACTGAAACTCAGAGGATTTTCAGTGGTGGAAAGGTGGTTTTGAGGTCCCAAAAAGGAAAGGGTCATCCCCTCTCCTTGTGTCTTCAATACTTGTCTTGAATGCCTCATATGTGAGCATGTTTGTTAAGTTTATGTTGGCCATATCTTAGCTTGTACTTGGGCTTATTTTGCTGAGGCATATCACTGTTTTTACTTGGTTTGGTCACTCCATTCATGGTTTATACACTTGTAGTGTAAATCTCATAAACTAGTCTTGTATGCTTCTTGAAGTAGCATGTCATTCTAGCTCATTTTGAGTCCATTTCAGCATGTTTTTAGTGTTGTTTTACCATGTCATGCCTCTGTTAAGATTTGGTTTAATGGCCCTATGCATGCTCCATGCACTCGTAGTGCATTTCCATGAAGTAGCCTAATGAGTACAATGCTTTGACATGTCATTTTAGCATGCTTTTGGCTAAACTTCAAGAAGATTTTGTCCATGTTTTAGCATGCTTAAGCTCTGATTTGTATTGTTTTGGCCATGCATGACTTGCTTTGTATAGCTATAATGCATTCTAGCTTGTTAGCTTTGTGTATCGAGTCCACTAGCATGCATTGCTTGGCCTATTTGAATGATTTGGCATCATTTGTTATGTGATTTTAGTCCATGTTTCATGGTCATGCACTCACATCTTTCACTTATTCAATGCGTTGGAGGGTTTGCCCCTTTATGCCTTAAAATGAATCATTGCGTATGCCTTCATGCCTTAGCTTGCGAGCCATCATTTCAATGTGTTTTTGGGGTTATCTTGCCATGATATAACTCTGATTTTTGTTGGTTAAGTCATCCCATGCTTGGTCTTAATAGGTGTAGTGTAATCCACCTTATTTGCCGTGTATGCATCATGCCTTATGCCCTTCATGATAGCTTGTTTTGGCTTTCTTTCATGCATGTTTTAGACTCATTTTGACATGTTCTAGGACTATTTTGGGTTGCCTCGACCATATGCTTCATGTTTTGTATAGTTGTAGTGCAATTGGCCTTGCTAGCTTCAAGCTTTGAGCACCATAGCATGCTTCATTTGCATTGTGTACATGATTTGGCATTATTTACCATGACATTTCAGAGCATGTATCATTGCCATGTTCCCACTTCATTCATGCTTTGAATGCCTTTAAGTGTTGTGCATTGTTGCCTTATTTATGGCCTAGCATGTATGCCATCTTGCCTAGGTCTTTGAGCCTCCATCTTAGCATATTTTGGTCATTATTTTGACCTATTCCAGCTCTGTCCATGGTTGGTTCATGCACTTGTGCCATATATTGCATCCCCCCTTTGTAGTCCTCTTTACTAGCTTCGTGCTTTAGGACCTTTGCATGCTATGCTTGTGTTGTTTGAATGATTTGGCATCATTTCATACCTTATTTCAGTGCATTTAGTGTTGTCACACTTCCATGTTTATCACTCCTTGAGCACCCTTGAGAGTTGTGCTCTTAGGCCTAGTTGGTTGGCCAATACATTGTGCATGCATGCCTTGTCTTTTGCTGCCTTTGTTTTGGTGTTATGGCCACTAATTTGGGCATGGCTGAGGTCTATCTATTTTGGTTTAAGTCCATTGAGCATTGTGTATGCCATGTAGTTCATCGCATTGTGTATGCCATGTTGTTTCATTACATTTGTGTATACCATGTTCATTGCATTGCATATGCTAGTTGTCATTTAGCATTGTGTATGCTAGTTGTTGTTCTTAGCATTGTGCATTGTGCATGCCATTAGCCTTGTTAGGTTGTTCATGTTGCATTGCATGTTTGCATGCTTCTCCCTTTCATCTTGGTGGCCCGAGGCTTGAGAACCACACTCCCTTGAGCTTATGAAATGATAGGGAGGGTGGTTGTGCACACATACCTTGCAAATACATTGCCATGCCCTTTCTTGGTCTCCGTTGCAGCAAACTGGAGGAATGCAGTAACAATTGGTCGGCCAGCCAGAAAAACTAGCTGGCCGACCACTTTTTCTGGTTTGCAACAACAAAAAGTGGTCGGCAAGTGGCTGCAAACACCAACAACTAGTCGGCCACCCTCCTACAGGTCCCCAAGATGAGTTAGAAGCTTTCTGAAGCTTGGTGCAAGGTTCTGAGAACAGTTGCAAATAGAGGCAAGTTGGGACATCGCGACGGATTTTCGAACGAGACGACTGAGCATGCATGAGCTCTTCTCCTTCTGAGGACCTTGCTTTACTATTTTATTTAGCTAATTTGCGTAGCTAGTTTATGCTTTGGATTTTGTACCTTAAGTAGTTAATGTGTTTAGCTGCTTAATTGTTTTGTAAGAGTTAGTTAACTAGGATTAGTTAATTAGCTTCGTTGTGATGTAATAATTAGTTTAATTAGCTTAGATTAGCTAGTTAGCTTCTTATTCGGTTCCTCCTTCGAGAGGGCCAACTGTTGTAATAAGCATGCGTGTGTGTGATGCATGCCTTTCAACCCCCATTTCTTTCTCCCTTTTACTTAACCGCTTATGATGGTTAGTTTTAGGGCATATTTCGATTAGCATACCTTATGCTTGCATGTGTGCATCCATTCATTTGTTTTGCATGCACCGGGCTCGGCGCATCATACTAATTGCATTGTATTTCAATACATTTAGTTGAATACATGTTATCAAGTTGCATTTCACATACCGTCTTAGAATAGCCAAACCTATTTTAGTTGCATTCTCGCATGTGTTGCATTAGCCATCTTAACATGAACTAGGGTCATGCATGATTTCTAACTAGTTCTTTGTTTTGGCTCGGAGTACACTGTGAGTGTTTACGCTTTAACATACTGCATGTGTGTTATTGACTGCCATGAAAGCATGCTTGCCATGAGGCTAACTGCTTATGTGATTAACTGCCTGAATGCCCATGGGAGAAGGTTGGATTACTTGAATTGGAACAATTCATTAATATCCCTGATTTAGCTTATTTGCGAGGAGCAAACTTCAAACCATTTTTTTACAAAATGAATATGCAATGTTTTGTTCCAAATTAGGCGATCTAGTCTATACTTGTATGCTGTGCGCATCACGTAGTAAGATTAGCTAAATAACCAGAATAAGAGCACATGTGTTTTCAAAAACAAAATATCATGCTTAGTACAAGTCGATCTTTGATCGGGCGAGTAGGGGTGCTCATTGCATGACCTTCCCCTCTTGTACCCAAGTTCCCGAGCCGAGGCAACTTTAGTGATGACAGATACGTGGCCTTAGGCACGAGTTAGGGTTTCCTAAATTCCCCAGAAATAAAATATTTAGGTGGTGACTCTATATCTGACAAAGCAGTCCATGTTTGACACTTCTTTATTAAAATCAGTTTTCCAAAAACGATTTACCGGATTTGGACTCTTTGGTGATTTATCGGTCTTGCATTACACTTTGCGAGATTAGATTCAGAACCATGACATTGAGTCTGAATTATAGTAGCTTAGAGAACAAAATGAGATTTGCGCGCCGCTCGCATGCGCAGATATCGGAGAGTTCTCGGGAGCGCGTCTACAATTGCCTGCCATCAATGAAGCCTTGCCGGCCACCACTGATGGCCGGCCAGCCACCATTATGTGCTACAGATATTTTGTGATATTTTATGCCAGCTGTTTGCACAGATTCATGCATCTTCCTAGACGTGTGTGGCTGGATGTTTGTGATGGAAATTTGTGTTTTCTATATATAAGACCCCTCTCTCTCTCATGTGGAAGGGTTAGAAAAATTTGAGACATAAAATTTTTCTCTCTCTAAATTTCTCTCTCTCTCTCTCTCTCTCTCTCTCTCTCTCTCTCTCTAGCAAAATTGTGTGTGTTTGCCTAGTTTCTCTACACTTTTGCCTACTTCTCCTAAACCAAATCCTCTCACCTTCAAGCTGAGGTTCCTTGGGGCCTTCTTGGAGCTTTTGAATGTGGTTTTGGCTTGAACTTGTGCCAAAAGTGTTATTTGCTTCAAGTAGTAGAATACTAGTCTTGTTATCTTGTTTTTAATACTTGTTTTTCTATCTTTTCAAATTTTTTTTAGGCTAGTTTTGAAATGTAAAAAGCTCTATTTTTGTGGTTTAAAAATAATGGTTTGAGCCTTTTTTTAGTTAAGGGGTGGTTCACCCGTCTTGATTCTTTGCTTGTAAAGCCTCTGTGCCTTTATCCATCACTTTCAAACCAACTTTTTTGGACTTGCTAACCACTGAATTTCAGAGGTTTTTCAGTGGCAAAAATCCCATTTTGAAGTCCAAAATTGGAGGGGTTAGCCTCCTCTCCTTGTGTCTTGTTTGCATGCTTAGTTAGCCTTACATGTTAGCATGTTTTTCTAGCTTAACTTAGCACAAGTCCAGCATGTTTTAGCCTCTGAAATAGCCTGCTTTAGCTCTGTTTTGGGCTGTTTGGTTCATTTGAACTTTGTTTTGTGTAGTTGTAGTGTAAATCCTTGCACTAGCTTCTTGTTTTAAGGCTTTAAACATCATTGGTGTGACTTGGTTGCATGCTTTTAGTCCTTTTATCACTCAATTTTAGCACCTAAATCTCTGCAACCTCCCTCTTTGCTTCACTCTTTCATTTGCTTTTGAGGGTTGTTTCAAACTTGGGATCCTTTAAGCTTGAGATTGAAGTCATGCTCAATAGTTTAATCCTCTTTAAGGGTTCATTATCAAAGGCATGATCTCTCTCTTTCCTTACACTATCCCCTGGTTGACACTTCCCCCACCGTAGAAGACACTCACCAATGGGCAAATTGATTAAAGAATGATTTGGTAATTAAAATGTGTAAACAAAATTGACAAGTAAAAGTAACAAGATAAGCATGTCATTGTGTTGCATTGCATGTGTTCAAATCGGACGTTAATTTGAACACAAGGAACATGGGACATTTCATACTCAAAAGTGATGAAATGTGCCACTTTCTTAGATCTCCATTGCCCTTGATCATGCATGATAGGGTGGTGGTCTTATTGGTCATATTTGTGCATTTATCAAAATTATACAACTTGGATCTTTGGCCATCATGCAATGAACTTTCTTGATTGGTGGTTTTTGGATCCAAATGTGTCACTCCTTTGAGATATTGAGATGATAATGAGGGATACAGTACAAACAAATCCTTGGAAAAATCCTCTTTTTGCTCTATTTGCACTCTGTTGCAATATGGTGACCCAGTGCATTAGTGGTCGGTAGGCCACCATTTATGGCTGGCAGTGCATCATTTATGGCTAGTAGGACACCTCCCTGGCTGGTAGATGGCCGGTAGCATCTCTCCATGGCCGGCAGGCCACTGATGAAAATCTCAGCAAAGATTTGGTAAGATGGAGCATGAAGGTTTTGGAAATTCTCAATCCTGCAAACAGTGGCTTTCGAGAGCAAGACCGAGCATGTGCATCTTCTCCTTCCCAAGGCGAAGCATGGCAGCATGGTTTAATATCTTAAATGCTTAGTTCGTGCGCATTTGTGTTGTAAATTAATTAATTAGTTGTAGCTAATAAAGAGTTGTAATTAATTAATTAGTTTAACTAATTATTCAATTTCGATTTGTAATAATTAGTTAACTAGAACAGTTAATTAATTCGAGTTTTGTAATAATTAGTTAGCTTAATTAGCGTAGCTAGTTGGTTAGCTTATTCATTCGGACCCTCCTTCGCGAGGGCATAATGTTGTAATAAGTGTGCGTGAGTGTGTGTATGTTTTCCAACCCCACGTCTTTCTCCTTTTTATTTAATTGCTTTTAATGGTTAGATTAGGGATCATCTTTCAATTAGCATATCGCATGCTTACATCCATTCATCTTGTCTTGTATGCACCGAGGCTCGGCGCATCATTCGAACTGCATTGTCATTTCAATACCATCTTTGAATACGTGTTTAATTGTATGTTGTTCAAATTGTTTCATATGCCATATTAGTAGCCGAGCCTATTAATTGCATGTTGCATGTGTTGCATTAGACACCTAACATGGTTAGGAATCATGCATATTTCACTAACTCATGTTTTCCTAGCTTAGAGTACTATGTGAGTTTTTACGCTTTAGCATACTTGCATAAGTGTGAATGTTGTCATGATCAGCATGTTTGTCATGAGGCTATGTGCTTAAATGCTAAACTGCTTGAATGCCTGTGGATGAAGGCTTGTTGTTTGAATTGGAACGATTCAACGATTGTAAGTTTTAAGTCCACTTTGTTGAGTGGCAAATCATGTTTTAAGCTTAATATGTTTGGTGGCAAATTCAAACCATTTTTGCAAACAAACATAGGTTGAATTGTTCCAAATTGAGCAAACTAGTCTATACTTGCATGTGTGCATTACATAGTAAAGCTAGTTTAATAACCGGAATAAGAATGCATAATGTTTACAAAAAATCATATCATAATTAGTAGAGGCCGATCTTTGATTGGGCAAGTGGGGGTGCTCATTTCATGACCTTCCTCTCTCGTACCTAAGTTCCTAAGCCGAGGCAACTTTGGTGATGACAGACACGTGGCCTTTAGCACAAGACATGGGTTTTCCTAAATTTCCCCAAAATAAAAAATATTTAGGTAGCGACTCTGTATCTGGCAAAGTAGTCCAATTTTGGCATTATTTGATTTAAAATCGATTTTTCAAAAAGATTTGCCGGATTTGGACTCTTTGGTGTTTATCAGTTTTCACATTGCACTTGTGAGACTAGATTCAGAACCACGGGAGTCCAAACTGTGAGGCTTTCATTTCAAACTTTCTGAAAGGGGGGCTCGAAAAAAGGCGAGTCCACACCTAATTTCTCACAAATTGACTCCCTCTCTTAGCAATCTCTACCTCACATACTTTCATCGCTCTGTAATCACTACCGCACCATGCCACCGTTGGCACCGTCTTTCTGAATACAATGGAACCCCGTCTGTCGCCACAGTCCCCACATTTGCACGACCCATCACTACCGCCAACCAATCCCACCGGTAAGCCCGCTTTCCTTTGCTTTTGTTGTCCCTCTACATCCTCTCTTGCTTCCTGCCATCGTGCCCTAATCTCTCTCTCTCTCTCTCTCTCTCTCTCTCTCTCTGTTAGCCACCATATTTCGTTCTGGGTATATGTTAATTTCTAGATTTGGTAATTCAAGGAGTATTTTGTGTTGTTACTTCTCATTTATGTTTCTTTGATCAATTGCAAATTCAGTTAAACACACAATATATTTATGTTAGATGTACACATGAATTATTAGAAGGAAAAACCTAGTGTGAACTGAGAATTCAGTTCTTGTGTTGTAGTAGTCTATTTAATCAATTTATTGACTTGCACTGCTATAATGTGTGTAAGTTCTTATGTATGATTAGTTTTGTATATTATTTGAACATTAGGAAAAGGACTAACAAGGCACCCCACAATAGAAAAAAATGTATGCAATTAGTCTAATAAAACAAACATTAATCATCTTAAAACCTATTGAGGTTAAGGGTAAAGGGGTACTAGTTCAAATCTGGTTCAGGTTTTCAGTTTTATTTATTATTATTATTATTATTTTGGTTTGGTATGATGCTTCAGATTGAATCCTCTAAATATCATTACAAGAAATGGGTTTACAATTCATTGATTTACAAGTCCACAGTTGAGGGAAGGTTTATAGTTTAATTTAGATGGAGTAGTTTAACTCACAATTAACAAATTCTTGGAATGGAAATGTTTGGACTGATCAAAGTAATTTTGGCTAATAACATCATTGTTCTTTATCTTACATCTCTACATGTAAAGGCATTGCATTTTACTTTTCTCTTTTCTTTTTCTTTATTTTGTTTCTTTTAAAGGTTTCTACAATTAGAATTGTTTGCCATTTTGTGATTTTTGATTTACAGGTGTGGTGTGAGCACTTTGAGGCAGCAAGAAAAGGCAATCCCCGGGTGATCATAGCAACAGACGCAGTTCACACCGCTGGTAAACGAGGAAAACAGAAAGGTGCAGAAGAAATGAAACAAAAGAGAAGGTTAAACTTGAAAGAGAGATGAAGGCATGCCCCTACTTATCTATCTCATGGTCCTGGAAACATCAATGGGATGTATATTAGGGCAGCACTACGAGACAGGAAAGGAGCTGGCCATCTATTTGATGAATGAGTTATAGCTATAAAAGGTAAATCCATGAGTTAATTTTAGTTATAGTTTTTTATTTTGTTGTTACGAACCAGTAACTAACTTTTGTCATAACAACTTTTATGGTATTGGTTTTTTGATTAAAAAAAAAGGAGTTTGACTATAACTTTTGTTTTATCTCTACTTTTGATTTAATTTTAGTTACATTTGGGCCAAGAGATTTAACTGGATCATGCAACCCCACTAGCATTGTATTCAAGTCCAGTTCTTCATTGTTGCCTGCTAACTGTTAGTAAAAGAGCGTTGTGTATTATTTTTTGGTAGAGAAGGATGATTTTGACATTACTCTCAAGTTTTTTCGCTATATGCTCTAGCGAAAAGAAAATTTGAGCCAAATGGGAAGCTCTCTCAAAGTCGTTACATGTGAGAAATTATAATAGGGATCATGACATTATCTTTTTGGTTCATATTGTTTGTTACAGCTAATAATTTGTCATGTGCATTGTTTGGTATTTTATTTTTATTTTAATTTTTTAGAATTATAGAGTACTTGTTGGACAAATTCATGCCCACTGCTGTCTTTTATCTTATGCTTTTTCCTTCTCCCACCCCTAATCTCTCTCACCTCTTGCACTAGACCTCCACTCTTTAGTTTCTTCCTTCCTCTCAGATCCACTTTTCCTCTCTCTTACCCTCTCTCCCACCGCAGCTCACCTACGCCATTCCCGTCTTTGGTTGCTACAAGTGGTGTTGTTATCGAGCACAAGGTAACCTTAAGAATATTATCATATCCCTTCAATTTTTTTGGAGTTCTTGAAGTGGTATTTTTTACCTAATTTTATTGTGTAAATCTTCATTTTTGTATATTTTCTTGACATTAGAAAATGAGTATTGACACTAGATTACCATATTAAAGTTTTTACATTGCTTAAACTTTGGGAGTCAATGATTGCATAGTAATAAGAATTTTTTTTTCCTGGTTTTAGAGCATTAGGAGGCATGCTAGCATGATTGTTCATAATTTTTATTGAACAACTGATTATTGTCGGCCAATCCATCCAATTGATTGGTGAATCGACACTTTTGCAAAATGTTAAATGTGCAATCGATTAGTTAACTAATTTTGCTAACTTGTAGAAAAGTGATCTTGAGTCTTTACAGTGCCGATGGTTGCCAATATTATGATAGGATATATGGCTTCAGAATCCATCCCTTTGATTTTTTTCGAGTTCTTGCAGTAGTATTGTTTTTACCTAATTTTATTGTTTAAACCTTCATTTTTGTATATTTTGTTGACATTTGAAAATGAGTATTGACACTGGTTTACCATATTGAAGTTTTCACATTACTTAAACTTCGGGGGTTCAATGATTGGATCAGGTAATCAATTTAAGTTGGGGATAGATGAAGTGTTTGCTACAAAACTCTGATGGTATATGTATTTTGGTAAATTGTCAATACTATGATATTCATTCTATTATTTATTTATTTTTGTTGTTCACAATTTGTTTCTGCAATATGGTGAATGTCTTCTAGGCCTTAGTGTTACTTTCAGCTTTAAATTTGTCATAGTCTACCTAAATATGGGATTTATATTCATTTATTTTATTTAAGGGAAGTGTTTTCTGGTTTGAAGCCATATGAAGACTAGTCGTGGAATGTTGGTAACAGAATATAACTGATTATACTTTAGAAAATTAAGTCTCTTTATTTATTTATTTTTCATTAGTAGCTATTGTTTGTTTAAAGAATAATTTGCACTCTAAGATAATGGATAAAGGAAAATATTAAGTTGATTTTTTCCTGGTTTTAAAAGATTGGGAGGCATGATAGCATGAATGTTTATAATTTTATTGAACAATTGATTAGTGTTGGCCAATCCATCCAATCGATTGCACAATTGATTGGTGGTGGATAAACCTTCCAATCGATTGGTGAATGGATTAGTGTTGGTGAAGCCATCCGATCAATTGGACAATCGATTGGAGTGGCCAATTCTTCCAATCGATTAGTTAATTGATGCTTTTGCAAAATTTTAGATGTGCAATTGATTAGTTAACTAATTTTGTTGACTTGTAGAAAAGTGATCTTGGGTCTTTACAGTGTTGGTGGCTCCCAATATTATGATAGGATACATGGCATTAGAACCTATGCATCATCTCCAATTCATGTATCATTACGTAATTAAGGTATATATTATGCCTTTTAGGCAAATTTCTATGAAAATTGTCATTAAATTACCATCTTTAAATTAGGTAAATTACACAAATGGTTCCTGAGTATAGCACCTATTCATTTTGGTTCTTATAATCTTTAATTTATATAAATTAAGTCTGTAAACTTCACATATCAATTTAACGCAATCTCTTCTCTAATTGTCATCTAAAAAACATACAAAAATGTTTACACTAGTTTCACACCAGGTATTGAAAAGAATTAATAATATTTTAACATGATTACGCAAAATACTACCAATCAAAAAACTAAACAAGCTACCATTAATAGAGTGAAAGGTTTGAATGTGCATATCATGGGTCTCACAGTTAATTTAGGCATAAAATGAAAATACTTGATATGTGGCTAACATAAACAATTTTTGTAAATTTTTAGATCATAGTTCCACATTAAATTAATGTGTGAAGTTTAGAGTTGCAAATTAAAGATTAAGAATCAAAATAAAATGCAACAGGATTTAGACTTCTAAAAAGGCTCCCCAAATTCACCTATAATGATAATTCTTTCATTTGCCAGAAACTCAATCAAACCCAACTCCTTTCTAAAAAGGCTCCCATTTTCCCAATGCTTAACGCGTCAACCACCTCCCTCTCTTCTCCCCTCTCCCTCTCCATTGATGGATCTAAGGGGCGGAGGGAGGCGACTGCACCCCTAAAAATTTGCAAAATATCAGATATTTATGGACAAATTACATTGACCGTCCTTACATTTTGTTCCTTGAATCATTTTGGTCCTTACACTTCCAATTGACTCAATATTGACCCTTAATTTTAGATTTTGTGTTAATTTGGTGTAATTGGTAATGTCGTTAGTATTTTTGACAGAAAATGATTACTGAATTGGTTGAGATCTATTCACTGAGTTGAGTAAATTGTAATTTTTCCCTTAAAAATATGATGAATCCCACTTATTTGCGTATTTTTTCATACAAAAATACAAAAATATTAAGAGTTATAATCAGTTAGATCAAACTAAAATAGTCATAAATTTAAAGTCAAAATCGATTCAATTGAATTGAAATTACAAGAAACAAAATAACACAAGGACAAAGTACAAAGATGAAATAATTTGCCCAATATTTATATTAATAAATTTAAAATTATAAGGTTTGTACCCCAAACATACATTTTCGCAGCCTATAGTGACAATACTAGATCTGTCCCAACCCATTAAAACCTTTGATCTGAAAACCCTGACCCCACCGGCTTAACACCCTAGAGCTCTCTCACGAATCGCACAAGTGAGTTTCTGTCACGGTGGCAGTCGGAGGTGGTGGGTGTGGCGGTTGAAGATGGAGGTGGTGGTCGGTTTGATTAGGGTTTAAAAGGATAAAAGTGTGTAGAGAGGAGTGAATGTTAAAAATAAAGGTGCAAAGTAGTAAAAATATAAAATATCAAAATTTTACAGACATTAAAATGTAAAAAAGAAATAGAACATCTGAAAAAAATATATATATACATAAATTTACCAGTGGAGTGGTCCCTCTTAGCAATAGGATGAACACACTTGGCTCCTCCTCATCTTCCTCATCCGTCTTGTTTTCATTTCTTATTGCTATTGCTATTGCTGTTGCTTCTTTCTATGTCCATAACCATAGCTTCAACTGTCTTCCCCTTTCGAAAGTTTCTTTTCATTTGTTACTTTTATCGACTGAATTTTTTTACTTGCCCTTTTCCAAGTTTCAAACTTCTGAAGTGTTTTATACTTTCTACTAGGGTGACATCCGTCGATTAACCTACTCAGCTCAGCCTCTATTTGGGAAAATGGGTTGGGTTTGGAGTTATTTTAGTTATAAAAACATAAAATAGTCTTTTTAGTTCAATAAAATAAAATATCACATCTAATCTATAATCATTATATTCTTTTTATCATAAAAAATCAAAAAAGTCAAAAAATCCTTCCTAAATGAGACTTTTTAGCTTAGGCTAAAAGAGCCAAAAAGTCAAAAAGCCAAAAAGTCAACCCTTTTCCCAAACAAACCCTCAGTCTTTTTTTTTTTTTTTTTTTTTTTTAAGGTTTAAGAATTTGTTTTACCAATATGGTTGGGTTGGATCAGTATTTTCAGTTCAAAATATTAATAGGTTGAGTTTGAAATTTATATTTTTAATTTAGTTCGGTTCAATCTGGTCTGTTATTGAATTAATTAATTATTTATTTATTTATAATATATTTTTTTTTTTGGTTAATATCTAAATGTTATCTTTGTTGATTTTATTGCAGTTAACATTTATGGTAATGTGTAATTGAATTTATTTAAGAAATTCATTAATTTATATATAAAATCTTTCAATTTATAATGATATCAATATATTTATTTAAAAATATAATTTGTGATTGAATTTAGAGAAAATTAGTCTAAGGTCCCTCTTATATTTTTAGTAATAGAAGAGATCCACAATATTATTTTATAATGTCTAAGGTCCCTTAAATCTCACACCCATAATTTGATTCTCTCACATCAATTCTCTCTTTATCTGTTCGAAACCTACCAAGTCTACTCTCGTTCTCTCTATCTTCTCTCTTCTCTTTTCTCTTCATCTGCCCAAACCAAACCCTAACCTACTCACGATCTGGATCTCTACACTCTTCTCTCTCTGCCTCTCTCTCTCTCTCTCTTGAATCATCAATACACAGACATACCACCGTCTAGGCCATGGTTTGTTAGGTCTTCAGCGTAGGTAACGTCGCTAGTGTACGGGAACGTGAAGCACTGCGATTTGAGCCGGACCACTGCAATCTTAGCCGCAATTTCTTGCTTTCTTCTTTCTCTCTCTAGCAGTCTGTCTGTCTGTCTGTCTCTCTCTCTCTCTCTCTGTCTCTCTGTCTCTCTCTCTCTCTCTCTCTACACTGTGGTGAAAGGGTTTGGCGGTGGTAGTGTAAGCAGTGGCCTATTGTAAGCTGCCAGTGGAATCCTCAATTGTGGCCTCACTCACGTGGCCATCACTTTTCAGCTATGAAGGTAACTACTACTACTACTTCTCTGATTACTATCTTTGTTTAAACATTAAATTCAATTTAGGAAAAAATACAAAATTGTAAAAATGTGCCTTGGATTGGAAAGACTACATTCATCTATCTGGGTGGAATGTCAAGTTTTGAACAAATGGTTGTCTAAGAGAGGTAGAGGTTGTTGATTTGCATTGCAGAGAGAATATGAAGAATTCAAATGGCTGTCTAAGAGAGGTAGAGCCGATGATGGGGCTTCCATGTTGGTTTGGAGAGAATTTCCCTAGTTTGGATTGATTTTTTTTCTGGTTTGGACTAAAGAATTTCTCTGGATTGAATTTTCTCTGGTTTGGACCAGAGAATTTCTCTAGTTGAATTTTCTTTGGTTTGATTTGAGGGACCTTAGACATTATGAAAATATTAGATGTCCTTTATGCTATAAAATATTAATACTAGGGACCTTAAAAAAAATCCCCTTGAATTTAATTATTCAATGTTTTAAATTTTTTTAATATATAGCCTGATGGGTGGATTTGGGATTTATAATTATTTTTTGAATCTGACTTGGATAGATATACAGGCCCGATGTTAGAGCCAGGCCAAGCTTAGATAAACACAATCCCTTATTACGTAGTATTGAACCAGCTTGAACTCTGCCCTGCCCGACCCTACGTTTGCCACACCTACTTTCTACCATTAAATTGTCTACCTAATACCTGAACTATCAATTGAATCCATTAAATTATTAAATTATGTAAATCAAAGTTTATTTAATTCCTAAACTATCGATTGAATATATTAATTCCTAAAATATTTTATTTCAACATATTTGTTTTTTGAAATGATTATAAAAATAAAATATAAGTTCATAAATATTATAAATTAGTAAAAGACTCTATTTAGATAAAATTTTATTTCAAAAAAATCTTAAATTTTTATTATCTCTTTGTAATGTAAGTGTGAGTTCTTATGGTGAATTTTCTTTAGATTCACCTTTATCTAGTATTATGTATTTAACTTTATTTATAATTTCTAATTGATTCTTTAAATTTTTTGCTAAGGTTTTTTTTTATATAAATTAATTAATATTTTATTTTGTTATTATTATTTGTAATAAAGTAATATATTATTTAAATTATCTAATTCTAATTTTTCAGTTTATTTAATACTCGTATAATTTTATTGGCAAGACTAAAAAATCAAACTTTGATTCTAATTTAAACACACAGTGAAATATAATACTTTTTAATAATAAAATAGAAATTTAAGATTCTTTGGAATAAATCTTATGAGTGGGATGATGTCACGACCCAAACCCACCCCTAAGGGTTTAGCATCGTAACTGGCCAATAATCCGTGATTACCAAAGGCCTGTTTAATAGTAATACCATTTAACCAATAAAAAGGGGCTAGCGAAAGCCTATAATTATTAAACAGAATGTCCAAAGAGCTGTAAGGACCTGAATCAACAAACAACTTCTATATATATGTACATCTATACCCATGCATACATAAGTCCAATGTAAACATAAAAGCTTAAGTCCAAAACACATCTAAGTACCAAAATAAAGAACATGTTAGGGAATTAAACCCCCCAAGGCTAAAACATAGTGTAAAACATTCACCTTGGCATCATATAAAATTCCAAAAAGGGTGGAATTAAATCACAGAAAAAAAAAAAAAAAAAAAAAAGCCTTGACAATAACGGTTCGGAGCCCCGCAGTGAGGCATAATAGGTTGGCTTGACAACACAGAAATCAGGTCGACGTTGCTAACTCCACTCAGGTGCCTGATCACCTACATACATATATATAAACAGTGAGGTAAAGCCCAGTGAATAACACATGTGTAAAGGGGTTAAGAATGCATGTCCTTTCATTATTTAAAATAGTTAATTGCATCAGTAAATCATTTGTTTGATCAATATCTCTTATTCTATATCATATCTATCATATAGGAATCACAACAGTCATACGTGGTACATCCAATAGCAGAGCAGTACAGTAGGTCATAAAAGACCGACAGTCAGTTGATGGCCATCAATACAGTAACAGTAGTTCCAAAGATTGGAACTGACAGAGATCTCTGTAATAGTAACAGTAACAGTGGCAGACAATTGCTATGGATGCCACGAGTACAGTTCATAAATTAGGACACATTCATTCAGTAAACAATATCATTTCATAAAGTAGTACAATTAATCAGTTAGAAAATAATTATAATTGAACATAACTTTACAACATTGTTACTCACTATGGGCTCCATAGAACACGTGCTAAACTGCACTAAAGATGTAGCATCCGACCTAAACAAACAAATTCAAGCACAACAACTTGATTACATCCATGCCAAATTCAATTTCCATTCGTTTTGTTGTTTATTTGATCAATTTCTATACATCGTTCACTTGTTCAGTTCTAATTGTTGGAAATTTTGGTTTATTAGGCTTATTTTGGGCCGACTTTGAGCATAAAATTGAGTGGGCCCCGAACGTCTTTTGGGGCGGGTCCGAAGAGATGATGTGTTCATTGCCGCGTGGCAAGTCACACGGTGAAGACGGTTCGTCAAAACCATTTATGAGTGAATGGGAACATGACATCATTTTCAAGTTCGTGGAATAGGAAATTTAAGGAAGTAAATGTGGGTTTCTTTGGAAAGGGTTGTCCCACATTAAAACTTTAACAGAGTTTTGTTAAGTTTATAAGCTCTAGCCTACAACACTTGGGTTGGGCCCCAAGGGGCACCCCAAGTTTGTAAAAGGGAGGAGTTATGGACAAAGTGTACCTTAGCCCAAACCACCACACACGCCAAGGCAGCAGCAGCCATTGCTCGTCTCAATCGACCACGGCATGGGTGTGAGTCGAGTCAGTTCTAATATTAATTTTTTGGACAAAATTTATTTGAATTTAAATTCATAGTTTGTGCCAAATAATTGAATTATTTTTCTTTCCATTCAGTCCGGAAATTCCAAACAGTTTTTAATCTGTTAAACAGTTTCAAATTTCTTAACTGCCCAAACAGTTTTGAAACAGTATTTATATCTGTTGTAATAGGTTCAAACCTGTCCGAAACAGTGCTGCAGTTACAGTATGTAACGGTCACTAAAGTTGTTTGAATTCAAAATCTGAATTTGTCTAGTTTTGCACCTGTTCAGGTCAGATCTAGTTGCCTATAAATACCAACATTCCAGCAATGTTATAAGATCCGAAAATCTGTCTGCATCTTATATATTTGCTATCTAGAATTTTCTCCTTTTCATTTTATTCTTCATTCTAGTTTTAGAGATAACATAAAGAGAGTATAAGAACAGAAGGTTCTAGTTCGCCGTACAAATTTGTGTGGAGTGCTACTATAAGTTTGTGAAGATCATTGTATTCTGGGATATAGACGCCACTCAACCGTAAACACCGTAGCGGGGCGAATCTGTCTTAAGGACAAAGTGTCACACACTCGACTTCTTTAATTATTTATTCGGTTCAACAAAATAAATTCTGTAAGTTTTATTTTATTTTGTTTGAATTACTTTCAATTTATTTTATTTACACAGAAGATTGTTCCAACAATCTTAAAACAGACCCGAATTATTCTGTTTACAGAATTTTTCGTTTGTTTCCTTTTCTCTTTCTTCTTTTAAGAAAATTATTTTCTGTAGATTTACAAAATAATATTTTGGTTGGAAAAACAAATAGTGATTATATACTATTTGACAGATAGTAGTAATATACTGTCTATTTTCTTTGACAACTAGTAGTAATATACTGGTGTCATTAACAATTCAGAATATATTTTTGTGGAATTTTGTCAGAAATTAATTTTGGTTTTCTTTTTTGGTTTTCTTAATTTATTTTTGAGTGTTCATTAATTAAAAAGAAATACTGCTTTAGTTTTTTTTTTTTTTAATTATTGAAGTGATTACAGAAATTTAATTTTATATGTGGAATTATTTTGGTTAAATAAAATTTTATTTTATTTCCAAATTAATTGAAAAATAAAAGTTACATTCTTGTTTCTTTTATTTTTACAGAATTTAATTCTATGCATTTGGATTAATTTTCTGTGTAGTATAAATTCTAATTATAATTTTGTTTATAATTTAGAATTGATTACTACTGAAACTAATACCCAAACAAGTACTACTGTGATGGCTGCAATTGCACCAACCCCTTCTCTTGTGGTGACAATACCAATAAATCACGGAGAGAAGCCAGAGAAGTTCTTAGGAACTGATTTTAAAAGATGGCAATAGAAAATGTTGTCCTATCTTACAACTCTGAACCTGGCTCGTTTCCTCTGTGAAGATGTTCCTATTTTGAAAGAGGATGAAATCGACTGGCAAGTGATTGCTGCGGTCGATGCCTGGAAACATGCTGATTTCCTTTGCCAAAACTACATTTTGAATAGACTTGACAACACATTATACAACATCTACAGTCCTATCAAAACAGCAAAGGAACTCTGGGAGTCTTTGGAGAAAAAATACAAAACAGAAGATGCCGGCTCAAAGAAATTTGTGGTTGGCAAATTCTTGGATTTTGTAATGGTTGATTCTAAAACTGTGATCAGCCAAATTTAAGATTTTCAACTCATTCTGCATGATATTCACACTGAAGGCATGTCTCTCAGTGAATCCTTCCAAGTTGTAGCCTTAATTGAGAAATTACCACAAGGCTGGAAGGAATTCAAGAACTACCTCAAACACAAGCGCAAAGAAATGTCTTTGGAAGAATTAATTGTGCGTTTGAGGATTGAGGAGGACAACCGCAATTCTGAAAAGCGGGCTGGTAAGCATCCTATGAAGTCTAAGGCAAATGTGGTGGAACATGCTTCAAAAACCAAGAAACGAAAGTCTTCTGGAGAAAGTTCATCACAAGGCTCTAAATGAGGGGAAATTAAAAAGTACAAGTTTAATGGCAAGTGTTACATCTGTGACAAAGAGGGACATCCGGCCAAAGATTGCTGTAGCAAAGGCAAAAACAAAAGAAGAACAAGCAAGAAGCCTGCTCAAGTCCATATGACCGAAGTGGACGATATTTCCAACGGTGTAGATGACATCAATCTTTCTGCAGTTTTTTTTTTTTTTTTTTGAGGAAAATCTTGTCGGAAATCCTAAAGAATGGGGGATGGACACTGGTGCTGCTCGCCATATCTGTGCCGACAAAAAGTTGTTCACATCTTATTCTATAGTGGACAATGGTGAACAACTTTTTATGGGCAACTCCTCAACTTCCAAAGTTGAAGGACAAGGAAAGATTGTACTTAAGATGACATCTGGAAAGGAACTCACTCTCAACAATGTGCTGCATGTACCGGACATTCGCAAGAATCTTGTTTCCGGATCTCTGTTGAGTAAGAATGGGTTTAGGCTAGTATTTGAGAGTGATAACTTTGTACTTACTAAGAATGGAATGTATGTAGGAAAATGTTACATGTCTGATGGCCTTTTCAAGATGAATGTAATGACCGTTGTACCTTCAGTTATTAATAAAAATACATCTTCTTCTTACTTGCTTGAGTCTTCAAATTTATGGCACGGTAGACTAGGACATGTTAATTATAGATCTTTGCGTAGATTAATTAATATGGAATGTTTACCTAAATTTGACATTGATTCAAATCATAAATGTGAAATTTGCGTTGAGGCAAAATTATCTAAAACTCCTTTTCATTCAATTGAAAGAAGTACGAAACCACTTGAATTAATTCATAGTGACATATGTGATTTTAAATCAATTCAAACTAGAGGTGGGAAAAGATATTTTATCACTTTTATAGATGACTATACTAGATATAGTTATGTTTATTTAATTCGAACCAAGGATGAAGCTTTGGAAACTTTCATTCAATATAAGAATGAAGTTGAAAATCAACTTGGTAAGAAAATTAAGAAAATTAGGAGTGATAAAGGTGGTGAATATGAATCACCTTTTGGTGTATTTTGTAAAGAACATGGAATAATTCATCAAACCACTGCTCCTTACTCACCTCAGCAAAATGGAATTGTAGAAAGGAAAAATAGGACTTTAAAAGAAATGATGAATGTCATGTTAATAAGTTCTAGATTACCTCAGAACTTGTGGAGGGAAGCAATACTTTCTGTAAATTATATTTTAAATAAAGTACCTCGAAAGAAAGTGAATCAAACACCTTATGAATTGTGGCATGGAAGAGTACCATTCTACAAATACTTAAAAGTGTGGAGGTGTTTGGCTAAAGTGACTATTCCTAGTCCTAAAAAGACTAAGATAGGTCCTAAGACCATTGATTGCATTTTCATTGGTTATGCCAAGAATAGTAGTGCATATCGGTTTTTGATTCATAAATCAGAACATTCCGAAATACATGTAAATACTATTATTAAATCTTAAAATGCATCTTTTTTTGAACATGTATTTCCAAATAAGACTGGACAACAGGCTAGTAGTAATAAAAGATCTCATGATATTATTACTAGTCAGGATCAAGAACATGAACATGATCAAGAACAAAAGTTAGATCAAAATAAGGAAGAGGAACTTAGGTGTAGTAAACGTGCTAGAACCTCAAAATCTTTTGGTCCAGATTTTCTAACATATTTGTTAGAAAATGAACTTTTAACTTTTAAAGAGGCTATGTCCAGTCCTGAAGCTCCTTTATGGAAAGAAGCTGTCAATAGTGAAGTTGAATCCATCTTGCAAAATCACACTTGGTAATTGGTGGATTTGCCACTAGGTTGTAAACCTCTTGGATACAAGTGGATTTTCAAAAGAAAATTGAAAGCGGATGGATCAATTGAAAAATACAAGGCAAGACTTGTGACCAAAGGTTTAAGACAAAAAGAAGGTCTTGATTACTTTGACACATACTCACCGGTTACTAGAATAACATCCATTAGAATGTTAATTGCCATTGCATCTCTATACAATCTAGAAATTCATGAAATGGATGTGAAAACCGCTTTCTTAAATGGTGAGTTAAATGAAGAAATTTACATGGAACAACCAGAAGGTTTTTCTGTTCCGGAAAAAGAAAAGAAAGTGTGTAAATTGGTTAAATCATTATATGGTTTAAAACAAGCGCCAAAGCAATCGCATGAGAAATTTGACAAGGCAATGATATCAAATGGATTTAAAATTAATGAGTGTGACAAATGTGTTTATTTTAAAAACACAAACAAAGGTTATGTCATTGTATGTCTTTATGTAGATGGTATGCTCATCATAGGTAGTAATAATGATATGATTAAAACTACCAAGAAAATGTTGAATAAACATTTTGACATGAAGGACATGGGCATTGCTGATGTAATTCTTGGTATGAAAATTACCAAAACATTAGAAGGATATGCTTTGTCACAATCTCGTTACATTGAGAAAATACTAGACAAATTTAGCAAAGATGATAATCATCTTACTAGAACACCTGTAGATGTTAATTTGTATATTTCTAAGAATGTACAGGAAAATATTTGTTAATTAGAGTATGCCCAAATTATTGGAAGCTTAATGTACTTGATGAACTGCACTCGCCCAGATATAGCTTATGCAGTAAGTAAATTAAGTAGATATACGAGTAACCCGGGAGTAGAACACTGGAAAGCAATTATAAGGGTTCTAAGATACCTCCGATTTACTCGTAACATTGGGCTTAATTATACTAGATATCCAGCAATGCTTGAAGGATACTGTGATGCAAATTGGATATCAAATACTAGAGACTCAAAGTCCACCAGTGGGTATGTCTTTACTCTTGGTGGGGCAGTTGTATCTTGGAAATCTTTCAAACAGACTTGTATTGCTAGGTCTACTATGGAATCAGAATTCATAGCTTTAGACAAAGCTGGGGAAGAGGCAGAATGGCTTCGCCACGTCCTTGAAGATATTACAATATGGCCAAAATTGGTGCCTGCTATGTGCATACATTGCGATAGTCAATTAGCAATAGGTAGAGCACAAAGTCATATGTATAACGGTAAGTCTAGATACATTCGTCATCGACATAATACCGTAAGACAACTATTCTCTAATGGAATTATTTCCATTGAATATGTGAAGTCTAAAGACAACATAGCGGATCCACTAACCAAAGGGTTAGCAAGAGAGTTAGTTGAGAAATTCATCGAGGGAAATGGGACTTAAGCCTATTAAATAAGAGTTACCACAACGACAACCCAACCTAGTTGACTGGAGATCCTAAGATCCAGGTTCAAAGGGACAACCGAGTTGTGTATGACTCAGAAAGATCACTGGGGACTTAAACTCTTACCCATTTCTATGATGAAATAGTGATGATTGCAGAGTTTTAGGTTAAGTAATACTTTTAATGATTCTTATATCTAGGTATACCTAGTGGAGTATGGCAGGATACTTTTCTTAAGAATCACCTATATGAGTGTGCATTGGGCCGGTTCTATGAGATTTGTGAAGGGCTATAATTCTCTAAAGCACTCATGAAAGACCAGGTTGTTCAGGGCCAAAATGAACACAATAGTGAGAACTAAACTGTGTCTGGGAATATACTGTGTGAGTTCTATTGTCTTGGTTTACACAAATGGCTGAACAGTTCAAGACATCATGTTCACTGTTTAGCTAGTAAATCCGATAGTGTCTCACAAGGGAAGGTTCAAAGCCAAAAACTACCTATCCTTTGCAGAATATTTCCAATTTCTGTACTCTCTGTAATTAGATCATGTTGTTGTATTTTCTCTCCGTCAAATTCCATTCATGTGGGGGAATGTTGGAAAATTTGGTTTATTAGGCTTATTTTGGGCCGACTTTGAGCCTAAAATTGAGTGGGCCCCGAACGTCTTTTGGGGCGGGTCCGAAGAGGTGATATGTTCATTGCCGCGTGGCAAGTCACACGGTGAAGACAGTTTGTCAAAACCATTTATGAGTGAATGGGAACATGACGTCGTTTTCGGGTTCGTGGAATAGGAAATTTAAGGAAGTAAATGTGGGTTTCTTTGGAAAGGGTTGTCCCACATTGAAACTTTAAGAGAGTTTTGCTGAGTTTATAAGCTCTAGCCTACAACACTTGGGTTGGGCCCTAAGGGGCACCCCAAGTTTGTAAAAGGGAGGAGTTATGGACAAAGTGTACCTTAGCCTAAACCACCACATGCGCGCGTGCGCCGCGCCGCGCCGCGCCGCCGCCGTTCGTCCAGTCGAGCCATGTCGGGCACGAGTGTGGATCGGGTCGGTTCTAATATTAATTTTTTAGACAAAATTTATTTGAATTTAAATTCATAGTTTGTGCCAACTAATTGAATTATTTTTCTGTCCATTCAGTCTGGAAATTCCAAACAGTTTTTAATCTGTTAGACAGTTTCAAATTTCTTAACTACGCAAACAGTTTTGAAACAGTATTTATATCTGTTGTAACAGGTTCAAACCTGTCCGAAACAGTGCTGCAGTTATAGTATGTAGCGGTCACTAAAGTTGTTTGAATTCAAAATCTGAATTTGTCTAGTTTTGCACCTGTTCACTTCCGAAATGCACCTGTTCGGGTCAGATCTAGTTGCCTATAAATACCGACATTCCAGCAATGTTATAAGATTCGAAAATCAGTCTGCATCTTATATATTTGCTGTCTAGAATTTTCTCCTTTGCATTTTATTCTTCATTCTAGTTTTAGAGATAACATAAAAAGAGTATAAGAACACAAGGTTCTAGTTCGCCGTACAAATTTGTGTGGAGTGCTACTACAAGTTTGTGAATGTCATTGTATCCTAGAAGATAGACGCCACTTAACCACAAGCACCGTAGCGGGGCGAATCTATCTTAAGGACAAATTGTCACACACTCGACTTGGTCATTAATTATTTATTCGGTTCAACAAAATAAATTCTATAAGTTTTATTTTATTTTGTTTGAATTACTTTCAATTTATTTTATTTACACAGAAGATCGTTCCAACATTAATTGATTCTAACTTTCATTTGTTCACTCATGAGATGCAATGCACATGAAAAATACTTTAAAAACTATGCAAACAGAGGCCTGGATAGTAGAAGAAAGAGTGAAAACAATTCTGGGATTGTCCAAAAGGGCTGCATGTGTGTGGGGGAGGAGGGGAGTCTTGCCGCGCGTGCCTATCACACCTACATTTATTTGAGAAAGTAGCTCTAATCTGCCCTATTTTCCGCAAGTGCGGAGCCCCAAGCCGCACGTGCGGTGCTTTGCCAAAAGCAGTTTGAAATTTGCTTCAATTTTGGAGCTGAATTTTTGCAACCTTAACTCCATTTCCAAGCAATTCAAGTCTCAAAAACAGTCAATAATACTTCAAAGTGAACATATCAAACTTGAAACAAAATTCATGACTACAAATTGAGGCTCAATTCCATGTGAAAAGTTTAAACTTTTAGAATTTAAAACAAAATCATTATCTATGCAAACATTAGCTCCAATCTTGGAGTTTCATGGAGTTTACATCCTCAAGTTTCAAAACTCATCCAAGAAGCTCAATACATGATCATGAAGTGCAAGAATTATGCCATACATGTAGAATTAAGGGTTAATTCATTCTTTCCTTTCATAAGAAGCCATGCATGTAATTAACCTCTCATTACATGAACCAAACTTTCAATTAAACTTATATTTTCTTGGCCAACCTTGAATTCCATAAGTTTTGAGCATAATTCAACAAATTCATAAGGTTAAAGAGGGGAATTCTAACCTAAAGTGAGTGAATTGTGAAGGATAGAGTGAAGTTACAATGGTTTCTTCAACTTCTCTTTCGCTATCTTTCTCTTCTCTTATTTCCTTATGTTGATCCTTCACTCTCCAAGTTTTTCCTTCTCTCTTTATGTGTATAGTGTGAACTATCCAACAAGACCCACTAGCTCTCTCTCTCTCTCTCTCTCTCTCTCTCTCTCTCTCTCTCTCTCTCTTCTAAATTCATTTGATTAGTAAGAAAAACACTAGGCTCAAATTAATTAGACTAATGAATTAAGTAAAATCAACTAAGGCTAATAATTCATTGCTAACTAAATTAAATTAACCCTTGTCACAATATAATCTCAATTACACCAAATTTGAATAAGCTAATGTAAGTTAGGCTCTAATTCCTATCTTATTATTTAATTCTAACTTGGTAAAATTAACGAATCAGACAGGTTTAATATCACTCTAACCTATCTGTTCACAATAACACAATTCAAATAATCACATGGCATCACAATAACACTTCATGACATATAATCACATAATTAACATTAAGCTCATAATCAGTTTAATTAATTTGCTTAATTAAGGAGGTGGATGTCACATATAACTTTTCGGCTTTTTATTTATTTATTTTGGCTATTTTAGCTTGGAGCTAAAAAGTTCATTTGGGTTGGATTTTTTTGATTTTTTTGATTTTTGTAAGAGAAAAAATAAAATGATTATAGTTTGAATGCAACATTTTGTCTTATTAACTTTTTAGTCTATTTTATTTTTTTGTGAATATTTTAGCCCAAAATTGACATGCCAAACGAAGCCTTAAATAGATAGGATTTTTTAACTAATTTATAATACTTATAGGCTTATATTTTATTTTTGTAATCTTTTTCAGATACTAAATAAGTTTGAATTAAATATTTTACGCACTTAATATATTCAATTGATAGTTTAAAAATTAAAAAAACTTTGGTTTTTATATTTTAAAATTTTCATAAATTTAATCAATAATTTAAAATTAAATAGAAATTTAGCGGTATAAAGGAGAAAAAATAATAACTATTCAACAACTTTCGTTCAATAACTATTCAACACCGTCACAAAGCAGAGGTTGGGAGTTCAAGGGTAGGGATGTAATAATGGCCCGACTTGGCCCGGGCTGCCCTATTTGGGCCAGAGCTCAGGCTGGCCCAAGCGGGTTTCGTGGGCTCTCGCCTTTTTAGCTGCCCAGGCTGGGCTGGCCCATGGGCCAAAACGTGGGGGCCTAAGCCCAAGTCCACTCATAATAGGACCTAAGGCCGGGCCGCGGGCCTTGGACCGAGCTTAGTCGGGCTTTTTTTTTTAATTTTTTATATTAGGAATAAAAAATTTAAAAAAAAATTATACTAAAGTATTTTAGTTAAAATTAATGAGATATTTTGTTTGGTTATGTAATGTTTTATGGTGATATTTTGGCAAGTGATGATTTTAGTCTAAAAGCCAAAAAGTTACTAAAAAATCAAAATGCCTACAATTTTTATCTTACAAACCTATACACTGTGCCTATAAATGTTTTAATAATTATTTTCAAACCTACAAGCCTACGAACCTATAAATGTTTTCAAGTTCAAGTCTATTTTTTAAAAAATAATAATAATAATAATTTAATAATTTAAACATAACTAATGCTTGCAAGTTTACCGTCATTGTCACAGGGTACAATGTATGGGTACAATGTCGTCATTGTCATTGTTATGGGTATAAAAATTAATTATTTATATTATTTTTTTTTACATCTTTTCGTAAAAAGCTAAAAAGTTCTTCACAAACATACAAGTTTTTTTTTTTTTTTTACATCATATTTTAGCCAAAAAGCCCCAAAGTTACTAAAAAAGCTTGTTTCCAATATTAAATTATTTATATAACATTTATTGAATGAATAATTTTTATTTAAAAATGAAATAAATATTACAAAAATTGATATTATTAAATAAATTAGGTGTAGATTATTGATGGTGGTAGAGCAATTGCATCACTATAGGTCAAGTGCATCTTAACTAGGTTGGCACCTACTAGCCTACCGATCATTTTTGTTATACTCCACCTTAATAATCTAATACCCAAAAAAAAAAAAAAAAAAAAAATGAAGTGAAATGAAATAATGAAAAACAAATTGTTGATCAATCGTCGGAAGAGATAGATATTTCAGTCACATTGCTCGATGATATGTCATCGAAATCATTTTGAATCCGCTCATTTTCACTATAATTTTGTCTTCTTGTAAGCGCAAGCATATGATCTCTGGATATCATCAGTGCCTTAACCATTTCGGGTGAAAGCATGCTCCGGTAATCGCTCAACACCCGTCCACCTGCATTAAAAGTTGTTTCCGAAGCAACTGTAGAAATAGGAACAGTTAGTATATCACGGATCATCTGTGAAACCACAGGCCACATAGTTTCATTTTGTTTCCACTATTTCAAAATGTCAAAATCATCGAAATGATCCACTGACGGGCTTCCAAATAACATTGTATTTCAGAACTACTTACACTTGTATGTTGAGATATTCTTCTACTTTTTATTGCTAAAAAAAATACTTAATCTCCCGCTTCGAGATGAGACTGCTAGTGTAGTGTGTTTAGGTGAATTTACAGATGCAGCTGCCCTGTATTCTTCAAATAATCTATTGCATGTTTTCATAATAGGGGCAAATTATGTTTGATCAGCGAAAAGATGCTCTAAAAATTCTTGTAAACCAATTTCTTTACACCTATGATCAATTATTATGGCTAAACCTAATAGGTGAGGCAAAAGATCAAAATATTTATCAGCTTTTTCTTTCATTGAAGTGATAATGGTTATATAATATTCATAATCCATATCTTTTATGAAAACTTTAATTATTTCTGCTAGCATATGTAAAACAAATGGTGAAGTAGGAATACATATATATATATTACAAGTTGAAGTTAAACCGAGATCATTGTTTAACACTTGTTGAAATTTGTAGCAAATTACAAGTTGAAGTTAAACCGAGATCATTATTAACCGAGGTATGTCACCCCAAGAAGGTTGCACAAAGAAGGAAGTATATATTAAAGATATGAAAAGATATTCCAAGTATGGAGGCATACAAAGCAAGCATACAAACATCCAAAAGCAAAAGAGTTGTTGTATTAAAAACACATCGGCAATGTGAAGAAGTTTCCAGTACTTCAAAAAAGAAAAACAAAGTACAAGAACAGAAGGGAAAAACGTAAGGCTAAGACTCCTCAGCAGTTGCAGTTGGTTGAGTTCGAAGTTCAAACGATTGTTGGGAAGACATCTCAGCAGCCTTATTCGCCGCGAGCTTGGCGTCAATTTCTGCAAGAGTTTCATCCACGCTTTTGTCAGCAAAGGGAATGACGGCCGATGTCTTCTTAGCCACAGCATCTTTATGGACCTCCTCACCCTTCTTATCTTGAGTCAAGTCCAGGACTTGCTCATTCAGAGAATGGGACTTGGTCCCAGTGGCCTCTTTTGGTTTCCTTACCAAAACTTCCTCCTCGGCCTCATCCTCAGTATCAGATTCACTAGGAGGTGGAGTTGGAGGAAATGGCAGGGGAATGGCATCAGCGTTCCTCAGGGAGGAGCCCTCAGGGATATCAAGTTTTTTCAGCAAAGTCATCCAACCAAGGGAGAAACCCTTGTTGCATGCTTGCTTGACCTGCTTGTCATAAGCCTCTGTAACATCGGCCATGCCCTGAGCATACGCCTTTTCGTCGGCATCTTTGATTTCGGCCTCTTTGGTGGCCAAGGCATCTTGAAGCTCCTTCTAGGCCTGGGCCACTTTGTCCTCAGCCTCTTTCAGCTGGGCTTGAAGAACTTTGTTTATTGCCTCAGCGACACCGACCTTTTCCTCGGCATCGTCCTTCTCTTTGATGGCAACCTCAGCCTGATCCTCTAGGGTCTTCATCTTTGACTGCAGATTTTTGTTAATCTTCTGAAGACTAGAGATCTCCCTTTTCTTTTCGGCTAGCTTCTCACGATTCTCAAAAGATTGTATTGGGAAAGAGTGGGCATGCTGGATGGCCTGAAAAAAAAAAACAGAAGTATTAGAAAATATTCTAAGAGAAAGAAAGAAAAAATACCAAGCAAAAACACTTACCTAAACAGAGCGTTGAAGCATGAGAGCATAGTTCTCGTACTCACTGAACTCGGCATTCTGCTCCAGATCGCCTGGAAGAAACAGAGCACTGCTGAGGGCAACGCCGACATTGATATCGTTGGCGCTATCACTGGCCATAACAGGCTTATCTTCCAAGGTAATCTCGGGGGCCCAGGGGGCATCAGGCTTTTTAGACCCCGAGGTCGTTGCAGAAGATGACCTCGACCTTTTGGACTTGGTAGATTCAGATAGAAGTGTTTCAACAGACCTCTTCGCGGGGACAGAGGCAATTTTTTCACTCGGAGCCAGCTTGGAAATTGGCAAAGTGTCTTTAGTCTCAACCGGAGTCACCTTGGCCTTTGGTTGAGCCTTTTTAACTCTTTTCGGCTTCGGTAGAGGCAGGGCTTGTGTTGATTAAGCATCAACATCAGTTGGAATATTGGCTAAGAGGTCTTTTGCAACTGGTTTTGGGCGGACCATCTCGGCTGCAAGAACAAGTCGTCGACGACGTTTGCGATGAGATGGTGGGATCAGGTATTGAGCCGAAGTAGACGGTTGTTCTGCTGGATTAGAAGTTGATCCTTGATCTGGCCGAGATTTGGTAGCAACTGAAGGGGTTGTGGCAGAAGGAGGAGATATGCTCTTCTTCTTTTTCCTTTTAGGGACGTCAGGGAGAGCTGATTTGTACGTCGGGATGAAATTGAGCACTAGTGGGGCCTTTCGCTTATGAACAGGAAGGTTCAGTAGTTTCTTTAAACCAAGACTTGGGTAAAAGGACTTACGGAAGTCTTTTCCTGGCTTGGGAAAAGTTGCAAGGAAAGACAAAACATCAGAATATTTGAAGTATTAAAGATTTTGAAAACATGTAAGTGTGAAACACAGGGCTCTTACCATTGCCCTCTAAGAAAACTATCCGAGGAAGAGGGTAGAGGTGGAGGTCCTCATCTGGAGCAAATTCCCAGTTCCCCGAAGTAATAAAGTAATCATCTCCAACTCCCTTGTTGGAGTCTGGGAGGTCAGCAACGATTTTATACTCCATTGACCTTGGCTTGAGGTAGTAGACATAGCCCGTGTCCTTTTTTAGGCCACACATGGTATAACAATACTGGATATCGGCTAAAGTGACCCTAACGTTTTCCTGTTTTGCTAAGGCAATGATGCCATTAATAACTCGGTAGGAGTTGATGGCGAGCTGCATTGGGTTTAACTTGTAATAATGGATAATCTCGCGAAAAAGAATGTTGAGTGGGAGCCGAAGTCCACACTCGATGAAAGCCACCACAGGGAAAGGCATGGAATCGTTAATAGGCATGATGGAGTCATCATCCCCAGCCAACCTCAGATGGACGTCAGCTGGGATTTCAAACTCCTGTCTAAAGTATTCTAGTTTGGTTGGGGTGTCTACCCTTTGTTTCCACATATCCATAATATCGGCTTAATCAAGGAGGTTGGGTTTCAGAAGATGTTTTGAAAGTGTTATTGGGACCTCGACAAACGCTTAGGTAAGTGCAGGTTTCAGTTTTTTTCCTAAAATTATGGGTTCTACAGACAAATCCCAAACCTAAGTCTATGGAAACAAAGATTGAAGGCACAAATCTGGCAAAGACACGAAAAACATAAAACAAGAACAAAGTTTCAGAATCAAGAACAAAGATGGACTATCAAGAACATAGTGAGTACAAGTGGTACAAGGTCAAGAACAGTGGCAAAAGTGCAAGAAAATGGTGAACAGTGCGTTTATTCAAGACGTCGGCAAGGGAAAAATTGTGGAATAAACACACACAGATACAAGATTCATAAATCAAATACTTCAGTAAAACAGTAATGGCGGCTAAATGATGAAGCAAAACTCCATGAAGAGCAACAAGAGATAAAGGCAGAAGAAACAATGACTTACCAGAAAAAGTGAACCCGGTATGAAGATCGCCGAAGTCAGGCGACGGTTACAGAAGTAGCAGAACGGCGAAAGCTTCACTAAGAGGGAGGAACGAAGGCAGTTACAGAGCTTGAAGTCTGGAACAATGGCAGATTCGCAAGGAGAAAGTAAGAGAAAGAAAATACAAGAATATCGAATGAAAAGTGAAGAAATGAAAGAAGAGGGAAAAGTCTTTTGGTAAAACTTGAAACGGCGGCAAAAGAAATCATTAAATAAAACCTAGAAGAACGTATGCGTCAGACGGCGCACGTGAAGAATAATTCGATTTACAGACGCGTGTCAGATACGATCTAGTAAGAAAAAGACGCGTGGCTGGGAACGGTTGAGTTGTTATGAATAAACAGCTCATACGCATGAAGGGGCTCTTAGAGTTCTAGATCTTTAAGAAGACATGTCGGCCTGTGATGATGATCTCGGCTGTAAGCCGATATACTGGCAGGAAGTACCGATATAGGTTCCATCACCTCGGAATGCCGAGGTAATAGAACCTAGGAGGCAGTTGTGGAGATATATTTTCTAAGTACCAACACGTGGTAAGGTGACGCTGACGTGTCAGCCGAGGTGCCACGTGTCCTGGTCATGACGCCAAGGTTACCTCAGCTAGGCCGAGGTTACCTCCAAAGATATCAGAATCCGAGATAAGCGGATGAGGGACAAGAGTCCTAGAATGAGGAAAGACTTCAAGATGGATAAGGATAATGTTCTTAAGGAGTCTATCCTTATCTCTTGAGGAGTCCAAAGTAAGCACTAAATGGGAGTCCATAGAAGTCAGGCTTCTATAGGGACTAGGATTGAGTTAACTATAAAAGAAAGGCACCCCCGTGGGTCTAAGGTACGCAATTTATATTCTGAACAGTGAGTTTAGCACTATTGATTATCTTTGAGAGATATACTGACTTGATCGTCGGAGTGCCTCCAGGTGGACGAACCACCGCCGGAATCTTCTCTTTTTGTTGCAAGTTAGCCAGGTGTCATCTATTTTGCTAGTTCTCTCCAACTGATCACTGAGTTGGCAGTGTAGTCAGAAAATCACTCACACAATATATATATACATATAAGAAAATAATTTTGTTGAAGTATCGAAAACTTTTAAAAAATCTTTATACAAGGTTACTTGACGCCAATTAAGTTCTGTGGAAGTCAGTACTCTTCATTTTGATGTTATTGCAAAAAATAAATCTATTGCTCTTTTTTGTTTACAAGCTATTTTTAACATATTGTATGTTGAATTCACTTACTATCTACATCTAAAATTAATTTTTTAAATGACATATTTTCTCATTGACAAACTTTTCTATATTTCGAAATTCGATTACCGGAAGACATAATAGTAACAATTGTATTTTTTATTACAAGTACAGAAGGCTTGTATACATGCCTAACTTCGTTAACAATCAAATTTAAAATATGGGCACAACAACGAACATAAAATAAATCACCATCAATAAATAATTATTAAGTTAATTTTAAATGAGCTACAGTTTGATTATAATATGATGCATTACCTAAACTAATCGTAAATATTTTATTCATATAATACATTTCTTTTTTCTACACCAAGTGAATGACCAGTGTATGGAAGTTCAACTAATTTAAATAAAACAATTCTTTTATTTAATTTCCAATCATTATCAATAAAATGTACAGTGATATATTGATATTCAAAACCATTATTTGACCACAGATCAGATGTTAAACAAACTTTTCCATTCGAATTTTTAAAGATGTCAAATAATTCACTTTTAACGTCCTCAAATTTCTTTAAAATACTGTTTCTAGTAGTATTTCTTGAAAAACTTTGATATTGCGGTGCAAAACTTTCGTGAATCATTTCGGTAAATTCGGGACATTCACTAGTAGTAACAGGTTGTTCTTTTTTAATAATATAATTGTAGCCTGACTTTTTCGCGCCCCCTTTCGGGAGTCGAATAAGGCCTATAATATCGGACTCCCGCGGTTCTGAATCTGATTCCACAAGTGCAATGTGAAATAGATAAACACCAAAGAGTCTCAATCCGGCAAATCTTTTGGAAAATCAATTTTGAATCAAATTGTCAAAAATGGACTAATTTGTCAGATACAAAGTCGCCACCTAAATGTTTTATTTTTGGAAAATTTAGGAAACCCATGACTCATGCCAAAGGCCACGTGTCTGTCATCACCAAGATTGTCTCGACTCGGAAACTTAGGTACGAGAGGGAAAGGTCATGAATTAAGCACCCCTACTCGCCCGATCAAAGATCGGCCTCTACTAATCATGATATGAATCTTATCTACATTATATGCTCTTATTCCGATTATTAGGCTAGCATTACTATGTGATGTGCACACACACACAACTATAGACTAATTTGTAAGAATTGGAACATTTGATTCATGTTTGTTTTGAAAATTGTTTCGAATATGTACCACTTGAAAAAGTGATCGCATATGAATATTACTCAAATTATTCCAATTTAAGCAACTAGCCTTCATCCACAGGCATTCAAGAAAGTTATTATTTAAGCATTTAACCTCCTGGCAAGCATGCTAAACATGGCAACAATTACACACATGCGATATGCTAAAACAAGTAAAGGCTCACCTAGTACTCCAAGCCAAAAGGAAGATAAAGTTAGAAAGGCGTATGATCCTAACTTATGCAATATGACTAACGCAACACATGTGATATGCAATTACTAGGCTCGGCTACTAATATGGCATATGAATCAATTAAATAGCATGTGGTCTAAGCACGTATTCAAAGAAGTATTTAAACTAACAATGCAAGTTAGAATGATGAATCGAGCCTCGGTGCATGCAATACAAATGGATGCAAACATGGAATATGCTAAACAAAACGTGATGCTCCTAAACTAACCATCATAAGCTAGTAAAATAAAAGGGAGAAAGATGTGGGTTAGAAGACATACATGTTATTACAACATTGCACTCTTATGAAGGAGAGTTCGAATGAAGAAACTAGCTAACTAATTACCTAGCTATTACAACAACAAATGAATAATTAGCTAAACTACTTAACTAATTATTACAAACCGAATTAATTAACTAATCTAGCTAATTAAAATAATTACAAGACAAAATCAAACAACTAGTTAACTAACTAATTAATTATAGCACTTTACAAAATTAACTAGTTACAACTAATTAATTACAACAAATATCTAAGCTAAATATTTAAACTTAAGCATGCTCAGTACGCGAGGAATGCTCATGCACGTGCTCGATTTTCACCCGAAAAACTACTATTTCTCCTGTTGAATGCCTCTGTTGCACAGTAGAACACTTACACTCATTTCCACCTCCAGACTAGCTCTACTTTGCTGGGAGAGTACACTGTTGAATTTTGCATTGGTGGCCAGCAAGGGGTCGGCCATTTACTAATGATGGCCTACCGACCACTGCTGGTTGGGCTTCCCTGCTGCAATAGAGGGCAAACAGAGTATGCACAGGGTATTCTCAAGGGTTATCTACACAACTCACCCCTCCTTATCATGAACAAATCAAAGAAGTAGTAAGCTTGGTTCACAAACCATCAATGGAAGCAATTTCATTGCATGATGGCCTATGAACCAAAGTGTGCAAGTTTGTAAAGCCCTAATTTCCTATGCCCAAATGATAACACAACCATCATGGCTCCTTAAAGGAAAACAGAAATAATTATCCACACTTACATTACATGATACAATTAGTTCCTCAATGCGATTATACGTTTAATCCAAAACCAAATAAATAAACAAATAGATACCCCCAAGGGTTTACTCCAAGGCTTAGGCCTGGTTACACAAAATGGTTATTCAAACTCACACAAATACAGCCCTTGGCTTACAAATAGAGTTATAGCAAAATGAGAGCCTTGTACTTTCAACACATATTTCCTCATCTTTAGTTAGGCAGAATCACTACATCTTTTCTTGCACAAAAATCTCATAGGGTGAGCATAAAGCCCAGTAGGAAATCCTTAACAAAGTATATATATTTTATACAAGTCTCAAGAGATGAAATGCACATGTCATGCTATGCTCATTTTTTGAAAGTAAATCACATTTTCATCTTTTGAAAACCATCATGCTTAATGATGTCATGTAATTTCAATTGTTCAAAACTTAACAATTTATTTTAAGGGCGGTAAATATGACTCTGGTAATCCCTAGGCTAGTGTCTGCAAGTAGACTATACAAGTACTACCAATTTGTCATTTTTACCAGTATTAACTGGAAGGCTCAACACTTGTAATCTGTCATTTTTACCAGTATTAACTGGAAGGCTCGACACCTATCATCTATAGCACCTTTCAAGACTTACCACCGTATTTACCTCAAAACCATTCCATGAAAACTTCTTTCTCAACATTTTTTTCTCAATGCAAGTTTTCAAATCAACTTTCAAAGTTTAATGTAATCAAATAAATTGATATGCCAATTTCACAAGATGAATATAAATACATTTATTCCAATTCATTATCTAATGAATAACACAATTCTCTCTTCTCAAGTATCCTCAACAATTAGTCATTTTAAGACTATTTCAATGTTTTGAACAATAATTTTCAAAATGAACAACAATTCTCATATTCCAAGAAATTCATCATTTATATAAATATAAATAAGAAATTTTCCAAATATCCATTTATTTTGACACACAAAATAAATATAACAATATCATTCATAAATTTTCAATCTCTTTTAAAAATCCCCAATTTCTAGGTTTTCTTACCAAAACTATACAACTCAAATCTTTTGAAAAAAAACTTTCCAAAATCATCTTTTCTTCAATCAACAAAGATCAAAACCCATAAGATCATTTTAAAAGAACAAGAGACAAACCCACTTTCAAAATCACTCAACTTCTTGAATCAACAATCAATTTTCAAAGCTATCGAAGGATGATTTCGAAAACCATCTAGATCTTACACACACACATATATATATATATATAACTCTAAGAAAATCCCTACCTCAAGTTTTGAAGAAGAAATGAGATGAAACCTCCAAAATCAACGGTGTCGAAACTCGATCTTCACTGCACACAACGAAACCCTTGAGAAGTTAACCAACTTTGATGAAGAAACTGTGGCAGAACTCTAATGCATCTTGAGAAATCAAGGTTTTGATCCAATTTGGCGTAGGGAAATGTAGAGAGAAATGAGAGGAAAGGGTTTTTAGAGAAAGAGAGACCTAACAAGAGTGAGATACACTCAACCTAAAGAAAAGAAAAGACTACCACCGCACGTGCGATACTTCTCCCGCACTTGCACTCCCGCACCTGCATTTATTGCAATAGCCAAACAAGCCCTCCCCTTTTTTTTCCATATGTGCGGCTCAAGCAACTTCGAATGCATTTTACATTTTTGCTTCGGGGGCGCTGCCCTAGGACCTGCCAAGGGCGCGCTACCCTCTGGACCCCCACGAGCTAATCGGGCAGCTTGACCCCCGACATACTCAGCGAAGTGGCAAAACATGAAAGAATTAACTTCCGATACAACTCTGCAAGGCACAATTCGGGTTAGATTCACATCTAAAGGTTTGGAGACATTACCTGTTCCAAACACACCATTATAACCTGATAACCAAAAATAAGGGAAATACAAGGGAAACTAAGATACGTAACACCATTCAAAATCATACCAACCCGAGCCCGGAACACCACAAGAGACGGGTCAAAACCGGGATCGCTACAAAGTTCAATAAATGCAACAAAAATGAGACTCTCAAAACCACCTCCCTTTCATGAATTGATCAAGGGAAGTGATGACTTGGGAGACTTGAATCATTTCATTAGTAGTGAGTATGAAATGCCTTAAGTTTCGATGTGTTCAATTAAGGTCCGATTGAACACAAAACCAAATTCTTATCTTATACCATTTTATTCCCATTTTAATTACCAATCATCCTTTAATTCATTGAGTCCAAAGGTTGCAGAGGTGATTAAGAGTGATCACAAGTATGGAAAGCCATAAATAAATGCAATCAACTCAAATAAGATGGTGTCTAAGGCCTAAAACACCAAACTCATGAGGACAATTACACTATAGGCATGCAAAACAAAGCTCAAATACAACTATCAACCAAAAACAGTGCTAAAACAATCTAAAAATAGTCCTAAAACATGCTATAATTGAGACAAAAATAGCTAGATTAATAAGTTAGAACATAGCGCAAGCTAGGCTAGTAAGCAAGACACAATGAGGGGAGGCTAACCCCTCCAAATTTGGACTTCAAAACATGATTTTAGCCATTGAAATAATTCTGAAAATTAGTGTTTAAAAGCTCAAAAAAAGATAGTGAAGAGATAGGAAACACAAGTGTAAAGGCTTAGGAGACAAGGTATAAAGAAGGGTGATTAACCCCTCTACTTTTAATAGCCTTAAACCACAAGCTTCAGCCCATAATAATAGTCCAAAAATAGTTCAATAACAACAAGAAAAGATGGGAGAGAAGTAGTGTAGAGATGCTCAAAATTATACCTCTTGAAGCAAGGTTACTCTTTTGCTCACAAACCAACAAATTCTCACTCTCAATGGCTGAAATTTGGACTCAATAATCTCAACAAGGAGAGCTGCAATATTAATTTTGGAAGTGTAGAGAGAGGGTTTATAGGTTGCAAGATGGAGATAGAGAGAGAATTTAAAGTTTTGGAACTTTCTGAATTTTTTTCAACTTTAAACCATGAAGGAAGGTCCCCTATATATAGAAAAACAACACCTCAAGTCGAAAATATCAAGCCTGGAATAGCTGGAGCTTTTGGGGGACAGCTGGCCAAAAATATCTAGGTTCTTCACCAGTGGCCGCCCGATTAGAAGTGTGAATTGCCGGCCATCGGCCACCTGCCGACTACAAAAAATCTACTTCCAAGTCCGACTTCAAATGGGTATATCTCCTTCATCCGGGCTCAGTTTTAGGTCATTCTTGAGTCTAAATTGAATTCCCGGAAGTCTACGTTCCAATGGTGGTAGCCTCACATCTAAATTATAAGTGTGCAAAGAGATATGCCTATTTTAGTGAAGGTTGTTCATTTCTATCTTAACCGGATTGATGCCTAACTTCAAACGACCATATCTCCCTCATCCGGACTCGACTTTAGGAGATTCTTGAGTCTAAAATGAAGCCCCAGAAGTCCACTTTCCAGTGGTGGTGGCCTCAAAACTAAAGTCTAAGTGCACAAAGAGATAGGCCTGATTTAGTGAAGGCTGCTTAGTTTTCTCTCAACGATTTCAAGCTCAACCATTTCCCCAACTAGTTTTCTTCCTCCCCCTCCAATTTTCTCCAACTACAAACCTATAAATAAGAAGTTTAAAAGATTTTTCAAAGAGTTCACCTCTCTTCCATTTATTTCTACTTTGTCCTTACTCAGTTTACCAAAAAGTGCAATATTTTAAATGAAATGCAAGTCTCGGAACATCGTAAAAACATTCTAAAAAATATTTTGAAAGAGAGAGTTTTAAGGTCTAAAATAGTTTTGGCCAAAAAATAGGGTGTAAGGTTAGGATTTAGAAGCTCTTCTTGCTGAAGAAATCGAACGTTTATACAGCATAACTTTCATCATTGAGTGATCATAAAAAATGGGGTATCTACAATAATCAACTACAGAATTTTGTGCATGCATAAGATGATATGAAAATGTTTGCAAATTACCAGTTGATGAAGCCCCTAATTGCATTTGACTTCGAATATCATGTGTAGACACCCCATTTTTGACCGTTCTCAAGACTTAGACGTCACTGATTGAACACTCAGTGATCACCCTTGTTCGTGTTCGTTTTGAGTTCCCGGAGGCCTCGGCTACGCGCCTCGCCTCAGGATCTCTTAACTCGTCCTTTTATTGTTTGGTTTTGGCACCAAACACTTTTTGTTTTTGCCTTGGGAGGCAGGGAATGGCTTGTTGGCCATCCCCACATTCCACCGGCCTTCCCTTTCCCTGACCGACCATTCCTTGTTGTCACCGGCCATTGTTGCTTGTTATCGATGGCCGGTCAGCACTATGTGTGGCCGACCGGCCCCTTTTTTTTGGCTGATGATCTATTTTGCCAGCCGGTGACCCTTTTGCACCCCCCTCAGGCATGGTGCATGCCAGCTGTGCCAGTTGTGAGGCACAGACCCCACTCCCTATGCACGGGGATGACCACTTTGAGCCTTTGACCCCCTTTTCCTTCTAAAAGGTTGAACCCTTTGGCCAAGCTTCTTGGGGAAGCTTGGCCAGCTGTCTTAGCTTCCTCTAGAAGCCTTGACTCCTTTGCACCCTTTGCCCCTTTTCATTTAGCTTCTTGGAGAAGCTTTAAGCCATTTCCTTTGCCTATATAAGGATCTCTCTTCTTTCATTGTTTAGGGTTAGAGTTTTTTATCAAAAAAACCAGAGATATACATATATATATATATCTGTCAAATATATTCTCTCTCCATATTTCCCTCTCTCTCCTCCCTTGTGTGTGTTTTGTGGCCTAAAAGTGCATTTTTACCTTAGTTTTGCACCAAGACACACACTACCACACCTTACTTCGACCTTAAGGGGCTTGGAGGGTTTGTTCTTGAATTTTTGGACTGATTTTGATCAAAAGAAGAGGGTTGCATTGGCTGTTCATCAAGAGTTCTTCAAGGGTAATCTCTTTACTTTAGATTCCCCAATCTTGCATTACTTTTTTATCTGTCTTGCATATTGTTTTAGACTTTGTGTATAACTAGAAAAAGTCTTATTTTTTCTTGCTTGAGATCTCTCATTAAGGTTGTTTTGGCATTTGGGGTCGACCTCCCCTTCTTAGCTCCATTTCGGCCTCTTTTGGTACTCTTTTGTTAAGCCTTGTTTACCTTGGTGTGTTGGCCTTCTCACCACTGAAATCCAATTGATTTTCAGTGGTGAGGAAGGAGGTTTGAGGTCTTGTAAAGGGGAGGGACACCCCTCTCCCTTAGTCCCTCATTTATGCATGTTTTTGGCTCATAAGGGTAGCATGCATGTCTAGTTGTTTATGGTTACTTTTCAAAGGCTTTTGGGGTATTTTGGGTCATATTATATCTCTGTTCAATGGTGGTTTGTTGGCTCTTAGCATGCATATTATACTTGCTTTATATTCCTCTATGTTGCCTAGGAATGCATCACACCATTAGACCACCATGCTATCATAGTTTGGCCTAGTTTTGCGAAGTTATTGGTCATATTTTGCCATGTTTGAGGTCTGTTAGGTGCCGGTTTGGTCGCATTTAATATGCTTAGCATGGCCCCTTTGCATTCTAGCATATTAGCATCGGGAGTGTGGGTCCTTCGTATGCATGGGTTAAGCTATTTCAGTAATTTGGAATCACTTAGCATGTCATTTCAGTCTCTAAACCATGCTTGTATGCTTGCATTTATCACTTCTCTCATGCCTTGAAGATATGCCCTCTTATGCCTTGAAATGTGCATTGTATATGCCTATGTGTTTGGATCACTTAAGCCACCACATCAATGGGTTTTGAGGCTCTTTTTTTTTTTGCATGCTCAGAATACACTGTATTTGCTATGATTTCATGCTTGCATTGCATGGTTTGGCTTAGGGTGTTAAGCCAAACTTGAGGGGTGAGAAGTGTTCATACTCCAAGTGATGTAACACATTTCAACCCTCGGTCGCCAATGACCTTGACTTCAAAATGATAGGATGTTGGCATTCATGTGTTTTGTTTGCATGCATATATATTGAGTTGCAACCTTGGCCCCTTAGGCCATCATGCATCAAAATGCACAATTGGTGGCCCGAGGATCGATGGCCATACTCCCTTGAGTCCAATGCATGATGAGGAGTGTGGCCATGCTTACATTTGCTTGAAATACCATGCCATACACTGCTTGCCCTCGGCTGCTGTCAACTGCAGGTTCTGTAGGAAGTTTTGGCTAGTCGGCTGAATACAGTGCCGGTCGGCCATCAATTTTGGCCGGTAAACAAAAAAGGTGGCCGGTGGTTCATCCTTTGGCCGGTGGTGTCCATGCTTGGCCGGTGGTATTCCCCAACATCCTTAGAGCATGTCCCAACACTTCGGCAGTCTTCAGAGAAGCAGGGCAGTGTAAACAGAGGCAGCAGTGGCATGGTACGAGTTTTTCCAGGCGAGATGGACTCGAGCATGCATCATTCTCACATCCCGAGGCAGGGCTACGGCCACCTTCTTTCTGCATTTAATTTGTTAATTAATTAGAAATTCTGTAATAATTAATTTAGTATTATTTATTCGAACTGTAATATTTGTTCAGACCCTCCGAGCGAGGGCAATTGTGTAATAAGTGTGCGTGAGTGTGTGTATGTCTTCCAACCCCACGTCTTTCTTCCCTTTTATTTACTAGCTTTCGATGGTTAGTTTAGGGCATATTTAAATTAGTATATAGTATGATAGCATGTTTGTATTCATTCATCTGTTTTGCGTGCACCGGGCTCGGCGCATCATTCTAACTGCATCTATATTTCAATTCCAAATTGCATACGTGTTAGTTATAGCATTTCACACGCCATGTTTAGGATAGCCGAGCCTGTCTAAATTGCATCTTTGCATGTGTTGCATTAGCCATTTTAAACATGAATTAGGATCATGCATATGATTACTAACTAGTTCCTGTTTTGGCTTGGAGTACTAGGTGAGCTTTTATGCTTTAGCATACCGCATGCGTGTGAGTGTTGCCATAATTGCATGATTACCATGAGGCTAGCTACTTATGTGATATAACTGCTCGAATGCCTGTGGATGGAGGTCGAATTGCTTAAATTGGGATAATGCATTAAAACTGTGAGGTTTAAGCCCATTAGATAATGGCAAAACCATCTTTTCTAAAAGCCCACTCGAGGGTGGCAAAACCTACATTTTAGCCTACTTGCGAGTAGCAAACCATTTTCAAAACAAACATGAAATGTTTTGTTCCAATTTAGGTGATTTGGTCTATACTTGTTTGCTGTGCGCATAACATAGTAATTCTAGGCTAATAACCGGAATAAGAACACATAACGTTTTCAAAATTGGGTATCATGGTTAGTAGAGGCCTGTCTTCGGACCGGGCGAGAGGGGGTGCTCATAGCTGACCTTCCCCAATCGTACCTAAGCACCCGAGCCGAGGTAACTTTGGTGATGACGGACACGTAGCCTTGGCACCGAGTTAGGGTTTCCTAAATTCCCCCATTTAAAAAATATTTAGGTGGCGACTCTGTATCTGGCAAAGCAGTCCATGTTTGGCACTTCTTTCAAAAATCTGTTTTCTCAAAACAATTTGCCAGATTTGGACTCTTTGGTTCAGATTAAGAACCGTGACAATTTGAGTCCGAACTGTAGTAGACCCACAGATGAACAGAACGGGGGTTCATCCCCCCGGGGCGTTCGGGGACGTCTACATTAGGTTGTTGACTTTGTAAATGTTTGTTAGCATACCTCTTTAGATGACTAGTACCCCCTACAGATGCAGCACTAAGTAAATATGTACAATATTTACATTTTGCTTTAAATGTAATTGTACCATCAAGATTATTTATAGATATTTTTTCAAAATGTTTCCAAACACTATTATTTATGCTCCTAGATGATGATCCAACTGTTAGAAGAGGGATATTAGAAGGAGAATCAATAGATTCATGTTGTGTAGTATATGTATCAACATCGACATA
This sequence comes from Camellia lanceoleosa, assembly GCA_025200525.1. Lineage (NCBI taxonomy): Eukaryota > Viridiplantae > Streptophyta > Magnoliopsida > Ericales > Theaceae > Camellia > Camellia lanceoleosa. Next base: position 191,483,878 of record CM045760.1, on the reverse strand, counting down.
AAACATTAGAAATATTAGGATTCATAGTAATGTAAGTAAAACAATATATAAGAATTAACAATTAATTTAAAAAATATTTAAATACAATCAGTAAAAAATAATAATTAATATATGTGCACAAATAATTAATAAAAAAAATGAGTAGCTAATAAATTTAATTAAACTAATTAATGTTACCGACTGGTGAATGTGATACAGAAATTAGTTTCTTCTAATAAAAGTTTCTTGTACAATTGCAATTGTCACTTAGGGATGACACTTAAAAATTAATTGAGAGTTGAGAAACATTGAGAGTTTAAGAGAGATTGGGAGAGTTTAAGAGAGAGAGCGAGAGAGAGAGAGAGAGAGAGAGAGAGAGAGAGATAATTATTTGTTGTGAGATTTATTTAAAAAAATGAAGGATATTTATAGTAGTTTTAAAGAGTAAAATAAATTTATAAATATATATATATATTACCGTTTAAATTATGACCATTGGTTTGAATTATGACCGTTGGTTTCTTTACACTCCAATTCTCTCTCTCTCTCTCTCTCTCTCTCGTCTTTTTTCAAATGCTATTATAGCAATGCTATAGAACTGCCGTTTGCCACAACACTGCCACTGGCAGCCACACAGTGTCCACAGACCACTCACTCTCTCTCTCTCTCTCTCTCTCTCTCTCTCTCTCTCTCTCTCTTCCCCCCCTTCCTGTGGCTAGGCTAGCCTAGGGGTGGTGGGTAAACTATTAAACTATTAATATTAAGGGCAAATTACAGCGATAGTCCCTGTAGTTTACCTTCTTTTTTTTTTCATTTTGGTCCCTGTTGTTTCAATTTGATCAATTTTGCCCATTAATTTTATAAATTATGTCATATTAGTCCAATAAATAACGGCGGTTAAGTTTGATGAATGGAAAATCAAATGATGTTTCAATTTTGTCCTTGTAGTTTACAGGATATATCAATTTGGTCTCTGTTTTTTTGACTTTCCTATATACTACAAGACCAAATTGAAACATCATTTGATTTTCTGTCCATCAAACTTAACCGCCGTTATTTATTGGACTAAAATAACACAATCCATAAAATTAAGGGGCAAAATTGATCAAATTGAAATAACAAGAACCAAAATGAAAAAACAAGTAAACTATAGAGACCATTTGCATAATTTATTCTAATATTAAACTATTATAAAGAAAGTGGTGGGTAAACTAATATATAGGTAAATTATTATTAAAAAAAAATATTTTTAAATTATTAATGTTATTTATTTAATTATATAAATTTTTATTTCAGTTCTTGTAATTCAATTACAGATAATTGTATAAATTATTAACTATTATGTTTTTTTTTTTTTTAAATTTTTACAAGATCAATATTTTTATTTATTATTTTTTTAATTATTTAACCGTTGCAAGTTGTTTTTTATTTTTTATTTTTTAAAATTTGACCATTAGTAGAGAGAGCCAGATAGGTGGGCTGGGCCGTCCATGGGGCCCCAAATTTTTTGGGCCAGGCTAGGCCACAAATGGAAGGCCCAGGCCCAAGGTATTGGGCTAGGCTCGAGCCCTGGCCTAATCGGGCCCACATCGGGCCTCGGGCAGGTTTCGGGCCATCCACGAGCTTTGGGCTATTTTTACACCCCTATTCACGGGGTGGTTTCTATTTCTTGTTTAGTGGTGTTATATGTATCAATTGATATATCAATTAGTATACTAATGTATGTTATAACATTATTATTGATCACACCCATTATATAAATTATAAATATTTAAGATTTTTAAAATTATGTCACATCATCTGTTAGTATATTAATTAATATACTAATTTGTGTATATGGCATTATTCTTTCTTATTAGGTCTTTCTCGGTCTTTGGTCTTTATTTATTTATTTATTTTTGGGACTTACATGTAGGTCTCAATAGGCAGACTTATTGTCTAATAAGTTCTGTGAGAATTAATGGCGTTTTTCATTAAAAAAATGTCACTAAGTAGGTGTTTGGGGTAGACTAAAAAAATTCACTTTTTTACCTACGTACATTTATTTGGATCACATCAATCAACATCTATCAACATCGCTTCTCTACTTTTCTAACCACTTTCTTTACTTTTCTACATTTTTTTTTTTATAAAAAGTCAAAAAGTGCACTTATTTAAAACATCGCAAACCACCCTTAATTGTTAATTTTTAGTGACAATTTGAAAACTTTGTCACAAAAAAGTCCCTAATTATAAGTTTTAGCGACAATTTAAAAAATGCCACAAAAAAGGTCAGTAATTTTCAACTTTCAGTGACAATTTGAAAATTTTATCACAGAAAAAATGCCACTAATTTTAAGTTTTAGTGACAATTTATAAAAATCGTGACAAAAAAGTCACTAATTATCAATTTTTAGCGACATATATAAAAAAATCTCTACAAAAAATTATTTTTAGCGACAATTATATTAGAACTTATTTTAAATAGGACTCGATGGGAATTAAGTCCAACTATTAAATCTTATTGGTAATTTATCCTTTTTTTCTGTTTGTTTATTTTCTTGTTTTAATGAATTTTTAAAAAAAAAAATTCAAAATTTTTTAAGTTTTTAGATTTTTTTTTTTTTTTTTTTTGATGATACATATAGAAAATTTTTAAATTTTCAAAAAAAAGAAAAAGAAAAAGACCAAAAAAGATTTTTTAAAAAAATCAAGTAAAAAATAGTAGAATTTTTTGACTTATTTTGACTTTTTGAAATTTTCATAGATTTTTTCAATTTTTTTTCTTTTTAGAATCATCTATATAAGACAGACCAAAAAAAAAAAAAATGACATAATTTTTTTAAAAAAAAGTCACTAAAACAAAATAAATAAATAAATAAAGGGTGGCTTAATTTGTTTGAGAAGCTTAAATTTTAGTCATAAAGTCAATACAAAAAGTCAATTAATTTTCTTAATTATTTTGCACATCTTTCTTAAGAAACTAAAAAGTCACTAAAAAAATACAATTTCTAAATTAATCCTAAATTTATCTCCTCATTAATTATAATTTATTAATTCAAACAGTGAGATCCATTGTTTGATGTTTAATCTTTTTAATAATTTTTTTAAAAATTTTCTGGGAATCTTTCGTAAAAAAAATTATACCATTGTTTGATGTTTAATCTTTTTAATAATTTTTAAAAAAAATTTTGGGAATCTTTTGTAAAAAAAACCTATTTGATGACATCATAGAATAATGAACGCTAGTTTTTTTTTATCGTCTCTTTCATGACATGAACCAATTTGTTACACAAATTTAACATTTAAGGAAGGGTTATAAATTGTATCAAAATTTTAAATTTTATTGTAATTTTGTTGAATCTCAGCAGTTGGACTATAAAAACATTGTTCAAGGAAGATCAATCAGTTGGACTATAAAATTGGTCACTAAAACGGTTCAAATAAATCTTATAAATTATTTTTTACTAAAAATTAGTGTTGTCTATGAAAATTAAACTAGTAAACCATTCAAACTGATCCCTATTTGAAACCTTATTTGAAAGAACTGGTGGAATTTATATTTCTCTTTTTCTTCATTTTATTTATTTCCTCTTTTTTTTTATTATTTATAATTATTTGTTGAATATATCATGGATAAATATGTGATTTTTCAAATTATTTTATTCCATCACTATGTCCAAACTAATAAAAGCTGCCAAGGAAGATGGGAGCAGCTTAATTATTCAGCTAACCAAACAGTCCGATAAGTTTATTTCCTATGCTACCCTCTTTATTCCAAACACAGAAAGGATATCTAATGGGAACTCTAGTTTAATTGAATATAAGATAGCATGGAATTGAATTGAAGCTGCTGAGAGTATTAATATCAAAGATTGTAATAAGCAAGGCACCTTTGAAGCATAGGAAGACATTCTCTAGGCTTATATTCTGGAGCTGTGTGACCTGCTCCCTGTAAAAACGAAACAAACAACATATATATTATATAGTTTATTTTATTTTAGGTTTTTTCTTGGAAAGAATTAAGAAATGGGTATTTAGGCTCCGTTTGGTTTAGTTTTGAGAATCAATTTTGAAAGATAGTCTTTTTAAAAGAGTTTGCAAATTTTAAAATTTTGTTTGGTTGTATATTTTGAAAATAATTTGAAATGATTTGCAGTTTTTGGTATAATTGAATAGATAGGTGAAAGAGAAAAATTGATTGATTGATATGTAGAATGTGAGAGAAAAAGAGAAAAGGGATAAAAAAAAATGATTGATTGATGTATAGGATGTGAAAGAAGGAGAGCGAAGAAAACAATTTTTCAAAATTTGTAAACCAAATAAATTTTTTGCAATTTTGATTTCAAAATTTAATTTGAAAATATAACCCAACACAATTTCCTTGCCTTCACAGTTGCAAATGTCAGATGAAATCCTTTCTCTACATACTTCATTGTGTACCTACAGAGGGAAAAAAGAGAGGGTAAATTATACTTTTTCTTTATGTAGTTTTATCCAATTTATAAGTGAAAAGTATAATTTAGATTAAAAACTGTTTAGCAAATATCTAAGAACTAACCCGCCAACTTGACCATCAACAAACCATGGCCTCCGATCCTCGTCAATAGGTAAAGCTAGAGACTCTATCCATTTGTGTGTACCCAGATATGGAATTAACATGTCATGATCACCACTGTGAAAAGGCCAAAATTAAACATTAATTGTTAATAGTCACAAATTTAAACCCCTGTTCAACATTATTTTCAAGCAAGAAAATTCACAAATACATAAAAAAATTGAGCAACTTTCTTTTTGGAAAATACCAATATAGTTGTGAAAGGCATGACCTGTAAATTAGAGATCGGAGATCTGTATGACTGAGATTTCGGTGATATTCGATGCTTGTCAAGAGATCTTCATTGTAGGACAATGTCTTATTACATCTTACCCATTTCTCTATTGATCCCTGTTGTTTCCCACAAAATAAATAAATAAATAAAGTGAAAAATTAATTTGAATATAAATACTTGGACAAGTTATAGTAGAAGTCTATGTAATTTATTGTTTATGTTAATATAATCTAATGGGCACGGCCCGAGAGAGCCCACCCCACGGCCCAAGGTCCAGTTCACAGCCTAGGTAAACTCAACCCACCCCTATCCTAAGCCTTCCAAGCAATCGCGGTTAAAGCCCAGTAATTTTGAGAAGCTAATGCCGGGCCAAGGTCAATAGCATTTAAACATCTGTTAGGTAGGGAATTAGCCATGTAAGCAAACAAATATTCTATAAAGTTATTGCACTCACACATCAGTCATTTAATGAGACCACCATAGCATTAAATGCAAAAAGACCCTTCACGCTGGAGTATGCAAAATCATCATGAACTACGCTATAGACTTTCGGCCAATAACACTCCTCGGAATGGACAAGGAAATGATGAGTAAGGGATATAAAGAAGCTTTCGAGGTACTTTTGTAGAGAGATATATGGTATTCTTCTTCTTCTTCTTCTTCTTCTTCTTCTTCTTCTTCTTCTTCGCGCAAAAAAACCAACTACTGTCTATTATTAATTCTCTATCTTGACCTAACTTGACCTTCAGAGTGTCTGTCGGGGGACTACCCCCCTCCCCCATCTGGACCTTTTTGCAGGAACGCATTGGGGATTTGATGACCAGCAAACCCGTTGAGGCATGGGCGAGTCCAACCCATCACCACTGACCATATTGCATCATCATAATCCATATAATTTTAATTATAACAGATTATCTTTTAATTTTATATTTTATGACAAATTTATTCAATTAAGAATGACCACCAAGATATGTAACTAAAAATGATCATGTTTTACTCATGTACTTATTTGCCTGCATGCATGTTTCCTTCCAAACCAAATACAGATTATCTGTTGTACTTATTCCATATCCTTTGGGATAAAGCTCTAATTGCCTTCATGCATGCATGCATACATCAAGGAGAAAACTTGCATAATGTTTCTCAGCTATTCAACATTCTGTGATCGTATTCTGTGCACTTAGAATTTTTTCAACGTTTCTAGTTTCTAGTTCTACTGTGCGTGGAATTAGACATAAATAAAGAGCATCAAACAGTCATTATTGTGGGGACATAAATTTTGAATGACAACACGTGGCCGAGGTGTCACCGAAGTGCCAGCCGGGGTGCCACGTGTCCTGGTCATGATGCCAAGATGATCTAGGCTGAGGTTATCTACAAGAATACCGGAATCCGAGATAAGTGAATAAGGGACAGGAGTCCTAGAATGGGAGAAGACTTCAGTTTGGGTAAAGATAAGACTCTTAGAGAGTTTATCCTAATCCTACTGGAAGTCTAAGATTAGCAACAATCCTAAGTCCATTGAAGCTAGGCTTCTATTGGGACTAGGATTGTGTTCGCTATAAAAAGGAGGCACCTTGTGGGTCTAAGGTACGCTTTTTATGCTATGAATAGTGAGTTAAGCACTTTTGCTATCTTTGAGAGATAATTGACTTGATCATCGGAGTGCCCCCGGGTGGACGAACCACCGCTGAAATCTCTTCTTTTTGTGACAGGTCATTCGCGCTTAATCTATTTTGCCAGTGTTCTCCAGCTGAGTGTTTGATTGGCAGTGTGGTCGGAAATTGACACACACAATTTGGTGCCGTCTGTGGGAAAGAAAGAAGAATAGATGGCCAACGACGAACAGAAAGAGAAGGTTGGAGCGACACTCTTACTGGAGTGGGAAACCTGTTGACCTTAACATCGAAGAAGACAACTGCAACAAAGAGACTCATGATAAGAATCACAGAAGAAAGGACGTCGGCCAAGAGGGCGACGTACCAAAGAAAACGGACCGAAGCGGGTATTACAACGAGGACGACCTCCAAGTATGGAAAGAAAGATGCCTGTAGAGGGACGATGAGGTGAAGGCCATGGCGAACAAATTGGTGGACCTACAAACGGTGGTCAATTTCATGATACAGAACAACGTCATGCAGCCACCATTCCCGCTACAAGACACGTTGATTCCAACAACAACAAAAAAATGCCCAGAAAGGAGGGCAGAAAGCGATTCTTGCAGTCCCTCAGCACGACGAGACCAAGGGACATTCTCACCGGCCTTCGCGGGAGGTCAGGCATAGAGAATCGAGGAAAGGGGAATCCCAGAAGACACGACAAACCAGAGAAGACCGCACCAAAGAACATCGGGATGTTCAAGGGAAGGAACTCTGTTTCGACATGACCCATGGAGGGAAGTCCAAAAGGAGTCACAATGACATAGGCAGTAGTGCACCGAAAAGGCTGAAATCTGGAGATAGCCGAGCTCCTAGGCGGACCAAAGAGGACTTGAGGGATTACCTCTAGAGGAATCAACAAAATGCCGAGGTAACCTCCTCGGTTAAGCCCAGAACACCATTCTCGGTAGAGTTGGACAAATTTTGAGGCCCCGAAAAGGTTCAGTATGCCGAGGTTCCAAATATACAACGGTAAGTCAGACCCCAACTTTCACGTCGGTTTGTACCTGAACTCGATGGCATTGTACACTGGGAATAAGCCGTTGCTTTGCAAGGTGTTCCCTTCATCCTTCGGAGAAATTGCATAGGACTGGTTTCACAAGTTGCCGAAAGGAACTGTGAAAACCTGGGAAGGCCTGGCTGAGATGTTTATGGCCAGGTTCGTGAAAAACAAACTACAGCCACTAAGGGTAGACTCCTTGATGGCCCTAAGAATCAGTGAGGATGAAAGCCTCAGGGCTTATGCCAAAAGGTATTATGAGGTATTCAACCGAATACCAGAATGCAACCAAGAGGTGGCCGTCGTATCATTTAAGAACAACCTGAAAGATGATTGCCTACTTCGAAAATCACTGGCAAAGACATTGCCAAAAAACATGGAGGAACTTATGGCCAGGATAGAAAAGTATGCCAGGGCTGAGGAGGACACGCCGGAGACAAAGGCGCCAAAACCAAAAAAGAAAAACGGCTCGCCGAAGCGAGGTCGAGGTGATGGTGGATACAACAAATCAGAGACAGGATTAAGGGCTGCACAAGTAGTCATAACTGTATTCCGAATCCCGATTTACAAAGTCTTGGAGAAAATCCGAAACCAGCCCTATTATAGAGCACCAGTAAGGGTACCAGGAGAATTTATGGGAAGAAGCCTTGGTAAGCACTGTGCTTACCACAATGAAGCTGGACATCTAACTTGGGAGTGCAGAGCCCTGAAGACACATCTGGAAGACTTGGTAAGACAAGGCCATTTAAGGGGCTTGGTAAATGAGGCCAGGACAAGGGAAGAACAGGGAAAATTGCCCTAGGCACCAACAGCACCACCCCCACCAGTACTACAACTGCAGGCAGGCGGACCTCGAGTAATCAATGTGATTCACTCGAAGGTGAATGAGAATGAGATAAGAGGGAAAACCCAGAAGGTAAAACACCTATAACATGTGTATCAAGTCAGGAAGAAGAGACCCAGGGTAGACGAGAGCCAGGGACTAGTGGTGTCCTTTACTAAGGAAGACCTGGAGATGGTGCAACATCCACACAACGATGCCTTGGTAGTATCCTTCCAGGTTGGGGATTGCCAAGTGAAGCACATCTTAATTGATCAAGGCAACTCTTGTGACATCATGTATGTCAGGTGTTACAAGGAGCTTAGCCTTCACTAAGATGATATGGAGTAGTCCAACGGCCCAATGGTTGGGTTCAATGGAACCCCGACGTGGCCCTTGGGAGCAACGAGCTTGGAGGTGCAGGCTAGCACCAAGAAGATAAAAACAGAGTTTACCATAATCGACACCCCTTCCCCTTACAATGCTATACTGGGAAGGCCATGGCTACATGCAATGGGGGCTGTTCCCTCAACATTGCATTAGCTATTGTGGTTCCCAACAAAGCATGGAATAGAGGAAGTCAGAGGGGATCAGTTGTAGGCAAAGAATTACTCCATGGCAGCAATGAAGTCTACCTGCAACATACGAGAAACAAAAACAGCAGAGATCGAGGACAAGAATGTGGAAATCCTAGATGACGTCGGCAAAGAGCCAACCGAGAAGAGTGAAGAAGCCCTAAAGAAAATCCTTGTCCAGTAAGGGGATGAAGAACACTTCTTTCTTCTCGGCTCGGGCTTAGCCAAAGAAGAGGAAAAGGAGCTAGAGGCATTCTTGACAGCAAACCTTGAGGTGTTTGCATAGACACCATACGAGATGCCAGACATTGACCCCGAGGTCACTTGCCACAGACTGAATGTAGACAGGTCGGCTAAACTTGTCATCCAGCGAGCAAGGAAGCCGACATTAATGCATGTTGAGGCAGTAGAGGAGGAAGTAGACAGACTTCTAGAGGCCAGAGCCATTCAAGAGGTAAATTACCCAACATGGTTATCAAACACAGTGGTTGTGAAGAAAAAGAATGGTAAGTGGAGGGTCTGTGTGGACTTCACCAGCCTGAACAAGGCTTGTCCCAAAGACAGTTTCCCATTACCCAAGATTGGCCAATTGGTGGATGCCACTTCAGGGCATGGAAGGATGAGCTTCCTGGATGCCTATAGGGGGTACCATCAGATAGCTATGTACCCCCCAGATGAGGAAAAGACTGCATTCATCACCCCAAAAGGGCTATACTGCTACAGGGTAATGCCTTTTGGATTGAAAAATGCAGGAGCAACTTACCAGAGATTGGTAACCAAGATATTCAGACATCTGATTGGCAGAACAGTAGAGGTATAGATAGATGACATGGTCGTGAAAACCAAAGAACCTGAGGGTCATCTGGAAAACCTAAAGGCAGTTTTTGACATCCTTAAAACAAATCGGCTCTGACTCAATGCATCGAAGTGTGCATTTGGAGTTGGGTTTGGTAAGTTCTTGGGATACTTGGTAACTAGAAGGGACATTGAGGCAAGCCCAGATCAGATCAAAGCCATTCTAGAGCTGAAGAGCCCAACATCGGCAAAACAAGTGCAGATGTTGACTGGAAGGGCTGCAGCCTTGAATAGATTTATAAGCAGAAGCTCTGACAAGTGCAAACCTTTCTTCAGCTTAGTGAAAAAAGCTACAGACTTCTTGTGGACAGAAGAGTGCCAAGCCGCCTTGGCCGACTTGAAGAAATATTTGACCACAGCTCCAGTTCTCTCAAATCCAATACCTAGAGAGGAGCTATTTTTATACTTGGCAATTTCAGAGCATGTAGTGAGTACAGTAATAGTCAAAGAAGAAAAGGGAGAGCAAAAGGCAATTTACTATGTAAGTAAAACCCTAGCAGACGCAGAGACCAGATACTTACCCTTGGAGAAGTTAACACAGGCTTTAGTAATGGCTTCCAAGAAGCTGAATCATTACTTCCAAGCCCACAAAATTGTGGTGTTAACTGAACATCCTTTAAGGTCCCTGTTGCAACAAAGAGATCTGACAGGCAGAATAGCCAGATGGGTAGTGGCCTTGGGCCAATATGACCTGGAATTCAAACCTAGGACAACAATCAAAGGCCAAGTCTTAGCCAACTTCATGGCCGAGTTCACACCAGACACCGTCATACATTGGGCTCCGTCGAGCTGAGGTATACAGCGTCCAAATGAGCAAGAAAAAACCCACCGTGGGACAACAGAACAAAGGAACAAAGAGTAACTTAGGCCCTGTAGTATTTACATCGGCGACTCCTTCCGGTTGTTTGTTGATGGGAGTTCAAACCGACAAGGAGCGGGGGCAGGAGTAGTACTAGTATCACCAGATGGGCAGATACTGGAACAATCCATTCGTCTGGGGTTTAAGGCCTCAAACAATGAAGCAGAATATGAAGCACTAATCGCAGGGTTAAAGCTGGCAGCAGCCATGGAAGCCGACGAGGTAATAGTCTTCTATGACTCCCAACTTATAGTCAACCAGGCAACAGGCGAATATGCAGCCCGAGATGAAAAGATGTCGGCCTATGCAAAGGAAGTGGGTAGACTGGTAGCCTTATTTCAAAATTGCCGACTACAACAAGTAAGTCGAGATGACAACAGCCATGCCGATGCTCTGGCCAACCTGGCTAGTGCAATGAAGCCCGGAGAGGCAAGAACGATAATGGTTGACTACTTGTCAGGTCCAAGCATAGAACCACTGAACACAGAGCGTGAAGCAATGTGTGTGGAGATGGGACCAAGTTGGATGGATGTAATAATAGTATTCCTTAGAGATGGGAAGTTGCCAGATGACCGAAAAGAAGCGCACAAGATCAGACTGAAGTCGGCAAGATTCAGTTTGACCGCAGAAGGACATCTCAACAGAAGATCTTTTACTGGACCGTTTTTGAGGTGTGTGTATCTTGCACAGGTCGAAGACTTTCTGTACGAGATACATGAAGGAGTATGTGGAAGCCACGTTGAGGGCAGGTCACTTGCTCATAGGGCCATCACTCAGGGATACTGGTGGCCCTACATGCAGAAAGATGCCGAAGCCTATGTCAAGAAGTGTGAAAAGTGCCAGAGGTTTGCACCTTTAATACATCAACTAGCAGTAGACTTGACCCCGGTGTCCAGCCCTTGGCCATTTGCCCAATGGGGCATGGATCTTGTTGGGCAATTGCCCTAAGCAACTAGACAAAGGAAGTACCTGCTGGTAGCAACAGATTACTTCACCAAGTGGGTAGAAGCTGAACCTCTCGCAAAGATTCAGGATGTTGATGTGAAGAACTTCATATGGAAGAACATCATCACCAGGTTTGGGATCCCAAGAGCAATAATAGCTGACAATGGTACATAGTTTGACAGTAAGCTAATTAGGAGCTTCTTTGCAAAGTACAAAATCAAGAACTATTACTCTACCCCAAACTTTTCCCAAAGTAATGGTCAAGCAGAAGCCTCCAATAAGGTTATATTAGATGGGATCAAGAAGAGGCTAGAAGCAACAAAGGGAAAACGGGTGGAAGAGTTGCCCAATGTACTCTGGGCATATCGGACTACGCCGAGAAGATCAACTGGGGAATCACCATTTGCCATGGCTTATGGCACAGAAGCAGTCATTCCACTGGAGGTCGGCATCCCAGGGATCAGAACCTAGGGAGTAAAAAATGGGACCAATGAGGCATTCTTGGCCCGAGATCTGGACTTGCTAGAAGAAAGAAGAGAGAAAGCAGTAATTCAGCTGGGGGCATACCAGCAGCAGCTTGCCAGGGCTTACAATAAGAAGGTCAACCCAAGAGAGTTCCAAGTTGGGGACCTCGTCCTGAGAAAGGTTGTCGGCAACAAGAAGGATCCCAGAGAGGTCAAGCTTGGCCCGAATTGAGAGGGACCCTATAGAATCATCTTGGTATTGGGCAATGGGGCATATTGGCTTGACGATAGTGAAGGCAAAGAGTTACCAAGGCCCTGGAATACTTGCAATCTGAAGTTCTTCTATCATTAGATTTTCTTGTTCTTTGTTATTAGCCGAAGTAGTAATAAAATTTTAGCTTGATTTTTTACACTTGTGACTGGTCAGTAACTTGACGATGCTTCCGATTGAAACATGACGAATAACTTAGACTTATTATAGGGCAGAGTTCCTACTTGCATATAATAGAGTTGAACTAAGTTGGACTAACAATAATTTTCCATTTCGGCAGAGAAAAACGCAGACTTGAACTCAGTACATGCCAGTCAGATTAACAAAGAGACCAAGGGTAGTAACCTCGGCCATTCTCTGTTTGAATCTGATCTCGGCGACAAGATTATTGGTACATACTTAATGAGAACCCAAGTGCAACTTAAGTTCACATTAGGGGGCAGAGGGCTGGAGAATGATGCTTGGGAGCTGGAATTTACAAGCTCAGATTAATTTAACACTTGTTGAAATTTAAGTTTACAAGTTGAAGTTAAACCGAGGTCATGTTTAACACTTGCTGAAATTTAAGTTTACAAGTTGAAGTTAAATCGAGGTCATGTTTAACACTTGTTGAAATTTTAAATTTACAAGTAGGAGTTAAACCGAGGTCATGTTTAACACTTGTTGAAATTTAAGTTTACAAGTTGAAGTTAAACCGATGTCATGTTTAACACTTGTTGAAATTTAAATTTACAAGTGTGGGGAAGGTGGTTTGGAAATACTCTTTTGATCCACTGGGGTGCTCGAGATCCTTAGCTAACAACCTGAAAAGGAATAAACACTCCGGTCGGGGGTGCCGGAATTAGCACTCCGACGAACAAGTCAGTCTCTAATCTCTGGATTACTTGTGTTTTAAGTTAAGTGTACTCATTCTCACATACCTCTCTCTGAATGATGTTCTTCTACTTATATCTTTTTCTTTCTTGGGCTTCGGGACTAGGCCCTCCTTCAATTCGTCGTATAACTATTTGCTTGGCTCCTCTTGCTGCGCATCGCTCTTCATTCGGCCCTTTACTCAACTGGCTATTTGGCCGAATAGGATACTTCTAGATTTACATGTATAAGGCGGGGCCAAATGCGATGTACGAATTTTGACTCTTCCGGTCTGACTATTCGGCTCCTTTACGTGTCCCAATATTCGGCCCCCACAATTGCCCCCCAAACACTCCACTAATGACAGTCAGCTAGTGTGTTTGGTTTCAAACTCGAAAAGCTAGAGCCAAAATTCAGCGGCTAGCCTCATTTCAAAGCGAATGCCAGAGCACACGCCTTTTGGTTTTTATTTCAACTTCCCGCCCCTTCGTATAGTTCTATTTATTGTGATTTAAAATTTCAACGTCTTTTCAAATACATACACATTTTTAGGTGCTTGAAGTCGTTGGACTGCCTTCCGACTTACCTCTGCAACTTCCTTTTACTCTTCACTGTCCTCTTCATCTCTTGTCAGTTCTCTCCCTCTCTGCTTTGAATCATTTTTCCTGGTTTGTTTTTGGTTTAGCATACTCCTATAAGCTGAAGAGAATGGCCAAACATTTGAAAGATCTCCTCTCCGCGAATCGAATTTCTGGTTTTCGACGCCATTTTTCCATCCCTGATAACATCCGTCTGTCACTCGTGACAGACGGCACCCTTGATATGGAGAGGGCTGATGAAAGCACAATCGTCTTCCCTCTCCTATCAATCGCAGATGGTGGAGTCCGTTTCCCCCTTCATCCATTCCTTAGGGCTGTTCTTCGCCATTGGGGTCTAATCCCTTTCCAACCCAATGTCAACTTTTTTAGAATCGTAATGGGGATTATAGAGTTAAACCGTCGCCTTAGAATTAACCTTGGCATACCTGATATTCGGCATTGTTATGACTTGGCCAAGTCTTCTAGCCGGCATGGGTGCTATTTCCTTAGGGCCAAGGACACCGACCATCAATTAGTGACCATGCTTTATAGCTCTGGCAAGCGAGTCAATGATGTCATGGTCGTTGTCTGAGGTAACTGGGAATTCGGCGAAGGCGAGGACCACTTAGATCCTATCCCTAGATGGAGGGGCGAACCAGGTGGCCATATAGCCCTTTGCACTTATTTTTGTTGTATATACAAGACTTTATCTTTTCGGTCTCATGGTTTGGTTCGTGCAGGAAACGATTTGAAGAAAGTCTTGACTTCGACCGATGATGCCATTCTTACGGAGATCAAAGTCACGCTGAAATACTTCGGCCGTCCAAGCCTTCAGAAACAAGGGAGGGCGGCCCACGTTCTTCTTCGATACGAGCCAACGAACACGACGTTCTCGGCAGCAGAAAACATCCCGATTTCGAGGGGTGAAGAGTTTTTTACGGCTCTTATTTTAACCAACTTCAAAAACTTGCGCCAAATTGGTTTCGACGAATCCGAGCGGAAGTCGCCGAGGTCGGCCAAGAAGCAGCGAGGCCGAGGTCAAGTAGATGAGGCTTTAAGGGTAGCCTTTGAGGAAGCTGGCCTCAATTCAGCCAACCCTCCGTCCACCTCAGGCCGAGGGGACGTTTATGACGACGTCTTTATTGGATTAGAATACCTTCCCGGCGCGTACCCTGAAGACATGGCCGGGTTGTCACTTACACAACTCGCTAAAAAGAAAAAAGCCGAACGAATGGCCGCATGGCGGAGAGTAGAGGCCATTCGAGCAGAGGCCATTCGATCCAAAGTGCCACCCGTCGCCGATGTTGAGCCTTCCTGACTTGTTATCGAGGAGGAGACTGCTCAAACCCGAAATGTCGAGTTAGAGCCGGTCGTGCCGGCGAATCAGGAGGCTGAACGAATGGTGGAGAAACATCCTGCTGAGGTCGAGGCCGGTTCTGAAGAAAACCTTGCTAACAAACGGCTGCATTTAGAGGAGTCGGATACGGTTGTGCCTTTTGTGGTTCAACCAAAGATAAAAAAACATGCCGATCTCCTCTAATGCGTCGGCTATAAAAGATCCAGCCGTGGCGCTGAGCATGGCTTCGTCGGTCTCATTGCCGTCTGACAAGATGGCTTTCCGCTCGGAGCTGGATCTTTTGGCAATAGCATTAGCCGCTCAATCAGCTCTTCTGGTAAATATCTTGATCTTGCCTTTCTCTTTTATGCATATATTTTGGTTTTAATCTCCTGTTTTGCAGACGGTCGGAAGGATAGCCGAGATAGGTCGTCGCCAGCACGACATCATCGAACGAATTGGCCGTTTACAATCTGAAGTTGAGGGCCAAAGGAGCCGGGCCGAGTTCGAAGCGGCGAAGGCGAAGATGGAAGGTGCAAGGGCAGAGGCTGAGATCGAAAGGGCAAGAAATGAAGACCAACTCAGATTGGCTGCCGAGGAGAGGGTGAACGCGAGCGAAGTTGCACTCAAGTTAGCCCAAGAGGCGATCGCCAAACTTGAGGCGGATTTGAAAGAATCGAAGGCGGCGAAGGAAGTAGCTGACTCTCAGGCTTCCAAGGCGTACGAGGCTGGACAAAGCGCTGCCCTAGCAAATTATGTGGAAGAAGTCCCCAAATTCGAGAATCGGGGATTCAAACACGGCTGGCTCAAAGCCCTTGTTGTTGTTAATGTGACATTGGCTATGCCGATTCTATACGAGCAAGTGGATGTTGAGCCGCTGGAGTCTGACTCCGAGGATTGATTAGGGCAACAATAGTTATTTTTGTTTAAGGATTTTGAATGTATTGTTACAGCTTTTCGTTTAGTAGTTTTTATGTATGGCTACAGTTTTTAAGTTTTTTGCTAGGCATTTCCCTGCAAACTTGTAGCTTTTTATCTAGTAGTTTTCACATGTAAAATGGCTACAGTCTGTGCCCAATTTACTAATGAAAATTTTCTTTGTACTTTGCTATTACTTGTGCTTAATTTTCCTACTGATGAATGGTATTGCTTTTCGCTATCTTGGATAAAACATTCGTGTACACTTGCCGATTAGATAAAATCGATCGGCATCGGGCTTAGATATTTGGCCGATCAGATTAATAAATTTTCCCTTGCCTCAGCCAGTGCATGAGTTTCAAAAGCCGAATATTATTGGTTCATGGAGTGGCTGCGGCATAAATCGATCGGCATCGGGCTTAGATATTTGGTCGATCAGATTAATAAATCTGCCCTTGCCCCAGCCAGTGCATGAGCTCCAAAAGCTGAATATTATTAGTTTATGAAGTGGCTGCGGCATAAATCGATCGGCATCGAGCTTAGATATTTGGCTGATCAGATTAATAAATCTGCCCTTGCCCCAACCAGTGCATGAGCTCCAAAAGCCGAATATTATTAGTTCATGAAGTGGTTGTGGCATAAATCGATCGGATCGGGCTTAGATATTTGGCCAATCAGATTAATAAATCTGCCCTTGTCCCAGCCAGTGCATGAGCTCCAAAAGCCGAATATTATTAGTTCATGGAGTGGCTGCGACATAAATCGATTGGCATCGGGCTTAGATATTTGGCCGATCAGATTAATAAATTTGCCCTTGCCCCAGCCAGTGCATGAGCTCCAAAAGCCGAATATTATTAGTTCATGGAGTGACTACGGCACACGTCGATCGGCATCGGGCTTTTGGAGTTTAGCATTAATGAAGTCGCCTTGGGGGTGCTGTATGCATTAGGAATAAATGGGGTGGGTTCTTCGCGCCAGTGATTCCACTTATCGTGTTCAGACTCAATTTAAACCAGCTTATTACGGAAGGTTATATAAGTGCGAATGTCAAGTAGACTGTTCTTCAACAGCAGAGGAGAAGGGCGAACATTGGCCGAGCTAGACACTGAAATGAATCGCAGCAGCGAGCCCACATGCATGGGAGGTAGGACGTCCAGGGAATGGGAAAAACATCAGCCCCCAAGTCGTCGAAGTAGATCACCCCGAAAAGAAAAACAGCAACGGGAAAGCTCCCCGCGACCGCGACCGAGAAATGAGCTCGACGCGACACCGCGATCATTGAGTTTTGCGGTTTTTATGGGGAATAAACCGATGACGGAGGCGGATTCTCTTATTAACGACCCAGGTGTAGCAGTCGAGTTCGCTCGACAGATTTTTTCACCGGAAGTCTAGCAGTCGATGGTTGGTCGATAGGATTTCGAAGTATTTCGAGAGGGTATCCATGGAGCAGTGAGAGGGCTGTATACCAACCATGAAGTCGGCATGCTTCTGCGCGCCGCGCGGCGGGAGATGGAGAAGAAGGACGAACGAATTTGAAACTTTGAGGCTCGTGTGGAGAAGGCTGAGCGAGAGCTAAGGAAGGCCCAAACTGTCGAGCTGCGTGCGGCCGGACAATCCAACCCAGTCGTGGATGAAAGAGTGACCCAACGGCTGTTAAGCCATGCGATTGCCGATCGAGATACGGTAAGTATGTTCGCAGTAGAGAATGCGAAGGCCGCGGCCTATGAACGAGGCTTCCATGAAGGTCGGAAAGTCGGGACAGAGAAGACAAGAGAGAAACTCACAGAGGAGGTATGCCGATGCGAGAATCGGGGCTTTAGGCATGGGTGGATTAAGGCTCTTCAAGCCGTAGAGGCACTCCAAGGAGCAGGAGTTGAATCGGCATCGCCATTATATCAATGTCATTACTTTCCTTTTGGCGCTTTCGAAATTGGAAAGAGCGATGACGAGGGTGATGCTGAATAGAATTGAATATATTGTAAACGCTCCAACACAGATTGGGCGTCGACTATGTATCTATTGGTTAACTTAATAAAATACTTTGTTTTAAATGTTTGCGTTTCATTTTGAATGTTTGCATGCCTAATTAAGCATCTTATTTTGAATATTTGCATGTTTTAATTTCTTTATGTGGTTTGCGCCGGCTCAACTTAATTAAGCATTTCATTTTGAATGTTTATATGCTTTAATGTGTATACGGTTTTTACCGGCTCAACTTAACGAAGCATTTCAGATTGAATATTTGTATGCTTTAACTTTAGTGTAGGGCGCTCCGAATCCGGAGTCTTATTCGGCCCAAACGTGTTATGCACGGCTCTAGCTCCGAATTCGGAGGCTTTTTGTCTACGAAGGGCACTCCGAATCTAGAGTCTTATTTGGCCCATAAGTGTCATGCACCGATGGGGCTCCGAATCTGGAGACTTGGCTTGGCCAATCGTGATATACACGAAGTGCGCTTCAAATCCAGAGGCTTAATCGGCCCAAAGGTGTTATGCACCGATGGGGCTCCGAATTCAGAGACTTGGCCAATCGTGATATCCACGAAGGGCACTCCGAATCCGGAGGCTTAACCGGCCCAAAGGTGACATGCACCGATGGGGCTCCGAATCTGGAGACTTAAATATTGGCCAATCGTGATATCTACGAAGGGCGCTCCGAATCCAGAGTCGTTATTCGACCCAAACGTGTCTTACACTGATGAGGCTCCGAATTCGGAGACTTAAATCTTGGCCAATCATGATATCCACGAATGGCGCTCCGAATCTGGAGTCTTTATTTGGCCCAAACGTGACCAGTACGGATAGGGCTCCGAATTCGGAAAGTTCAATATTGGCCAATCGTGATATCCACGAAGGGCGCTCCAAATCCGGAGTCTTTATTCGGTCCAAACGTGACCTGCACGGATGGGGCTCCGAATTCAGAGACTTAAATATTGGCCAATCGTGATATTCATGAAGGGTGCTCCGAATCCGGAGTCTTTATTCGGGCCAAACGTGAACTGCACGGATAGGGCTCCGAATTCGGAGACTTTAAATATTGGCCAATCGTGATATCCACAAAGGGCGCTCCAAATCCAGAGGCTTAATCGGCCCAAAAGTGTCTTGCACTGATGGGGCTCTGAATTCGGAGACTTAAATCTTGGCCAATCGTGATATCCACGAAGGGTGATCCAAATCTGGAGTCTTTATTCGGTCCAAACGTGACCTGCACGGATGGGGCTCCAAATTCGGAGACTTAAATATTGGCCAATCATGATATCCACGAAGGGCGCTCCGAATCCGGAGACTTGGCCAATCGTGATATCCACGAAGGGCGCTCCGAATCCGGAGGCTTAATCGGCCCAAAAGTGTCTTGCACTTATGGGGCTCCGAATTCAGAGACTTAAATCTTGGCCAATCGTGATATCCATGAAGGGCGCTCCGAATTCAGAGTCTTTATTCGGTCCAAACGTGACCTGCACAGATGTGGCTCCGAATTTGGAGACTTAAATATTGGCCAATCGTGATATCCACGAAAGACGCTTCGAATCCGGAGGTTTAATCGGCCCAAAGGTGTCATGCAGCGATGGGGCTTTGAATCCGAAGACTTGGCCAATCGTGATATCCATAAGGGCGCTCCAAATCCGGAGGCTTAATCAGCCCAAAAGTGTCTTGCACTGATGGGGCTCCGAATTCGGAGACTTTAAATCATGGCCAATCATGATATCCACGAAGGGCACTCCGAATCCGGAGGCTTAATCGGCCTAAAGGTGTCATGCACAGATGGGGCTCCAAATCCGGAGACTTGAATATTGGCCAATCGTGATATCCACGAAGGGCGCTCCGAATCTGGAGGCTTAATCGGCCCAAAAGTGTCTTGCACTGATGGGGCTCTGAATTCGGAGACTTAAATATTGGCCAATCGTGATATCCACGAAAGGCGCTTCGAATCCGGAGGCTTAATCGGCCCAAAAGTGTCTTACGCTGATGGGGCTCCAAATTCAGAGACTTAAATCTTAGCCAATCGTGATATCCACGAAGGGTGCTCCGAATTTGGAGGCTTAATCGGCCAAAAGTGTCTTGCACTGATGGGGCTCCGAATTTGGAGACTTAAATATTGGCCAATCGTGATATCCACAATGGGCGCTCCGAATCTGGAGGCTTAATCGGCCCAAAGGTGTCATACACCGATGGGGCTCCGAATCCTCACGCGTAACCTCACGCGTATGCATTCTGTTCTGTTCTGTTCTGTTAATGCTGATGGATGTATCACGTAAACTTAATCATGACTTATGATTTCTGTCTATATATATGATCTGGACAAATGATGAATTTGATACAACTCTGAATTGTGATTTCTGAATCAGTACGAACTCATTCATTGAAACCCTTTACTCTATTATTATTCACTGGGCTTTCGCTCACAGTTTATATTATGTATGTAGGTGAGACGGCACATAACCAGGGCCAGAGTTGATGGCCTTTTGTTCTGTTTTTGTCAGCCAACCGTTGTGCCTCCCGAGGAGGTTCCGATCAAAGCCTAATGCCATGGCTGTTTGTTTTTGTTTTCATGCTAGTCTTTGTATATACTCTATAAGTCAGGTCTTGGGTAGTACATTTTGTAAATATTATGTATCTGGACTGGCATGTTTATGTATGTATATAAATAAGTTTTGAAATGTTCCGTCCCATGTACGTTATCACAGCTCATTGGACCTTGTCTATTTTGTATTATTGCTTCCGTAGCCCCTTATTATTTGCTAATCTCTTCAGAGGCCTTTGGTAATCCACAGATTACTGGCCGGTTACGGTGCTAAACCTATAGGGGCGGGTTTGGGTCGTGACACTTCCTGCCTAACAGAGGTAGATCATTCAACTCACAATTCTCAATGAAAGAGTTTAAATCTATTATCCTTTTATCTCTTCTGGAACAACCCATACTCTCACCAATATTTCTAATCTCATTTAAGTCTCCCCCCAAACACCATGGCTTTGGGAACTCAGATTTTAGTTTGAGTAAGGTGTCCCAAAATTAACATCTATTACTCACCTCATTTGGTGCATACGCATTCAAAATAGAATAATCAAAGGTATTCAACAATTTACCTAATATGAGAATAAATCTTATGTTACAATAACAATCCACCATCCTAAAAACATCTGGGTCCCATATGCAAAGAAGACCCCTAGTAGATCCATCAGAACCCACCACCATAAAATCCATGTTTCTCTTTCTCCACAAAGCTCTTACCTCATTCTCAAAAATAGAAACCTTCTTTGTCTCTAACGTTCCCAATCCTCTAACATTCCAAGACATTAACTTCACAATTAAACAATTATAACACCAAAATTCAGCCCTAGATAAATACCAAACCCCTATTCTTTCCTCTTCTCCTTCCTCCTTGCTCTGTCAACTAACTTCAGATCCACCATCTTTTCCAGAGTTTCAGACTCTTTGCCTTTGTAATTGATGCCCAGGATTTTCCCCAACTGTATGTTAGTTTGTGCCTCACTAAGAATGTGATTCAAGTTGCCAGAACTACCTTTAGTTGAAGCAGAAAGAGGGCACATTTAGAAGTGGGCTTGCTTGATGATGCCCCTTTATGACCATACATACGAGCAAGATAAGAATACCCAGAAACCTCAGCGAGGGATTTAGTTGCATAAGAAAATCTTACCATTCTTTTACCTTTTTTTTTTTTTTGACTTCAGCCCATTAGTAATGCTGCCATTACAACCATTTGGTTTTGTTTGCCCTTTATACAAACTGGGCCTTGTAGATGCCCAATTAGGATTAGTATTGGGGTTTGAATTTGGCCCCCTCACCACAATACCTAATTTGTTATTCTCCACTGGGTTGTGAAAATAGCCCAAGTTAACTTCCAAGCTAATACCATGCCTATGACTAGCCGACCCACCTAGACACTGAATAAAACCGGGTGTAGCTAGCTGCTCATTAACACTTAGATTATCATCATTAGCCTCTAGGCTGCCCTCTGCCACCGCTATCTCTGTAACAACCCGAAAATTTAAATTGTACCTTAAATTTTATATTATTATTCAAAATTATTTTCTGGGTATTATGATATTTTTATTATATTTTTTCTATATTTTCCTAGACCAAAATATACTTAAATACACCATTTTCTATACAACAAACGATACGTGCCCCCCAAGACTGCTTGTTGCCTACGCCTCCTTTACTATATAAATAGCTACCTATCAGCAGCATCATCATCACCAAACTCCCTTATTCTCTCTCTCTCTCTCTCTCTCTCTCTCTCTCTCTCTCTCTCTCTCTCTGGCGTCCAAGTTTTATATATAAAACTTTGAGTTTAGTTTGGAGTATCTAGTGGGTCACAATGAACGAAAAGTAAAAGTTGAAATTAATATTAAGGTGAGTTATATTATACCTTAAGTTATCATAATATATTTTACGTATGTTTTGAGTTATCATAATTTATTTTACATAAGTTGTGTTTTATAAATTATAATAGCATTTTTAATTATGTTATTTATTTTATGAACCTTATTTTATATACTATGGAAAACCCATGGATATAACTGTTTATTAAAATGTGTTTTGAGTAATTATTTTATAAGTATTACCACGGAAGTCCTATGCTTTGGGAGGCTTAAATAACCATTGGCCCTCTGATTAGTCACGTTGTGACTCTCTGTCTGTCATGTATCCACTGACACTATGATTTTTGGTGTGGAGTAAAGTGCTGTATGGAGCTAAGTGCTACACTATTGTGGGAGCCACCTCTAGAGTTCGTACAAGCCATCTCTTGAGTCTATACATATGTTCTGTTATGTACTTTGGTTATGATTTCTGGTTTGGAGCAAAGTATCGTATGGAGCTAAGTGCTACACTATGGTGAGAGCTACCTCTGGAGTTCATACGAGCCACCTCTTGAGTCTATACATCTGTTCTGTTCCATTCTATACTGTGGTTATGCTTATTTTGTTTATATAGTTTCTGCATTATATGTCAAATGATTTCCGTATTATATATTCTGCATTTTAACATCAAGCTTTGTTTAGCCAATAATTATCCATGGTGAATTTTATGCCCTTATGCTCTTAGTATAATATTTCTCACTCCGCCATGTGCTTATAGCTGTTTACGAATTTATAGGAAACAATGCAATTTAGAAGAGTCTTAGACGCGGGACGGCGGAATAGACACACACAACACTTTTATGGTATTTTTATATATAAATATCGGCCTTTTTGATCAATAAATTTTGTTATAAAAATAGAAGCTCCAATGATTATTTTGGTACCCTCACTTAAATATTTTTTCGCTTGCGTTTAGTAATTTGTTTAAGAATTGGCTGGAGGTAACTCCAGTTATTGGCCATCACGATGCTTAACCCTTGAGTACGGGGAGTGGGTCACGACAATCTCCATACGCTCCTCAACCACCAAGTTGTCCCCCACGCCACTTTCAGTCTCCTCTACAACAATGTCCACCTGATTGTTTGTCAGAACATCGTCAACTTCTTTATTTTCCATAGCCAAATTAACATCAGGTTGATCACCAACACCCACCCCAACAGGTTCAGGCTGAACAACCTCATTTGAGTTCCGATCCTCCCCCACCTCACTGAACATAATGCTACCACTGTCAACTAGAATATGCAGTTGTTCTTTGCATACCAAAACTGAATGAAATCGGCCTTTGCATTCTAGATTAATGGTTTGATTTATAAACTCCATACAACTCGTTGCAACTCAAATTCTTCCATAACTAAAGAATTGTGGTCGACTGATATTCCTATCCAAACTAAGAACACTGCCCCAGATACTACCAATCTTATTTAAGGTGTTTCTATTCTACATACTTAGAGGGACACCATAACACTTGAACCACAGACATCTCTCTTGCTCTGCATATACTCCTAGTTCCCAAAGTTTGATAGATTCGCACCATTCCTTGAGCCATTATTTTATCGACAAGAACTATGACAACATATCCTCTTTTGACGAGAAAGTCAACACAGCAGTCCTGTCACCCCCATTTCTAACCAACACATGCCCCAATCATGTCTCTTTAAGCACCATCGCAATACCCTGCATCGAAAACTCTGATTTGAACTTCAATAACATACTATCATACAACCAGCCATGCCCTTCTTCATTTACCTGAATTGTAGATTCTTTTTTACCCACTGGAACCTTAACGCCTGCTTTTACCACATCAGCAAATGATCTTTGAGAACCATAGTGATCTCGATCATACCTTCCCTTAACGACCTTTTCTCCGCTACTCTCTTCAAACTGGTTTCTTTTCACTGATCTATATTCGATTCGGCCATATTCTGCCATTTTGACTTTAAGTTCTATATCCACCACCCACAAACCGTTGGCTTTCTGGACAACCACGTTTGCCGTCACTGAACAATCAAATCTAATAAAACCAAATCGAGTATTGGTAGTTTTCCTTCTCTTCTGAGGTATAAAAACATCCTTCACTATACCAAACTTGGTGAATAGATGGAACAATGATTTCGGATCCATAGTGGAAGGTATGTCATCCACAAAAACAGAGATTAAACCCTTACTTCCCTCTGTACTCCAAACTTCACTTCTTTTCCTTTACTTCACTACTGGTATCCACCCTCCGTTCTCCATCGCAGCTCTCTATATTAATTGCTAAAGCAAGTTTCAAGGGTTGAATAGTGTTGCATATAATCTCATTTTTTAGGAGGTAATGAATGAAATTAAATGTGACATTTTTCTATAAAGATTTAGGATCAATCATGTTATTATTTGTTGTGATCAACAGTATCGCTATATCTACACAATTTGTTCGACTTGAATGTACACAATTAAAACTCTGACCGTTAAGAATTTTCAGAGTCTCAATTGTATAAATTCAGAAGAAACAAATTAGATGGATGGGTCATTAATTTTTGACTAAATTACGATTGGTGAACTTAATAAAACTAAAAACTAAAAGAGGCAGATTCCAATAAAATATGATTCCAAATTTTATTTCGTAGAGTTATCCGTTCATAATAATGTGATTGGTTTGTTTTGTAGTTCCTTTAAGCGTACATAATCTATAAAAATATCAAACTAATTTGATAATAACTAATATATCACTCATGCTATGCATGGGGATAAAATAATAAATTATTTAATAAATATAAGATAATTATATTTAATTTTTTTATATTATGTAAAATAAAAGTTAAATAGAAGTTAGTCAATCGGGATTTTCTTAATTCTTTCAAATTAAGAAGAAGAAAAAAAAGTTTGAGATATTGATTACAAGACTTCTCACTAAAAATCTCATTTTGCTTACATAAATGGGAGTATAAGATTTATTTTATGTAAGTGAAACAATTCACTTTTTTCTTATTTTCTTGATATGGGATTATAAAATAAAAATTAAATGAAAACTAGCCAATGGAGATTTTCTTAATTGTTTAAAAGTTAACAATTGTTTGGGCCAAAAGTTTATTTCGAATTAAGAAATCTTAGCCGTTTAATATTTAATTAGGTCAATCTTTAATTTATTTCGAATCGAACAAATTTAACCAATATATTTTGATAAAATCGCTAAAATCGAAGTTAAACCAGCGAATCAGTCAAACCGAAAACAGTTCACCCTATCGGCTAGGTCAAAGGACCAACCAACTTATACAAAAATTAATTAATTAAAATTTTTATATTTTATTTTAATTTTAAAATTTAAACTGTCTTGAAGTGAAACATACACGATACTACAATATTAAATGGGAGCATAAAGTTTATATAGTGAAACTATTCATTTTTTTCCTCCTTTTCTTGATGTGAGATTATAAAATAAAAGTTAACAGTTGTTAGGACAGAAAGTTCATTTCTAATCAATCAATCTCAGTCGTTCAATTTTTAATAAAGTCAATCTTAGTTTATTTCAAATCAAACAAATCTAAGCAATATATTTTGATAAAACAGCTAAAATCGTGATTAAACCAGTTAATCAGTCAAACTAAAAATGATTCAGCCTAATCGGTAAGTCAAAAAACCAACCAATTTACAACAAAATTAATTAATTAAAACCTTTAAATTTTATTTTAAAATTTAAACCATCTTGAACTAAAACATGCACAATACTATAATATTAAATGAGAGTATAAGATTTAGTTTATATAAGTGAAACAACTCACTTTTTCTTTCTTTTCTCAATGTGAGATTGTAATTATTTTAAAGTTAAATATTATGAGAGTTTTAAAATCTTATACAAAATTATTTTTAAAATCAAAACGTCCATGTAGGATTATACAATAAAAGTTAAATAGAAGCTAACCAATGGAGATTTTCTTAATTGTTTAAAATTAAGAAAAAAAATTGATATTGATTATATGGCTTCTCACTAAAAATCTTTTTTTACTTATATGAATGGAAGTATAAGATTCACTTTATATAAATGAAAGAATTCACTTTTTCTTTCTTTTCTCGATGTGAGAGTGTAAAATAAAAGTTAAATGGATATGTATATTGGATTACAGATTGAAACTGTGTTTACAAAAACACATTCACATTGTACCTTTACATAACACGAGTGATATGCTAGGAGTATTATACATGTGTTTTTAAACATACAAACAAAAAAAAATTGGTATTAATTATAGGGCTTTTCAATAAAAATCTTCTTTTGCATATATAAATGGAAGTATAAGATTTACTTTATATAAGCAAAACAATTCACTTTTTCAATTTTTTTTCCGATGTGAGATTATAAAATAAAATTTAAATGGAAGCTAACCAATGGAGATTTTCTTAATTGTTTCAAATTAAGAAATTTCAATAATTTATACAAATTGGGGCATAAGATTCATTTTATATAAATGAAACAATTCACTTTTTTCTTTTCTTTTTCCCCCGATTTGGGATTGTAAAATAAAAGATAAATGCAAGCTAGCCAATGATAATTTTTTTAATTGTTTTTAAAATCAAAACGTTTATGTGGGATTGTACAATAAAAATTAAATGAAAGGTAACCAATGGAGATTTTTTTTAATTGTTTAAAATTAAGAAAATCAAAAAAAAAATGGTATTGATTATAGAGTTTCTCATTAAAAATTTTCTTTTGTTTATATAAATGGGGGTATAAGATTCACTTTATATAAGTAAAACAATTTGCTTTTTTCTTATTTTCCTAATGTGAGATTATAAAATAAAAATTAAATAGATATGCACATTGGATTGCAGATTGAAACTATGTTTTTAAAAGCACCTTCACATAGCACGTATGCTAGGAGTATTGTACACGTGTTCTTAAACACACACACACACACACAAAATGGTATTGATTATAGGGTTTTTCACTAAATTTTTTCTTTTACTTATATAAATGGGAGCATAAAATTCACTTTATATAAGTGAAGCAATTCACTTTTTCTTTCTTTTCTCAATGTAGGATTGTAAAATAAAAGTTAAATGAAAGATAATCATTGGGGTTTTTTTTTAATGGTTTAAAATTAAGAAATTTCAATAATTTATATAAATTGAAGCATAAGATTTATTTTATGTAAATAAAACAATTCACTTTTTCCTTCTTTTTTTTTCCCCCTATTTGGAATTGTAAAATAAAAGGTAAATGAAAGCTAGCCAATGAGAATTTTCTTAATTGTTTAAAATTAAGGAAATTCAATAATTTTAGAATGAGGATTTAGACTTTCTAGAAGGCTTCTTTAAAACTCCATTTATAAGATTCATTTTATATAAGTGAAACAATTTTTTTTTTTCTTTTTTCGATATGGGATTGTAACACTTTATATAAGTGAAACAACTTACTTTTTCTTACTTTTCTCGATGTGAGATTGTAATTATTTTAAAGTTAAATATTATGAGAGTTTCAAAATCTCATACAAAATTATTTTTAAAATCAAAACTATGTGGGATTATAAAATAAAAGTTACATGGAAGCAAGCCAATGAGGATTTTCTTAATTGTTTAGAATTAAGAAGGAAAAAAAAAAAGAGTATGAGATATTAATTATAGGTTTTCTCACTAAAAATCTCATTTTACTTATATAAATGGGAGCATAAGATTCACTTTATGTAAGTAAAACAATTCATTTTTTCTTTCTTTTTCTGATGTGAGATTGTAAAATAAAAGGTAAATGGAAGCTAGCCAACGAGAATTAGAGTGGCATAGTTTAGGTTGATGAATTTATCATACTCGATCATTTTGTAAACTCATATACATATTGAAAAAGATAAATCAAATTCATTCTAAAGTCATATTCATATGATTTCAATGTATTTATCTTTAATAAAAATATATGATCTA
Source organism: Camellia lanceoleosa (assembly GCA_025200525.1). NCBI lineage: Eukaryota > Viridiplantae > Streptophyta > Magnoliopsida > Ericales > Theaceae > Camellia > Camellia lanceoleosa. The sequence goes on along the minus strand of CM045760.1, from coordinate 191,455,688 downwards.
TTTATAAAATTATATATATTATTTATTCTTAAAAATTAAATATAATAATATTACGTGATTATAAATGATAATTTCTCTTAAAGTAAATCGGATTTTAATTTTGTTCAAAATGTTGCTAATAAAAACTGAAAATAAATCAAAGTCAATCAACTGACCTCTTCTCCTCTCCGACATACGCCTTGTTACATTATCATCCACATGATCATAATCGTGGAATTAACTTGCATCATTGCATTTGGAACAAAATATTATTTTAAAAATATAATTAATTATAGTCATGCAAGCAAGATGGACCTAATTGGGGGAGATGGGTGACGACTTCCAAATTTTGAAACCTTTTTATTATAATAATAAGGGTAAATTACACTGACACCCCCTGAGCTTTATGTTTATTACAGTTCTCCCCTCACCTTTTGGAAATTACATCTCTCTTCTTGAGATTTAAAGTTTCATTATAGATTCCCCCCTCAACAATTTAATTTTTTTAAATACCAAATTTGCCCTCACTGGGTAAATTACATTGACACCCCTCACATTTTAGAAATTACAATCCCCTTTCTAAGGTTTAAAGTAACATTACCAATTGTCCCATCGGTTAGTATTAGTTGGAAAAAAAATTCATTGAAAAAAAAATTAATAGGAAAAAAAATTATTTGAAAAAAAATTGTTAGTAAAATTTTTAAATTTATGTTTAAAAACCAACGTAAACTCATTTTTTAAATTTACGTTTTTTCCTCAAATTTACAAACTGAGACAACCATTTATAAATCTAAAAAATTATCGAACAAGTTTTTATGACAGTTTTTTTTTAAATTTTTGTAAATAGAAATTGAAAACTGAAAACAAAATAGTTACCAAACAAGTTTCAGATGGTAAAAATGTCGTAAAATTAACAAATAATTAAATAAGTTACCAACGTAAGAAATGACTTATCAAAAGATTTTTAGGGTATGTATGGTTTGATTTTTAGAATTTTTTTTTAAAATTAAAAATTAATTTGGTTAAGAAATAAAAAATAAAAAATAATTATCATTTTTATATAATTTTTATCTTTTGAGTGGTTAGAAATAATTTTTTACAAATTAAATTGGAACAGCGATATGTATGTATATAACATGTCCAAAAGTTAAAATGATAATTATTTTTTACCCTTAAATGATAATTATTTTTTATTTTTTATTTCTTAACCAAATTAATTTTTAATTTTTAATTTTTTTTTTTATAAAAATCTATCCATACATAACCTAAGAATATTTTAATAAGTCATTTCTTGCGTTGGTAACTTATTTAATTATTTGTTAATTTTACGACATTTTTACCATCTGAGGCCTGTTTGATAACCGTTTCGTTTTCAGTTTTCAATTTATATTTACAAAAATTTTAAAAACTGTCATAAAAACTTGTTTAATAGTTTTTTTGATTTATAAATTATTGTCTCAGTTTGTAAATTTGAGAAAAAAAACATAAATTCAAAAAATAAGTTTACGTTGGTTTTTAAATAGAAATTTAAAAATTTTACTAATAAAATTTTTTTTCAATTAATTTTTTTTTCCAATGAATTTTTTTTTCCAACTAATACTAATCGAGGGTGCAACTGGTAATGCTACTTTAAACCTTAGGGAGGGGATTGTAATTTCTAAAATTTGAGGGGTGTCAATGTAATTTACCCAGTGAGGGAAAAATTGGTATTTAAAAAAATTAAATTGCTGAGGGGGAGAATCTGCAATGAAACTTTAAACCTCAGGAAGGGAGATGTAATTTTCAAAATGTGAGGGGGGAACTGTAATAAATATAAACCTTAGGGGGTGTCAGTGTAATTTACCCTAATAATAATAACATTAATTATTAAAAAAAGCCTTTAAATTATATAAGTTGGCATTCGATTAGAGAGACATATTTTCACCGTACAGTTTTGTGAACTATTAATCTAAACTATGATAAAAGCCTCTAACCTAATATATCCCAACCTAAACAATTTACTTTTTCTTTCTTTTCCCGGTATGATATTATCAAATAAAAGTTAGTCAATAGAGATTTTCTTAATTGTTTAAAATTAAGAAAATCAAGAAAATTACATTATCATCCATGTAGTCATAATTGTGGAATTAACTTGTATCATTACATTTGCAGTAAAATATTGTTTTAAAATATAATGAATTGTAGTCATGCAAACAAGATGAACCCAATTGGGAGAGATGGGTGATGACCTCCAAATTTCAAAACCCTTTTATTATAATAATAATAACATTAATTATTAAAAAAAGACCGTTAAATTATATAAGTTGGGCCTCCTATTAGAGAGATATATTTTCACCGTACAATTTGGTGAACCATTAACCTAAACTAGTGCTTTTAATTTGTTTAGATATTCTGTTTGTATTTTCAATTAAAAAAAGTTTAAATATTTTGTTGAATATGTTTTGTTGAAAAAGAGTTTTCAACTTGAATATATTTTTTGAATTGAAAAAAATAAATGTATTATTTATTTATATTTTTTGGTTTTTAAATCTAACTCTAAAATAATAAATAAAAAAGATGACATATGCTAGTTGGTTTTTGTTTTAAAAAATAGATATAGATGTAACAATATAGAGGCATACAATCTCTACTATTGCTCAGTTCATGATTTTGGTAGTTTGAATTGTTTTAATATTTTAAGAACCACAGATTATAATACTTTATGTGGATGAGGCATGTTGTGATCGTAATATGTGAATGAATCATGCAGTGATTGTAATATTCTAAAGTTTCAAACTTTCTTTTTTTAGATAAGGCATGCAGTGATTATAATACTTTTTTCAGTCATTGACTGTAATATATTTTTTTTTTTTAGGAAGTGTATAAGTTGAATTATGTTAAAAATTTATAAAATTTTAAACCGCTAAACCGATTCGCATCCATTCGCCAATCCGCTCAATCCACATCCGCCGGATTGGCGAACATATGCAGATTGATTTTTTTCAATCCGCCAATCTGGTGGACGGATGGTGGATTGAATGTTCTGTGGCCGCAACCGATCTTTTCCCACCCCTAATAAAAACTTCCAACTTAAATTATCCCAATCTAAATAATTCACTTTTTCCTTCTTTTTCTAACGTAAGATTATTAAGGGGTTATTTGGGATATTCTAAATAAGTGTACTTTTTGACTTTTTTAGAAATATGGGTTGGGTTTGAAGTGATATAGTAGAGAGGTGATGTGTCTTAAATAAGATAATGTGACTTAAATAGAATAGTGACTTTTTGACTTTTTTAGGAGATGACAAACAAGGCCTAAATAAAAGTTAGCCCATAGAGTTAGTATGAGATATTGAAACTTTCACAAGGCTCCTCACTAAATGGGATGAGAGTATAAGAATCTCTTTATATAAGTAAAACAATTCTTTTTTTTTTTCTTTTTTCGATGTGAGATTATAAAAAAATAAGAAAATCAAAAAAATTAGAATGAGAATTTGAAACCCATATAGAAAGCTTTTCACTAAAAAGTTCATTTTTCTTATATAATATATAGATATAGATAGATAGCAATGTATTTTCGTTTTTTTTAATAAATAAAAAAAAAGTACTAATGAGGAAGAGTAGATGGACGTGTGCCCGTTTTTGTTAAGAACGTACACAATGCCTCTGTGTCTAGCATGTGAAGGAGTTGTGGCTGGCTCCCTTCTCTCTCTCGTCTACAATCTATACATATACATACATCCATATACGTACATGACAAGCCCACAAAAACCCAACTCAACTGGCTGTTTTGATAAGATTCATTCACTCAGAGAGCCCAATGGGGTGGTGAGTCATGACAAAACTAGTCTAGGATTTCAATCTCATTTTCTTTGGCTTTTTCTTCTCCCGACAATATTAGGTGCACAGAATCAAGACAAACAAAAAATAATGCATAAAATCATAAAAAAATAAAAAAAATTTATGTAATTGTATATCCTTATCAGTCATATAATATATTTCTGTACGCTTTATGTATTTAGTTTCTGTGTACGGAACATTAGTTTGTTTCTTTCACACTTCACTCTTCTATATCCTACTATGCTCAACTCTCTAAATATATAGACATAGACACAAACCCCTTTTACTAGAAAGATAGAGCGTGTGCTCAAAATCTCTTTATTAAGCTCCCTTCTTCATAACAAGAGGCCTATACAAAGAGAACCTAGTTGGGGGGGTGTCTTCAAAAAACCAAAGAATTTGATAATACAGTGAGTCCACGTGAATGGGTTGGGCCGATCCAAGCTCCTCAAGTCCACTGGATAACCTGCAAGCAAGTCCAATCGGGGAACGAGGTAGTCCCCCGGCGAACCCTCCGGCGTGTGAATTAGAAAAGGTGATGAACCAAATGTAGAGAGAGAGAGAGAGAGAGAGAGGGGATGAAAAACTTAACCTTCTTCTTGTCTTCGAGCTTTGCTTATAGCCTTTGGTAATCATTTCACTGTCTCAGTCGTTCTGACCTCCCCGCCGAAAGCTTGCACCGTGGTTCATCTTGTTCAGGGTGACGGGGTGCCATTCCGGCTGAGGGGTGTTGTCGCAATAAATGCGATGATGGGTCGCATTAATGGTGATGTGCTGTGGCAATAACTTTGCAGATCTTTATCTGCTGACATGGGCTGTCCTGCATCCGCCATGTGTCCGAGCATCATTCGCCTTTCCTGTTCAGTTGGCTTCCAGCTGTGCCGGGTTTTACTGACCGGGTTGTGTAATGAGGCCCAAATGGTGGGCTTGGGCTTACTCATGGTGGGCCGTGGTCCTTGTGGGCCTATCCCTGTCAGAATTGATTTTGAAAAATAATAAATAATATGTTGTCTTCTTCAGAGTGTAGTAGTGGTTGTGAGTCTGGATGGACTCTATACTTAGAACACTCTTTTCTTTCTTCGTATCCATCAAATAGAAACAATAATGAGTTTGTTGATGGAAAGGGCATTTACAGCAAAGGAAAGAGATCACCGAAGAATGAGGATGAAGAAGAGGACTTGTCCATGGTCTCAGATGCTTCCTCTGGGCCTCAAATTTTTCATGAGGATGAATATTATGGAAATGGCAGTAATGGGTGTTTGAATAATGCACCAATTGATGCCACATTGCCAAAGAAGAGGGGGAAGATGATGAAAAACAGAGAAAATCCGAGTCCAAAGGTTCAAGAACATCCTTCTTCCCTTGATGATACCGCTAGCTCTACTGTCTTCAACTTCTCCCAGGTAAATTCAAAGAGTTATGATGTGCAAATAGAATTTTAAATTTCTATACAGAAAGATGTGACTGTCTGTGCTCCTTTCATTCCTTTCAAAAACTTCATTATTGTTAATGACAGGGATAGGCCCACAAGGACCACGGCCCACCATGAGTAAACCCAAGCCCACCATTTAGACCCCATTACACAACCCGGTCAGTAAAACCCGGTACAGCTGGAAGCCAACTGAGCAGGAAAGGCCAATGATGCTCGGACACATGGCAGGTAGAGAGGAACCAGTGTCAGCAGACAAAGATCTGCAAAGTTATTGCCACAGCACATCACCATTAATGCAACCCATCACCGCATTTATTGCGACAACACCCCCCAGCCGGAATGGCACCCCCTCACCCTGAACGAGACGAACCACGGTGCAAGCTTTCGGCAAAAAAGGTCAGAACGACTAAGACAGCGAAATGATTACCGGAGGATATAAGAAAAGCTCGAAGACAAGAAGAAGGTTAAGTTTTTCATCTCCTATCTCTCTCTCTCTCTCTCTCTCTCTCTCTCTCTCTATATATATATATATTTCTGTCCATCACCTTCTCTAATTCACACACCGGAGGGTTCGCCGGGGGACTACCCCGTTCTCCGATTGAACTTGTTTGCAGGTTATCCAGTGGGCTTGAGGAGCTTGGATCGGTCCAACCCATCCACGAGGACTCACCACCACTATCAGTTGGCGCCGTCTGTGGGAAATCGGTTTTATCCGTGCGCCAGTTGTGTTCATTGCCGCCGGAGACCCTTTTCCAGCAACCTTTTTCACCTCATCCGTCACGTGCATGGTAACGACCAGATCCATAGCTTCCCACCACAATGCTGTTGATCACCAGACCGACCCTCCCAATCCAAACAACCCACCACAGTACTTCATCGAGCTCACCAACAGCATCAACCGTATGGCCGAACAAAACCAGGCCTTAATCAACGCTCTGCTCCAACGGAACCTCCCTATTCCTCCACCACCTCCAGATATTCCATCCCATCCAGAACAAGTCCCAGGCCATACTGTCCCACCACCCAATCCTCCCAACTCGGGGGGCTCGCAACCTCCTCACCCACATATACATACTCCTCCTCCACCCCCACGTCCATCAGTCATAGCCCCAGCTCCCGAGGGAGAAGCTAGCAGCATCCAACATCTATCCCCCTCTGGGGGTGACAACATTCCCCTTTGGGACGCTGAACTCCGGGCCGTGAAACTCCAACTCCAAGGGGTCATGCAAAACATTCAACATAAGCCCTCCACTACAGCAAACTCCCCTTTCGTTGGCTCCATCCGAGACAAGCCCCTACCCCCCAAGTTCAAAATGCCTACCATCGACCCCTTTGACGGAACAACCGACCCCGTCGACCACCTGGAAACCTACCGTACACTCATGATCCTCCATGCTTTCCCCGACGAAATCATGTGCCGAGCCTTCCCCGTGACTTTAAAGGGATCGGCTCGGCTATGGTTCAGCCAGTTGCCGCCAGATTCGGTCTCTACATTCCAACACCTCAGTGACTCTTTCCTGAGCCACTTCGCCAGCCAACGCCCGGCTGACGTCCGCGACTCAACTCCTCAACATCCGTCGGACCGAGGAGTCACTACGCTTTGTCACTCGCTTCAACACCGAAGCCTTACAAGTCGCTGAAAATGACGATAAGGTCATCCTCACAGCCTTGATGGCTGGTCTGCGGTCATCCGATTTCCTCTTCTCTCTCTCCAAGAACCCCCCGACATCCATGGCAGCCTTGCTCTCCAAAGCCCGAAGTATATGAGCCGAGGACTCTCTAGCCGCTCGGCGGACTTCGCATGACTAAGTATGTCGACCCCAGAGAAAAAAAAGACCAAGAACCCAAAGAACACCCGGTCTCATAACCAAACATCCGCTATCTTATGCCGATCGACCCTCGTGCCGATCGGTCGGCCCCAACCAGACCCCCCGGTCGGTTCGAGCAATATTCCCCTCTCAATACACCCCTGGAACAAGTTCTGAACCAAATCCAACGGGACTACCCCCTCCAGTGGCCCCTTCCTCCACGGAACCCTTCCAACCGCAAAGACCGGTCCAAATATTGCCGCTTCCACGGGATCATGGCCATAACACCGGCAATGCATCGACCTCAAAGATCAAGTAGAGACCCTCATTCGCCAGGGCGCCAGGCGATTCAGATACCCGCCTCGGCGAGACAAAGGACCGAGCCCCAGAGACAATCGCAGGCATACCCTCCACCGGCGGCCAGTTCAGCGATCGACCCCACCAACAACCTCGGCCTCAAGGTAATCCGCCTCCACGGTCGGTGAAATCGAGTTATTCGGTGGTCTTGCGTGTGGTGGACCATCACGCTTCGGCTTCGAGGCGAGCTTAGAAAGATCTGACGAGGCTCGGACAAGGCGATCGCCACGGCCGACCCCCAAGCAACCCAAGCGATGGGCGAGCCCATTACCTTCACGGACGCCGACTGTGCAGGCATCCGTTATCCTCACGATGATCCCCTTGTCATCTCCACTGTCCTCTCCAATTATAAAGTCAGACGAGTCCTCATTGACAATGGCAGCTCGTCGGACATCATTTTCCTAAACTGTTTCCGCCAGCTGAAGATCGGGGAAGAAAGCTTGTCCCCACTCCAAACTCCTCTGGTTGGTTTTACCGGTGACCGGGTGACCTCGATCGGCTCCATTGATCTCCCCATCACCATTGGAGAGTACCCACGGCAGACCACGAAGTTGCTTACTTTCCTTGTTGTCGACTGCCCCTCAGCTTACAACATCATCCTCGGCCGCACCGCCCTCAATGCCTTCCAAGCCATCACATCCACCTACCACCTTGCCCTCAAATTCTCTACTGATTTTGGGGTCGGAACGGTGAGAGGAGAAACAGGCCGCCAGAGAATGCTATGTGGCCTCAATCAAAGAGGTCAAGCTAGAGGAGGCAATGATCATAGAGGGACTTCCCGACCGAGATGAGAATGACCGATAAGAGGCGAACTGTGGAGGAACTTCGTCAAAGTTAACATCGATCCCACCAACCCTCAAAGCGCTAAAATCGGCGACCGCGCCTTCCCAAGCCAAAGGCGACCTCGCCGCTCTTCGTTGAACAGAGATGTCTTCGCTGGACCCATGCGGACATGCTGGGCATCGACCCTCTTTCATAACCCACCTCGATGTCGAGCCTCACTTCCGACCTTCGCAAGCGAGGCAGTATTTTCCATCGAGCGCAACAATCTCATAGCTGCGAGGTTGACAAACTTCTCAAGGCCCGGTTTATCCAAACGTGGATTATCCTAAGTGGCGTCCAACGTGGTCTGGTCCCCAAAAACAATGGCTAGTGGCGTCTCTGTGTCGCCTACTCCGACTTGATCCGAGCCTGTCCCAAACATAGCTACCCTCTTCCCCCCATTGATCTACTGGTCGACGCCACGGCCGGTCATCAAATGCTTCGGCTTCATGGATGCTTTTCGGTACAACCAGATCGTGATGCACTCATCGACCAGAACACACATCTTTCATCACCGATCGGGCACCTACCATTACCGTGTCATGCGTTCGGACTAAAGAATCTTTGGGGCCACCTACCAGCGTTTGGTCAACCAGTCTTCCACCATCGACGGACGGAACATGGAAGTGTATGTGGATGACATGCTGTTTAAGAGCAAACTCTCCGCTGACCACCTCACCGACCTGCGAGAGACTTTTGCCACACTCCGCAAATATCAGATGAAACTCAACCCAGAGAAGTGCGCCTTTGGCGTAGGATCTGGCAAGTTCCTGGGTTTCATGGTCAGTCAGCGCGGCATCGAGGCCAACCCTGAGAAGATCAAGGCCTTGATTGAGATGCAGTCACCCAAAACCGTTAAAGAGGTCCAAAGGCTCACCGGCAGAGTGGCAGCCCTTAACCGTTTCATCTCCCGTGCAACGGATAAATGCCTACCATTCTTCAAAGTCCTGCGGCAGACTTTTGAATGGACAACTGAATCAGAAGAGGCCTTTCAACAGTTGAAACAGTGCATGGCCAACCCTCCCCTTCTCTCACAGGCAATCACCGGCGAGCCCCTCTTCCTCTACCTAGCAGTATCAAGCACTGCAATCAGTGCAACGCTCATCAGAGAGGACGGCTCAGTCCAACGGCCGATCTACTACATCAGCCGGGCTCTCAGGGGAGCGGAGCAGAACTACCCCCTATTAGAAAAGCTGTCCCTGGCCTTGGTTACTGCCTCCAGACGACTCCGCCCCTACTTCCAAGCCCATTCAATAGTGGTTCTCACCGACCAGCCCCTGAAGAAGGTCATGCGGCGGCAGCTCTCGGGAAGACTAATGCATTATGGTCGTAGAACTAAGCGATTCGACATCTCTTATCGCCTGACGGCAATTAAGGCGCGTAGCGACTTCATCTTGGAATTTACCAATCCAGCACCAACCACTACCCCTCCACCCACACCAACTCCATCAGAGCCAGAAGATCCTCATTGTTGGACACTCAATGTCGACGGTTCGTCTCGCAAGCAGGGAAGCGGGGCTGGCCTCATCCTCACATCCCCCGAGGGGGGTTATTTCAAATGTGCCCTCCACCTCTTGTTTGCGGCCAGCAACAATGAGGCCGAGTACGAAGCATTGATAGCAGGACTTCGTCTAGCCAAAGACATTGGTGTAAGCCACATCCGAGTGTTGATGACTCTGACTTATTGTCGGCGGATCACGGGTGAATTCGGCGCCAAGGATACCACAATGCGGACTTCTGAGACATGGCTCTCACCCTTGTTCGCCTCTTCAACACCTTCGGATCGACACATACCTAGGGCGGAAAACTCCAGCAGATGAGATGGCTCGGCCGCCTCTGCCGACCAATCCGACCTCGGCCATGGAGTTCGCCTCGAATACTGACTCGGACCATCTCACCCGAGCAAGTGCAATTCCTTGACGGAACCCATCCCTTGGGCATCCGACATCTTCCTCTTCTTGACCCTCTGGAGAACTCCCGGATGACCAGCGGCCGCCAAGGTCGAGCTCGGTCGGCTAACTACATTACAGTCGACGGCGTCCTTTACAAGCGCGGGTTTCTCCGCGCAGTACTGCGATGTCTCGGCCCTTAAGCAACCTATGTAATGCAAGAGATCCATGAAGGCATATGTGGCAATCATTCAGGTGGCAGATCTCTCGCACAAAAAGTACTCCGTACAGGCTACTTCTGGCCGACACTCAACAAAGATGCCTCTGATTTCGTGCTGAAATGCGACAAATGTCAGCGCTTCGCCAACATCCCCCATGCTCCTCCCACTAAGCTGATCACCCTCTGCAGCCCTTACCCGTTCGCCAAATGGGGTATCGACCTGGTTGGTCCACTTCCCACTGGTCGAGGCCAGACCAAGTTCGCAATTGTTGCCATTGATTACTTCACCAAGTGGGTCGAGGCAGAACCCCTTGCCATAATCACCGAGCGGAATACCACCAAGTTTATCTGGCAATCGATTGTCTGCAGATTTTGCATCCCTCAGGCCATCGTCTCGAAACAACGGCAGCGTTCGACAACGCTAAATACAGGAAATTTTGTGCAGATCTCCAAATTCAACCGTGCTTCTCTTCCCCCGGCCATCCCCAAGCAAACGGTCTAGTTGAGGTCACCAACCGCTCTCTCCTGAAGATCATCAAAACTAAGCTTGAGGCTGCTAAAGGCCTTTGGGCTGAGGAACTACCACATGTACTCTGGGCTTACCGAACTCTTGGGACTCTCTGGGAAACCCCTTTTCGCCTAACATATGGTGGCGGTCATTCTGTAGAAGTCGGTCCGCCCACCCCAGGTCTTACATCCAGATCTCGCCTCAACGAAGAACTCGTCGGTGACCTGGATCTCATTGAGGAGCTCAGAGAGACTGCTGCTGTCAGATTGGCCTCGTACCAGCAGAAAATGAGAACACACTACAACCGCAGAGTCCGACCGCGGGAGTTCTCCATTGGCGACCTTGTCTTGAGAGAAGCAACTCTTGCCACAAAGAATCCAACCGAGGGAAAATTGGCAGCCAAATGGGAGGGGCCCTACGTGGTGAAGGGCCTGACCGAACTTACCGACTTCAAGATATGGATGGCCGAGACCTTCCCCATCCCTGGAATGCTGAACATCTGAAGCGTTACTATCAATGAATCCTTTCTTTTGTATTGCCAAAATTGCTGTATTTTCCTTTTTCAATACATAATACAAATACCAACTGAAGTTCCAACTTTCTATACTTCAACTGTTTGAATGAAGCTTCCATGAAACTTTTATTTGCAGCGCCACCTTCAAAAGCCTCGGCCAGACCAAGCACTTTCAAAAGCCTCGGCCAGACCGAGCACTTTCAAAAGCCTCACCCAACTTTGAGCACCTTCAAAGCCTCGGTCAGGCAGGCACTTTCAAAAGCCTCGGCCAGACCGAGCACTTTCAAAAGCCTCAGTCCAACCTGAGCACCTTCAAAAGCCTCAGTCCGACCTGAGCACTTTCAAAAGCCTCGGCCAGCCCGAGCACTTTCAAAAGCCTCAGTCTGACCTGAGCACCTTCAAAAGCCTCAGTCCGACCTGAGCACTCTTCAAAAGCCTCAGTCCGACCTGAGCACTTTCAAAAGCCTCAGTCCGACCTGAGCACTTTCAAAAGCCTCGGCCAGACCGAGCACTTTCAAAAGCCTCAGTCCGACCTGAGCACTTTCAAACGCCTCAGTCCGACCTGAGCACTTTCAAAAGCCTCAGTCCGACCTGAGCACTTTCAAAAGCCTCGGCCAGACCTGAGCACTTTCAAAAGCCTCAGTCCGACCTGAGCACTTTCAAAAGCCTCGGCCAGACCGAGTACTTTCAAAAGCCTCAGTCCGACCTGAGCACTTTCAAAAGCCTCGGCCAGCCCGAGCACTTTCAAAAGCCTCAGTCCGACCTGAGCACTCTTCAAAAGCCTCAGTCCGACCTGAGCACTTTCAAAAGCCTCAGTCTGACCTGAGCACCTTCAAAAGCCTCAGTCCGACCTGAGCACTCTTCAAAAGCCTCAGTCCGGCTGACAGGCACTCTCAAAGCCTCGGTCAGACTGAGCACTTTCAAAGCCTCGGTCAGGCTGAGCACTTTCAAAAGCCTCGGCGGCCAGGCACTTTCAAAGCCTCGGTCAGGCTGAGCACTTTCAAGCGCCTCGGTCCGACTGAGCACTTTCAAAGCCTCGGTCAGGCTGAGCACTTTCAAAAGCCTCGGCGGACTGAGCACTTTCAAAAGCCTCGGTCAGGCTGAGCACTTTCAAAGCCTCGGCGGGCCGAGTACTTTCAAAAGCCTCGGTCCGACTGAGCACTTTCAAAAGCCTCGGCGGGCCGAAGGCACTTTCAAAAGCCTCGGTCAGACTGAGCACTTTCAAAAGCCTCGGCCGAAGAGCACTTTCAAAGCCTCGGTCAGGCGACCACTTTCAAAAGCCTCGGCGGTGAGCACTCTTCAAAAGCCTCAGCCAGACCTCAGCCTCAGTCATAATCTGACGCTTAACCACAATTTCAAAATAATTTGACACTCAGTCATATTTTAACGGTGTTCTCCCATGTCTCATTTGCAAATCACATGTTCAACATTACATTTCAATCTACCTTTTCAAGGTCATTTGACACTTAGTGAATATTTTAAAAAAGATTTGCTCACATTTCACTTGCACATCACATCTTCAACATTACATTTCAGTCTGCTTCCATGCTCATTCAATTTGACACATTACTTTCCAGATTCCCCCCACACTTAAACAAATTTGCTATTTCACTCTGTATTAGAAAATTCCTTATCCTACTCTGGCTCAGGTTTTGGCCTAATTTTAGTTTCACCTTGCTCTACTGTCTGGCACATGCATTTGCTGAAAACATCAGTGCACAAAATAATCACAAGTAAAACAAACCAAGACCAAACCAACACAAAGGAAAATATACTAGAATCATCAACTAGAACCATAAGGGCCATTTTATTCATTCAAAAACATGTGTACATCCATTTATTACAATACTTCAAAAACAAAACGAAATAAAAAAGATGTATACAAGGAGGAAACAAAAACTCCAAAGTACATTTATTTTCAGGTCACTCCCCCTCCTCACTGGAAATCAGATCTGCCTCTTCAATCCCCTCGTCCAGGGGGGTCTGGGCCACATCGTCTTCTTCAACCACCACACTGTTAAAATCGAGCCACAGGAGCAGCTCTCTTGACCTTACGCTTGAACATTTTCCACCCGCTGTCCCAGTACTCTGCCATTTCATGCTTATAGAAGTCCGACTGCTGGAAGCTTGCAATCACTTCAGACTCAGTCCTCCCATGATGCGCCTTGATGGGCGGCCCCAGTCTCCTCTCGCTAAGCTCACACCATGGCATCAATAGCCACTGAAAATCTGGCGGCGCCTTGAACATTCCATTTGCGAGGCCTGGTCGAGTAAGCGACCCTCTCGAGGCCGCCGCCTCTCCTCGCCCAACTTCTTCATCAAGGCCTTCTTTTCAGCTCCGACCTTCTGACCTCCGGCTCCCTCTTCCAGCCTCTCCTCAAGAATCAACCTCCCCCTCGCCTCAAATTGCTTCTTGAGTCTCCTCTCCAGCGGTTCTTTGCGCTCCTCCTTCTTGTGAGACTCTCCTTTCGCTCTTGCTCCTCGACACGCTCATCTTCCACCTCTTCTGCAGCGCCTCCAATTTAGCATCTGCCTCGTCTCTCTGCCTGACAAGATCCTCGTTATTATTCATGGCCTCCTCGTGCCGCTCGACTGCCACATCGCAAGCCTTTTTGGCCTCCTCCAACCTCTGCCGCTCGCCAGCAAGTTGAAACTCGAGCGACACGACTTGGCGGCGTGCACCCTCGGCTCTCAACTTGGCCTTGCAGATCAGTGTGGGCGGTCTTCCAGTCAGCACTCTCCTTCTGCAAACTGGCCAACTGGGCCTTGGTCTCCTCAGCCTTTAGCTTGGCGGCCCCTGCTTTCCTTAGAAGAGCCCCCGCCAAGGTGGTCACCTCCATTTGAGCGGAGTATAACCCCCTCAGCAGGTCGGCCTCATTAAATCCACATGCCGACCGCAGGGCAGCTTCATCCACCATCTTCACTAGGCGGTCTGCCACCGACCTCGCTGGGCCTCCATCTCCCTCCAGTTTCCCAGCTACTGCACGAGCATGGTAAGTCGTGGCACCCAGACCAGCTCCCCTTTCCTGCGACGCAGAGCCTCTTTGAGCCTGCTCCCCCCCACTTGGTTCAACCCCAGCCAACCTAACTTCTGTTAGCACCACTGAAGTCTTCTCCAACCTCACACTTGGGTCAGCCCCAGTCAACCCAGCTTCTATTTGTTCTGCTGGGGTCCTCTCCGCCACGACCACCGTCGGACTGGCTATCACCACTTCAGGGGTATCCTTTGTCACAAGGGCCTCCGCCCCAATTGAGGCGACCGCCCCTTCTAGGCCCTGCCCCACCTCCCCACCCTCCACCTGTTCGGCCAAGCTTGCCTCTTCCACCCTTGCCTCCTTTCTTCTTTTCTGGGCTGGCTCCTCCCCCCCTCGCCTCAACCTCTTCTTTTTCTTCCCCACCCCCAGTGCCTCCATCTCCTTCAGAGGATCTTTTGGAAGCAGTCGCGGAGCAGACTCGCCCAAACTCTTCTCTCCCAAAGGCTTTGGCCGAGGACGAATCCTCTCCCTCGCCACTGGCTGAGGAGGTCGGACGGCTTGGGCCTCTGTGAACTTCTGGGCCCTCACCAGCATGGCTTGATCTTCCGCCTCTTGTGCTTTTCTCCTTACCTCCAACTCCAATCGGTCGAGGTCTCCACCAATCGGTTTTGGGCCCAAACTAGCCTCAAACAGTGCCGACGGCTGAACTAGCTCGTCCCACTTGACCTTTTCCCTCTCCCTCCACTCCTTCACTTTCTTTACCCTATCCTCCGACGCCGCCCCCAACTTTAGCTCTGCATACTTGGCTGGCACCTTCCACACGGTGCGCACACCAGCCCCTCCGGAGGTGGACACATAGAACCACCGCGGCCTCCAACCTTTGATGGACGTCGGTAAGCCTGCCACCAAACCCTTCCCTGCCAACGCTTGAAGGGTGACCCAGGTCTCCTGCTGTCCTGAAGCCTTGTAACAGCCAAAGAACTCCTCCACCGCCATGGCCACCCCTCCGTTCGCCTTTGGCCAAGCACTTGCACAAGCCAGCAGGATTTTCCATGCGTTGGGCATCAGTTGCCTTGGTGCTACCTCCAGGTGGTTGAGCACATCTACCACGATTTGCGGCAAAGGCAACCTCAGCCCACCCTTTAGCGCCTCCTCGTAGAGGGAAAACGCACCCACCCTGACGTCAGATGGTCTCTCCGTCGATTTTGGCACCCATAATTCCACCTCCACTGGGATCTGGTACTTCTCGCGGATAGCCCCCAATTCTGCCGCTGTAATAAGGGATCTATCAGCCCTCGAATGCCAGTGGTCTCGTTCCACCTGGCTGATTGGGTGTGTCGTTTCGACCCTCTCCCCCCCCTGTTGGACCTATACTGACTCGCTAACTCCACCGCATCATCTTCCCCCAATGGATCTACCCGGACAATGGCAGTCTCTTCGTGAGCCATCTCTAAGCTGTGTTCGCGAATAGCTTCTGCTGCAGGTGTTAAGAAATTGAAGACGTGTTTCAGCGGAGTATCGTGAGCAACGAAGGAACTAACACTTCGAATGTTTTGAGTTTTTGTAAAGAAGTAGGTGAATCGTATGATGCCAAAAGCCCACGGGTTGCCCGTATTCCAAGGATCCAAATTAATGTTTGCCAGTTTGAAAACTTTTCAAATCATCCGCCAAAAATTGCATCATCAATGCCCATAATAATGCCCTGACGTTTCACTCCTAATCTAACGCTTGACCCTTCACCTCCTCCGACATTTTGCCACGTGTATGGTCCAGATGCACTGACTTCTGCCCTCACCTTGTCTTTTCCACTTCAAATCACCACGTCACACGCCGCCCCTCAAGCCCCGTGCTCTCCCGCTCGGCCACCCTCACGATCGGCCTCATCTGCTCGGCCACCTTCGCAGTCGACCTGACCCGCTCGATCGCCCTCACGCTCGGCCTCACCCCGCTCCGCCTCCCTCATGCTCGGCCTCTCACGGTCGGTCCCCTCCTACAGGTCGGATTCATCTCCACTATTATTATTCCCTTTGTTGGACTAAAGCTGCACTCGGGAATGGGGGACTACTGACAGGGATAGGCCCACAAGGACCACGGCCCACCATGAGTAAACCCAAGCCCACCATTTAGACCCCATTACACAACCCGGTCAGTAAAACCCGGTACAGCTGGAAGCCAACTGAGCAGGAAAGGCCAATGATGCTCGGACACATGGCGGTCTTGAGACCCATGTCAGCAGACAAAGATCTGCAAAGTTATTGCCACAGCACATCACCATTAATGCAACCCATCACCGCATTTATTGCGACAACACCCCCCCGCCGGAATGGCACCCCTCACCACGAGCAGGGCGAACCACGGTGCAAGCTTTCGACAAAAAAGGTCAGAACGACTAAGACAGCGAAATGATTACCGGAGGATATAAGAAAAGCTCGAAGACAAGAAGAAGGTTAAGTTTTTCATCTCCTATCTCTCTCTCTCTCTCTCTCTCTCTCTCTCTCTCTCTCTATATTTCTGTCCATCACCTTCTCTAATTCACACACCGGAGGGTTCGCCGGGGGACTACCCCGTTCCCCGATTGAACTTGTTTGCAGGTTATCCAGTGGGCTTGAGGAGCTTGGATCGGTCCAACCCATCCACGAGGACTCACCACCACTATCAGTTAATATATAATATTGTTAAATATACATCCCACTATCCATTTGTAGCTGTAAAGAGCAAACCCACTATCACACACTTTCAGCTTTAGTTTTTATATTGTTTTAATGTAACCTTTCGGTGCTCCATTGTCTCCTTCTCCTCTCTATAAAGAGAGCTCATTCTCTTGTAAACAAGATACACAACAACAGACATTGAATATACATACATTCATTCAGTCTTTCACTTTTCTCTCTCTATAAATCTTTCATGGTATCAGAGCCCAGTAATACAATTCTGGCATTCTTCAATTTTGGTGTTTAGTCTCGTACACAGTGGAACTACACTTCTGGCATTCTTCCATTTTGGTGTTTAGTCCCGTACACAGTGGAACTACACCAAACAGCTCGGAATCTCATTACGATTCCAACGGCACCAAGCCCGTCACCAGAAACGCCCCCACGCGCCTCCACGCGCTGCCCCTTTGCTCGACGCGTCTCTGCTTCCGTTGCCACGCTCACACGCGCCTTCACACGCCTTCCACTCAGCTCGTTTGTGCACCGTGCCTGCTCGCATCAGCACTGCGCTGCTTCGCTATCGTGAGCAGCGGCGCTGCGTTCGCTATTGTGCACCAGGCGCTGCGTTACGCTACCGGCGCCAGACGCTTCTCTCTGCTACCGCCGCCGCCCTTCCGCTAACTGCGTCTTGTGACATCATTTTTCCTCCTGGCGACATCATCCTTTGCCTGACCACCTTTCCTAGCTAATTTCGACCTTCCGGACTCATTGGTACACTCTGTTTTATCTAATTTTGCTTCTACAGGTCTATTCCTATCAAATTAGCTCTACTCACCTATTATAATGGATCGTCATGATGCCTCCCATCTCATTTCCGTTATTTTGGATGATTCCAACTATGTTCTATGGGCCCAAGCCATGTCTTCCTTCCTCAAAGGAAAGAAGCTCTGGCGAATTATCACCGGGGATGTGACCCAACCAGTAAAAGACACTGCTGCAACTACTGCTTCTACTACTACTGCTACATATGAAGACCGGCTTGAGGAATGGGACAGCAAGAATTACCAAATCATTACCTGGTTTCGTAATACCTCTGTTACCTCTATCAGTCTTCAGTTTGGTCGCTTTCAGCTTGACTCTGTCACTACTCCTGCAAAGGACATCTGGGATTTTTTGAAAGAAAGATACCAGACTACTGGTCTTGCTTATCAATATCAGCTTCAGAGCCAACTTCATCGGATGCGCCAAGAATCTAATCAGTCCATCAATGACTTCCTTTCTCAAATGTACTCCGTTTGGGACCAGCTTGCTCTTTCCGAGCCGCCTTGGCCTCACCAAGAAGATGCTGTCTTATTTACTGCCTATCGTAATCAGCAACGGTTGGTACATTTTCTCATGGCTCTCACTTCATCTTTTGAGCCAGTACGTGCCTCTCTTCTTCATCGCCATCCTTTGCCCATTTTGGAACAAGCTATTTCTGAGCTGCTATCAGAGGAGACTCGTCATGGTACTCTCCAAACTCATCATGTGGACTCTGTTCTTGCCACTCCTTCGTACCGGCCATCATTTCCCCAGCAGACCACTACTTGCCTCTATTGTCAGAATCGGGGCCTCCCTTCAACACATCTCCTGATCAATTGCCCTGTTAGAACCTGTCAACACTGCAACAAACTTAGTCCTGGTCATCTGCAACAGGATTGTTTTCGCAATCCATCCCGCTCATCCTCCAACCGCCACTCTTCTCGCGGTGGTTCTTCCCGGGGGAGCTTTCATCGTTCCAGGAATCGATCTCATTCCGGGAATCAGTCTCATCACACTGCTGCTGCTGCCTCTGAGGCTAGTTCTGAGTCTCCTGCTTCGTCTGAGTTTCCTACTCCGTCTACCCCTCTCTTTTCTCCAACGGATGTCGAGGCCATGATCAAACACCTTCTCTCTTCTTCTTGCCCTGAAAACTTTTGGGGGGAAGCTGCCCTCACTGCTGTCTACACTATCAATTGTGCTCCTACCCCTATCATCCATAATCAAACTCCCTTTGAACGTCTGCATGGCACTCCCCTTCCATTCACTAATCTTCGAGTTTTTGGCTCTGCCTGCTTTGTTCTGCTTCAATCCCATGAACACACCAAACTTGAACCTCGTTCTCGTCTTTGTTGCTTTCTTGGGTATGGAATTGAACACAAAGGCTTTCGCTGCTGGGACCCTCTTTCTAAACGCCTTCGTATCTCCAGCCATGTCGTTTTTTGGGAGCATAAAATGTTTTCCTCCCTATCTTCTTTTCACTTACCCACACTTTCCACTAATGTACTGTTTACTAATCCTTCCATAGATCTCTTCTCTGATGAATTTGATACAGGTTCCTCCTTCATCGAGATGCCTTTGCTCACTCCTGATCCCGTCCAGCCTGCTCTCCCTGAAGGTCCACCTCTCACTGTACCACCTCCTTCTACACCGGTTCTTCCTCCTACCGCTCCTCCTACGGGTCGACCACGCCGGGTAACTCAACCTCCTATCTATCTTCGTGATTATATTGTTGGGTCTGCTGCCTTTTCTACTTATGAACCTACCTCCTATCGTGAGGCTTGTACTAATCCTCTTGGGCAACAAGCTATGACTGATGAACTCCAGGCTTTGGACAAAACTCATACTTGGGATCTTGTTGATCTTCCTCCTGGCAAAACCACGATTGGCTGCAAATGGGTTTACAAAATCAAGACTCATTCTGATGGCTCTATTGAACGCTACAAAGCTCGTCTTGTTGCCAAAGGCTTCAACCAGGAATATGGCATTGATTATGAGGAAACCTTCTCCCCTGTTGCTCGGCTTACCTCATTCGTTTCGCGATTTACTTCTTTGTCTTCTTCTTCGTCCTTCGGGAGCTCTTTCAGATGGATGTCAAAAATGCCTTCCTCAATGGTAATCTTCTTGAGGAGGTTTACATGCAACCTCCACCTGGGTCCACTTTTCCACCTCATAAGGTATGCAAACTACAGCGTGCTCTTTACGGCCTCAAACAAGCGTCCCGAGCTTGGTTTGCTAAGTTCAGTTCTACCATTCATGACTTCGGGTTCACTTCTAGCTCCTATGACTCTGCTCTGTTTATCCGGACTACTCCTCATGGTACCACTCTTCTCCTTCTGTATGTAGATGATATGATTATCACTGGTAATGATGCGGGTGGTATTCTCCACCTCAAACGGTTTCTTCACCGTCAGTTTGAAATGAAGGACCTTGGTACTCTTAACTACTTCCTAGGCCTTGAGGTCTCTCATGATTCTACTGGTTCCTATTTGTCACAGGCCAAATATGCATCCGATCTTCTGACTCGTGCTAGTCTTACAGATTGCAAAACTACCTCTACTCCGGTTGATCCTCAGATTCATCTCACTCCTCTCGATGGAGATCTCCTCTCGGATGCTACTCTTTATCGCCAGCTCGTCGGTAGTCTTGTCTACCTCACAGTAACTCGTCCTGACATTGCCTATGCTGTTCACATTGTTAGTCAGTACATGTCGGCTCCTCGCACTCCCCACTATACCGCTCTCCTCCACATCCTTCGCTACCTCAAAGGCACTATGTTCCACGGCCTTCACTACTCTGCTTCCTCCTCTCTTGAACTGCGTGCCTTTTCTGATGCTGATTGGGCTGGGGATCGTACAGACCGACGCTCCACCATGGGCTTCTGCTTTTTCTTAGGGGATTCTCTTCTTACTTGGCGTAGCAAGAAACAATCCCTCACTGCCCGCTCTAGTACCGAAGCTGAATATCGAGCTCTTGCTGATACTACTCAGGAGCTTCTCTGGCTTCGCTGGCTCCTCACTGATCTGGGTGTTTCCTATGATGGGGCTACCTCTCTCTATTGTGACAATCAGAGTGCCATTCAGATTGCTCACAATGATGTGTTTCATGATCGCACCAAGCATATTGAGATTGATTGTCATTTCATTCGACAGCATGTTACACGTGGTACTGTTCATCTTCTCCCTATTGCTTCTGCCGATCAGTCTGCTGATATTTTCACCAAAGCTCATCCTCCTGGCCACTTCCGTGACCTTGTTTCCAAACTCAATTTGGTGGATGCCTACCCTCCTTGAGTTTGCGGGGGGCTGTTAATATATAATATTGTTAAATATACATCCCACTATCCATTTGTAGCTGTAAAGAGCAAACCCACTATCACACACTTTCAGCTTTAGTTTTTATATTGTTTTAATGTAACCTTTCGGTGCTCCATTGTCTCCTTCTCCTCTCTATAAAGAGAGCTCATTCTCTTGTAAACAAGATACACAACAACAGACATTGAATATACATACATTCATTCAGTCTTTCTCTTTTCTCTCTCTATAAATCTTTCAATTATTATAATTTATAATTAAAAAAATGACATTGTCACGTCATTCTGGATGATGCTTTTGTAGAAAAAAAATTGTATGGAAATCATTTTCCAAACTCAAAACAACAACAATTGAACAACATGTGAGAAACAAATTGCTTTGTTGAATTAACCACTTGTTGTTCTTGGAAATAACTCTAGTTGTTCTTGAATTTTGACAAAGAAATTGCACACTCACCAACAAGCAAGCTTCAAAGGATAACATGTCATCATCAGGCTTTTCACAAGAGGGCTCTGCAACCCATTTTGCGGTATTGTCCTTAATTTCTTTGATCCAAGTATTTGATTAGAGCATGTTTATTTACCAAAACATGGATTTTTTGCAGAGGAGATCTGAATTCCATAAGCCTTTCGGTTTCTTCCAGTCTTCTCTCTCTGGAAACCATCTGCAGCAAAACCAGTTAAGTTTGTGTTTCCACTTCTTGTGCTTACAAAGTTTTAATAATTCTACAGACACAACATTAATCATAGAACCGGCCACGAAAATATAAGTTGATCATTTTCAGTGAAACAGCCTCTTTAGTGACATGTCTCACCTACTAAATATTACCACAATTATTTTCTGTGGTTGGTTCGTAGAATTATTTATTCATTTATTTTTTATAGAAAAAATGCTTAAGAGGTGATATCTTGGGTTGTTTTACTTAATTTTGTAATTAACTTTCAAGCTTTTTGCAGATGGTTTGGTGGCAAGATGGGATGAGATGAAGACCATTGTAGAACTTGTTTATGTTAGCCTGATACATATTGTTGGGCCATTTCCGAACAGTTTAAGCTTTTGGAACAGTCAGTGATCATGTATTGGAGTTTTGGGTTCAAAAGATCTTATGTTCAGATCTTGTGTTCCCTTCTATCTTTTTGATTGTGCACCTTGTTCTTTCCGTGAGAGAGGGTTGTCAAAACAAAAGGAATTCGATCTCAAAAGGGGTCTTGTTCCTTTTCCATTTCTTTATCTTATATTATTATTACTTTTATGCAAATGACTAGATATATTTGGAGAATTAATAAGGGAGCTAACACTGTGTTTGGTGGAGGGATTTAGGGAGAAATTTAGAAAGAAAAAGGAAAAAAGTGCGTAAAATTAGATGAAATGTAGGTATATTTTATTCACATTTTACCTACTATTTCTATTTTCCTTTCTAAATCTCTCCTCAAATCCCTTAACCAAACACAGTATAAATAAACACATTTTCTCTCTTCGAACAAGATAAATCATGTTATTTGTTGTCGCAAAAATGCTTGGTCAACAATTATATCACCAGGAAATGGCTAGGTGACATGCCATGAAAAGATAGAAGAATTTTTTTATTGTGTATGAAATATTATTTTTTTTTTTATTACTAAATTGATTAGACAAATTAAAGAAGGTACTTATATATACTTTTACTAAAATAAGCAATTAGGTATGGAGTAGAAGCGATTCCTCCACAAGAATTATGAAGGTCATAATAATGAATCAAATAGAGACAAGACCTCAATATCTATAGAGAGAAGCTCTCTATCTGTATTTGGAGAACAAAAATCTTCAAAATGGTTCTGGCTCCAATACAGACAAGACCAGACCTCAATTGTCTCTGAGTGTCCAGACAGGAATCCATTTTGGTGGTCATACTTCTAGGTTAAATTATATTATTATTATTAATCTTATAATTAAAATATAAAATTAATTTATATAATTTTAATTTTAATTGTATTTCAATATGATGATGAGGGTGTAATGGGGTGATGGGCAGTCAAAAATCAGACTACTGAGGTGAGGAAATACCAAAGTTAATGTTGGAATAATATTACTATGAAAAATGCTATAGAAAGTAATAAATTATACAAATTATTTTTATTAATAGATATGGCACACATCAATCAAACTTTAAAATTTAAGACAGAATTTACTTGAGTAGTTCGATTGAAACAACTCATACAAGTATGAAAATTTTAAAATTTATTTGTTTAAATAGCATTACTTTATTATTATTTTTTTATTAATGAGGAACTTCTTTAATATTGGATTCATTTATGTAGAGCAAACACTAAATATTTGCAATTACAAACCACATGTATAAATTAGTGACAGACATAATATTAGAAAGTGTGAAATCTTGTCTTCCATTCTAGTGGACATGAGACTACTCCTGTGGATTAAATATAAAATATTTTCATATTTTATATACATCTTTATAACTTTTTAATTTTAATTTTTGTTCTTTTCTATTTTTTATTTTTTATTGTTGTTGTTGGTGTTATTGTGGTTGTTGTAAGTTGAGAGACCATGCCTAAGATCTTCCTGACCCAAGCATGGAACATGCCCCATTAAATTCAATATATGGTCTCTTTTGGAAGGATCATAATATTCAAATAATTTAAATAACTTTACTGTTCATATTTTGCCCCCCTCTCCCCAAACATTGTCTGCTTTGAAGCTATCATTGGAGTTGATAATGTAGGAAAATCATACACATATAATATAATCATATATGTATGGATATACAGCGGAATAAAATTTATACTAACCTCCTCTAGCCATTGTTGATCAAGTTGTGTGATGTGTGTATTTCTTTTGAACCTCTCAATATTATATCACTCGCTTCACACTTTATGAATAAGTGTCTTCTAACCTATGTAGAACTTGAGTGTCTCATTGATAGAAAACCACAGACCTATTTATAACTGCTAGGTTAGGGACCCTTATCAGATAGATACATTATCAGATAAACTTTGTTAGTTTCCTTCCATCAAGGAAACTTATTAATTACTGAAAATTGATAGGCGTTAGCCAAACTACCCTTTAGAGTTCTTGATATTTTAGGCAACCTCAATAATTATCACCCATAATTATCAAAAGATAAATATACATGTAAGGATAAATATATAAATAATATATAATATATATAATTTATAAATATTAATATATGTTATGCTCAATTATGTGTTTTGGTCCTCATTAATTTATTCATTAATTATCCTAATCAATTCCACCTCTTGTGGAAAATTTGTTTGTTTGTTTGTTTGTTTGTTTTTTTTTTTTTTTTTTTTTTTTTTTTTTTTTGTTTTTCTCAGAGTCAAAGTTTGTAAATAAAAAGATAAGCATGCTCAAATCTATTTACAATGTCAAAAATTCTAAGATCCCCCTGTTAGGGAAAATCGATGTGATTCCTCACAAGTAAATCAATCAATGGGAATAAAAATTAATGCGGAAAAATTAAATCAAAGGCAACACAAGAATTTTACGTGGTTCCCTCAATGTGAGGTACGTCCACGGGATCGAAATCCGATTCCACTATCAACCAAATAAGTTCCAAACGATTACAAACGAGACACTAATTGTCTCACAAAACCACCCTTAGGTGAATTCCAAATAATCACAAATAAATAAGAGGAAAGACCTCATCAAATAGATGAACCAAAATTTTCAGAACCAGAGTTGAAGAAGACCCAAAATAATAACCCAAATCAACTTCCAGACAAAGAAAAAACTTGAACAAATCTTCACCAATAGGCACTGTTACCGAAGCTATAGAGCAGTCGCCGTCCACCTTGCTTTTTCTCTGTGTGTTGAACCAAAAATAATATATATATGTTGTTAATCTAGGGTTTTGTAATCAAACCCTAATTGTATCCCAATTGAATTGGGCCTCCACAAATATAATATATAAAAATATTATACCTAAACCAACCCAAATTAAAACTCTTTTTCCAAAACCAATTGGGTCCCACACTCCAATAAGGAAGTATACCCAACAATTCTCCCCCTACCGACTTAGGTGGAGACATCAACCATACCCGCCAAAGTTCGACACTTTAAATGTTTGTCCCTCGACAAAGTCTTAGTCAACATATCTGAAATATTATCATCTGTGTGAACCTTTTCGAGTTGTAACAATTTCGAGTCTAACACATCACGAATCCAATGGTATCTCACATCAATGTGTTTCGATCTCGAATGAAAGGTAGAATTTTTACTCAAGTGAATAGCACTTTGACTATCACAATAAAGCACATACCTTTCTTGCTTCAAACTCAACTCTTGCAAAAATTTCTTCAACCATAACTCTTCTTTGCAAGCTTCTGTAATGGCAATAATTCAGCTTCGGTAGTTGATAGAGCAACATATTTTTGTAATTTATATTGTCATGCCACAGCTCCCCCTGCAAAAGTCATCAAATACCCCGAAGTAGATTTCCTAGAATCAACATCACCAGCCATGTCAGAATCTGTGAACCCATCAAGCATCGGCTTACTATCCCCAAAACACAAACACACCTTCGAAGTCCCTCGAAGATATCTTAGAATCCATTTTACTGCTGCCCAATGTTCTTTACCCGGATTAGAGAGAAACCGACTCACCATACCAACGGCGTGAGCAATATCCAACCTTGTACAAACCATGGCGTACATCAAAGAACCAACTGCTGAAGCATAAGGAACTTTCAACATCTCTTCTTTGTCTTTCTCACTTGTAGGACATTGATTCGAACTAAGTTTGAAGTGACCCGCAAAACCGGCTTTGCTTTATCCATGTTGAATCTCTCAAGAACTTTCTCAATGTAGCTCTCTTGAGACAACCAAATCAGTCCCTCTTTGCGATCACGAACAATTTTCATACCAAGTATTTGCTTTGCCGGCCCCAAATCTTTCATAGCAAAAGATTTACTCAACTCTAACTTCAACCTGTTTATCATGGTAGAATCTTGACCCACAATTAGCATGTCATCAACATAAAGCAAAAGAATAATAAATTTACCATCCGGAAAATTTTTCACAAACACACAATGGTCCGAAGTGGTTTTAGAAAAACCATTATTCATCATGAAAGAGTCAAATTTTTTGTACCATTGCCGCGGTACTTGCTTGAGGCCATACAAACTTTTCTTCAATTTGCAAACAAATTTCTCTTTCCCTTTCTCCACAAAACCTTCCGGTTGCTCCATGTAAATTTTTTCTTCAAGATCACCATGAAGAAATGCGGTCTTCACATCAAGTTGCTCAACTTCAAGGTTCATACTTGCAGCCATGCCAAGTACAACCCGAATAGAAGACATCTTCACAACCGGCGAGAAAATCTCGTCAAAGTCAATGCCTTTCTTTTGCCCAAAACCTTTCACAACAAGACGTGCTTTGTACCTCAGATTCTTCCTATCATTCTTCAATTTGAAAACCCACTTATTTTTCAGAATTTTCCTCCCTTTAGGCAACTTCACTAAATCATAAGTGTGATTTTCAAGTAAGGAATTCATCTCCTCTTCCATGGCCTTTTTCCAATCATCTTTCTTTGCATGCTCAATTGCTTCTTGGTAGCTCTTAGGCTCCCCTTGATCAGAAATCAACACAAACTCATTGGGAGGATACTTTCTTAAAGGTTGTCGGTCCCTTGTAGATTTCCTCAACTCAAGTTGTGGTGGCGGTTCTTGAGTTGGATGCTCTTCCTCAATTTCTGGCTCAACTTCATTAGGATTAGCATCATCTTCTACATCTTCAATGGGTGGCTGCACATCTCCCCCATTTTCATCATCAACTGAAGATGAAGGAGATGGATCCATGTCAATGAGATCATTAGTTTTTGGCTCCGGTTGATCACCTTTGCCAAAGTCTTCAATTGTTTGGTCTTCAAGAAACACAACATTACGGCTTCGAATGATTTTCTTGTCGACCGGATCCCATAATCTATACCCGAATTCATCACGCCTATAGCCAACAAAAATACATTGTCTTGACTTACTATCAAGCTTGGACCTCTCATCCTTTGGAATGTGAACAAAAGCTCGACAACCAAACACTCTCAAGTGCTCATAAGACACATCTTTGCCAGTCCAAACTCTTTCAGGAACATCACCATTCAAAGGATAGCAAGGAGACAAATTGATCATGTCAACCGTTGTACTCATTGCCTCACCCCAAAAGGATCTTGGCAATTTAGCTTGTGAAAGCAAACACCTTGTTCTTTCCACAATGGTGCGGTTCATCCTCTCGGCAACGCCATTTTGTTGAGGAGTCTTCTTAACTGTCTTTTGGTGCCGAATACCTTGGCTGCGACAATACTCATCAAATGGCCCAATGTATTCACCACCATTGTCTGTTCGGATGCACTTCAATTTCTGCCCTGTTTCTCTTTCAACCATGGCCTGAAAATGCTTAAATACTTCTAGAACTTGATCTTTAGTTTTTAGTAGAAAAGCCCAAACTTTCCTTGAATAATCATCAATGAAAGTAACAAAATAAAATGCACCACTATGTGTTCTAACTTTTAAAGGACCACAAACATCCGAATGAATCAACTCCAAAACCTTTTCTTTTCTAGAAGCAGCATTTTTATGAAAAGAAACTCTATGTTGTTTACCCGCCAAACAATGAACACAAGTTTTAAGATGTGTACCTTTCAAACCGGGTAGAAGCTCTTTTTTGAACAAAACTTGTAGCCCCTTTTCACTCATATGGCCAAGCCGTTTGTGCCACAATTCGGTAGAAGTATCATCTTCAAGTGCATTGATAACACCTTTACAAATTTTTCCTTGCATCAAATAAAGTGTATGAGTCTTCTTGTACTTAGCCACCACCAAAGAACCTTTTGTGAGCTTCCAAATTCCATCACCAAATTTGTTGTTGAAGCCTTCATCATCTAGCTTCCCAGTAGAAATCAAATTGAGGCGAATGTCGGGAACATGCCTCACATCTTTAAGCAACAATTTGCAACCCAAATTTGTTTCCAAGCAAACATCACCCATGTCGATAATCTTGGACAAACCTTCATTACCCATTCGAACAGAACCATAATCTCCTGCAGTGTAGGTAGTGAAGAAATCAACTCGAGAAGTCACATGAAAAGAAGCACCAGAATCAATCACCCAACTGCTCTCTTGGCCCACAAAATTGATACAATCATCTTCACAAACGACCATGAGATCATCGGTAGTAACTGCCGTTGTGTCTTCTTGCTTCTTATCCGCACTTTTGTCACGCCTTTTCTCCTTATTCTTGAGCTTTCAGCATTCTCGCTTCATGTGCCCTTTCTCATGGCAATAATAGTACTCAATGTCTTTCTTTGAAAAAGAACCATCTTTTGATTTGTTACTATCACCCTCAATGGGTCCATACAAATCTTTACAAAATAATAGGTCCTCCATTTTAGTTTTCCAAGTTACCCAATTGCTTCCATTGAAGCTAGACATACGACCCACATTCCTCTCCATTGATTTACACAAATAAATAAACCCAAATAAACCATAAGCTCTGATACCAGTTGTTAGGGAAAATCGATGTGATTCCCCACAAGTAAATCAATCAATGGGAATAAAAACTAATACGAAAAAATTAAATCAAAGGCAACACAAGAATTTTACGTGGTTCCCTCAATGTGAGGTACGTCCACGGGATCGAAATCCGATTCCACTATCAACCAAATAAGTTCCAAACGATTACAAACGAGACACTAATGGTCTCACAAAATCACCCTTAGGTGAATTCCAAATGATCACAAATAAACAAAAGAAAAGACCTCACCAAATAGATGAACCAAAATCTTCAGAACCAGAGTTGAAGAAGACCCAAAATAATAACCCAAATCAACTTCCAAACAAAGAAAAAACTTGAACAAATCTTCACCAATAGGCACTGTTACCGAAGCTATAGAGCAGCCGCCGTCCACCTTGCTTTTTCTCTGTGTGTTGAACCAAAAATAATATATATATATATATGTTGTTAATCTAGGGTTTTGTAATCAAACCCTAATTGTATCCCAATTGAATTGGGCCTCCACAAATATAATATATAAAAATATTATACCTAAACTAAGCCAAATTAAAACTCTTTTTCCAAAACCAATTGGGTCCCACACTCCAATAAGGAGGTATACCCAACACCCCCTAGTTGTTCTTTCTCATTTTCAAGAGTCCTCAATGTCGTCAAAAAAAACTTGCGAAAGCAACAACAACAACAAAAAAAAAAAAAAAAAAGGCCCAAAGGCAAACTAAATAAATCATCTGTGTTTGAAAATAGTTAAAAATTGAGTTATAGGCCTTTTAGACTATTCAGTTGTTTTTAAGTAATAAAATTTTAGAGAAGCTGTTCTTTATTGTTCCTCCTTACATTTTTGTTCATTCCATATGCTCCCTCTGCATCACAAAGGCATGTGGTATACAAGCATAAGAGTGCTGCCACGATCTATTGAGATTTGGCCTTAGATGTGGTTCTACAGGGGAATGAATCTAACTTGAGTATGACAGATTGGTTCCCAGGTTGCCCATGCCATGATATTAGATTTGGAAGATTTAGTGAAACTGCAAATGATGATGACAGGGTTTGAAATGGGGACTGAATGTATTCTGTTCTTTGCAGTTTGTGATATTAGGAAAATAATAATAATAATAAAATAAAAAATCACATTTAAAAATTTTTAATGTCGATCCACAACTCCATCAACACAGCTGGCACCCACCCATGATAGAGTTCAATGAACTTAGAACCTTTATGACAAACAAAATTGAAAAAAAGAAATGGACAGGACCACAGAGGTTGGTCTGATTATTGAAGCACAAGAAGGGGTAGAGAACCTGATTATGTTAAGAGGTACAGGGTGGTGGACATAGAGAGAAAAAAGGCTCATAATGCATGGGCACCCAGATGGCTCCAAAATCTCACCATAAAGGAGTTTAGAAAACTTCATTCAGATCAATCAATACAAGCCCAAGAAAGTTATCTAGATATATCTCTCTGTTAAGTATATAGTGATGTTGTGTTTATCACATGAAGAAAAAAAAAAGTTGGAATTGTCATTGTCATTAAGAGGGAATAGAGATTACTTCTAAACCATCTTTCTCTGAAAATCATATTGTTGGTCCATTTTTTTAAAAAAATTTTGTATTTTATCGAATACTCCACGGATATATGAGATTAATTTAATAGTGAAAATATTGATATTTGAAAACAGATTCATTTAAATTAAGTAAATGGAAATGAGGTCACATCAATATGTGAAAAGGCAAGCTAAAGTCACATTTCGTGTTTTGTGTATCCTAAATGACAACTTGAAGAAGATTTTTAAATGATATTTCTACTGCTTCTTCATTCCTCCAACTTCCAAGGCTCCTTCCATACATAAAGTTAGAGCTTGATTCTGCTTCAACAATTACGGCATCGTTCACCAGGAAGCCCTTTGATGTGTCATTGAGGTCGCTTAGGGACAAGAAGTCTCTATAACCATAGTCAGTGCCTGAGAGAATGAACCATCTTTTGGTAACTGCCAAAAGAACAAAACAATAATTAATGTTGAAGAACACAAATTTAAATGCAACTACATCAAGCATATTTGTATAGATGAAATGAAAATAGATCATCATCAATGACTACTACATTTAGTCATAATATTTTCTTTATTATTTCAGCTGCTTACTGCATTGATAACAGGTATATGAGTAACCCAGGGGTGGGTGGCCTTGTGGTAAGAACATGGGGATTAAGCCCCCAAGTCATGTGTTCAAATCCCCCCTGGGTCAATCTCCTGGGCGTAGCACAGTTGGTTAGGAGGTTGGACCTCAAGTTGTCTAACCAGCACTTGGTGTGGATTCAATGCTTCCCCGCTGTGCGAGTCTTGACTTAAGCGGAGCTTGTCTTGGGAGGTCGGGATAAGTTCTCAGGTTATAGTCTCTTCGCTTGGAATGGCTAACAGGACACCTTGGTGATCTCTACAAAGGGGCGCTGCCTTAGATCTGCGGGAGAGTAGGGAGGATTTTCTTGTAACAAAAAAAAAAACAAAAAAAAACAAAAAAACAAAACAAAACAGATATACAAGTGATAAGGGGTCTATCAAACTAATGCAATTATGACATATGAAATGATAAGAAAAATATGCTTTACAAATGTGGTCATGTTATCGTAACATTATCGAAAACAAATTCTACTACAAACACGGAAACTGAAACCCAGAGAACTGAACACAAAATTCATATCGATATCGGTTCGTATACACTCTGTGTTTGTTGAGCAATTCTAATGAAAATGGATTTCACCTTCCTCTTCCTTGTAGAAATGATTACTTGGACCTGGTCCCTTATAACAAACTTATATTCAGCATAGACTTTCTGTTCAGAAGGAATTGTTTCCCAATCAGCAAGCTGCAGAAAAACTGAGAGGCTTTTACCTTTTGCAGTTCCCAATCCTTTGGGATACAGCTTTAATTGCATACTGTTTCTCAGCTATTCAACATTCTGTGATCGTATTCTGTGCACTTAGAATTTTTTCAACGTTTCTAGTTTCTAGTTCTACTGTGTCGTGGAATTAGACATAAATAAAGAGAATCGAACAGTCATTATTATTACCACTTGTGCTCTCCAAAAACCACCTCTTCAGAGAGCAAACTTTCATTTTCAATTGCTGAAAAATTAGAAATTTTCCAAGTGAGAAGAAATTCCTTATCCATTGCTGAAAATTTACTAATTTGCCAAGTGTAACCCTTGTTCAGAGGATCCTTCATCATTGACATAGATTCGCCTTTGCCATAATATTTTATAACAAAAACCTCTGCTCCAAACACACAGCAGTCATCAAGCAGATATCCTTTGGAAGCATCAGTGAAACTATCTAAAGGAA
The DNA here is from genome assembly GCA_025200525.1 of Camellia lanceoleosa. Lineage (NCBI taxonomy): Eukaryota > Viridiplantae > Streptophyta > Magnoliopsida > Ericales > Theaceae > Camellia > Camellia lanceoleosa. The sequence goes on along the minus strand of CM045760.1, from coordinate 191,423,750 downwards.
CCAATTCATCAAAACCCCATTCAGTCTTCATCTGATGAAACCGCCTAATTCCCCCTTCGACATCTACATTTATATGACAAGTGTAGATAGGCACATATAGCATAACTGAAAAAATTAAGGACAATGTTGCAACTGGACTGGACTACAAAGGCAGCTATACCTTGGATGGTTAAGTATTTATCTTGAATATGGTTGTAAACAAACAATTTGAAGTTGGCATTAACCTCCCAACCAAGAGGAAGGGTTTTTGTCTCTACTATTGCCAAGTAAAGAGAAATGTGACCATTCGCAACCCTTTTCATGTTTCCTTTTGGGTAAAGAGACAATTTCCTGGAACATAAAAAGAGGAAGAGAGTGCATGAATAGCAGACTCCTTAGTAGAAAATATATGGGCATTATTTCAAAAAATAAATAAATAAATAATTTATAGTGTTAGCGTGATCACATTTAAGTATCATTTGATGTGACTTCGGAAAATGTTACAATGTCCGCATCATAAGAAAAAGTTGCAATTTTTATGATAAAAGTCATGAATGGCAACGTTATGATGTGCACCTCTAAAATATGAATGACAAACTAATGTTTTTTATGGTAAAAATTATACTTTTGTAATAAATATTATATTTTTTTTGTATATGGTGCGTACCATATGCACCTTTTTTGCCTTTCCCATTTAATTAATGCTATATGAAATGCCATGTCACAAAATATGGATAAATGATAGTCTCCAAAGTACGCGTTGTTTTTCATTTTAGTCCCTTAAGTTTTAATTTTATCATTTTGATATTCAAAGTTATCAATTTGAGTTAATTTGGTCCTAGGTCTAACGTTCATTTTCATTAACAACAAGAATATAGATAAAAGACAATTTTGATCCCTAAAGTATACGTTTTTTGTCATTTTAGTCCGTCAAGTTTTAAATTTTATTATTTTGGTCTTAGCTCAAATTAACAATTTTGAGGATCAAAATGACAAGATTTAAAACTTGAGGGACTAAAATGACAAGAAATGCATACTTTAGGGACCAAAATTGTCTTTTACTCAAGAATAAAATACTTTCTCATTATCCATATAAACTAACGTGAGAGATAGGACCAAATTGACTAAAATTGACAATTTTGAGCATCAAAATGACAAAATTAATATTTTCGGGTCTAAAATGACGAAGAACACATACTTTAAGGATTAAAATTGTTATTTATCCCACAAAATATTTAAATTAATCACTATAGTATTGAATTTGAACCCACCATTTAAAGCCGTCAGCTTCGAATACACTAGATTCATTATTTTCAATCTTAGTGTTAAGAAATAATGAGAAAGACTCCATTTTAAGAGTATAGTGAGCTGGTGTGACGTCTCTTAAGGATCTCAAAATTCCTGCATGATGTTGTAGACATTAAAACGCAGCCCACTGCTCCAATAGACATGATATTGTTAATATTCTCAAGCATATACTTGATGAAAGTAGTTGAAAGAAAGAGATAGAACTGATGATGATAACAACGAATCAATGATGATGATCATAGAAGAAAACGAGTTTAAAAAAGAAGAAGAAGAGACATATCATACCAATTTGTTAGCAATCAGATGAAAGGTCTCTGCTTCCATGCCTTGTTTTTTGTAACTTGCTATTCTTTTGCTTTCCATGGCTTCAGAGTTTGTGTTATAAATACATGTTTTCATTGCTTCCCAAAGTTTTCTTGATTATTCTTTGCTTTTGTTGAATTCTCTTTCTTGACTTCCCTTTTCTTGCTATTCTTTCCTTTCATTGAATATATTTCCAACTAATTCCCTTTGATTCCCTAGTTTCCTTCAACATTTAGCTTTCTGTCTCTAATCCATTCAAAAAGGTTTTAGCATTTTTATGATATTTGGACTGGATTAGTTTGTCCCCCAATCGATTATGATTAGAATCTACCTGAACTCCTCTTATGTGAGATATATATCACCAATTTTTTTTTTATTAATTATAATTTTTTACCTAGTACTCCCTCCCTCCGTCCCATTTTGATAGTCTATTAGGAGATTTGAACTTTTTTAAGAGACATGTAATCATTGTATTTGAATTCAAATTTTAGACCATTTATTCCAATAGCCCTTCTCTTTGCAATTTTTAATATATTTCTAACCATTTATAAAGGATAGTTTCGGAAAACTAAATATTTTTTACCTTGACTTTTTAAATAGGACTAACATTTTGGGATATCGACCCCGCTACGTAGCTCGAAATTCGGTGGCCCGAATTTGGCTCGACACCAAAATGACGTCGTTTTGGTGTCTTTGTTTTTGTTTTTGTTTTTTTTTTCTTTTTTCTTGTGCTTTTGTTGCAGAAGGAAGAAGAAGAAGAAGAAGGGTGGAGAAGAAGAGAAGGAGAAGAGAAGGGAGGAGGAGGAGGAGGAAGGAGGGCATAATCACGGAGGAGGAGGAGGCGGGCAAGGCGGCGGTGGTGGTCTTTGCGACGATCATCGGTCTTGACGATCGGCGGCAGCGAGGCGACGGCGGTGGTGCTGCGACGATCTCCTCTCCTCCTCTCTCTTTCTCCCTCTCTCCTCCTCTTTCTCTTCTCCTCTCTTCTTCCTCTCTTCTCTCCCTCTTCCCTCTTCCTCTTTTCTCCTTTTCTCTCTGTCTCTGTCTTCGAATTCGAATTCGAGCCACAGATTCGAGCTACCAATCTTTTTCCTTTGGGATATCCTAAACAGTTCTGTTAGGTAGCCCGAATGACTCCCGGCTCGAATGGCTCGAGGTGCCAAAACGACGTCGTTTTGGCACCTCCTTTTTTTTTGGTCAGAACTCAAAGGAGAGGAGAACGGAGGAGGAAGAAGATGAAGAAAGAAGAAGAAGAGAAACAGAGGAGGAAGAAGAGCTTGGGAACACAAACAAACACTTTGTGAATCTGGCATTATTGATTGAAAAGATACGATTCATGGCATTATTGATTGAAAAGAAGACCAGGGAACAGAGAGAGAGAGAGCGATAGAGAGAGAGAGAAAGAGATACAGATCTGTGCTGTGTGTATACACACAGATCTGTGTGTGTATACATACACACAAGCGGCGCTGGCGGCTCGAGGGGTTTGTGATCGACGCTGATGGCGGCACTGGTGGTTTGCGACGGTGATTCCGGCTCTCTCTCTGTCTCTGTTCCCCCTCCCTCTTTTTTCTCTTCCACCCATCTACCCACCTCTGCCTTCCCCTTCTCTACTTTTCTCTTCCTCTGTCTCCTTCTGATGTCTGTTTCATTGAGAGAAAACAGAGGGAAAAGAGAACAAAAAAAAAAAAATGAAACCCAAAATTTCGAGCCACATTCGAGCCAAGCATTTCGGGCCCTCAAACATTATTCTATCCCAAAACAAGAAAAATGACTAACAAAATGGGACAAGAGGTTATTTTTTAGGCCAAATTACACCAGTTGTTTCTATATTTTTCTCAAGTCATTTTGATCTCTGTAATTTTATTTGGTTCGATTTTGACTTTAAATTTATGATTGTCTCAATTCGGTACAATTAATTATATGAGAACTTGCATAAGTCTCACACTCACACTACAACATATAAGAGTTTTAGAGATCAAATGTTTTGGTCTTTAAAAGTGAAAATTTTGTTGCAAAAAATATTTAGGGACCAATTTTTATCGTCATGAGGCTAATTTCTTAAAGATCATTCTGAAAAGTAAAAAAAAAAAAGCTTTTAGTGACAAAATTTTGAAAATGTCACTAATAAATAAACTTTTAGGGACAAAATAATTTGATCTCGAAATTGTTTATTTTTTGAGACAAAATAATTTGGTCTCAAAATTTTTTATTTTTTGAAACAAAAATTTTGGTCCCAAAAGGATAATAATTTCTTACTAATGTCTAATTTTCGTTACTAAAAATATAATAACGACACTTTTCGCAACAAAAATATTTGGTCCCTAAAAAATAATTTTGTCTCTAAATTTTGGTTTCTAAAACCTTAATTTTTTGTAGTGCCATGTGAATATAGTGCACAATATCTAATAATTCAGATCCTTAGCATTACTCTATACTTATAGTTTAAATTATAATAATTTTATCTATTTAATCACTTTCATTTTTGTGTCAAACTGAACTGAACCAATTAATAATGATCAAATTATTTTTCGAAAATGGTCACACTCTTCATGTGTCCATTCGTCCAAAATGGAAAAATGAACAAGATTTTTCACAAAATGGTCACGTGCTTTTCACATGTTCATTCATCCAAAATCCAAACTGGGAAAATGGACGAAAAAAAGGTGGTCCTTAGACGACAAATTTCCCCATAGCTTGACAATTTGTGTTTGATTGATCCAAATTGAAGATGATTGAATTTAAATAAATAAATAAAAAACATGTTGATTCATGTAGCCACTCTAGGTGGCAGTTCTATGGTTTATACCCCTTAAAAAGTTGTTATCATACTTTGTTATTTTTACTTTAGTCTTTTTATTTATGATAGTCCATTACTTACTTTTTTTTGGTCAAATTGTAAAATAATCATTTCGTCCATCTGAAATGCAAGTGATACATGACATTTTTCTTCCAAATATTATTATTAGTACCTCATTAATTATTTTAAACCTCTATTTCTGTAGACCATTACTTATAAATTATAAAACTCTTAAAAAAAATTTCTCCCTCCAAATAATATCAAAATTATCCTTATAAAAATATTCTACCCATTCAAATACACACTTCCACATCCCAAAAAGCCTCTCTCCCAAAATCCTAACAAAACCCACAACGGTGAAACCTCCCAAAACTAGTGGAAACAATTTGTGTGATTAAGAAGTTTTTCTCTAGTTGTTTGATTTTTGATTTTTATTTTTTTAATTTTTTTCTATTACTTCTTTTCACACACACAATACAATCCACTTTCATGCTTCTCTAGTTGATTTTTTTGTGATTCATCCATGGCCTCACTATACTTGTATGTTCTCTGTGTGAGCAAAATTGGGTAGGATTTCACCCCCCCCCGGTTGACTACCTAAGAGTGGTCCGACCTTCTTTGTTTGTCTGTTTTTGCTGTTGCTTCGATTATCTATTCCCGAACAAATAAAAAATGTTCAGTTACCTGTTTTTGAACAAATAAATAATGTTCGGGTCTATACTTCCAAATTTCGGTCATATGTTCCGGAGTTCAGTCCCCGAAAAAATGACGAACAATTTTTATTATTTTTGTCATTTTTTTCAAGAAACTTGTTCTTACAAGGCCAATTTCCTCTGAGTTAAGAACACCATCAAAGCTATTTCTAAGCTTTTATTGTTGTACTTCTTTCGTCTCATAGAGTAATGGTTGCCAAAAAAACTTCTACTTATTTTCATTGCCGGAGAAATGTATGTAATCAAATGATTGCCACCGTTGCCTCCGGAATATTATCGCTAAAGGGTTTTCAAGATTTTGAGAGGTGAGATTTGGGGAAGATGGATGGATAGTGATGGAGGTAGGTGCTCTCATCAATCCTAACTCATAATGTAGTGGGTATGTGGACTTAATTGTAAGATGGGGTGTCCATTATTGATTTTTTTTTAGTAATTTCACTTGAGCTTATTATTGTAATAAAAAAAATAAAAAATGGAATGTTTAAAATAATTAATGGAGTGCTAATAGCAGTACTCTTTTCCCACCTCATTAGTATCTCTATACTTTTACCAAGGTCCCACATTGGTCCCATGCAGTTTCACCAAAATTTCACTTCAGTTAGTTTCTTAATAACTTTTAAATTGTCATGATTTGATTGTCATAATAAAAAGTAGAGGTGTGAAAATAAAATTTTGATTAACTCTTTTTTTTTTTTTTAATAATTTTAAATTGACAATGGCCATCTCATCTCTCAATATTTTTTTTTTTTTGGGTTAATTACACTTTTCACTCATGTAGTTTGACCCAAATTTTACTTTAGTTCCTATAGTTTTAATTTGAACAATTTAATACTTACACTTTAATTCTAGTTTCAGTTTAGGTCTTTCATCTAAATTAGAGGTTAAAATAAATAGGATAAAAGATAGTTTTAGTCCCTAAAGTATGCATTGTTTTCATTTTTGTCATTTTAGTCCTCAAAGTTGCCAATTTGGTTCTAACTCTAACATCTGTCTACATTGATAATAGAAATATGGATAAAAGATAATCTTGGTCCCTAAAGTATGCATTTCTTGTTATTTTAGTCCCTTAAATTTTAAATTTTGTCATTTTAATCCTCAAATTTGTCAATTTGAGTCAATTTGGTCATAACTCAAATTGATAATGTTGAAGATCAAAATGACAAAATTTAAAACCTGATGGACTAAAATGACAAGAAACTCATATTTGAGGGACCAAAATTATTTTTTATCCAAGGATAAAATATTTTTCCTGTTATCAATGCGAACAGACGTTAGAGATATGACTAAATTGACAGTTTTGGAGACCAAAATGACAAAATTGAAATTTGAGAGACTAAAATGACACAGAACGTATACTTTAAGGACTAAAATTATCTTTTATCCAAATTAATAATTTTAGGACACTTAATTAATTTTCTAAGGGTTCTAATTTGGTTCTTTTGTCCAAATTAGAGGTTAAAATTAGAGTACTGCTAAAACTTCGTTTGACATTGGCTATGGTAGCCAATTTTTTTGTGTTGAGACTTTTTTAGCTTGACTTTTTTAGTCTCATTTGGTCTTTGTTTTGGAGCTTTTTTGACTTTTGTGAGAGAAAAAGTGTAATGATTATGTTTTGGATGTGTCATTTTGTCTTAGAGACTTATATAGCCTATTTTATCTTTTTATACTTTTATAGCCCCAAAATATTTACCAAACGAGGACTAAATGCCCTTACTTTTTACTTTAACCCCCCTCCCCCCATTTCTTTGGTCTCTTACCATCCAAAATTGCATTTCACCAATTTTTCTTTGCACCCTCATGATATTCCTAACTTTTGCCCTCTCCTTTTTACACCCCTACTCCTCCTCTTCTCTCTTTCTCCAGCAACCCATTCTCCATATTCGACTAGGCTCTTTTTTATTTTTGCCTCTTCTTCTTCATCACTATAAAACCCTAAACCATTTCTTATATTTTTTTTCCCGCTAGTTCTCTCTCTATCTTTTTCTTTCTCTCACTCAATCTCTCTCACCCCATAACCATCCACCACCACCTCTCTAACCCATCAGACTGGCCTCCAATGCAACTATCTTGAAGATTGGGAACTTCCCACTGAAGGAACTACGGTAGCCTGAAGACGATTAGAGGCTTCAAGTTGGAGCTTGGAATCGGAGGCCAATTGGTTTGACATTGATAGGTATGTTGATTAGTGATGGTGCTTTCTGGAAACAGATCACATGCCACTGCTGTGTGATTTCTCTCCATCGCCACTATTGTATGTCGACACCGTCATTTAAGGAACAAGAGGAGGATTAGGGTTTCTAGGTAAGAATGATACATACATGGATTGCCCTGTTTTTGCGTCTAACACTATGTGTTAGGTTTTTAATCTTGACAATCCCGTTTAACAATACTCCTTTCAATTGTAATTGTATTCGATATTTTTATTTCAGTAAGGCTATGAGTTTTAGATGCGAATCCAACCCAAATTGTGCCTTGTAGAGAAGTTTGTGGTGTTAATCCTATTATGTTGTCACTTCGGCCATTCTTGCTCTCGTGCAGAGATCGTGACCTTTCAGAAGTTTTACCCGTTTGCAAAAGTACTGAGAGTTGTTTTTTTCCACTCGAGTGGCCATTCCTGCGCTCGAGCCTAGATTCACTCGAGCAGCCATTCTTGCGCTCGAGCGGAGATCGCAGATCAGTTTTCTATAAATATGTGGTTCCATCCGTTTTTAGGGTACAACTTCCAGATCTTCTTCTTGGGTATTAGGATTTTCATCTAGGGCTTCTTTTCTTGTTTCCTTTGATATCTGTGAGAGTTTAATCATGAATTGAGTGGATTATATCAAAGGGTTTGTTTGTTTTATTTATTCAATACAAAAGAGAGTTATTCTTTAGAGGATTCCGTGGAATTTGGGCCTGAAGTTTTGGTGGATTCTAGAGTGGCTCATCATCGTAGATTCGACATCGGCGTTGTGCATTCAACGTTAGGCAAGACAATTTCGAGGTGAAGACGGGGATGGAAGAGGAACATAGGGGTCAGTTTGATTTGGGCGTGGATTCACTAGGTAATTAAGAGTACACTTGTGTAATTCTTTTATGTCTTCTTAATGGATTGTTTTGTGACTTTTGTCTGTGGTTTTTTTTTTATCACAATTGGAGGCGCTCCAATTGTGGTTTTTCCATGTTAAAATCGTTGTGTCATTTTGTCTTAATTGTTTGATTGAGATTGTTATTTACTGGTTAAAGTTTATACATAATCACAAATTAATATCTAGGGGATTTCTAGATTTTTCACTATGTTTGTGAACCTAGTAGAGAAAAGAAAAGAAATGATTACTTAAATTATAAGAGAAAAGAAAATAAAATAAATGATTGTAATTTCTCTCCATCTTATTTGGATAAGTGAGAAATAAAAGAAAAGAAATGATTATGATTTCTCTCTTTCTTGTTTGGTTAGATTTCATAAGAGAAAAGAAAAGAAACTATTTTATGTTATATTATCAAAAGCCCTTGAGGACATGGGTGTCAATCATTTTATTGTTGGAACAATCTTCTGTGTAAAATAAATAACTTGAGACCAAATCAAACAAATGAAATAAAGTACTTACAGAATTTATTTACCAAAATAAATAAGTACAAAAATAGATCAAGTCGAGCGTGTGATACTCTGTCCTTAAGACAAATTCATCCCGCTTCGGTGCTTACGAATAAATAACGTCTATCTCTTAAGATACAATGATCTACATAGATTATAGTAGCACTCCAAGCAATCTATACGGCGAACTAGAACCTGTGTTCTATACTTTCTGAATTTTCTCTAAAATTAGTATGAAGAATATATGTATGCAAGAGAGAAAAATGGAAGGAAACAAGAAAATTTCAGATTCTCCAATTGCTGGAAACAAGTCTGCATTTATAGGGCCGAATAGGTATGAGATTCAAACCGAACAGATACAATTTCGAATTGAACAGGTGCAAAACAGTTTTAAACAAATAACTACTGGGCAGTTTCAAATCTGTTTGAACAAATAACTGTTGGGCAGTTTCAAACCTGTTTAGACAGTTTGAATTTGTTGGAGACTGGAAGGGAATTTCAGATAGGTGGAGGTAGAAAATTGAATTAATTTCGTTCAGAAAAAATAATTTTCCCATAAGAATTTTTGGAAAAAATTCAAATAAAAGTTTGTCCAAAAAAATTAATATTAGAACCGACTCGACCCACACCCGACATGGCTCGGCTGGTCGGACAGACAGACAACAGCAACGCGCGCGTGTGGTGGTTTGAGCCGAGGCTCACTTTGTCCATAACTCCTCCCTTCTACAAACTTGGGGTGCCCCTTGGGACCCAACCCAAGTGTTGCCACCTATAACTAATATATACACATAAGTTCTCTTAAGTTTTCATTGTGGGATAACCATTTCAAGGAAACCCACATTTTACTTCTTTAATTGTCCATTCCACGAACCCAAAAACGACGTCAACTTTCCATTCACTCATAAATGGTTTTGATGAACCGTCTTCATCATGTGACTTGCCATGCGGCAAAAAACACATCACCTTTTTGGACCTACCCCAAAAGACGTGTGGGATCAACTCAAATTTGAACTCAAAGTTGGCTCAAAATAAGCCTATAAAACCATAAAACCATAAATTCCAACATTTATTTCTTTTTTTTTTACAGGGACAAAATTGATATTATGAAAATATAATAATCAGTTGGTTTATTTTTTCTCCTAATCTCTCCACTTTTGGAAAAATTGAAAATGAGAGTTATAAGATAAATGAGTTTCTCTTCGTTTTTCGCAATTTCTTCCCATTTCTCTACACTTCAGTTATCCAAACAAGTAAGAGAAATACATATCTCTTCATTTTTTTTCTTTTCTGTCCAAATCACTAAATCCCAACATAGTGTAACTTTGGATTGAGAGAGTCGGAATGTGATGAAGATGACGAAGAAGGTCTAGTTTTGGAAGCAGTGCAAGTGTTGCAATAATGGTGGTGATTGGGGGTGACGGGAAGGTGGACGACCGGCGTTGGGGGTGAGAAGTGTGAACAGTAGCTGCTGGAGGTGATGTAATTAAGGTTAGGGTTTGGGAAATTAGAGTTAGAGGTTTAGGGATGAGGGTAGAAGTAGAATTTTATCTTTGGACAAAATTGGAATTAAAAAAAAAATGAAAGAGAGGGGTCCAAAGAAATAAGGTAAGTGTAAATAGCAACCGTCTAAAATTAATAATTTTTATGATACTTGTCAATTTTCTAAGGTGCACGTAAGCAAAATTAACAAAAAATTTAAACAGAAGGACCAAATTAAAACTAGACTTAAAATGTAGGAACTAAATTATTCAAATTGAAACTATAGGAACTAAAATGAAATTTGTGTCAAATTACAGGGATACAAAGTATAATTAACTCTTTTTTTTTTTTTACCATCTCCATGTTAGAATAGGGAATCCTTTATTTTTCGTAAGATTTTTTCTATTAACACAATTCAAAAGTTTAGGTCATCATTCCTACATTGTGAGATTTTGTAAGTACATTTCATAGATAAAACTCCTTGTGTTTTGGTACCAACCTACACATTAATTGGGACAAAGAATTCAAAACACAAAAGAGTTGATAAATCAAGAGCCACAACTAATTTAGAAATCCTTAAAACAAGAGATGAGGATGATTTGTGCTTCAACAATTACGACATCATTAAGCTTGAATCTCTGCGATGTGTCATTGAGATCAATTAGGGACATGAATTCTTGATCACCCCAGTTATTGCTTAAGGCATTGAACCAATGTCTCACTGCATCCAAAAATAAATAAATAAATAAATAAAATGGCAAATTGCGACAGAAGTTCTTGTATTTTGATACTTGTGTCATTTTGATCCTTATAATTTTAATTGGCTCAATTTTGATATTAAATTTATGATTTTGTTTCAATTTGATCCAATTGATTATAACCCTTAGTATTTTTTTTTTAATGAAAAATATGCATATAAGTGGCATGTGTTATATTTTTTAAAGTAAAATAATAATTTTACTAAACTCAGTGAGTTAATCTCAACCAATTCAGTGATTGTTTCCGTCAAAAATACTAATGACATTATCAATTGGAACAAATTGATACAAAATTTAAAATTAAGGGTTAAAATTATGCCAATTGAAAGTAAAGGGACCAAAATGACACAAAGAATAAAATATAGGGACCACTGATGTATTTTGCCCAAATAAAATGAAATCACTGATATTTTATTTTGGTCACTCCATTTTGAATTGTGATAATCAACTCCCTACAGTATAAGAATTACGTTTGAATAGTGTTATATGTACCAATTAGTGTATTAACTAGTATACTAACATGATGTGGCATAATTTTAGAGATTTTGAGTATTTGTAATTTGTATAATAGGTGGGGTCAGTAATAATAGTATAACACTAATTGATACACTATTGTGTATATTAATTGGTGCATATAATACCACCGATTAAGTTTACAATATCACACTTTTGTCCGTTTGACATTAAAGAATCTAAAGAAAATTGGCACGTGTGCCATACACTACAACAAATTAATATTTTAGACACAAAAAATTAGGAATTTTTTAGGAATGAAATATTTTTATTGTCAAAAGTGTCATTATCATATTTTTAGTGGCAAAATTGGACATTTAGTGATGAATTACTATTTTTTTAGACCAAATTATATTTTTCATAAAAATGCATTTATTAACGACATTTTTAAAACTTTGTCTCTAAAAGTCTTCTTTTCTTTTCTTTTTTTTTTGGACTTAATACTTATTGTTGTGGCGGTATATATATATATATTTTGAGATGGCAACCAAAAGTGTAGGAACCAAATGAGATTTTGATAAAAATATATGATCAAAGTGAGATTTTTCATAAAACTGTAGAATGGATAATGGGGCGAAAAAAAATGTCACGTTTGACCCACATATCAATTTTCATCAGCCTTTTATTAATGTCGGGTGAGGGAAATGATGGTATTGCAATTCAATTTAAAATGTAAGAATTTAACTGTCTAGTTGAAAATAAAGGGGTTAAGATAAAATTTATAAAAATGCAGGAACATCAATTATAATCAACCCAAATTTATACATGTCGCAGCATGAAATTTCACCTTCTTTCTCAAAATGATTGTCTTTGAGTTGGTCCTTTATCCTTATCTTATATTCAGCATACAATTTCCTTTCAGAATGAAGGGTTTCACTATCAGCCAACACCAGAAACAATGAAGAACTTTTTCATTTTGCATTTGCTTTTCCTCTTGGATAAAACCATAACTTCCAGAATGAAAATAAATTCCATAATGTATCTAGTTAAACCAAAAAATAATAAATAAATAAATAAAAGAATTGAACTGTCATTACCACTTGCGCTCTCCAACAACAAACTCTTCAGAGAAAAGAAAATCTTTGTCTATTGTTGAAAATTTACTAATATTCCAAGTGAAAGTGTTTTTCGCAGGATCCTTCATCATCGACGCTCACTCGCCTTTACCATTATGTACTCCAAACACACAACAGTCATCAAGAAGATACCCATTTGAGGGATCAGTGAAAGTGTCCAAGGGAAGCAATTGGTCGAAACCCCATTCAATTTTCATTTGATGAAAGCGCTTAATTTCCCAAGAGCATCTACATAATTAATGAATATATATAGAGTTGGTTAAGTTAAGAATGAAAATTTATGGACAATATTAAAGAAATTTGAGTACAAAGGTAGTTAGATATGTTGGAAATAATGGTTTTTATAGGCTTATTTTGAGCCCAATCTTTTGGGGTGGGTCCAAAGAGGTGACGTGTTCCTTGTCGCATGACAAGTCACATGGTGAAGACAGTTTGTCAAAACCACTTATGAGTGAATGTGAAGTTGACGTCGTTTTTGGGTTCATGGAATGGACAATTAAAGAATTAAATGTGGATTTCCTTGAAATAGGTTGTCCCACATTGAAACTCTAAGAGAGCTTTTGTGAATATATAAGCTCTTAGTGTAGTAACTTGGGTTGGGCCCCAAGGGGCACTCCAAGTTTGTAGAAAGGAAGAGTTATGGACAATGTGAACCTTGGCCCAAACCACCACATGCGTGCGCTGCCGACTGGGCTGGGTTGTGGGTCGGGTCTAATATTAATTTTTTGGAAAAAATTTATTTGAAATTTTTTCGAAATTCTTAATGAAATTAATTCAAATTTTGTGCTAAATTTGAATTTAATTTTTCTGTCCATTTGTTACTTCCTCCAGTCCAATTTTCCAAACAGATCAAACTGTTCAAACAGTTTTTCAGATCTGTTGGAACCCGAACAGATTCAAATCTGCCAGATAGGTTCAAAATTGCCCAGAACAGATTCAAATTGCTGTGCAGTTATTTGTTGAAACTGCCACCGAATCTGTTTGAATATCAAACTAAATTTGTCCATTTTTTTGCACATGTTCATGTTCAAAATCAGACCTATTCAGGTTTGTCTTTTTGCCTATAAATATCTTCCATTTCCAACAGTCTTGGTGGTCGAAATATTGACTGAAAAATTCATCTTCTTGTTGTCTAATTTTTGCTCTGTTGCATATATTCCTCATATTAATTTTAGGGAATACTTTGAGAGTATAGAACATATGTTTTTGTTCGCCAAACAAATTGTTTGGAGTGCTACTACAATTTGTGAAGATTATTATATCCTAGGAGACAGACGCCATTTGTCCGTAAGCACCGTAGCGAGGTGAATCTGTCTTAAGGATAGAGTGTCATACACTCGACTTGATCTTTTAATATTTATTCGGTTCGGGAAAAATAAATTTTGTAAGTAATTTATTTATTTTTGTTTGATTTGTTTCAAGTTATTTATTTTACACAGAAGATTGTTCCAACAAGATATACCTGGTTAAGTATTTATCTCGAATATGATCGAACACAAACAATTTGAAGTTGACATTGATCTCTCAACCAGGAGAAAAAGGGTTTTCGTCTCTGCTATTGCCAAGTAAAGAGAAATGTGACCATTCACATTCTTTCTCTTATTTCAATTTGGATGGAGAGACAATTTCCTGAATCAGAAAAAGGGGATTGAGAGTACTGATTGATGAATAACCGAATCTAAGACTCTTTGTTTCAGCAAAAATATTTTGTGATTTTTATTACATCGAAAAATGAATTGATTTGAATGAAAAATGTTTTTCGAACTTTAAAAAGATTACGCATCTACACCTTTTTTATAAATTTGTTTTTTATCAAAAGAAACAAAAGGTAAATATTTGGACTCACTATTTGTAGCCATCAACTTCAAATACACCAGATTCATAATTTTATGTACTGGTGAACATAGAGTGAAAAAGGCTCATAATGCATGGACACCCAGATGGCTCCAAAATCTCACCATAAAGGAGTTGAGAAAACTTCATTCAAATCAATCAATACAAGCCTGAGAGGGTAATTTGTGTAAACAAACAGCATTGAGCTAGGCAACATCATTAGTGAAGATTGGGCAGCATAGTGGGCTGAAGAGGAGCTATTCGGTAGCTCAGTCTTGGGTTGAGCAAGTGCTATGACGTTCGCAGATGTGCTGCTAAGGCTTGAACCTAGTTATCTGGGAACAAACCTTATATCAGATTGAGATGGTTATAAGTGCAGTGGGCCGAGCTAAGAATAGCTCGCAGATAGCCAGCTTGTAGTTGGGATCATTACGGTTCAATAATGTTGAGCACAGAGCCGAAGTAGCTCGATTGGGTACAGTCAACTGAGTATAGTATTAGGCTATCTCACTTGGCTTGTAGTAAAAGGGGAGTTCTAAGGATAAGCTTTATCCTTAGGTGTATGATTCTTAGGAGGACTCTGTCAAGGGGAGTTAGAGTCCTAGTAGAATTGTGCCAGGCAAATTCTATAAAAAGCTCATGACAAGACCTATACACTGGTATTGCAATTTTTACTCTCAAATATATAGAGTTTATTGTCTATTGTCTACTTGCTGACTTAAGCATCGGAAGGGTTTCTGGCACACACCCGCCAGCTAGTTCACATTTGTGTTTTCAAGTAGCAAAGCAACGACGTCGCCAACTAGCTCACATTTGTGTTTTTAGGTAGCAAAGCAACGACGTTTGGAGGAGTACAAACTTGATCAATAAGATTATACAAGAAGATTATTTTGTGCTCGTACAAAGCCCAAGAAAGTTTTCTAGATATGTCTATCTGTTAAGTATATGCCAGGTCTTTTTTCTCCTTGTACTTGCACCCAGAGGGAGTCCTAAGTACTTTAGAGGCAAACTTTGATGTAGACAATTGAGCTTATCAGCAAATTCCTTGTATGCTTCATCTATTAAGCCAACTCCACACACCACACTCTTGTGGTAGTTAATTTTTAGGCCTAACAACACTTCAAAACATCTCAAGATCCTCTTTATGCTATTAACCTCCCCTCTATCATTATGTCATCTGCAAATTGCAGATGAGTGATCCTAAATGCACTTGATCCAATTGTTGCCTCTTTGATCAATCCCATCTGTTTTGCTCTTTCCAGCAGGATATTTAGGCCCTCAGCCACAATGTTAAAAAGAAAGGGAGATAGTGAGTCACCCTGTCTAAGACCTCGTTGCGGGCTAAATTTTGTGGTTGGTGAACCATTTACCAAAATAGAAACTCCTGCTGATGAGACACACTTCCTCATCCAACTTACCCATATATCCCCAAAACCAAATTTGAAAGCATAGTAAATAAGAAATTCCAATTGATTGAGTCATAAGCTCTTTCAAAGTCTAACTTTAGGACAATGCCATTCTTTCTACTCTTCTTCCAGCCATCCACAATCTCATTGGCTATCAACACCTCATCTAAGATGTTTCTACCCCCAATGAATGCTGATTGAAGTTTCCTAATGGGTCTACTTACCAATTTATTATTTATCTTTGTTCAAAATGCCAGCAGGGGTTGCTAAGGAATTTGTGACAATTCAATCCAACTTTCTATGGGGTGGGGATGGCCTTAGAAGGAAAATACATTTGGTCAAATGGAAGGACATCTCAAAAAGCAAACAGTAGGGGGGGTTAGGCGTTAAAAGGATTAGACTTATGAATGATTGCCTCTTATTGAAATGGTGGTGGAGGTTTGGGGCTGAACCTAATGCTCTGTGGAAATAGGTGATCTATAACAAATACAATCAGGTGGGTATTGGGTGGTATCTAGAACCTGTTGATAACATTAGGAAATCTTGTATCTGGGCTGATATTTTGGGTGTTGCTAGAACCAGACCAGAATTGGTGGAATTCTATAAAGAAAACTCTACTCCAGTGATTGGGGATGGGAAAAACACTATATTCTGGAAAGGTAATGGTGTAATAGTGTGTGCTTGATGGAAGTTTTCCCTAAGCTCTATTCCTTGTCTTTGGATAAGTTTGAATCTATGAATGTGATGTATATCAGGAGAAATAGCGAGGTGAAGTGGAACCTTAATTTCATAAGATCACTCTTCCAATGGGAGGTGGAGGAATTAAATAATAAATTGGTAAGCTAGGACTATAAGAAGGATGTTTGTTGGGACTATAATAAATTGTTGTTTCGTTTGCATTGGTGTGAGGTTTGCTGGGACTATAAGAAGGATCTTAAAGAAGTTGGAAGCCTATGAGAATGATCCCATAGTGAACCTTGTGATTCTAAAGACCAGGAGATGTATCAAGTGATGAGTACTGGTGTATAAAGAAGAGAAGAGGTGCTGTTGCTAAGTGTCTTTCTGGGGCGAAGCAGTGGAGGTGTTAAGCTGAGAATGGATTCAAGTTAGTAAGTGCTGCTGTTGCAGCTGATGTTTGCTGATGGAGAGCTATTCTTGGTATTAGGCTGATGTTAGGTGTTGCTGTTTGGTGGGATGATGTGGCTGCTGTAATGCTCTCTTGGTTTTGGATTGATGCTAGTTGCTACTGAGTGGTGGGATGCTGCAGTGCTATTTTGGTATTGGGATGACGCTAGTTGCTGCTGCTAATGTTTGCTGTTGCAGTGCTATCCTTGGTTCTTGGTGTTGAAAATAGAGGTTAGCTTGGTGGGCTGCTGCTGAGTTTGTTTTGGTGGACTGCTGCTGAGTTTGGTTTTGCCTTTTGCTGTTCTTTTTTGGCTTTGGTTGGTTTCTCACCAACTCTTGATAGTGTGCTAGCAAGAGATTGGGTGGTCATATTGGTGCCAACTTAGTTGGGATTGATATGTCTCACTATATGCTTTTTGCACCCATCCTTTTTTTTCTTTTTTTGATGTAATAAGTTCTTTGTTTCATCAATAAAGGTTACTTTTGCCAATCAAATATATATATATATATAGTGATGTTGTGTATATCACGTGAAGAAAAAAAAGTTGGGATTGTCATTGTCATTTAAGAGGGAATAGAGATTACTTCCCAACCATCTTTATCTGAAAATCATATTGTTGGTCCACTTTATAATTTTCTTTTTCTTTCTATCGAATAGTCCACAAATATGAGGTTTTTATTAGGGAGTGCGAGTAAGATTCATAGTGTGTATGGTAATTTCATAAAAAATGTTATATAAACATTTTTTTTTAATACAAATTGATGTGACATACAATAATAAAAGTATTATTGATATTTTAAATGAAATTCACTTAAACTAAATGCAGGCTAAAATCACATTTCATGTTTTGGACACACTAAATGACATTATGAACCGATCCAAAAAAAAAAAAAACATCAAGAAGATTTTAAATTGGATTTTTTTGCAACTTCATTCCTCCAAGGCTCCATCCATACCTAAAAAGATAAAGAGCATTGTGAAGGTGCTTGGATAGGGATTGGAAAAAAGAGAAGCTATTCTTTGAAAAATTCTATACAGAATTATTCATTAAATGATGTAGCAATGACCATTTTTATATTAAGAATCTTCTTTTTTATTTATTTATTTTTATTTAAAGTAATAGACTCACAATTCTACCACATTATATATTTTCTATTATATATCATTACTCACATTGAAAATAAAACTTCACAATTGAAAAACTATACATTCTCCATCATTCTATCTATAAGCACTTACACTTCAATTGTGAATATTTAAGGAAAGAGCAATTGGATTTAGTTATTTGCATTATTATGATTAGAAATTGAATATTTTATACATTTCATGCTCACGATGATAACAATGACGTTGGGACCAATAATTCAAAACACAAAAGAAGTTCATAAATTAAGCACTACAACTACTTCATAAATCATTAAAACTAACAGTGAGCCCACGAATATAAAAAAGAAAAAAGAAACAATTTTCATAGAAGATACACATTTGAGACAAAAGGAGAGTTATATATATATATATTTTTTTTTTGATAAGCAAAAGGAACTTTATTGATGAAGAGAGCATTACGAGCATAAAACTTACATCAATAAAGGGGGAAGTACAAAAAGCATCACCACTGCCTTAACAATCCCAACTAGGTTGGCACCGCTAAGGAAACAATATCATCTGCTAGCACTTGACCCAGGATTGGTGAGAAACCAATCCAGAGAAAGCAAGAGACAGAGGAAAGAAAATAAAAATAAAGAGCATGGTACAACCCTGTAGCTCATGACACAGCAGCAAACTTGGACTTAATACAAACCACATAGCAGCAGTCTTGACAGCAGCAGAGCAGTCCTGTTAGCAACTCAGCCCAGCAAGCTCCTACTGAGATATGTGCTCAAATCATCTTTTCATCTTCTAGCTGCTACAGTCCACACTAGCAGCACTCATACTTCAGTCCACACTAGCAGCAGCAGCCTCATACTTCAGTCCACAGTAGCAGTAGCCTCATACTTCAAAGTATGATCCTCATATCAGCAGAGCATGAACAATGCCAAGCAGCAGAGTATGGTTCAATCCTTACAGCAAGCCCACTGCAGCAGCCATTCCAACTGGAAGGGCCTCAGACCATTCCAATATTCCAAGTGCAAAGCCTGAGCAATGCCACACTAGCAGCAGCCTCTTACTTCAGAGTATGATTCTCATAATAGCAGAGTGCAGCAGCAGCCAGCAGTCAGGTTTGAACATGAAACAAGCCTTGCAGCAAGCCCACTACAGCAGCCATTCCAACTGGAGGGGCCTCAGGCCATGCCAACTGCAGCAGCCACAGTCAGAAAACCATGGACAATGCCACCACTCTCCATCACCACACAGCAGCAGCCACAATTCTGCCTTGAGCATAATCCTTCAACCTCCATACTGATACAAACTACGCAGCAGCTTCAACCTCCAATAATTCCAAGGGGGATATGACAGATCTGCATCATAGACAGGTCAAACTACACAGCAGCTTCCACCTTCCAACTATTGGTGACAGATACCTTCACAGACAGATCAGCTTCCAGCTATACACCCTCTGACCTGCTTCAGGTTTGCAACAATATCTTGAATTGTGTAATTCACCCCCTTAACATTTGACTTGACCCATAATGCAATTCTTACTTTCAATCTCTCTGCCATCTGTGCAAAATCTGCAATACCATTGTTAAATAAACATTCATTCCTAAGTTTCCATAAGGACCATAACATAGCCAAAGGGACCATCTGCCAAATATTGAATTCCTTCTTCCTGAATTTCATACCAGACCACCAGTCAAGCAAAACAGCCACAGATCCTGGTGTAACCCACTGCACTTCCCACCAGTTTATCAACTCAGACCATAACCTCCACACCAATGGACATAAAAGCAGCACATGGTTTATGGTTTCTACCTCTTCTTTGCAAAATACACATAAGGTGCTGACATTGATGGATAGAGCTCCAATCCTGTGCATAAATTCTGCAGTTTTGATTCTCCCTTTCCAAACTAACCAGCTGAAGAACTGAGCCTTTGGGGGTGCTGCATTTTTCCACAGGAACTTTGTAATAGGTATCATGGATCCCTTAACTAACTCCAACCTTTCCCACACTGAAGCCACAGTGAATACCCCTGAGTTATTAGCTTTCCACTGACAGATATCCTCAGTCACAGGATTTAAATTCTGAACCTCTGCTAATAGTACATTTAACCTTTGTACTTCCTCCTCCTCCCATGCTAAGAGCGATCTTCTAAATGCGAACTTCCAATCACTACCCGGCCCTTTCCTTTGGTAGAAAAACTGCAAGGAACCATCCTGCTCCACAGATAAGCTAAACAGTCTAGAGAACTCACACCTAAGACTCATATCGTTGAACCATCTATCCGTCCAAAACTGAATCCTTTCCCCATTTCCCATGATAATCCTGAAGTTTTGTGCGAAAAACTCCGCCACTACACTATTGGATGAGGCTAATGATGCAATATCCTTCCACACTGTAGATACCGTTGCAGCTGACACTGGTTGTGGAATCCACCTACCTCCAATCCCACCATATCTGCTACATATCACCCTTTTCCAAAGAGACTGATGCTGACTACCATACCTCCACCACCATTTTAACATTAAACACACATTAACATCACTGAGACTTCTCACACCCAACCCCCCTTGGGCTTTACTTTTACACACCTCTTTCCACTGAACTAAGTGAATTTTCCTTTGAACTTCAGAACCTCCCCACAAAAAGTTTGATTGAATCCGATCAATTGTTTTAGCAACACCAACAGGCATTTTAAAGATAGATAGAAAGTACAGTGGAAGACTTGACAGCACAGACTTAAATAGGGTCAATCTGCCGGCAAATGACAAGAATCTCCTTTTCCAAGATGCTAACTTCTTCTTAAACTTCTCCACCACCGGTTGCCACGTACTTCTTCTCCTTGGATTTGCCCCTAAAGGTAAACCAAGATATGACAGAGGTAGACTCTGGTTGAGGCAATTTAGTTTTTTAGCAAACTCCTTAACTAACGCCTCTTCTACTCCAATGCCACAAACTAAACTTTTATGAAAATTAATTTGAGGCCTGACATGACTTCAAAGCACCTCAAAATTCTTTTAAGCACTATAATTTCATCCCATTCGGCTTTACAAAAAATAATGGTGTCATCTGCAAATTGTAAATGAGAGATTTTCAGCTCTTGATGACCAACTGAAGCTCCTTTGATCATCCCCTTTTCTTTGGCTCTCTCTAATAGAACATTTAAACCTTCTGCCGCTATGTTGAATAGGAAAGGCGATAGTGGATCTCCTTGTCTTAACCCCTTCTGAGGAGAAAACTCTGCTGTGGGCGATCCGTTCACAAGCACTGAGATCCTTGACGTAGATATACAGGACCAAATCCAACCCACCCATTTTTCACCAAAGCCAAAATTCTTCATCATTGACAGTAAGAACTCCTAGTTAACTGAGTCATAGGCCTTCTCAAAATCCAATTTAAGAATGATTCCTTTTTTCTTAGACTTTCTTCACCAATCCACCACTTCGTTTGCAATTAAAACCCCATCCAAGATGCATCTACCAGAGAGAAAAGCAGATTGAACTTCTCCTATGAGCTTTGGGAGTACTTGACTTGCCCTTCTAGACAACACTTTAGCCAACACTTTATAAATTGAGGTAACCAAGCTTATGGGCCTATATTCACTCAACTCTATTGGGTTCTTCCTTTTAGGGATCAAAGTGATGAAAGAGTTGTTTACCCCTTTGGCCAACTTCCCATTACGATGAAACTCTTGGAACAACTGAATGAACTCACCTTTCATTAAAGACCAGCACTTTTGAATGCAATACAAATTGAAGCCATCAGGCCCTGGGGCTTTATTCCCATCACAGTCTTGAATGGCTGCCCAAATTTCTGCTTCGCTAAACTCTGCCTCCAACACTTCCTTTGAATCAACAGAACTAATGGACAACAAAGGCCCTGTCAACTTAGGCCTGCTCTTCCAACTTTCAGCAAAAACTCTGCTAAAGTAGTTCACCACTACTTGCTTCACCACACTTGGGTCCTCCACCACAACACCATTTGCCTGCACCGAATCTAATAGATTTTTCCTCTGCCTGTTAGTCGCCATCAAGTGAAAAAGTCTAGTATTTTTATCACCATTTTGTGCCCATGACATTCTAGACTTTTGTAGCCACAGCCTGTCTTTACTTCTACTCAGATTCCACACTTGACTTCTGATCTCCCGTCTTCTAATCACCTCTGATTCCAACAAGGATCCTGATTCAGCCTTCAAGTCCCACTCATGGAGTTCATCTTCAGCTTTTTGAAGTTGATCATCAATATTACCAAAGACCTCCATGTTCCACCTACTCAGGTATGCTCTCAGTCTTTTGAACTTAGACATGATTCTATAACTAGCCCATCCCTGAATCTGAGCCTCCTCCCAGACCTTCTCCACTTCCTTTTTAAACTGAGGATCGTATGTCCAAGCATTTATAAACCGAAACGGTTTAGGCCCCCAGTTCTTCCCATCCTCCATTAGCAAGATTGGGCAGTGATCTGAAATTCCTCTAGCCAAACCCCATTGTTTAAATTTATACTTCTCTAACCAGACAGGATCAAGCAAGAATTTATCAATCCTACTCCACCTCTCCCCATCCAATGCATTACACCATGTGAATAATCTTCCATGCATATTCAGATCAACTAATTCCAAGCTATGAACAAGATTATTAAAATCTTTCATTCCCCTATCCCTTCTTGAACATCCCTTCATTTCACTCATAACTCTAATCTCATTAAAATCACCACCCAGACACCAAGGGTTGGGATAAGAGGGTTTAAGATTTATAAGACTCTCCCATAGTTTCCTCCTCTTCAATACATCCGTCGGAGCATAAATATTGCAGATAACACAATGAAAAGATTTAGGTACGATACCTAAAAGAAGAATGAAATTCCTGGAACTGCAGCAATCTATCAACTGGAAAATCTGGGGGTTCCAAATGCAAAGGAGACCACCTGCACTTCCTTCTGCACCTACCTCCATAAAACCCATTTCATCCATTGGCCATAAGGACTTTACAAAATTACCATCAACAGCTTCTCTCTTAGTCTCCTGTAGCATCAACACATCTACTGATTTTGCCCTCGCCAATGCCTTAATTCTACTCCTTTTTTCAGGTCGTCTAAGACCCCTGACATTCCATGACATGAGCTTCATTAAAACCTTCAACACAGCTCCTATACTCCTTCATTTTTCCAGCAGCTTAATCGGCCTCTCCCCTCCCTTCAACTCTTTCCAAATCTTTTTTCTCCAACTCTATTATTCTGGCCACCACTTCCTCCTCTTTCCCCTCACAGTTTAGCCCTAAAGCCTTTCCGACCTCAATCGTAGCTCGGGCTTCTTTAAGTAACTTGCTTCTTCTTTGAGAACTACTCCTCTGTGATGCTGATAGGGACGTAGCAGCTGCTGCCGCTCGAAGGATCACTCCACTCCTGAGACTGCTACTAAATAGAAGCCCCTTCTGTTTTGGGTGGCCCCCCTGCTCCATTTTTTCTTTACTCTGGTCGACTCCTTTCCTCTTCAGATCAGACTTCCTTTTTGATCCAGAATTACCTTTCTGAGATGGGCCCCCCTTCACATGGTTGTCTTTGTTTGCTGCATCTTCCCCTGCAGCCTTATACTGAGACTGGGCTATGCAGTCACTCAAACTGGAATTAACCTCCCATCTTGGCCCATTAATTACAGGCTGCACTTGGGCTCCATGTAAGACAACTTCTAAATTTATATTGGGCCGGCCACAATCCAACCCAATTGAAGTATTCATAAAATCTGAGGTACACACCTGATCTTCTACTCGTTGATTCTCCAATACTCTTGAACAGGTCGCCTGCAGCTCCCTTTCATTCCCTAGAGCACGTTCAGCTTCTTTTTCTGCTACTCCAGACATGAAAAGATGGCCCCCATCTGCTGCCGCTAGCACTCTTTCCACTGTGTGTGTTCCCTTCCTTGACACCTCATCAATTTTTGCCACATCATCTAGCACTCTTTCCACTGTGTGTGTTCCCTTACTTGACACCTCATCAATTTTTGCCACATCTTCATCTTCTCCCTGCTCTGCAACCGACCCAACTTCATCTTCCTCCCCACCTGCAGCACCATTGACAGCTACCTCTTGATCAACATTTGCAACCTGACCCCCTCGGTTGGTGAAGTGTTCAACCTCTTTATGCAAATTGGATTCCATTACTTCGTTTATCTGGCAGCTATACTCACCATTACATTGACAACTACTGACAAAAGGCTCTTCATAGACTCTCACTCGATAAGCCCTCTCATTTCCTAGTAAATTGATTACCGTATTGATGGGCTCCATAACTTTTGTGATAATCCTTAATTTGCCAAACATAAAATGGTTACCTCCCACTGTATCTTCATCGTACTAAGCTACATCTCCCCATACTTTACCAATAGCTTCGAAGGTCTTGATATTCCAGAGATTAAGGGGTACTCCCACACAAGTGAGCCATATACATCTATCAAGTTCCATTAACTTCCCTTCTTCCCATTCAGAAACTTCATCACTCCAGTCATGAATCCACTCCTCCATTCTCACTCGTGCTTCCTTCTTCTGGTGGTTGGAGCTAAATGTTAGGATTGCCTGCTTACCTCCCACTTGTCTAACTACCACTTCCTTATCAATCCTCTTGTAGACCTCCTTTCTAAAGTCATGGAAGGAGAAAAAAGCTTTGAGCCTGACCAGGACACTATCATATAACCACCCGTTCCCAGCCTCCGCAGCTCTAACCGATACACTTTGTTTTCCATATTCTCCTCCATTTTGTCGTCCAGTTTGAACTACTTCCGCGTATGACTTACCTTTGATTCTCATCATAGGTTGAATGGGTGTCCACTGCTTTTTCTGCTCCATACGTCCCTGTTTAGCATTTGTTAGCATCTGTCTACTTTGATTGGACTTGCTAAACTCAGCCAACTTTACTCGCAATGCCCTGTTGTGGCACCATAAGCCATCAGCTTTTTGCACTGCCATCTCTGCAGCCACCTTGCAGTCATACCTAACAAATCCAAATCTGGTGCTTGTTGTTTTCCTCCTTTTTCCTGGTATGAAGACATCCTTCACAACACCAAACTTGCTGAACAGATTAAATAGGTCTCTAGGGGTCATGGCCTCTGGTACTTCATCCACAAATAGGGATACCAAGTCATTCATCCTTGATCGACCATTTTGCATACCCATCCTTCGTTTTCTAAGAACCGGATTCCACCCTCCTTTCATTTTTTTTATCTCTAAGAGTTTGAAGAGAGTTAATCAATTGGTATTGTTTGTTATATCATTGGGGGAATTGGGGTCTCTTTGTTTTTTGTTGGGAGCAAAAGAAAGGAAATTCATTTTAGGTTGGATGTCATAAAGGGGAGAGTTATATATGTAGCGCCCACCATTTAACTCATGTTCATGTCTTATTCTGTGAAAATTTTACGTGTTTATAAGAGACTAACTTTTTAAAATTTTAGTTCGATATCTGCTTCAACAATTACCGCATCGTTCAGCATGAAGCCCTTTGATGCGTCATTCAGATCATTTAGGGCCAAGAACTCGGGACAACCCTCAAGTCTGTTCAAGGAACTGTACGAATTTGTCAAGACTGCCCAAAACGACACCAAATTAATAGATAAAAATTAATATCTGTGTTTGGATAATAATTTGGAATGAAAAAGAAAAAATGTGGATGAAATGTGTTTAAAATATAACTATGAGCTCTCACAAATGTATATAAATTACCTCACAAAATCGCGTAAGTTCTCACAAATATACGTAAGTTGTGATTTCTCAAATTTTTATGGATTAATTTATGTATGTTTGTGAAAACTTACGCAATTTTATGAGATAACTTACGTATATTTGTGAGAATTTACGCAAGTGCATATGATATGCACTTGCACACTTACGCTGTGTTTGGTTGGGGGATTTTGAGAGGGATTTGGAAAGGGAACGGAAAAAGGTGTGTAAAACTAGGTGAAATATAGGTATGTTTTATTCATATTTCACCTACCTTTTTCATTTCCCTTTCCAAATCCTTCTTCAAATCCCCCAACCAAACACAACATTAAGAATTGCCTCCAAAGGTTATGATCATAGTTCTAAAAACAGGCCGATACGCTACGTATCGGCGTATTGGCTGATACCTATCAGAAAATAATGGTGATTGGCACCCCCTCAAATCACCACCCCCACCACCCCCCTTTGACACGTGGCGGGTGGTGATTGGAGGGAAAAGAAAAAAAAAAAAGAGAAAAGAAGAAAAAGGTGACCAATCAAATCAAGAGGGGGTCCAAAGGGGGTCCTAAAAAGGGGGTCCTGCACATTATTCATCAGAAAAATAGAGTACCATGACGGATACAGGCCGGTATATCACTAAGATTGAAAATCGCAGGCGTATCGGCCGAGTCCCGATACGTATCGGTCTGTAACTGTTACACAAGCCGTCATACAAGCCGCGATGGGTCAATACTCACCGGTTCGGACCGGTACGGGAAAGAAAAAGCTAAAAAAACTGTGAAATGATTTTTAAAATTTCACCGCCACGACACCCGATTCCTGATACGTACCGATCGATACTGCCAATACTGATACTCCGCGATCGATACCGTTACGTTATCCGATACCGCGATTTAGAACCATGGTTATGATCAAAAAACAAAACTTTAAACAAACACAATTTTTTTGAACTCCTATTCATCTGTGTTTTTTCTGCATTTAGGTCTACTTTGAAACGAAACAAGTCTAAAAATCAAATACAATTCTCTCACATAATGTAAATCTTATAATTCTGTGAGTCTGGCACTCATCTAAGATGTTTGTGTATCCAATTTAATGATTGATTTCTTCTTTACAAGTAAAAAAACTATTTTGGAAAAAAAATAAAAAAAAAATTTCACCTTCAGATTCGAAATGATTTCCATTGAGCTGGTCCCTTATCCGCAGCTTGAATTCTGCAGACAATTTCCGAGCAGAAGGAAGGGTTTCCCAACCGGAAACCGCCAGATACAGTGACAGCATTTTTTCTTTTGCATTTCCATATCCTTTTCGAACTACACATAACAACCTGCATCCCATCCATGCATGCAAAAAATAAATAAATACATAAACAAAAAAATTGCATATAAAGACAAATTTTAAGTGAACCTTATTCAATCATAGAATTACACAAAATCCTCTCACACAGAAGTATGACTAATCAAATATGTAGGTCCCGCATTATGTGAGAGGATAGTCATTATGTTTGTTGTTAGATTTTGTGCATATGTACAAAAAACTACATACATTAAGTTTTTTTTTAGTTAGAAGATAGCTTCTCTCCCGTAGGGGACTTGATGTCTGGTTCAGGCTTGTGAACCCATCATACGTCCCACTTCAATGATAATGGATTAAATTATCAAAATAGAGTTCATGATAAGCCCACATGCCTAGAATGGACCACTGACCTGAAATCTTCTAATTATATTCGTTCTGGAATTATTAAACTGAAGGAAACATATCAATATCTAACAGTCAATTACCACTGGTTCTCTCCAAAAACAACTTTTTCAGAGAGCAAAATTTCCTTTTCATTTGCTGAAAAATTAGTAATTGTCCAAGTGATAAGAAATTCCTTATCCATTGCTGAAAATTTACTAATTTTCCAAACGTAACCGTTGTTCACAGCGTCCTTCATCATCGACACGCTCTCGCCTTTGCCGTAGTAATTTGTAACAAAAACCTCTGCGCCAAACACACAACAATCACCAAGAAGATATCCATTAGAAGCATCAGTGAAACTGTCCAAGGAAAGCAATTTGTCGAAACCCCATTCAGTTTTCATCCTATGAAATCGCTTAATTTCCCCTTCAAAATCTACATATTAAAAAAAGAAAAATTATTAGATATTCTCAGAGAAAATGAGAGGAAAGATAGCAAGGGTGGAAAGATTATGGACAATATGAGCTACCTTGGATGGCTAAGTATTTATCTCAAATGTGATCGAACACGAACAATTTGAAGTTGACATTAACCTCTGCAACCAAGAGGAAGTGTTTTTGTGTCTGCTATTGCCAAGTAAAGAGAAATGTGACCATTCACATCCCTTTTCATGTTTCCTTTTGGGTAAAGAGACAATTTCCTAAAACATAAAAGAGGAGGAGAGAGAGTGAATGGATAGCAAATTCCATCTCGTAAAGAGTAATGTTAGGGAGATTATATTTGAGTATCATTTGACGGGACATTTTATATGAGATTAATCATATTACATTCCATATTTTATTTGGAAATGATTATTAATATTTTGAAATTGTCTCTCCATATAAAGTGGCGATTCAGATAGTATTATTTTTTTCTTTATAATTAAAATTATAAGAATTTGAACTTACCATTTATAGCCACCAGCTTCGAATACACTAGATTCATAATTTTCAATCCTGGAGTTGAGAAATAATGAGAACGATTCCATTTTAAGGGTGTAGTGAGCTGGTGAGACATCTCTTAACGATTTCAAAATTCCTGCATGATATTGTTGATATCAAAACACAACTCATTTCTACAATAAACATAATTTTTAGTACAAACATGGTACATATCACTGAAATATTCCACAAAACTCTTTGCCCCTATGTGATGGCACGATGAGTCATTTATGTGATTTTCATGTGGCATAGTATTAGTCTTACTCATACATACGGCGAATTACACTAACGGTTCCTATATTTTGAGCCTTGTGTCACTTTGATCTTTGACTTTTCAATTGCGACACATTTGACCCTGAATTTTAAATCTTATTTCAAATAAGGACAATTGAAAATACCATTACTCAATTTTAAGGACAAAGTTGTCAATTTGATAAAATATAAACTAATTTGATAAAAATAAATGTCAAAAAAATATTTTTGAATTTTTAAAATTTATTTCAATCCACTAAAGATAAAATTATATAAAATTGATAATTTTTTTAGACATTTATTTATTTTACCAAATTAATTTTTATTATGTATTTGAATGATGATTATGTAATGAGTGATTATTTTTATTTTTATTAAATTAGTTTCTTTTTTTCCAAAAGTCAAATATGACGACATTTTGATATCATTATTAAACCAATCCCTTAAATCAAAAAATTCAAAACTGAAAAACATTTCATATATTAAATATATCGATTACACATTAAAAACCTAATAATCATCCATTACATGAACATCATCCAAACACATAATAAAAATTAATTTGGTGAATAAAATAAAATAAATGTTTAAAAGATTTATCAATTTTACGTAATTTTATCTTTAGTGGGTAGAAATTATTTTAAAAATTCAAAAATATTTTTTTTATGTTTATTTTTATCAAATTAGTTTATATTTTATTAAATTGACGATTTTGCCTTTGAAATTGAGCAAAGGTATTTTCAATTGTCCTTATTTGAAACAAGATTCAAAATTCAAGGTCAAATGTGTCATAATTGAAAAGTCAGGGACCAAAGTGACGCGAGTCCCAAACTATAGGGACTGTTAGTGTAATTCGCCCTAACTTTTATTACAAAAATGCATAACAAATAAAATAAAACGGTGAAATAAATTTGATAATAAATAACATTTATGATAATGAATCAATGTCGATGATCATGAAAAATAAAAATAAAAAAGTTAAAACAAGGGGAGAGGAATCATACCAATGGCACTGTCGTCGTTAGCAAACGGATGAGAGGTCTTTGCTTCCATGTCTTCTCTTTGTTTCTTGCTATTCTTTGCTTTCCATGGCTTCAGAGTTTGTGTATAAATACAAGTTTTCATTGCTTCCAAAAGTTTTCTTGCTATTCTTTGCTTTCATTGAATTCTCTTTCTTGACTTCCCTGGCCTAGATTCAGCTTAAACATACAGTTCTGGTTATTCTTTGCTTTCATTGAATATCTTGTCAACTTTCCTTTGATTCCCTAGTTTCCTTCAACAGTTAGTTCTCTATCCAAATCCATTAAAAAAGGTTTTAGCATTTTAGGATATTTGGACTGGATTATTCTTTCGGGAAAGTTACAATGTAATCCTTATAATTCATCTCAATCTTTATACTTATAGTAAATATAATTTTTTTTTTTAAATCTCCATCTCCATTCATGCAAAATGAAAATTGAACAAAAAAACAGGCCATGTCCATAGTTTTTCCCTTGGATTAATTTGGTAATGTAGTTTCATTTATGACAAATTTGCCCCATAATTTAACTATTTGTGTTTGATTAATTCAAATTAAAAATGTATGAGAATTTTTTACAAAAAAAATAGTGTTCAGGGAAAATTATTCAGTGCTCCTAGTGCAAGAACGTGTAGTGTTTCAACAAGATTTTTACTAATTATAGGACAAATCTTACAAATTAAATAGTGTGGAATATTATTCTAAGATCACCAAATAACCGCTCTTCATGAAAGGCAGAAGGCATAACATGTCAAAGTTAGAGAATATATGCCAATTCTATGGTTTTGCCCCTCTTAGAAAGTGGTTTATCACATTTTGTTATTCCCCGTCCCCATTTTTTGTTCTTTTGTTTTATTTTTTACTAGCATATCACCCGTGCTATGCACGAATTGTGTTTACAATTATCTATATATGTGAATTGTGATTTTTTAATTTATTTTTTTTTAAATATCTTATTTTTTTCCCTTTTTTATATTATACTAAAGTTTAATATTTTGATAATAATCATATGCGTTGGACTTTTCAAGGAATTAAATGTCTTTTTTTTATTAGATTATATTAAAGTTTAATATTTTGATAATAATCATATGTGTTGGACTTTTCAATAATTTTTTTTTATATTTGTTCTTATAATGTATTAAAGTGTTATTATGAGGGATAATAATCATATGTGTTGAGACTTTTTAAGGAATTCAAGTCTTTCAAGGGTAAGACTTGAGAGTTGGGAGAAGTTAATAAATGTTAAGATTTTTTTTTTAAATAAAAAAATCAAGAAATTTAGATTGAGAGATTGGAGCTCCCACAAAATTTGGGATTAAAAACCTCTTTTTACTTAATATATTGTATAGATTTTTTTGTGAGTTAATTGCCTTCGTGCTTTTATACACTCATCAAAATTTCACCTTGCCTCCCTCGAATTTCAATTATGGAATTCAATCATTTATATTTAGGTCAAATTGTAGTGTTATTATTTTGTCCACTTGGCATTATTGAATTTGATGAAATTGGCATGCAAGCTGCACATGAGAGTTTGCACACCTCATTAGTATATCTGTAGCGCATTTCCATTCTGTGTCATTTGTATTATTGCTGCACTCTATATATTGATATTTGCATCTCCATGCAAGACAAGATTGCAGGTAAGGAAAGATTTTAGATAGTTTGTGAAAATCTTAAGGTATTGTTTGGTAACACTTACATTTTTAGTTTTTTATTTATATTTATAAAAATTTAAAAAACTCAAATAAAAATTTATTTAGTAAAATTTTTAATTTATAAATCAGTGGTCTCAGTTTATAAATTTGACCAAAAAATGAAAATACAAAAAATGTATTTCTGTTTTGAGTTTTGAGTTTTTTTTTTTTTTACCACCCAACACTGGCCACCACCTGCAACCATTTTCCACCACCGTCTTCCGCCACCACCACCCATCCCCCACCACCACCTGCTACCACCACTCACCACCCACCTGCCACCACCACCTGCCACCACCACCCACCAGCCATCCACCAGCCACCACCCACCTGCCACCACCACCACCACCACCACCCACCACCCACCACCACCACCATCACCACCCACCACCACCACCACCACCCACCACCACCACCACCACCACCACACCACCACCACCCACCACCACCGCCCACCACCACCACCCACCCGCCACCACCACCACCCACTCACCACCACCACCCACCCGCCACCACCCACCACTACCAGCTATCCACCACCCACCACCAGCAGCTACCCACCACCCATCGTCACCACTTTCCACCACCGTCTTCCGCCGCCACTTGCCATTTCTCACTCTTTTTTATATTTTTAAATTTTTTTAAATATTTTGTCAATTACCAAACGCGTTTGTAGTTTTTATTTTTTTTTAAATAAACAAAAACCAGTTTGTAAAATTTTTTGTAAATATAAACTGAAAACGTAAACGTTACCAAACACACCCTAAGTGATTTATGATTAGATCAAGATTAAAATATTCCAAATTCCAATAATCCAAAACACACAATCTAAATCAACAAGTACTTACGAAAGTGATTTAGAATGTATGTTTTTCGGAATAAATAATAAATCGACACAAACGATTTTTTACGTGAAAAAAATCACAATTGAAGAACCTTCAATTGTAATCAAAAACCACGGGCGAAACGCCACTAATCAATCCACTACTGAAGAAAGAAAGATTACAAAGATAATACACAAATTACCCAACTCAGTCAATTTGTCTTCAAATCTTCTGTAACTCTTTCACCACGCCTTCATATCGGAACTGATCAATCCTGAAGTTGAATCCACAATCTTCACTTGTCGAATTAACGACTACGTACAGAGTCAAACACCTTTTGAAACTATACGTTTGAATCTTCGGAATCCACCGAAGATAAATCTCTCTTGAATTTAAAGTATCAAACTCCTTGATGTATGAATCTTAGATCATGAGTGAAGAACTCTCTCAAAACATTAAGAAAAACTCTCAAAAATCTCCAGAAGAAAACCTCAAACAAAACCTTAGAAAACCTCAAAATAGATCTGGAAAAGTAATCCTAAAGTTTGGAGAAAACCAACTACTTATAGAAATCCAGATTCTGAAGCTCGCTCGAGCGCTCGAGCGAAGCTTCTCTCGCTCGAGCGAGAAGCTTATCTCGCGTGATTTCCATAAGTTCCTTCGCTCGAGCCACGAAGTCTTCGCTCGAGCAAGGAATAAACTCCTTCAGGTTTTAATGTAGACGCAGATCTTCGCTCGAGCCACCAATACTTTGCTCGAGCGCACAATAACCTCTCTCAGGTTTTAAGCTAGACGCAGTCCTTCGCTCGAGCGAGGACTTATTCGCTCGAGCGAGCAAGACAAAACAGCACAGAAATTTACAACTCGATTACACAAGTTTGTTCACGGGTTTGACAAGACTTAGGGACCTAACAATCTCCCCCTTTGTCAATACCCGGACAAAACTTTCTAACACAATTTCCTAAACCACCGAACTAGCTAAAATTATTACAACTCAAATCAAAACAACTATGCAACCAATCGCAAAACAAACTTGAACTACATCTTGAAACAATAAACCAAACTTGAGGAAAACTTGTAATCAAATGTAAGTCCATCAAACCTAAAATGTAACATAACAAACCAAAGCATCAAGATATTAAAGAAAAAACATAGAGCCCAATAGCCATATCATTAATATTCACGTCATTAGCAAATATGACAATGTAACATATAAACTGATATATACTTGTCCAAATGCCCATCTGCAAAAGAAAAACATGAGTACTCCAAAAAGAGACCACCAAACCACCAAACAACTACTCCACCTTTTTGTCCGGGGGTGACCCAAAAACAGGCAGATACAATATGAGTAAAACTAGCCAAGGCAACAAAAAACTGTTCGAAGAAAAAAAAAAACTGTGCAAAGACAACCATAGTCCAAAACTAGGTAGGAGGGAACTGCTGCAGCTAAAGAAGCAAGAGGATCTGGGAAAGCATGGTACTCTGCTCATTAAGTCGGCTGTCAAGGGCATCAAGGCGGCCGTCCATAAAATCAAGGGGACGAGTAACAGCCTACTCAAAGTGCTGCAGCTGGCCACGGAATGAGCGAGGACGCATCTCGGGTAGATCAGGAGCACCAGTAGTGGCTGCCTCAAACTCCTTCTCCTCGACAATGGGATCAGTATCACCTGCACTAGAACTCCCAACCCCTGACACACTTCCCCTCACATAGGCCTGACTCTGGGAAACAGTGAGCTTGGTAATGGGTTTGATAGGGTGAGTAAACTCATCATCATCAGAAAAAGGAACATCAAGAGAAGTGAGAAAATGGGTAAGGAAACACCCGTAAGGAAGCCCTAAAGACTTTCTACTCTCAAAGACCCCAATCATTTTTGAAACAATCATTTCTGGAAGATCAATAGGAAAACGGTGATGAATACAATACAAAACATAACCTTGGTCCTGAGTAATATGCGAGGAATGGGTGGTGACATAGATATTAGCACAGACAATGAGATTAAGGAGACGGAACTGAGGAAGAAACTCATTCTGCTAAATGAGTGCCCCGGCAGGCCAAATCCGGTCAACACTACATAACTCATAGGCAACCCTATCAAAATCAACACCGGACCGGGAAAGAAACGGAAAATGACAATTACTAACTTCATGAAGATCAAGAAATACCCGAAGCACATCTCCAGTGATAGCAAGTGACTTGTGCCGAACCCAAGTTTTAAAGGAAGCCGGAAGTTCTTTCTGAATGGAATGAATATTGCAATAGAATTCCCGGATGAAACTCAAATTTTGGGGACCCGAAAAATGCAACACTTGATCTCCGCCTAATGAATCAAATAAAGACCGAATGGAAAGAACCTCAAAGGCATTGAGGAGGACATTGCGCTCTAAATGGACCTTACGAGACGCAAAAGACTCCCTAAATGACTTAGCTTTTTCTTTAGAAGGGAATTTTTCAGTGTTGTTGAAGGATGGACGGAAAACAGTGGTCTTGCGGCTTTTAGACGACTC
The DNA here is from genome assembly GCA_025200525.1 of Camellia lanceoleosa. Taxonomy (NCBI): domain Eukaryota; kingdom Viridiplantae; phylum Streptophyta; class Magnoliopsida; order Ericales; family Theaceae; genus Camellia; species Camellia lanceoleosa. The sequence continues at coordinate 191,389,124 of CM045760.1, read as the reverse complement.
AACTATGACTAGACGACCCAAACAGAGCAATACAGACACAAAGGCTAGACAGACAAGGAACACCCATCCAACAACATTAGAAAACCCCCAAATCCAAACCAAACCCCACAGAAAAACACCATTAGTCCATTAGTCCAAGAAACAGATCATCAATAAGCAATATAAGAAAGCCAGTAATGAAAACAGAGCACAAAGGCAACAGGATATGAAAATAAAACATCAATGTATGGAATAATATAGAGAAAACAGAGGACAATATCACAATGGCAATAGATGGATATGAAAATGAAATCCCCAATTGTCAAACTCTAACAAAACATTCCAAATTCATATTGGCAATAGATGTATAGGAAATAAAATCCCCAATGTGCAATGCTAACAAAAAATCGAATGTGAAACCCTAACAAAAAAAAATGATGTGAAACCGTGAACCCTAGATGCAAGATGGACTCGAAAACATGATTGAAGGACCAAGAACAACCCGAAGAAAAACCTAGATAAAAAACAGAGTATATACATATTCATAGGCAAACGAAGAAAAAAAAAACAAAAAAAACTTGCCACGATGCAGAATGCACAATAATGTACGGAAAGCCTCAAAAATTAGAGAAAAATCACAGACGAGACCAGCAATGGACAACTCAGAAACCCTAGGGGAGAGAGAGAGAGAGAGAGAGAGAGAGAGAGAGAGAGAGAAGAAACACGAAGAAAGGGGAAAAAAATGAACTCAAGAGACACCCTTGCAGAATTTAAATCGTGACAGGTCGCTCGAGAGAAGACTTTGTCGCTCGAGCGAGGTAGGGGTTCGCTCGAGCCAATAACTTTTCGATCGAGCCAAAAACACATGCTTTCAGGTCTAAAGCAGTAGCAGAAGGACACTCGAGCGAGGAACTCGTCGCTCGAGCCAAGAAGAAAAAAACCAAACCAAAAAAAAACTCCCTTTTTTAAAAAAAAAATAAAATAAAAACAAGATACTGAATATCTAGAAGAGAGACCTAGAACAAAAGTAGATGATCACATTTGGCCACAAAGAATACTAAGATGAAATAATCCGCAATTCATGAATTCTGTAAACTTGCAATGTTTAAAAAACAATGACACTGGAAATCATGAGTAAAGCAGATAAAATATAATCAGTGATCATAAACTACATGAGAATATACAACTCAAAATCCAACATGAGAGCTCACAAAATAAAGTGTGTGTGTGCAATCCATGAGAGTCCACTGAGCTAGAGTTAATCCTAATAGTGATCGGATGGCTGGACCTCCGGCAAGAGTAACTGAACATCACAGGGAAAAGTCAAACCACTAGGAATCACGGGGGATTTGTTGAGTAAATGCGAAGGCTCCCCGTCAATCAATGAGTCCTTTTTCTTTTTTTTCTTTTTTTCTTTTTTTTTTTTTTAAATTTTTCTTTCTTGTGGGCACTCACTGGTGGCATTCACGCTCAAGAGCATGGAAACCAAACCAGAGAAGAATGAAATCATAAAGGATGGCCTAGTTGGTGCCTCTGAGATAGCCTTTTCCTAATGCCCGGACTTCAAGGAACTGAGGGAGAAACCGTGGAAGTGAAAACAGATGGTAGATGGTTAAGAGACTCAACATCACCCATGATATACAAGTATCAGTCAATTCCACTGTAAAAGTACAAGAAACACTGTTAGTGGTCCATAGAGAACTTTGATCACTTGTGCTGAAACCCTTGCAGCAATTTATCTCAAGGATGTGTACAGAATGAGATCATGAGGTTAATGAGCATGGGCATTCAAAATGAGCTATAAACAATGAACAATGAGATCTTGTAAGCAGCATGAGTAGTGTACATAAAAAAGTTGGATGCAAGAAAAACAGAAATCAATGACAATGAGATTATAGCAATCAAGCACTCATACAGCCAAACACTTACACCTACTAAGGAACAAGTAACACTCTAGTGATAGAGCATGACACCCAAGGTCTTTCTAAGGAACTCAAACCGAAAAAGATCAAGGGGTTTTGTAAAAATATCATCTTTTTGATGCTTAGTGGAAACATGCTCAAGGACAACAAGGCCTTCTTCCATTAACTCTCGAATAAAATGATGACGAATGTCAATGTGTTTGGTGCGAGAGTATTGGACAGGATTTTTTGAAATGTTTATGGCACTTGTGTTATCACAAAAAAGAGTGAGAGTGTTTTGTTTTATCCCATAATTATGAAGCATTTGCTTCATCCACAACATTTGTGCACAACAACTCCCTGCAGCAATGTACTCAGCCTCAGTAGTGGAAAGAGATATGGCATTTTGCTTTTTACTATGCCAGGAAACCAGATTATTCCCAAGGTAAAAACACCCCCCGGATGTACTTTTCCTATCATCAGCACACCCTGCCCAGTCGGCATCAGAAAAACCAGTAATCTCAGCTGTAGAATCAGTGGAAAACCAAACCCCATACCCCAAGGTCCCATTAACATATTTGATTATGCGTTTGACCGCAAGAAGGTGAGACTCTTTAGGACTGGCTTGGTAATGGGCACAAACACCGACACCGAAAGAAATATCAGGACGACTGGCTGTCAGATACAAAAGGCTCCCTATCATACTCCTATAAAGGGTAGGATCAACATCAATACCAGAGGAATCTTTGGAGAGGTGAAGACTGGTGCTCATGGGAGTGCGTGCATGTTTGGTAGACTCAAGACCAAACTTTGACACAAGATTTTTAGCATACTTAGATTGGGAAACAAACATACCCGAAGGAGACTGTTTAATTTGAAGACCCAAGAAATAAGACAACTCTCCCATCATGCTCATCTCAAACTCATATGTTATGCAATCCAAAAAATATTTTACAAGATGATCATCAGTGGAACCAAACACAATATCATCAACATATATCTGAGCAACAAGAATATGAGACTTAGTATGTTTCACAAATAAAGTCTTATCCACACTACCCCTTTGAAAATCATTATCAAGAAGAAAGGTAGTAAGTCTATCATACCAAGCCCGAGGGGCTTATTTCAACCCATACAAAGCCTTGTCTAACTTGTAGACATGATTAGGACATTTAGGATCCTCAAACCCTTTTGGTTGCTCAACATATGTCTCTTCTTTCAAGTACCCATTCAGAAAGGCACTTTTCACATCCATTTGAAACAATTTAAAGCCAAGATAACATGCAACACCAAGCAAAATACGAATAGATTCGAGACGTGCAACTGGGGCAAACGTCTCATCATAGTCAACACCCTCTACTTGTGTGTAACCTTGAGCAACCAACCTAGCTTTATTCTTCACAACAGTATCATTCTCATCAGATTTATTTTTTAAGGATCCACTTGGTACCTATCACATTCATGTCTCTAGGTCTGGGAACTAGAGTCTAAACTTTGTTACGTTCAAATTAACCTAATTCTTCATGCATAGCATTGACCCAACTATCATCTAGCAAGGCCTCTTTAAAATTCTTAGGTTCAATTAAAGAAACATAACACATATGTGTTACCTCATCCCGAATTTTTCTTCGGGCTTTCATTCGATCCGATACACTTCCAATCACCTGTTGAGCTGGACTATTCAATTTCACCCTTGCTGAAGGTTTGAACTCAGGACTTGTGGTGACAGAAGCATCAGGAGTGATGTTTCTTTGTGTACTCTTTGGACTTTGACTTACCTATGAGGATGGTGCCGTCTCAACTTCTTGTGCATGGACCTCAGCTTCTCTTTGACTTTGTGGTTTAGTATCCAAGATTCGAGGCTCACCAATGTCATCCTGACTTGTTGCTGGAGTAAGGGAACCTGTATCATCTATAACCACATTGATAGATTCCATTAAAGAAGAAGTTTGCAGGTTATAGACTCGAAAAGCCCTACTGTTGGTTAAATACCCTAGAAAAATACCTTCATCACTTCGGGAGTCAAATTTGCCCAAGGGCTCTCTATCTTTGAAGATGTAGCACTTACTCCCAAAAGTTTTGAAGTATTTTACATTAGGTTTCAAACCCTTCCACAATTCATATGGAGTTTGTAAAGTGCCGGGCCTTAAATACACGCGATTTATGACATAAACAGCAGTATTTAGGGCTTCAGCCCAAAACTTTGGAGGAAGACTCTTACTAAGGATCATGACCCTAGCCATTTCTTGAACAACTCTATTCTTCCTCCCAACCACTCCATTTTGTTGTGGAGTAATAGGTGCAGAAAATTCATGCTTAATTCTATGCATATCACAAAAATTCGAAAACGAACTATTTTCAAATTCACGACCATGATCAATTCGGATTCTTATGATACGCCCAATGGAAACACCCTATTCATTTTGGATTTTAAGGACTAAAGCCTGGAAAGCATCAAACGTATTAGATTTTTCAATTAAAAAATTTACCCATGAAAATCGAGTAAAATCATCAACAGTTAAAAAAATATGTCTTTTACCTCCAATGCTTTCAGTGCGAGTAGGACCCATTAAATCCATGTGAACCAATTCAAGAGGACGTTTGGTTGTAAAGCTGTTCACCTTTTTATGAGGGGCATGGGTTTGCTTTCCAAGTTGACATGGTCCACACACATGGCTTAAATTCTTTCCCAGTTTAGGTACTCCTCTCACAAGCTTTTTGTTGGCTATCTTAGTTAGGTCTTTGAAATTCATGTGACCTAATCTTTGATGCCACAAATCAATCTTACTTATGATGGCAGAGTGACAAGTGAGATCATTTGTAGTAACAATCCCATAACAGTTATCAGATGTGCGAACCCCATGTAAGACAGTATTTCCCTTTTTATCCAAAATTTCACATTTATTTTTAGAAAACAGTACTTCATGATTGGAATCACACATTTGACTAATGCTTAAAAGATTTGCTTTAAGACCATCAACAAGTAGAGCATTATCCAGTTTGGGAAGACCAGCAACACTTATAGAGCCCTTACCAATGACTCTAGAAGTGCCGCCATCTCCAAAGGTAACAATTCCTCCTCCATATTTTTCAAGAGACGTGAAGTAAGATTTGTTACCGGACATGTGACGAGAGCAGCCACTATCAAGATACCACATGTGTGAGTCATGTGCTTTTAAGGCAGTGTGAACAACTAAACAAGTCAAATCATCTTTCCTCACCCAAATCCTTTTGGTCTTGGTCAATGTCTTGGCGTTATGAACACCCTTATGAATCTTGGTATTCCGCCTAGACATGTAAGGTTGTCTCCTAACCCAAAAAGTATTCGAATTTCTACCCTTTTGAGACACCTTACCAAACAGTTCATAGCAATAAAGACGAATGTGGCCATACCTACCACAGTGATGACAAATAAAAATAGGTTTTACCTTTCTTTTGTTGATCTTACCTGCTTTTGGTAGATAAAGAGAGGAATCATCCCGGTCTACCTTCAATTTTCCCTTTGCTTGAGTCTTCAGGTTATGTGAGGTAGAGGCCTGTCCCTTGTGAGCTGTCGCACCATAGCCTAGCCCACTTTTGTCAGAACTCATTTGTTGAGACCCGAGTATGTCTTCTAGAGATTTGGAACCTTTGTTCCACATGGCAATTGTTGTTCTAGCAATACGGAGTTCTTCGTCTTTCTGACAGACTATCTCTTCCAATCCAGCTTGTGACATCTCAAAACTTTCAAGCTTTTCTTCATATGTGGAATACGCTTTCAGAAGTTCATTCATTTCAGTTTCACAGGATAGAAGTTTTCCACATAAGTCTTGCCTGTCACTTGAGATCTTGATGACATTCTATTTTGCTACTACAAGTTCTCCTTTTAGCCTGACATTCTCGCTCTCACAAGTTTTGAGCTTGAGAGAGAGTTTGTCGTTGATTTTGGACAAATTTAAAGATTCCTCGTACAGCTTTTTGTAAGCTTGTTGTAGTTCATCGCCATTGATCTCATCATTGTCTTCAGATGTTTCATCATCCTCTTTTTGCTCTTCATTCTCCTTAACCTCATCCAACCTAGCAACCACGGCAGGGAAGTTGCTGGATGGTGGTGAAGGTGAAACTTCTCTTTCATGGAATTGGCTCAGAATTTCCCATGCATCTTATGCCTTTGTGCAGTGAACAACTCATTGCTGTTCTTCATAGGAAATTGCTCTACGAATAGTAATCAGGGCTCTTTGATTGCCCGGATTGTCTGCATTTTTTGTATCTTCTTCAATGGCTTCCCAACTTTCTGGTTCAAAAGCTCTTAGAAAAGCCCTCATTTTGATTTTCCAATACAGGTAGTTAGTCCCATCAAAGGTGGGAGCATGATGCAGGTTCTGACCACGAGCTAATTCCGATGGCTTTTGAAGAGGTTGAGAAAAAGTGGTCCAAAATGCCATGAAAGCACTATCCCCGTCTTCGCCGGATTCAGGTTCTTCGGGTTCTTGCTCCGACCCGCTTTCATCATCCCAAGTCACAGTGTAAACTTTCTTTTGATTCTTTTTCGAAGGGCATTCAAGGGCAATATGACCAAACCCTTGACATTCATAGCACTTGACCCCTTGCTCCTTTACAATCTTCTTTTCAGTTTTTTGAGCAAATTTTGGTGGAAAAGTTTTGAGTTTTTCATTACTCTTGTCTTTTGAGATAGGGTCTCTGAAATTAGGCTTCTTTTTTTTCAAAATTTTTTTAAATTGTTTTGTAAGCATAGCCGTCATCTCAGACTCTAAATCAAATTCAGTCTTCGGAGTTTTTGCAGTCTCATGAGCACTAGAGAAAGCCACACTATCTTTTTGTTTTTTTTTTGAAATCTGGTGGGCTTCATAAGTCTGCAAGTTTCCAACCAATTGATCAAGCTTGAGGGTATCAATATTCTGAGCCTCCTCAATGGCTGTCACTTTTGATTGGAACCTCTCAGGTAAAAATTTTTCCAACCACTTTAGCTTCTGGGATTTTTACACTGAGTGTGAAATAGGAATTAACGATATAACTGAGTTTTGCATAGAAATCATCAAACGTCTCATCATCCCGCATAAAAAGGGTTTCAAAGGCGGAGGTGAGACGTTGAAGTTTTGACCTTTTGACAGAGGTAGTACGTTCGTGAATCCTTTCAAGAATGTCCCAAGCCTCTTTTGCTACCTCACACGTACAGATACGACGAAATTCTTCAGGTGTGACGGAGCAAAACAGGGAATTGAGAGCCTTACTGTTCCAACTCGAGTTTTGGTAATCAGTTGTGTCCCATTTATCAATGGGTTAAGGAATATCTACACCATCAATGGTGACAATAGGTTCACTCCACCCATAGATCACGCAGTGCCAAACTTTCTCATCGATGGATTTTAAAAACGCTCTCATACGAGCTTTCCAATAAGAATAGTTTGTACCGTCGAGTAAAAGGGGTCTATGAGTCAAGTTACCTTCACGAATAGAATCCATAATACTAGTCACACAAAATCACACTCCTATAGTTTTGATAAAATAAAGAGTGACCCGCTCTGACACCAATTGAAAATCCTAAGTGATTCGTGATTAGATCAAGATTAAAATATTCCAAATCCTAATAATCCAAAACACACAATCTAAATCAACAAGTACTTACGAAAGTGATTTAGAATGTATGTTTTTCGGAATAAATAATAAATCGACACAAACGATTTTTTACGTGAAAAAAACCACAATTGAAGAACCTTCAATTGTAATCAAAAACCACGGGCGAAACGCCACTGATCAATCCACTACTGAAGAAAGAAAGATTACAAAGATAATACACAAATTACCCAACTCAGTCAATTTGTCTTCGAATCTTCTGTAACTCTTTCACCACGCCTTCATATCGGAACTGATCAATCCTGAAGTTGAATCCACAATCTTCACTTGTCGAATTAACGACTACGTACAGAATCAAACACCTTTTGAAACTATACGTTTGAATCTTCGGAATCCACCAAAGATAACTCTCTCTTGAATTTAAAGTATCAAACTCCTTGATGTATGAATCTTAGATCATGAGTGAAGAACTCTCTCAAAACATCAAGAAAAACTCTCAAAAATCTCCAAAAGAAAACCTCAAACAAAACCTTAGAAAACCTCAAAATAGATCTGGAAAAGTAATCCTAAAGTTTGGAGAAAACCAACTACTTATAGAAATCCGAATTCTGAAGCTCGCTCGAGTGAAGCTTCTCTTGCTCGAGCGAGAAGCTCATCTCGCGTGATTTCCATAAGTGCCTTCGCTCGAGCGAGGAATAAACTCCTTCAGGTTTTAATGTAGACGCAGATCTTCGCTCAAGCCACTAATACTTTGCTCGAGCGCACAATGACCTCTTTCAGGTTTTAAGCTAGACGCAGTCCTTCGCTCGAGCGAGGACTCATTCGCTCGTGCGAGCAAGACAAAACAACACAGAAATTTACAACTCGATTACAAAAGTTTGTTCGCGGGTTTGACAAGACTTAGGGACCTAACAGTTTGGCATACATTATTAGGCCTGTTTACTATAAACTTAAGCTTTTGAAACAATTGGTCAGATTTAATGACACATAGATTACAAGTCAAATTTTGTAAGTACATTTCGTAGATAAAACTCTGTTCTGGTACCAGCACATTAATTGGGACCAAAAATTCAAAACACAAAGGTACATGAAGAGCCACAACAACTAGTTTAGAAATCCTTAAAACAAGAAATGACGATGATTTGTGCTTCTACAATTACGACATCACTCAGCTTGAAGCCCTTCGATGTGTTGTTGAGATCACTTAGAGACACGAATTCTTGATCACCCCAGTTATTGCTTGAGGCACTGAACCAATGTCTCACTACACCCACCACCCCAAAAAAAAATAATAATAATAATTCACACTCCATTTTAAATTGTGATAATCGACTCCTTAATACTATAAGAATTTAGTTACAATATCACATTTTTATCCGTTTGACATTAAAGAAGCTAAAGAAAATTGGCATGTGAGCCATACACACTACAATAAATTAATATTTTAGATATAAAAAGTTAGGAATTTTTTACGGACGAAATATTTTTGTTGCCAGAAGTATTATTATTGTATTCTTAGTGACAAAATTGGACATTAAGCGATGAATTCTTTTTTAGATAAAGATTTTTGTCTAAGAAAATAAACCTTTTTTGGACCACATTATTTTGTCCATAAATGCAACATTTTAGAATATTGTTCTAAAAGTCCTTTTTTTTACTTTTTTGGAGTGATCTTTTAGCGATTATCTTTGAGACAACAAAAATTGATCTCCAAACATTTTTTACAACAAAATTTTTTCTTTTGGGTACAAAAATTTGATCCCTAATAAAATACTTATTTGTTGTAGTGATACATGATATTTTTTGAGGCAACAGAAACCAAATGAAATTTTGATGAAAAAATGTGACCAAAGTAAAATTTTAGTAAAAATATAGAAGTGATAATGGCGTGAGGAAAATGCCGTATTTGACCTTCATGTCAATTTCTATCAGCTTTATATTAATGTTAGGTGAACGAAATGATGGTATTGCAATTCAATTTAAAATGTGAGAATTTAACTGTCTACTTGAAAATAAAAGGGTTAAAATAAAATTTCTAAAAGTGCAAGCACATCATTTATAATAAACCCAAATATATTTTTACATGTCACAGCATGAAATTTTACCTTCTTTCTCAAAATGATTGCCTTTGACTTGGTCCTTTATCCTTAGCTTATATTCAGCATACAATTTCCTTTCAGAAGGAAGGGTTTCACTATCAGCCAACACCAAAAACAATGAAGCGCTTTTCCATTTTGCATTTGCCTTTCCTTTTGGATAAAACCATAACTTCCTGAATGAAAATAAATTCCATAATGTATCTAGTTGAACAAGAAAATAAAATAAAAAAATAAAAGAATTGAACTGTAAATACCACTTGTGCCCTCCAACAACAAACTCTTCAGAGAAAAGAAAATCTTTATCTATTGCTGAAAATTTACTAATATTCCAAGTGAAAGTGTTTTTCACAGGATCCTTCATCATCGATGCGCACTCGCCTTTACCGTTATATTTTATAACAAAAACCTCTACTCCAAACACACAACAATCATCAAGAAGATACCCATTTGAGGGATCAGTGAAAGTGTCCAAGGGAAGCAATTGGTCGAAACCCCATTCAGTTTTCATTCGATGAAAGCGCTTAATTTCCCCTTCGGCATCTACATAATTAATGAGTATATATAAAGATGGTTAAGTTAAGAACGAACATTATGGACAATATTAAAGAAATTTGAGTACAAAGGTAGTTAGATATACCTTGGATGGTTAAGTATTTATCTCGAATATGATCGAACACAAACAATTTGAAGTTGACATTGATCTCCCAACCAGGAGGAAGGGTTTTTGTCTCTGCTATTGCCAAGTAAAGAGAAATGTGACCATTTACATTCCTTCTTGTTAGGGAAAATCGATGATTCCCCACAAGTAAATCAATCAATGGGAATAAAAACTAATGCGGAAAAATTAAATCAAAGACAACACAAGAATTTTTACGTGGTTCCCTCAATGTGAGGTACGTCCACGGGATCGAAATCCGATTCCACTATCAACCAAATAAGTTCCAAACGATTACAAACGAGACACTAATGGTCTCACAAAACCACCCTTAGGTGAATTCCAAATAATCACAAATAAACAAGAGGAAAGACCTCACCAAATAGATGAACCAAAATCTTTAGAACCAGAGTTGAAGAAGACCCAAAATAACGACCCAAAATCAGTCGAAACTGATCAACTAACCGAACCAATTTGCTGCCACTGAATTGATTACCAAGCCGAAACAGAGCACTACTTCGGAAAAGGTGTTTTTGCAGCCGCCATCAACTTTTGTGTGTAAAACAAGAATAATATATATATTAGATATATATATATTATTAAATCTTGAGTTTTGTAATCAAACCCTAACTGTATCCAAATTGGATTGGGCCTCCACAAATATAATATATAAAAATATTATACCTAAACCAAGTCAAATTAAAATTCTTTTTCTAAAACCAATTGGGTCCCACACTCCAATAAGGAGGTATACCCAACAATTCTACCCCTACCGACTTAGGTGGAGACATCAACCATACCCGCCAAAGTTTGACACTTCAAATGTTTATCCCTCGACAAAGTCTTAGTCAACATATCCGAAATATTATCATCCGTGTGAACCTTTTCGAGTTGTAATAATTTCGAGTCTAACACATCACGAATCCAATGGTATCTCACATCAATGTGTTTCGATCTCGAATGAAAGGTAGAATTTTTACTCAAGTGAATAGCACTTTGACTATCACAATAAAGCACATACTTTTCTTGCTTCAAACCCAACTCTTGCAAAAATTTCTTCAACCATAACTCTTCTTTGCAAGCTTCTGTAATAGCAATAAATTCAACTTCGGTAGTTGAGAGAGCAACATATTTTTGTAATTTAGATTGCCATGCCACAGCTCCCCCTGCAAAAGTCATCAAATACCCCGAAGTAGATTTCCTAGAATCAACATCACCAGCCATGTCAGAATTTGTGAACCCATCAAGCATCGGCTTACCATCCCTAAAACATAAACACACCTTCGAAGTCCCCCGAAGATATCTTAGAATCCATTTTACCGCTGCCCAATGTTCTTTACCGGATTAGAAAGAAACCGACTCACCACACCAACGGCGTGAGCAATATCCGGCCTTGTTCAAACCATGGCGTACATTAAAGAACCAACTGCTAAAGCATAAGGAACTTTCAACATCTCTTCTTTGTCTTTCTCACTTATAGGACATTTATTCGAACTAAGCTTGAAGTGACCTGCAAGTGGACAACCAACCAGCTTTGCTTTCTCCATGTTGAACCTCTCAAGAACTTTCTCAATGTAGCTCTCTTGAGACAACCAAATCAGCCCCCTTTTGCGATCACGAACAATTTTCATACCAAGTATTTGCTTTGCCGGTCCCAAATCTTTCATAGCAAAAGATTTACTCAATTCTAACTTCAACTTGTTAATCATGGTAGAATCTTGACCCACAATTAACATGTCATCAACATAAAGCAAAAGAATAATAAATTTGCCATCCGAAAATTTTTTCACAAACACACAATGGTCCGAAGTGGTTTTAGAAAAACCATTATTCATTATGAAAGAGTCAAATTTTTTGTACCATTGCCGCGGAGCTTGCTTGAGGCCATACAAACTTTTCTTCAATTTGCAAATAAATTTCTCTTTCCCTTTCTCTACAAAACCTTCCGGTTGCTCCATGTAAATTTCTTCTTCAAGATCACCATGAAGAAATGCGGTCTTCACATCAAGTTTGCTCAACTTCAAGGTTCATACTTGCAGCCATGCCAAGTACAACCCGAATAGAAGACATCTTTACAACCGGTGAGAAAATCTCGTCAAAGTCAATACCTTTCTTTTGCCCAAAGCCTTTCACAACAAGATGTGCCTTGTACCTCAGATTCTTACCATCATTCTTCAATTTGAAAACCCACTTATTTTTCAGAATTTTCCTTCCTTTAGGCAACTTCACTAAATCAGAAGTCTGATTTTCAAGCAAGGAATTCATCTCCTCTTCCATGGCCTTTTTCCAATCATCTTTCTTTCCATGCTCAATTGCTTCTTGGTAGCTCTCCGGCTCCCCTTGATCAGAAATCAACACAAATTCATTGGGAGGGTACTTTCTTGAAGGTTGTCGGTCCCTTGTAGATTTTCTCAACTCAAGTTGTGGTGGCGGTTCTTGAGTTGGATGCTCTTCCTCAATTTCTGGCTCAACTTCATTTGAATTAGTATCATCCTCTATATCTTCAATAGGTGGCTGCACATCTCCCCCATTTTCATCATCAACTGAAGATGAAGGAGATAGATCTATGTCAATGAGATCACTAGTTTTTGGCTCCGGTTAATCACCTTTGCCAAAGTCTTCAATTGTTTGGTCTTCAAGATATACAACATCACGGCTTCGAATAACTTTCTTGTCGACCGGATCCCATAATCTATACCCGAACTCATCACGCCTATAGCCAAGAAAAATACATTGTCTTGACTTACTATCAAGCTTGGACCTCTCATCCTTTGGAATGTGAACAAAAGCTCGGCAACCAAACACTCTCAAGTGCTTATAAGACACATCTTTGCCAGTCCAAACTCTTTTAGGAACATCACCATTCAAAGGATAGCAAGGAGACAAATTGATCACGTCAACCGTTGTACTCATTGCCTCACCCCAAAAGGATCTTGGCAATTTAGCTTGTGAAAGCAAACACCTTGTTCTTTCTACAATGGTGCGATTCATCCTCTCAGCAATGCCATTTTGTTGAGGAGTCTTCTTAACTGTCTTTTGGTGCCGAATACCTTGGCTACGACAATACTCATCAAATGGCCCAATGTATTCACCACCATTGTCTGATCGGATGCACTTCAATTTCTGCCCTGTTTCTGTTTCAACCATGGCCTAAAAATGCTTAAATACTTCTAGAACTTGATCTTTAGATTTTAGTAGATAAGCCCAAAATTTCCTTGAATAATCATCAATGAAAGTAACAAAATAAAGTGTACCACCATGTGTTCTAACTTTTAAAGGACCACAAACATCCGAATGAATCAATTCCAAAACATTTTCTTTTCTAGAGGCAACATTTTTATGAAAAGAAACTCTATGTTGTTTATCCGCCAAACAATGAATACAAGTTTTAAGATGTGTACCTTTCAAACCGGGTAGAAGCTCTTTCTTGAACAAAACTTGTAGCCCATTTTCACTCATATGGCCAAGCCGTTTGTGCCACAAGTCGGTAGAAGTATCATCTTCAAGTGCATTGATAACACCTTTACAAATTTTTCCTTGCATCGAATAAAGTGTATGAGTCTTCTTGCACTTAGCCACCACTAAAGAACCCTTTGTGAGCTTCCATATTCCATCACCGAATTTGTTGTTGAAGCCTTCATCATCTAGCTTTCCAGTAGAGATCAAATTGAGGCGAATGTCGGGAACATGCCTCACATCTTTAAGCAACAACTTGCAGCCCAAATTTGTTTCCAAACAAACATCACCCATGCCGATAATCTTGGACAAACCTTCATTACCCATTCGAACAGAACCATAATCTCCTGCAGTGTAGGTAGTGAAGAAATCAACTCGAGAAGTCACATGAAAAGAAGCACCAGAATCAATCACCCAATGACTCTCTTGGCCCACAAAATTGATACAATCATCTTCACAGACGACCATGAGATCATCGGTAGTAACTGCCGTTGTGTCTTCTTGCTTCTTATCTACACTTTTGTCACGCTTTTTCTCCTTGTTCTTGAGCTTTCAGCATTCCCGCTTCATGTGCCCTTTCTCATGGCAATAATAACACTCAACGTCTTTCTTTGAAAAAGAACCATCTCTTGACTTGTCACGGATTTGATCACGACCATGAGAAGTCTTACTCCTCCCCCTTGTTTTGCTTCAGCCTCTCACAACAAATGCTTCCAAATGAGAGGAACCGGCTGATTTTCTTCTAGTTTCTTCATTCAACAAGCTACTAGTGACTTGGCCCATTGTGACAACTCCATCGGGTGCCGAATTACTAACTGTCACAACCAAAGTCTCCCAACTTTCGGGCAAGGAACTAAGTAGCATCAAAGCCTGCAACTCATCATCAAAAATAATTTTCATAGAAGCAAGTTGGTTAACAATACTCTTTATTTCATTCAGATGTTCCTAATAGGGTCGCCCTCTTTATATTTTAAATTAACCAACTTACGAAACAGAAAGGCTTTATTTGTGGCTGATTTTCTATCATAAAGACTCTCTAATTTTTTCCATAAATCATGTGCTGAAGTTTCAGTAGCAACATGATGAAACACACTGTCATCAATCCATTGACAGATAACACCAATGGCTTTTCGATTAAGCCTCTTCCACTCATCATTTTTCATATCAGCAGGTTTGCCACTATCACTCTCAATAGGCCCATATAAATCTTTACAAAATAATAGGTCCTCCATTTTAGTTTTCCAAGTTACCCAATTGTTTCCATTGAAGCTAGACATACGACCCACATTCCCCTCCATTGATTTATACAAATAAATAAACTCCAATAAACCGTAAGCTCTGATACCAGTTGTTAGGAAAAATCGATGATTCTCCACAAGTAAATCAATCAATGGGAATAAAAACTAATGCGGAAAAATTAAATCAAAGATAACACAAGAATTTTTACGTGATTCCCTCAATGTGAGGTACGTCCACGGGATCGAAATCCGATTCCACTATCAACCAAATAAGTTCCAAACGATTACAAACGAGACACTAATGGTCTCACAAAACCACCCTTAGGTGAATTTCAAATAATCACAAATAAACAAGAGGAAAGACTTCACTAAATAGATGAACCAAAATCTTCAGAACTAGAGTTGAAGAAGACCCAAAATAACGACTTAAAATCAGTCGAAACTGATCAACTAACTGAACCAATTTGCTGCCACTGAATTGATTACCAAGCCGAAACAGAGCACTACTTCGGAAAAGGTGTTTTTGCAGCAACCATCAACTTTTGTGTGTAAAACAAGAATAATATATATATTAGATATATATATATATTATTAAATATTGAGTTTTGTAATCAAATCCTAACTGTATTCAAATTGGATTGGACCTCCACAAATATAATATATAAAAATATTATACCTAAACCAAGCCAAATTAAAATTCTTTTTCTAAAATCAATTGAGTCCCACACTCCAATAAAGAGGTATACCCAAACACTTCTCTTATTTCCGTTTGGGTAGAGACAATTTCCTGAATCAGAAAAAGGGGATTGAGAGTACTAAATGATTTTAAATAACCGAATCTAAGACTCTTTGTTTCGGCAAAAATATTTTGTTTGTTACGTTGAAAATTGAATGAAAAATATTTTCAGACTTTAAAAAGATAATGCATCTACACCTTTATTTTATCTTTTTTTATAACTTTGTTTTTTACCAAAACAAACAAAAGGTAAATATTTGGACCCCCCATTTGTAGCCACCAGCTTCAAATACACCAGATTCATAATTTTCTGTACTAGTGTACTTGAGAAATGATGAGAAAAACTCTATTTTAAGATTCAGAAATGTTTTTTGCCCCTAAAAAATCTGCCCCTAATGTCTCTAATGACCAAAACGACGTCGTTTTGGTCATTTTTCTTTGTTTGTTTGTTTATTTTTTTTTTATTTTTCCTCATGCCTTGGTTTTCTGTTTAGGGGCATTCGGAGCACCTTATTTTCGGGGCCCCAACCACTGCTCTATAGTGAGCTGGTGGAACATCTCTTAATGATCTCTGAATTCCTGCATAACATTTAAAAACACTATTCACCACTACTCTACCAGTCATAATAGGATATAGAGTTGAATTTAAAAGAGGGGAAGAGACCATACCAATGGCATGTTCGTTGCTATCATTTGGATCAAAAGCCTTCACTTCCATGTCTTGTTTTTGTTTCTTGCTTTTCTTTTCTTCCATGGCTTCAATATGTGATTTAAATAGATGTATATTCGTTGCTTCCTAAGGTTTCTCGCTATTCTTTGCTTTCAATGAATATCTTTTTTCTTTTTTGAACTTCCCTTTTCCCTAGTTTCAAGTTAAACATATAATGAAATCCACTATTTCATTTCAAAATATTATAAGAGGAAATATGATTTTGTACCCCGAATTATTACGTGAAAATTAAGTTGGTACTCAGACTTCGCATTATTTTAATGATTCCTAAACTTTTTAAAATTTGATAAATTTATTTCTTGCTATTTGTTTCTGTCTACAATCAAACGAACATGACATCAAACTTCATTTGAAATTTCATTTTTTCTCCCAAACTATATCTTAAAAATCAATTAGCCCTCCAAATATATATATAAAAAAATTAAATTTAAATATTTAACAAATAATTTTTATCTCAATAATGCAAAAAATTAAATTTTAAATAATATATTTTACAAAAATATTAAAAAATATAAAAATTATCATTTAGAATTATCTCTTTAAGTGTCAAATTATCTCGAGTCGATCCTGGAAAAACTAATTGAGCCGAAATTTTTTTGGCTATTCTATGTGTTCGACATCGCATGAAATTATAGCTAGTTTATTCCTTAAATTAATTTTAATAGAATTGATTGACTAATAGTAATTTCAAAATTGAGAGAATAAAAAAAATTTAAATTTAATTACTGCCTAAAGAGTACATAATAGGACTAATACTCAATTGTTTTATTTAAAATTTAATTTTTTTCATTTTACGATGAAACCTTATTTGGTTCTAATTTTCTGATTTTTTTTTCTTTTTTCGTTTTTAGTAAATTTTTTTAATAATATTTTATGGAATTTTTTTTTTTTAGATGCACCTAACCTACCTAAAAAGTAAAATATTTGTAAAAAAAATATTTAAAAAATCAATAAATACACAAGAATATGAAAATGTACTGAATTTTTGTATTTCTCTTGTATTTTCGGTATTTAGTGAATTTTTTTTAAAAAAATTTCATAAATGTTATTCTTTTTAATTTAATTGTATTTATATTAAGTATATCTAAAAATTAAAAAAATATTTAAAATATTAAAAAAATCACTAAAAACAAACAAAAAAAACACGAAAAATAAAAAAACTTAATTCTAAAAAAATTGAATTCAAAAAATTTGAACCAAACAAGTTGTAATTAAACATTTAAATTTATTTCTTTTTAATATTTGGGGGACTAATTAATTTTTAAGGTATAATTTGAGGGGTAAAATGAAATTTTAAATAAAGTTTAGTGACATGTCAATAAGTTCCATTTGATTGTAAACGGAAACAAACGGTGGAGGGTAAATTAACTAAATTTTAGAAAGTTTGGGGGTTAAATTAAAATAATATAAAATCTAGGTGCCAAATTAATTGCCACGTAATAATTTGGGAGGCAAAATGATAAACTTGTTAGTGTGTGCAATAAACTTGTTTTTCAATTACTTGCGCAATTATGTTGATTATAAGCAGTGGCGGAGTCAGAAAATTAATTTAGAAGGGGCACTTACTAATTAAAATAATTTTTACAAAAATATTTCACGTAAATTTTTTACGATTGATTTCAGGAAACATCAAGAAAAAAAATATATTATTTGTAATTAGTGTATCATGGACAATACAAAAAAAATATATAGATATAAGCCTTAAAATAAATTATATAATGATAAATTATTTTTTGATACAAAATTTTATTAAAAATTCAATATAATAGTAATACCACGTAATCACTGGTATGTAACATCACCCACTAATCGTAAATAAACCCATAAATAGTGAACTTCACATGTCAAATGTAACTAATAATCTAATAAATTTCATATCTTTATAGTGAAATTATTTATACTTACATATCACTAATAATGATATCGTCAAAAAAATTTCATAACTAATATGATTTATTTATAATAATCTCTTCGTTTTCAATCAAAACAATCATTATTGTTTTTATAATTTTTAAAATGTCATTGATATTTCACTCTAATAATATTTTTGTAATTATTTATTTAATTTTTTTTTATATTTGCAAAAAAAAAAATCCTAAAATTCAGGAGACACGTAACTCCCCTGGTCACATGCTCCCTCCGCCCCTGATTATAAGTATATAATTAAATTTCGTTTGGGTTTTCAATCCCAAGTGTAAGTGCCATTCGGAGGATCCTTCACGATTGATATTATGATATACATTCGCCTTTGCCGCTATGCTTTATAACAAAAACCTTTGCGGCTATCTTTTTGATTGTGCACCTTGTTCTTTCTATGAGAGAGGTTTGTCAAAGCACAAGGAATTATATCTCGAAAGGGATATTGTTCTATTTTTATAACGCCCTCAAAATAATAGAATAAATTCAACTGTCATGTAAAAGATATAACAGAAATACAATACGTTTATTTATCAGAGTTTACTTATAAAAATTTAACAAACAGTTAAATGTCATGTAGGCTTACATCTTCATAAGCCATCATTTGATTACACAAAAGTGAGCACAGCTCATTACAAATAAAGCCCTTGACTACACTTATAACAAACATAAATAGGAATTTCTTGCTTCACAAATCCGTCCACGCTATTGCCTTGGCGGAAGCATATCACCTGCACCTAAAAATAGTATTCCCATATAGGGTGAACCATAACCTAATAGAAATGATCTAACATAATATATGAGGTTTAACAAAGATATAAATACCATGTGCATAAACAATGCCGATATTAAAACATTCACAACGTCTGCATATCCATACACTACTAAGACCGAACCTTAATCCATTTTCTTTCAATTCATTTCCACTTAGTATACGCTACTCAATTCATGAGTTAAATTCATTATCTTTCACCAACCAAACTGAGACTACAACTCAATAATTTTCCAATTATACCAAACATACATAAACCTTTCAAACCTGTCATTTTACGGATATTTCGTCCGAAGGAATCGGCACCCATTTATATATGAGATTTCAGGTCTTTCACCCAGGACACTCCGACCAACTTGCTTTAAATGGAGTCCACCCCCTTTCTCCTCCCAAACAAATACACACATGCAATATATTTATAAACAAAATTACATATGGAGTACATCCCCTTTCTTCTCCCAACAAATATACATATACAATATATTTATAAATAAAATTACATATGGAGTACATTCCCTTTTTTCTCCCAACAAATATACATATACAATGTATTTATATCATGGTCATATTCAATGACAACCAACAATGGATTAGCATTAAATCGCCTAATCCTCATGCCATTTCTACAACAATCATGACTATCCTCCTCCGATAACCCAATACATTTATCTCTAGACAAATATTGAATCTGAAGATAAATAGTTTATTCAAAACTTCCAAAGGTGTAAAATAATACATATCCAATTTCACCATTTATATCAATAACCATCCAATTTAACATATTCAATGTTAATTCCAATTATTTATACAAAATAATAATTTAATCAATTTAGGGCAAAAATCTCCCTTTTTCCCATATCAACTCAAACACCAAAATCAATTATTTTGGCACAACAAAATCTTATATTCAAACCCCATACCCATTTATCTCATATATATCAACAACCCCTCTTTTTATTCCACACCCAAATTGTCACGATCCAAACCCGCCCCTATGGGTTTAGCATCAGAATCGGTCAAGAATCCGAGATTATCAAGGCCCGCTAATAGAAACAAGAAAACAGAGTACAGGGGCATGGCGGAAGCCAATACAGTAAATAAACAATATCCAATGAGCTGTGACAGTCTGTATGCAAAAAGACTTTTCATTCATATATGCAGTTGGTGACAAAACAGTACGTACATATATACAATCATTCAAGACAGGGACTTAATCCCTATTAAACAGTGCAGTACAATCTATACAGTTATTACATAACATACACAGAGATAGACGGGGGAGATAAAAACACTCCTAAGCCATAGCTTGAACAGGCTTAGAACCTCGCAGTGAGGCACAGTGGTTAGCTTGACAAAACTGGAGTTTACCCCGACGCTTCTAGCATTGGCCCGGTGCCTGTACACCTACATATATATATATATGAGCAGTGAGCTAAAGCCCAATGAATAACATAATGCGTAAAGAGGTTTAGAATGAATGTCCTTATAGTAATGAAAACAATTCATTAAATCAGTATATCAGTTGTTTAGTACAGTAAACAGTCATATGTGGTACATCCATTAGCATAACAGTAAACAGTAGGTCTTAAATGACCGAACAGTAAATGATGGCCATCAATCAAGAAATGAGTGGTTCCAACAAAGGGAACCGACAGAGATCTCTGAATGAATAAGATCGATATGATGGTTGCTAATGATGCTACAATATAGTTCAAAATATAGGACATACATTCATTCAGTTAACAATATCAGTTCAGAAAGCAGTACAGTTCAGTTGTTCAGAAGATAATCATTTTGAACATATCTTTACACAGTTGTTACTCACAAAGTTCTGGGCTACGGCGAGCTAGAGCGTCTCCTCGGAAAGCCAACCCAACACAGTTTACAGATTGAACACACACTAAGCTACACAATTGGGAAAGTAATAACTTAACCCCTAAATTGCCTCGGTGTGGTTCTACATCTATATCCTCATTAAGATACCTTAAACTAGGCCTAAGAATGCCTAGGATGGGATGAGGATGCAAAGATGCACTTAGGAAACATTTTCAAAATTTTTTCAGAAAATAAGGGTCTCACTCGAGCGTGGCTTTCTTTGCTTGAGCGAGCTTGTCAAAACAGTAGGGTCGCTCGAGCGTGAACTTCCTCGCTCGAGCGGCCTGCAAAAATGCAAAAAGTGCTGGATATTGGAAAACTCCGCTTGATGCTCGCTCGATGCTCGCTCGAGCGTAAGACACAGTTTTCGCTCGAGTGTAAGTTCTCTCGCCCGAGCGTGCATCTGCGTGTACCAAGATTCTGAGAGCTTGAAATTTACGCTCGAGCCACCATTCCTTCACTCGAGCGGTGCTCAGAGTAAATGATGGTCGCTCGAGCGTAGAATTCTTCGCTCGAGCGAAGAAGCCAAATTCTGGAATTTCCAGATTTGCCTCCCAAGCTCAAACCAAGCATTCTACAGCTCAAAACTCGACCTCTTGGGCCCAATTTCTGGAAAAACACATCTAAACTCAATATACAACAAGTTTCAAAGCTCAATTTGAGAAATCAAAGCCCAAGGGTGAGTTAATTAAATCCAAATTTTAAACCCAAATTCATGAACAAGATGAACATGCAAACATGCATGAATTAAACTCAATTCAAAGCTTCAAAACATGCTCTAATGAGCCAATTCCTTTCAAAACAAGATGAAATCATGGTCTTAAACATAAATATGAGCATGCATGTAACATTTTGCCATGAAAACAACTTAAAACTCAACAATACATACATGCATGCATGGAATGAGCTCCAATTCAATATTATTGAACCAATTCTTGACTTAACTCTTTAAATTATCATGATCCATGCTAGATAGAGCTTAAATACACAATTAAGGGGACGAAATTCATACCTAGGTACTCAAATGCAAGTCTAGAGGTTCAATTTGCCAATTGTCCTTCAATTCCTCAAGATTCAAGCCAATCAACAAGTTGAATTCAATTCACTCACTTTCTCTCCCTCTATGGTCGATGGTATGCTCAAAATGTGGCTGATGAATGTTTGTCTAAGTGTGTGCAAGACTCAATATATTATTAAACAAAGGCCCACTCACAATGGCAATATAGTAATTAAGCTAACTCTTGTAATTGGCTTATTTTAATCTAATTTAATCATACCAAATCACTTTTAAGATAATTACACCATAAAATCACATAAATTATGACGATCATAAAACACTAATCGATTTCCGGTTCGGCAGCCGATAAGGCCTTCAATTAGCAGTTTAAACGCAAAGACATGAACAGATAATTTGGCAAGCAAACAGATAGAATACAATTTAACTAACATATACTCAGTCAATCGGGCCAGATTTGATCGATCGATCAAGATTTTGATTACTTCAGTTATCGATCATAATCAGTCTCGGTTTAACAGTAATCAGTGGTCATTCGGTAAATAGTGGTGAGGGTTATTACAGTCTCCCCTCCTTATAAAGAGTTTAGTCCTCTAAACTCGAATTACCTTCATTTTGGAAGAAAATAGGGTTCAGTGGAAACAGTTCAGGATATCTTTTAGCCATGTCATCTTTCCTTTCCCAAGTGGCATACACGCCACCATGGTTTTGCCAGTCCACTTTCACTAACGGGATCTCTTTGTTTCTCAATTTCTTGATCCGTCTGTTTACAATCTGGATAAGCCGTTCTTCATAAATATAGTCATCACTTAGCACTACACGGGTCAACTCAATCACATGGAAAGGATCCCGGAGGTAGTCCCTCAACATAGAAATGTGGAAGACGTTATGCATATGCTCCATTTCAGGAGGAAGCGCAACTTGATACGCCACCGGATTGATTTTCTCAATAATCTCATACGGTCCGACATACCTTGGCGCTAACTTGCCTTTGACTCCAAAACGAGTCTGGCCTTTCATCGGCGTCACTTTCACAAAAACGTGGTCACCCACTTCATATTCCCTGTCTCGCCTTCTGATATCTACATAACTTTTCTGTCGGCTCTGTGCAGTTTTCAGTCTCTGTTGTATCAATTTCACTTTCTCAGTTGTTTCATATACAATCTCGGGCCCAAGCAAAGGCCCATCTCCAACTTCTGCCCAGTAAATCGGAGATCTACATTTTCTGCCATACAATGCCTCGAAAGGCGCCATACCAATGCTTGAATGATAATTGTTGTTGTAGGCGAATTCAGCCAATGGCAAATGGCTTTCCCAGTTTCCTTGAAAATCAAGGACACACATTCGCAGTAAATCCTCCAGAGTCTGGATGGTCCTTCTCGACCGCCATCCGTCGAGGATGATAAGCACTACCATTTCGATTCGATTACCCAATGTAGTCTGTAAGCTTTGCCAAAACCTCGATGTAAACTTCGAATCTCTGTCAGAAACAATGGACACAGGCACTCCATGTAGTCTAACAATTTCATCAATATAAATCACAGCCAATTTGTCCGCATTATAGAGTGTTTTGACAGGTAAGAAGTGAGCAGATTTAGTCAATCTATCAACAATAACCCAAATTGAGTTCATACCTTTACTGGAGCGAGGCAATCCGACTATAAAATCCATGGTAATATGTTCCCATTTCCACTCTGGTATCGGTAAGGGCTGCAATAAGCCTGCGGGTCGTTAATGTTCGGCTTCGACTTGTTGGCAATGAAGACATTTTGATACAAAATCAGCAATTTCTTTCTTCATACCCGGCCACCAGAAATTCAGTTTCAAGTCTTGGTACATTTTCGTATTCCCCGGATGGATAGAAAATTTTGAATTGTGGCCCTCTTGCAGAACTCTTCTTTTCAATTCAGAATCATTCGGTACACACAGTCTTTCTTGAAATTTCAGTACATTGTTTTCAAATTTGAAACTCGGTCTTGGTTTAGATTCCCTTTCTTCAATGATCTTTCTCAAGAAGTCATCCTGTTACTGTTTCTCTTTAATTTCCTCAATCAATGCCGATTGAGCAGAAATAGCAGCTATTGTGCCACCTTGTTCTCTCAAAACAACTTCAATTTCAGATTTTTCAAGATCACTAAGCAACTTTTTCTGTCCAGTGAGCAAACAGGCTAAGTTCCCAATCGATTTCCGACTCAATGCATCGGCAACGGCGTTGGCTTTTCCCGGATGATACAGAATCTGTAGGTCATAATCTTTAATCAGTTCTAGCCATCTCTGTTGTCTGATGTTCAGTTCTTTTTGTGTGAAGAAGTACTTCAGACTTTTGTGATCTGTATACCCCTCATACGTCGCCCCATATAGGTAGTGACGCCAGATTTTCAGTGCAAATACTACTGCAGCGAGTTCCAAATCATGGGTCGGGTAGTTCTTTTCATGTAGTCTCAGTTGTCGGGAAGCATAAGCAATTACTCTCCCATTCTGCATTAAAACACATCCCAAACCCTTATGAGAAGCATCACTAAATACAATATAACCATCCATACCTAAAGGTAAGGTAAGAACAAGTGCAGTCACAAGTCGAGTTTTCAACTCTTGAAATGCTGATTCCCTTTGGTCAGTCCAGTCAAATGATGTCCCCTTCTAAGTTAACTGAGTCAACGGTAAGGCAATTTTGGAGAAATCTTTCACAAACCTTCTGTAATAGCCAGCCAAACCCAAAAAGCTTCGGACTTCTGTCACATTTGTTGGTCTAGGCCAGTTCACTACAGCTTCAATTTTCTGTGGATCAACTGAAATCCCATCTTTGCTAATAACATGTCCCAAAAACATAACATGGTCTAGCCAAAATTTGCATTTAGACAGTTTAGCATAAAGTTTCTGTTCTCTTAGGGTCTGTAGGGCAAATCTCAGATGATGTTCATGTTTTTCTCTAGTCTTAGAATAAATCAGAATGTCATCAATGAATACAACAATAAAGTCATCAAGGTATGGTTTAAAGATCCTGTTCATGAGGTCCATAAATGCAGCAGGTGCATTGGTAACCCCGAAAGGCATAACTAGAAATTCATAATGTCCATACCTCGTTCGAAAAGCAGTTTTGTCAATGTCCTCTGGTTTAACTTTCAACTGATGATATCCGGATCTGAGATCAATCTTAGAAAACAATTGAGCACCCTGTAACTGATCAAATAAGTCATCAATACGAGGCAATGGGTATTTATTTTTCACAGTTACCTTGTTCAGTTCATGGTAGTCAATACACAGTCTTAGTGAGCCATCTTTCTTTTTCACAAACAAGATGGGTGCGCCCCACGGTGAAGTACTAGGCCTGATAAACTTCTTGTCTAACAGTTCTTGCATTTGTACTTTCAATTCTTTCAATTCAGTTGGAGCCATTCGGTAAGGAGCTTTCGATACAGGCTATGTACCTGGAATCACATCAACGGTGAACTCAATCTCCCTGTCAATCAAATCCCCTGGCAGATCATCTGGAAATACATTTGGGAATTCTCTGACTATAGGAATACAGTTCACGTCAGTTTTAATATTATCATCAGTAGATACAGTCAATACAGAACACAGATATCCTTTACACCCCTTTCTAATCAATTTAACGGCCTTCACAGATGAAATCAAATACGGAGGGAGTACTACTCCAACCCCATTAAACACAAATTCGGGTAAACCAGGTGGATGGAAAACAACTTGCTTTGTCACACAGTCAATGGTAGCATGATATTTTTGTAACCAGTCCATCCCCAATATTACATCAAAATGATCAATGTTCAATGGCAGCAAATCAATAAACAGATGCATATCGCCAACAATGATTTCACATGCAGGGTACATATAAGCACATGTCATGGATCCCCCAACAGGTGATGATACAGTTAACAGCTAGTTCATGGGTTCTAAGGGTCTATTCAATTTCCGTGAAAAAGCATGCGATACATATGAGTGTGTAGATCCCGAATCAATCAGTACATATGCATTTTGAGTACAAATAGAGAGGATACCTGACACAACGGTCTCAGTATTTTGTACATCTCCCGTTACTAGGGCGAACACTCAGCCCTGCCTCATAGGCTCTTTCCCGGTAGCTTTGGGGTTCGATTTTGGTGCAACAGTTGATGCTACGGTGCTGCCTGCAGCTTTACTATTGCCCTGAGCAGTGGAAGGGCAATCTTTCACCATGTGGCCCACCTTGCCACACCTGTAACAAGCACCAGAGATTTTATAACAAACTCCCTTATGGTTCTTACCACATTCGGAACAGGGACGGAAAGGAACGGTCCCTTTGACTAGAAGTAGTCATTGACCCTGTGTTTTGCTTTTTGTTCTGCGGGTTGTTCTTGCCATTCTTGAACTTAAAACCCTGCCTCTTACCACGCCATTCCGACGCTGGTGTTTCAGATTGTTTCACTGCTTCGATGTTCGACTCAGCCATAAATGCTTGGTCAAGAACACCTACATAGTTTGGTAGCTTTAAAACACTTATTCTGTCGAATATTGCAACATTAAGGCCGCCTTCAAATTTTCTGGCCTTCTTGTAGTCAGTGTCCACCATATGCGGTGCATATCTAGCAAGCTCGGTGAACTTCATTTCATATTCAGCAACGGACATTGTGCCCTGTCTCAGTTGTTCAAATTCAGTCACTTTCCTGTCCCTAACACACTGGGGGAAATACTTTTCAAAGAAGGACTCCTTTAACTGAGCCCAAGTCACTCCAGTGTTGGTGTCACGGACCAACATCCACCACCTTCTGGCCTCTTCTTGCAAGGTGAAGGTAGCTAACAGTACTTTATTTGCTTCCGAGCACGGAAACACTTCAAATAATTTTTCTGTCTCAAGGACCCATGCTTCAGCATTTAACGGCTCAAGGCCTCCCTGAAAGGATGGCAGTTTCATCTTGCTGGACTTATGGGTGAGAGCAATTATGTCCCCATCATTAACATTCACATTCTGTACATTCACATTCTGTTCCGGCTGTATCGGGGGAGGAGGTGGGAGCTGTTGATTCTGTTGTTGATCCAGTCTTTCAATTATCAATTCCATCATTCTTTCCATTCTTGTCATTCTTGCCTCAGTGGATGAGGATTCAGATTCATTTGCAGTTCTTGCATTATCTATTTCATTATAAGCAGTTATTAACATAAGCAGTCATTTGTTTAAACAGATTAGCACATTAGCATATCTTTAATCATGTCATAACCACACACTTATCATGCTCATGTAATGCCCTAATCGTTTTTCTAGGACACCTTATCGCTCATTTGGACACGTGTGTGCGGTATAACTCGTGGTAAGTATCACTCTGATACCACTCTGTCACGACCCAAACTCGCCCCTATGGGTTTAACACCGTAACCGGCCAGTAATCCGATATTACCGAAGGCACGCTAATAAAGAGAACAAGAAAACAAAGTAGGGCATGGCGGAAGCCAATACGATAAATAAACAATGTCCAATGAGTCAGGATACGTATGCAAAAAGACTTTTCATTCATATACGCAGTCGGTGACAAAACAGTATGTACATATATACAATCATTCAAGACAGGGACTTAATCCCTATTAAACAGTACAGTACAGTCTATACAGTTATTACATAACATACACAGAGATAGACGGGGGAGATAAAAACACCTATAAGCCATAGCTTGAACAGGCTTGGAACCTCGCAGTGAGGCACAATGGTTGGCTTGACAAAACTGGAGTTTACCCCGACGCTTCTAGCATTGGTCCGGTGCCTGTACACCTACATATATATATATATATATATATGAGCAGTGAGCTAAAGCCCAGTGAATAACATAATGCATAAAGAGGTTTAGAATGAATGTCCTTACAGTAATGAAAACAGTTCAATAAATCAGTATATCAGTTGTTTAGTACAGTAAACAGTCATATGTGGTACATCCATTAGCATAACAGTAAACAGTAGGTCTTAAATGACCGAACAGTAAATGATGGCCATCAATCGATGCGATAGTGGTTCCAACAAGGAACCGACAGAGATCTCAGAATAAAGAATACCAAGAATGAGTTGCTAAGGATGCCACAATACAAATCAGAATATAGGACATACATTCATTCAGTTAACAATATCTTCGAAGCAAAGATTCGATTGTTCAGAAGATAATCATTTTGAACATATCTTTACACAGTTGTTACTCACAGAATTCTGGGCTACGGTGAGCTAGAACGTCTCCTCAGAAAGCCAACCCTACACAGTTTACAGATTGAACACACACTAAGCTACACAGTTGGGAAAGTAATAACTTAACCCCTAAATTGCCTCGGTGTTGTTCTACATCTATATCCTCATTAAGATACCTTAAACTAGGCCTAAGAATGCCAAGGATGGGATGAGGATACAAAAATGCACTTAGGAAACATTTTCAGAATTTTTTCAGAAAATAAGGGTCTCGCTCGAGCGTGGCTTTCTTCACTCGAGCGAGCTTGTCAAAACAGTAGGGTCGCTTGAGCGTGGACTTTCTTGCTCGAGCGGCTTGCAAAAATACAAAAAATGCTAGATGTTGGAAAACTCCGCTCGATGCTCGCTCGACGCTCGCTCGAGCGTAAGACACAGTCCTCGCTCGAGCGTAGGTTCTCTCGCTCGAGCGTGCGTCTGCGTGCACCAAGATTCTGAGAGCTTGAAATTTACGCTCGAGCCACCATTCCTTCGCTCGAGCGGTGCTCAGAGTAAACGGTGGTCGCTTGAGCGTAGAATCCTTCGCTCGAGTGAAGAAGCCAAATTCTGGAATTTCCAGATTTGCCTCCCAAGCTCAAACCAAGCATTCTACAGCTCAAAACTCGACCTCTTGGGCCCAATTTTTGGAAAAACACATCTAAACTCAATATACAACAAGTTTCAAAGCTCAATTTGAGAAATCAAAGCCCAAGGGTGAGTTAATTAAATCCAAATTTCAAACCCAAATTCATGAACAAGATAAACATGCAAACATGCATGAATTAAACTCAATTCAAAGCTTCAAAACATGCTCTAATGAGCTAATTCTTTTCAAAACAAGATGAAATCATGGTCTTAAACATAAATATGAGCATGCATGTAACATTTTGCCATGAAAACAACTTAAAACTCAACAATACATACATGCATGCATGGAATGAGCTCCAATTCAATATTATTGAACCAATTCTTGACTTAACTCTTTAAATTATCATGATCCATGCTAGATAGAGCTTAAATACACAATTAAGGGGACGAAATTCATACCTAGGTCCTCAAATGCAAGTCTAGAGGTTCAATTTGCCAATTGTCCTTCAATTCCTCAAGATTCAAGCCAATCAACAAGTTGAATTCAATTCACTCACTTTCTCTCCCTCTATGGTCGGTGGTATGCTCAAAATGTGGCTGATGAATGTTTGTCTAAGTGTGTGCAAGACTCAATATATTATTAAACAAAGGCCCACTCACAATGGCAATATGGTTATTAAGCTAACTCTTGTAATTGGCTTATTTTAATCTAATTTAATCATACCAAATCACTTTTCAGATAATTACACCATAAAATCACATAAATTATGACGATCATAAAACACTAATCGATTTCCAGTTCGGCCGCCGATAAGGCCTTCAATTAGCAGTTTAAACACAAAGACATGAACAGATAATTTGGCAAACAAACAGATAGAATACAATTTAACTAACATATACTCAGTCAATCGCCAGATTTGATCGGTCGATTCCAAGATTTTGATTACTTCAGTTATCAATCATAATCAGTCTCGGTTTAACAGTAATCAGTGGTCATTCGGTAAACAGTGGTGAGGGTTATTACACAAATCTTAGATTTGTCCAAACCTCAACCAAATCTCACCATCTATATACAATAGCAAGTAGCTAAGCTAAAAACCATATTAAAGTGTAGAAAATCCCTATCTCAAGTGTATAAAACCCAACAACAATGAGCAAAGATGACAAAACCAATTTCTTCTTGGGTGAAAGTGAAGCTCTTGAAGCACTCTACCTTATTCTCAAAGGCACTAGGGTAGAGAGATCCTTAGATCTAGGTGTATTTGTAGACAGAATGAGCATTTTAAAGAGAAAGGGTCTGATTTAGGGTTTTTGAGTGAAAAGCAATTAGAAAGTGATGTAAAAATGCACTGCTGCGAACTGATATAACCAGGCTCGCTTGAGCGAAGGAGTTATCGCTCGAGCGACCAGACACAACAAGTCGCCTCGCTCGAGTGCAAGAAGTCTCGCTCGAGCGTAAAATACATAGGTTCAGAAGTTTTTCAAACGCACACCGTCGCTCAAGCGCAAGAAGCCTTGCTCAAGCGAAGAACCTTTTTTTACAAAAGTACTAGAAGCTCACAAAGCTCGCTCGAGCGCAAGAATCCTCGCTCGAGCGAGGAACCAAATTTGTAGACAACAAAAGTTTGAACAAGTTGCAACTAATCTGTTCCAAACACTTCCAAGACATCCTAAAACTCAAACTCAAAGAGTGGAAGAAAAAAAAGACATGGATAATGTTAAAAACCATGAAACCTGAGTCCAGAACCCCACAAATAACGGGTCAAAATTGGAATCGCTATAACCTCCCCTCCTTAAAGAATTTCGTTCTTGAAATTATAAATTAAGTCCAAAAATCATAATTAAACCATTCATCACAATGTTGTTCTTACAAGTTCATCACCACGACCCATCCTCCGGTCATCTATTCTCATCGACTCGATATACAAGTCCCAATTTAAATGAAATTTACAATTTCCAAAACATTTACAATGTTTAATCAAAATCCAAGTTTTCAAAAATTTTCCCATAGCATATACAATGCTTCCAAAAGTGATACAACACCCACAGTATTTCATATTCTCAAAACATACTCAATGTTTATATTGAATCCATGTTTTTCCCAAACAATCATAACATATACAATGTTCTTACAAATTAAAACATATACAATACTTATACTTTTCATTAACATAATCAAAATCTCAATATATGCTCATGCATAAGCAAACAAGTCTGGAGATTTCTCTCGGACTTCTATTTCACGTTCCCAAGTCGCTTCATCGACTCCGTGATGTTTCCACAATACTTTTACCAAGGGAATTGTCTTGCCTCGCAAGACTTGGTCCCGTCCATCCAAGACTCTCACTAGTCTCTCCTCATACGAGACATCCTCATCTACCTCTAAGTCGGTCAAATACAATACATGTAATGGATTCGACTCATACTTCCGAAGCATACTAATATAAAACACGTCATGAACCCTGGAAAGTTGTGGCAGTAATGCCAAACGATAAGCAACCTCTCCAATCCGCTCAAGGATCTCAAAAGGGCCAATAAATCGAGAGGACAACTTCCCACTCTTCCCAAATCTCATCAAATCCCGTCTAGGTGATATCTTCAAAAAGACATGATCTCCCACCTTAAAAGACAAAGGTCTCCTCCTACGGTCGGCATAACTTTTCTAGCAATTCTGAGCTGTTGCTAATCTTTTACAGATAAGTGCTACTTTCTCCGTCGTTTCCCGAACCAACTCTGGACCTAACAAAGGTGCATTACACACCTCAACCCAACACACAGGGGATCTACATGGTTGACCATGCAAGGCCTCAAACGGTGCCATACCAATACTCGATTGGAAGCTATTATTATAGGCAAACTCCACTAAGGGAAATTGCCTTTCCCACGAACCCGTAAAGTCAAGGACACAGCCTCGAAGCATATCCTCAAAGATCTGAATAGTACGCTCGGACTGCCCATCAATCTGAGGATGATACGCAGTAATAAAGCTCAATTTAGTGCCCAGACACTCTGTAAACTCTGCCACAACCGAGCAGTGAAACATAGATCTCGATCCGAAACAATTGTCACAGAAACTCCGTGCAACCTCACTATGTCCCTAATGTACAAATCGGCAAGATAATCTACCGAATCACTTACGCACATAGGAATAAAATGTGTCGACTTAGTCAACCGGTCAACGACCACCCAAATGGCATCACTACTCCGTTGAGTCCTTGGAAGGCCCACAACGAAGTCCATCATAACATGTTCCCACTTCCACTCAGCTATAGGCAAGCGTTGCAACAAACTCGCTGGCTTCTGATGCTCGGCCCGATACAAATATAGCTACCTCATTTTTCATACTTCTCTACCAAAACTGGCGACTAAGATCATGATACATCTTTGTGCCTTCCAAATGCACCGCAAGGCGCGAATGGTGAAACTCTCGGAGTACTTCCTCTTGGCAAGCCTCTGGTACAAACAAACGGTCATGGTATCTCACACTTAGGTCGGGGTACACAATCGAACCTCTTTCTACCTTCCCATTGGAAATCTTCTCTCGGAGGATTTCTGCCTCAAGATCACCCCTCTGCGCTTCTAACACTCAATTCACAAGTGTAGGTTGTGCAACCACTAAAAATAAGGCTGCAGACTCAACAGACTTGCCCAATTACAAGTCGAACTCAACAAGAGTACCTAACATTTCCTATTCTCGGATGGCGATAGAAGCTACACTGCTAACTGACTTTCTGCTCAAAACATCAGCCACAACGTTGGCCTTTCGCGGCTAATAATGCAACTCGAAATCATAATTCTCTATGAATTCCATCCACCTCCTCTGCCTCAAATTCAAGTCTTTCTGTGTAAACAAATATTTCAGACTCTTGTAATCAAAAAACACCTCGAATTTCTCACCATACAGATAGTGCCTCCAAATTTTCAAGGCAAATGTCACTACTGCTAACTCTAAGTTATGGGTAAGATAATTCCTCTCATGTGTTTTCAACTAATGTGAGCCATAGGCTACCACTTTACCTTCTTGCATCAATACACAACCCAAACCTTCTCGTGAAGCATCATAATAAACTGAATAACTCAAACCCCTCTCCGGAATAATCAATACTGGAGCAGTGGTGAGTTTAATCTTAAGCTCTTGGAACGACTTCTCACAAGTCTCACTCCACATGAACTTGACTTCTTTTCTCGTTAACTTAGTCAAAGGTGAAGCTGATCTAAAGAAATCCTTCACAAACAGACGGTAATACCCGACCAATCCCAAGAAACTACGAATCTCAAAAGTATTTTTAAGTTGTGCCCAATCTTGCACTACCTCTATCTTGGATGAATCTACAGTCACTCCTTCTCCAGATACCACATGGCCTAAGAATTTAACTTCCCTCAACTATAATTCACACTTCCCAAACTTAGCATACAGCTTATGGGCTCTAAATAACTCAAGTACTACTTGCAAATGTTCCTCGTGTTTCTCCTCGGAGGGTGAATAAATCAAAATGTCATCCACAAAGACGACTACAAAGCGATCTAATAATTCATGGAAGATCCGATTCATTAAATCCATAAACACTGCTGGAGCATTGGTTAGCCCAAAAGGCATCACTAGGAACTTATAATAGCCATACCGCGTACGGAATGCCGTCTTTAGGATATCATTCTCCCTTACCCTCAACTGGTGATAACCCGATCTCAGGTCTATCTTAGAAAAACAACAAGACCCCTTCAACTGATCAAATAGATCATTTATACAAGGCATTGGGTATTTATTCTTAACAGTAACCCGGTTCAACTTATGGTAATCAATACAAAGTCACAAGGCTCCATCTATTTTTTTAGCAAAGAGAGCTGGTGCTCCCTAAGGTGAAGTACTAGGGCGAATAAAACCCTTATCTAGTAGTTCTTGCAGTTGAATATTCAACTCACTCAATTCAGCAGGTGCAAATCTATATGGAGCCATAGAAATCGATGCCATACCAGGCACTAAATCAATAGAGAACTCGATCTCTCGGTGAGGTGGTAAACTAGTAAGATCCTCAGGAAAGACATCTGGATATTCACAAACTACCCTCGGCAACTTAACCCGGATTTCATCACACTCATTACTCAAAAAGCTAGCAAGAAGGCAACTAAGTTCACTCCGTCCACGCGGATCATACACTGGTGACAAATCTCTATCCACCCGGTCCCCCAAGAAATAAAAGCAATCACCGTTCGAGGTACATATAGTAACCTTCTTACGGTAGCAATCTATAATAGCCCGGTATGATGATAACCAGTCCGTACCCAATATAACATCAAAACTAGGCATGTCAAGTAGTACAAATGCAAAAGGTAATCGACGACTACCAACCTCGACGTCACAACCCCGACATCCTTGTTTCAAGACAACCTCACCACCAATAGGTGACTCTACACAAATAGGAGATGCCAACTGTGCCAACTCCAAACCCAAAACCGATGCAAATGCATGCGAAATAAAAAAATGAGATGCACATGTATCAATCAGCACATTAGTAACTGAATTGCAAAATAAAAAGGTACCTCTCACTATCAAAGGAGCAAGTACGAAATCTGGTGCTGCAACTGCGTACATACGCCCAGTAGGTCTCTGCTCAACCTGCTCACCTCTCGGAGCATAAGCTTGGTGCACTGACTGAGCTGAAGAGGCTCCCTGATTTGCCCTCGAGGCCTGTGCTGACTATGCTAGCTGGTGACTCTATGTCTGCCTTGAACCAAACGCACCAGGTGTGTCACCAAACTGTGGGCAAAACCTCTTCAGATACCCCATCTGCCTACACTGATAACAAGTGAGCGGCTGGCCTCTTCCTTGACTCTAGCTCTAAAAATGAGCCGAAGATGATGCTGCTCGCTGTTCTCCTCCTCTCTGAGGACAAGTTGGAGATTTGTGGCCCAACTGATCACACTTAAAACAGGTGAAATCTCCATGGCTACCCTTCCCAGAAACCGAACTCGATACTGGAAAAGTGGACCTCGATTGGAATCCCTGGGACTGTTGAGAGTTAGAACCCTTTTGCCTCTTACTATCTCCCTGACTATCCTGACTCATTCGAGAGCCCCTCATCCTTTCCTCCTCTTCTTGCATAATAGTCTTGAGATGGGCTGTTGCCTCCACAAGGTGCCTAAAATCTCTAAGCATGGACCCGGCCACTCAAAGCTTGAGTCCCGTCCTCAACCACTTCTTAAATTCCAAACAACGGCACTCCTCAGTTGCCACTAACTCCGATGCGAACCTAGACAAGCTAGTAAAGGTTGCCTCAAATTCAACCACTAGTGTATTCAACTATGCCAATTTAGAGAATTGGTCCCTCAACTTCTCCCTAATTGTGGGAGGTAGAAACTTGTCTTGGAAAACATTGACAAAAGCCTCCCAAGTCACCTCAATGTGTCCATGCGCATACTTCCACCACTGACCCGCATCCCTCTTTAGTTGGAAAGATGCTAAGGTCACTCTCAACTGGTCATTCTCGATGCCAAGCATCTCGAATGTTTTCAACAACTACTCTAGCCATTTATCTGCCTTTAATGGCTCCCTAGGATCACCCAAAAATTCATCCGGATTTGACCGGAAAAACTCTCTCTTTAAGAAAGATGGCCCTACTTCAACTACTTGGGTCAGGACTTGATTCTCAGCTCGGAAAATGTCCATAGACTCCCTCAACGCTCTGGTTATTTCGCGGGCTAAGGCGCTCATAGCCTGCTGACTAACTGGTTCGACTACATTGGCCTAACCAACCCCTTCTTCTTGTGCCGAAATATCATCTGGTATGGGCACCTCGTGCCTTCTTGGCCTACCATGCCTACCACCACCACGTCCATGTCCTGACATCCTAAGAAAGGTAACAACAAGTATTAGCACATTTTCAAACGTGCCAAGCTAAGTCACTAACATCTTAACACAATGGACAACAGTAAATTGTTCCACATAGGCATGTAATCACATAAACACATATGAATTTCCTTTCTAGATAATGACCGTCCCACGGCGTTGTTAGGGTTCCAATTAGAAATAGCAATGATCAAGTGCTCTTCTAATAGGACTTCCACAAACCCGTTGATTCAATCAACATCTCATGAACTAAATTTCATACCCACATAATCAAGTAAACATGTTATCATATAAGCATACAAGACATGCTGATGTCTCAATCAAGTGAGACAAACCCATTGTGGTACTAATCACTTCCCACGTACCCAAAATATTCAAACCCGGTACACTCTGATACCAAGTTATAACGCCTCCAAAATAATAGAATAAATCCAACTGTCATGTGGAAGATATAACAGAAATACAATACGTTCATTCATCAGAGTTTACATATAAAAGTTTACCAAACAGTTAAATGCCATGTAGGCTTACATCTTCACTAGCCATTGCTTGGTTACACAAAAGTGAGCACAGCTCATTACAAATAAAGCCCTTGGCTATACATATAACAAACATAAATAAGAAGCTCTTGCTTCACAAATCCGTCCACGCTATTGCTTGGCGGAAGCATATCGCCTGCACCTGAAAATAGTATTCCTATATAGGGTGAGTCACAGCCCAGTAGAAATGATCTGATACAATATATGAGGTTTAGCAAAGATATAAATACCATGTGCATAAACAATGCCAATATTAAAACATTCACAAGGTCTGCATATTCATATGCTACTAAGATCGAACCTTAATCCATTTTCTTTCAATTCTTTTCCACTTAGTATATGCTACTCAATTCATGAGTTTAATTCATTATCTTTCACCAACCAAACTGAGACTACAACTCAATGGTTTTCCAATTATACCAAACATACATAAACCCTTCAAACCTGCCATTTTACGGATATTTTGTCCGAAGGAATCGGCACCTATTTATATATGAGATTTCGGGTCTTTCACCCAGGACACTCCGGCCAACTTGCTTTAAATGGAGTCCATCCACTTTCTCGTTCCAAACAAATACACACATGCAATATATTTATAAACAAAATTACATATGGAGTACATCCCCTTTCTTCTCCCAACAAATATACATATACAATGTATTTATAAACAAAATTACATATGGTGTACATCCTTTTTCTTCTTCCAGCAAATATACATATACAATGTATTTATATCATGGTCATATTCAATGACAACTAACAATAGATTAGCATTAAATCGCCTAATCCTCATGCCATTTCTACAACAATCATGACTATCCTCCTCCGATAACCCAATACATTCATCTCTAAACAAATATTGAATCTCAAGATAAATAGTTTGTTCAAAACTTCCAAAGGTGTGAGATAATACATATCCAATTTCACCACTTATATCAATAACCATCCAATTTAACATATTAAATGTTAATTCCAATTATTTATACAAAATAATAATTTAATCAATTTAAGGCAAAAATCGCCCTTTTTTCAATATCAACTCAAACACCAAAATCAACTATTTTGGCACAACAAAATCTTATATTCAAACCCCATATCCATTTATCTGATATACATCAAAAACCCCTCTTTTCATTCCACACTCAAATCTTAGATTTGTTCAAATCTCAACCAAATCTCACCATCTATACACAATAGCTAATAGCTAAGTTAAAAACCATATTAGAGTGTAGAAAATCCCTACATCAAGTGTAGAAAACCCAACAACATGGAAGAACTTCAAAGATGATGAAACCAATTTCTTCTTAGATCAAAGTGAAGCTCTTAAAGCACTCTACCTTATTCTCAAAGGCACTAGGGTAGAGAGATCTTTAGATCTAGGAGTATTTGTAGAGAGAATGAGTATTTTAGAGAGAGAGAGAGAGAGGGTCTGATTTAGGGTGAAAAGCAATTAGAAAGTGATGTGAAAATGCACTGCTGCAAACTGATATAACCAGGCTTGCTTGAGCGAATGAGTTGTCGCTCGAGTGACCAGACACAACAAGTCGCCTCGCTCGAGCGTAGGATACATAGCTTCAGAAGTTTTTCAGACACACACCATTGCTCGAGCGCAAGAAGCCTTGCTCGAGCGAAGAACCCTTTTCTGCAAAAGTACTGGGAGCTCACAAAGCTCGCTTGAGCGCAGAAATCCTCGCTCGAGCGAGGAGCCAAATTTCTGGACAACAAAAGTTTAAATAACTTACAACTAACCTGTTCCAAACACTCCCAAGACATCCCAAAACTCAAACTCAAAGAGTAGAAGAAAGCAAAAACATGGATAATATTATCAAATCATGAAACCAGAATCCGGAACACCACAAATAACGGGTCAAAACTGGAATCGCTATATTTTCCATTTCTTTATCTTATATTATTATTATTACTTTTATGCAAAGGGCTAGATCTATTTGGAAAATTAATAAGGAAAGCCAAATAAACACATTCCCTCTCTTCGAACAAGATAAATCATGTCATTTATTGTTGCACAAATGCTTCCTCAACAATTATGTCACCACTAAATGACTAGGTGACATGCCATGAAAAGATAGAAGAAATTTTTATTGTGTATGAAATATTATTTATTTATTTTTTATTACTAAATTGATTAGACAAATTAAAGAA
Organism: Camellia lanceoleosa; assembly: GCA_025200525.1. NCBI lineage: Eukaryota > Viridiplantae > Streptophyta > Magnoliopsida > Ericales > Theaceae > Camellia > Camellia lanceoleosa. Next base: position 191,350,853 of record CM045760.1, on the reverse strand, counting down.
GGTACTTATATGTACTTTTACTAAAATAAGCAATTAGGTATGGAGTAGAAGTGATTCCTCCACAGGAATTATGAAGGTCATAATAATGAATCAAATAGAGACAAGACCTCGATATCTATATAGAGAAGCTCTCTATCTGTATTTGGAGAACAAAATCTTCAAAATGGTTCCGGCTCTAATACAGACAAGACCAGACCTCAATTGTCTCCGAGTGTCCAGACAGGACTCCATTTTGGTGGTTATACTTCTAGGTTAAATTATATTATTATTATTATTAATCTTATAATTAAAATATATATATATATATATATATATTAATTTATATAATTTTAGTTGTATTTCAATATGATGATAATGGTGTACTGGGGTGATGGGCAGTCAAAAATCAGATTACTGAGGTGAGGAAATACTAAAGTTAATGTTGGAATAATATTACTATGAAAAACGCTATAGAAAGTAATAAATTATACAAATTATTTTATTAATAGATGTGACACACCAATCAAACTTTAAAATTTAAGACAGAATTTACTCGAGTAATTCAATTGAAACAAACAACTCATACAAGTATGAAAATTTTAAAATTTATTTGCTTATATAGCATTACTTTATTATTATTTTTTTGTTTACGAGGAACTTCTTTAATATTAGATTCATTTTTGTAGAGTCAATACTAAATATTCGTAGTCAATTACAAACCACGTGTATAAATTAGTGCCGGGCATAATATTAGAAAGTGTGAAACTTAGAAAGTCAGAAGTTACAATTTGTCTTCTATTCTAGTGGACACAGACTACTCGTGTGGATTAAATATAAAATATTTTCATATTTTATATACATCTTTACAACTTTTTAATTTTTAATTTTTAATTTTTTTTGTATTTTGTATCTTTTTTTTTGGTTGTAAGTTCAGAGATCATGCCTAAGATCTTCCTGACCCAAGGCATGGAACATGCCCCATTAAATTTAATATATGGTCTCTTTTGGAAGGATCATATAATATTCAAATAATTTAGATGACTTTACTGTTCATATTTTGCCCCCCTCTCCCCAAACATTGTCTTCTTTGAAGCTGTCGTTGGAGTTGATGTCATGCTCAATTATGTGTTTTGGCCCTCATTAATTCATTCATTAATTATCCCAATCAATTCCGCCTCTTGTGGAAAATTTGTTTTTTTCTGAGTCAAATTTTGTAAATAAAAAGATAAGCATGCTCAAATCCATTTAGAATGTCAAAATTCTAAGACCCACCTAGCTGTTCGTTTCTCATTTTCAAGAGTCTTCAATGTGGTCAGAAAAATTGTGAAAGCAAAAAAAAAAAAAAAAAGAAAAAAGGCCAAAGGCCAAAGGCAAACTAAATAAATCATCTGTGTTTGATAATAGTTAAAAATTGAGTTATAGGCCTTTGAGACTATTCAGTTGTTTTTAAGTAATACAATTTTAGAGAAGCTGTCCTTTATTGTTCCTCCTTTTATTTTTGTTCATTCCATATGCTTCCTCTGCATCACAAAGGCATGTGGTATACAAGTGTAAGAGCGCTGCCACGATCTATTGAGATTTGGCCTTAGATCGCAACCATGTGTGGTTCTACCGGGGAATGAATCTAACTTGAGTATGACAGACTGGTTCCCAGGCTGCCCATGCCATGATATTAGATTTGGAAGACTTAGTGAAACTGCAAATGATGATGACAGGGTTTGAAATGGGGACTCAGTTTGTGATATTAGAAAAATAATAATAATAATAATAATAATAATAATAAATAAAGAATCACATTTACAAATTTTTAATGTTAATCCACAACTCCATCGACACAACTGGCACCCACCCATGATAGAGTTCAATGAACTTAGAACCTTTACGACAAACAAAATTTAAAAAAAGAAATGAACAGGACCACAGAGGTTGGTCTGATTATTGAAGCACATAAGATGGGGTAGGGAACCTGATTATGTTAAGAGGTACAGGGTGGTGGACATAGAGAGAAAAAGGCTCATAATGCATGGGTACCCAGATGGCTCCAAAAATCTCACCATAAAGGAGTTGAGAAAACTTCATTCAATCAATCAATACAAGCCCAAGAAAGTTTCTTAGATATATCTCTCTGCTAAGTATATAGTGATGTTGTGTTTATCACATGAAGAAAAAAAAGTTGGGATTGTCATTGTCATTAAGAGGGAATAGAGATTACTTCCCAACCATCTTTCTCTGAAAATCATATTGTTGGTCCACTTTATGATTTTCTTTTTCTTTCTATCGAATCGTCCACAAATATGAAATTTTTATTAGGGAGTGCGAGTAAGATTCATAGTGTGTATGGTAATTTCATCAAAAATGTTATATAAACATTTTTTTTTTATACAAATTTTTGTGACATAAAATAATAAAAGTATTATTGATATTTTAAGTGAAATTCACTTAAACTAAAGGCAAGCTAAAATCACATTTCATGTGTTGGACACACTAAATGACATTATGAACCGATCCAAAAAAAAAATAAAAAAATTAAGAAGATTTTAAATGGGATTTTATTGCAACTTCATTCCTCCAAGGCTCCATCCATACATAAAAAGAAAAAGAGCATTGTGAAGGTGCTTGGATAGGTGTACAAGCAAGAAATTATCTTCTCGTATAATCTTGTTGATCAAGTTTACGCTCCTCCAAACGTCATTGCTTTACTCCCTGAAAACGCAAACGTGAGCTAGCCGGCGGGTGTGTGCCGGATACCTCTCCGATGCCTAAGTCAGCAAAATAGACAAATAGACAAAAGCTCTGTGTATTCGAGAATTAAAGTTGTGTTACCTCTTCCATAGGTTATGCCATGAACTTTTATAGGTTCTGCGTGGCACAATCCTAATAGGACTCTTACTCATCCATATAGAGTTCTCCTACGAATCACACTTCTGAAAGATAATCCTTATCCTTCAACACCCCCTCACTGTATAAACCAAGTGAGATGGTTTTACCTCGGTAATGTTACAAAACGACCGAGCTATCATAGCCATGCTAAACTAGCAGAAATGACCGAACTCTAACTAGCTCGGTTCTTCCCTTCATTACCTGTACCTCGGTTTCGCCTGTTGGGACCGTGCTAACTATAGCAAGCTTGGACCGAGCTAACCAAGAGCAAGGTCCTGAGGAAGACTCAAAATACCTCGGCTCAGAATGTCATGACCGAGCTAATTGTTGCCGCTCTGAATGTGGTGACCGAGCTAACTACAAAGCTCTTTTACACCGAGCTAATTACAAGGCCCTTTTACTCAGCCCTTCTTACTGTGGCCCACAGGACAGCCCATTACCCAGCTCGGCCCAATTTATAAATAAATTATCCTCACAATAGGCATTGGAAAAAAGAGAAGCTATTCTTTGAAAAATTCTATACAGAATTATTCATTAAATGATATAGCAATGATATTTTTTATATTAAAAATCTTCTTTTTTTGTTTATTTATTTTTATTTAAAGCAATAGACTTACAATTCTACCACATTATATATTTTCTATGATATATCATTACTCACATTGAAAATAAAACTTCACAATTAAAAAACTATACATTCTCCACCATTATATCTATAAGCACTTACACTTCAATTGTGAATATTTAAGGAAAGAGCAATTGGATTTAGTTATTTGCAATATTGTGATTAGAAATTGAATATTTTATACATTTCATGCTCACGATGATAACAATGACAAGTGTTCATCTCTCTGTTTTGGTACCAGCACGTTGGGATTCAAAACACGAAAGAAGTTCATAAATTAAGCACCACAACTACTTCATAAATCATTAAAACTAACAGTGAGCCCACGAATATATATAAATATATATATAAAAGACTAATGAGTAAATCTAAATGTACAAATAATTTTCATAGAAGATACACATTTGAGACAAAGGGAGAGTTTTATATGTAGCGCCCACCATTTAACTCATGTTCATGTCTCATTCTGTGAAAATTTTACTTGTTTATAAAAGACTAACTGTTTAAAATTTTAGTTTGATATCTGCTTCAACAATTACCGCCTCGTTCAGCATGAAGCCCTTTGATGCGTTATTCAGATCATTTAGGGCCAAGAACTCTAAACAACCCCAGATTGTGCTCAAGGAACTGTACGAATACGTCAAGACTGCCCAAAACAGCACCAAATTAATAAATAAAAATTAATATCTGTGTTTGAATCATGGATTTGGATAATGATTTGGAAAGAGAAAGAGAAGATATAAGTAAAATGTGAATAAAATATAATTATATTCTACACAATTTTTCCATTCTTTTTCTAAATCGCTATCCAAATTTATGAACTAAACACAACTTTAGACAAACACAATTTTTGTGAACTCCTATTCATCTGTGTTTTTGTGCATTTAGGTCTATTTTGAAACGAAAAAGCCTAAAAATAAAAAAATCAAATACAATTCTCTCACATAATGTAAGCCTTATAATTCTGTGAGTCTAGCACTCATGTAAGATGTTTGTGTCCAATTTTATGATTGATATCTTCTTTACAAGTAAAAGAACTATTTTTGAAATAAAATAAAATAAAATTTCACCTTCGGATTCGAAATGATTTCCATTGAGCTGGTCCCTTATCCGCAGCTTGAATTCTGCAGACAATTTCCGAGCAGAAGGAATGGTTTCCCAACCGGAAACCTGCAGATACAGTGACAGCCTTTTTTCTTTTGCACTTGCATATCCTTTTGGAAATATCCATAACCCCCTGCATCCCATCCATGCATGCAAAACATAACTAAATAAATAAATAGACAAAAAATTACATATAAAGACAAATTTTAAGAGAACGTTATTGAATCATAGAATTACACGAAATCTTCTCACACAAAAGTATGACTAATCAAATATTTAGGTCCCGCATTATGTGAAAAGATAGTCATCAGGTTTGTCGTTGGAATTTGTGCATATGTACAAAAAGCTGCATATATTAAGTTTTTTTTTTTTTTTTTTTCTCCTTTTCTAGTTAGAAGATAGCTTCTCTCCCGTCCCTCTAGTGAGGGTAGGGGACTTGAAGTCTGGTTCGGGCTTGTAAACCCATCATAAGCCCCACTTCCATGATAATGGATTAAATTATCAAATTAGAGTTCATGATAGGCCCACATGCCTGGACTGGACCACTAACCTGAAATCTTCTAATTATATTTGTTCTGGAATTATTAAACTGAAAAAAACATATCAATTTTGAACAGTCAATTACCACAGGTTCTCTCCAAAAACAACTTTTTCAGAGTACAAAGTTTCCTTTTCATTTGCTGAAAAATTATTAATTTTCCAAGTGATAAGAAATTCCTTATCCATTGCTGAAAATTTACTAATTTTCCAAACGTAGCCGTTGTTCTCAGCGTCCTTCAACATTGACACGCTCTCGCCTTTGCCATAGTAATTTATAACAAAAACCTCTGCGCCAAACACACAACAATCATCAAGAAGATATCCATTAGAAGCATCAGTGAAACTGTCCAAGGAAAGCAATTTTTCGAAACCCCATTCAGTTTTCATCCGATGAAATCGCTTAATTTCCCCTTCAAAATCTACATATTAAAAAAAGAAAAATTATTAGATATTCTCAGAAAAAATGAGAGGAAAGATAGCAAGAGTGGAAAGATTATGGACAATATGAGCTACCTTGGATGGCTAAGTATTTATCTCGAATGTGATCAAACACGAACAATTTGAAGTTGACATTAACCTCCCAACCAAGAGGAAGTGTTTTTGTGTCTGCAATTGCCAAGTAAAGAGAAATGTGACCATTCACATTCCTTTTCATGTTTCCCTTTGGGTAAAGAGACAATTTCCTAAAACATAAAAGAGGAAGAGAGTGTATGAATTTTCCATCTTGTAAAGAGTAATGTTAGAGAGATTATATTTGAGCATCATTTGACGCGACATTTTATATGAGATTAATCATATTACATTCCATATTTTATTCTTTATAATTAAAATTATAAGAATTTGAACTTACCATTTATAGCCACCAGCTTCGAATACACCGGATTCATAATTTTCAATCTTGGAGTTGAGAAATAATGAGAACGATTCCATTTTAAGGGTGTAGTGAGCTGGTGAGACGTCTCTTAACGATCTCAAAATTCCTGCATGATATTGTTGATATTAAAACGCAACTCCTTTTCACAATAAACATAATTTTTAGTACAAACATGGTACATATCACTGAAATAATCCACAAAACTCTTTGCCCCTATGTGATGGCACGATGAGTCATTTATGTGATTTTCATGTGGCATATAGTATTAGTCTTACGCATACATATAACTTTTATTACAAAAATGCACAACAAATAAAATAAAACGGTGAAATAAATTTGATAACAAATAACATTTATGATAATGAATCAATGACGATGATCATGAAAAATAAAAATAAAAAAGTTAAAACAAGGGTAGAGGAATCATACCAATGGCACTGTCGTCGTTATCAAACGGATGAAAGGTCTTTGCTTCCATGTCTTCTCTTTGTTTCTTGCTATTCTTTGCTTTCCATGGCTTCAGAGTTTGTGTATAAATACATGTTTTCATTGCTTCCAAAAGTTTTCTTGCTATTCTTTGCTTTCATTGAATTCTCTTTCTTGACTTCCCTGTCCCTAGATTCAGCTTAAACATACAGTTCTGGTTATTCTTTGCTTTCATTGAATATCTTTTCAACTTTCCTTTGATTCCCTAGTTTCCTTCAACAGTTAGTTCTCTATCCAAATCCATTAAAAAAGGTTTTAGCATTTTAGGATATTTGGACTGGATTATTCTTTCGGGAAAGTTACAATGTAATCCTTATAATTTATCTCAATCTTATACTCATAGTAAATATAATTTTTTTTTAATCTCCATCTCCATTCATGCAAAATGAAAATTGAACAAACAAACAGACCATGCCCATAGTTTTTCCCTTGTATTAATTTGGTAATGTAGTTTCATTTATGACAAATTTGCCCCATAATTTAACTATTTGTGTTTGATTAATTCAAATTAAAAATTGTTCGCGATTTCATGTAGCCACTGTAGAAGGGAAAATTATTCAGTGCTTCAAGATTTTTACTAATTATAGGACAAATCTTACAAATTAAATAGTGTGGAGTATTGTTCCAAGATCACCAAATAACCGCTCTTCAGAAAAGGCAGAAGGCATAACATGTCAAAGTTTGAGAATATATGCCAATTCTATGGTTTTGCACCTCTTAGAAAGTGGTATATCATATTTTGTTATTCCCCCGTCCTCTTTTTTTGATTGAGAGATACGCTGTGGTTCTTTTGTTTTTTTTTTTTTTTTGTTTTTTTGTGAGTTAATTACCTTAGTGCTTTTATACACTCATCAAAATTTCACTTTGCCTCACTCAAATTTCAATTACGGAAGGCAATCATTTATATTTTAGGTCAAATTGTAGCGTTATTATTTTGTCCACTTGGCATTATTGAATTTGATGAAATTGGCATGCAAGCTGCACATGAGAGTTTGCACACCTTATTAGTATATCTGTAGCGCATTTCCATTCTCTCTGTCATTTGTATTATTGCTTCACTCTATATATTGATATTTGCATCTCCACATGTAAGACAAGATTGCAGGTAAGTGAAGATTTTAGATAGTTTGGCATACATTATTAGGCCTATTTACTATAAACTTAAAAGCTTTTGAAACAATTGGTGAGGTTTAATTACACATAGATTACAAGTCAAATTTTGTAAGCACATTTCATAGATAAAACTCTGTGTTCTGGTACCAGCACATTAATTGGGACCAAGAATTCAAAACACAAAGATATATGAAGAGCCACAACAACTAGTTTAGAAATCCTTAAAACAAGAAATGAGGATGATTTGTGCTTCAACAATTACGACATCACTCAGCTTGAAGCCCTTCGATGTGTCGTTCAGATCACTTAGAGACACGAATTCCTGATCACCCCAGTTATTGCTTGAGGCACTGAACCAATGTCTCACTGCACACACACCCCACCCACAAAAAAAAAAAAAAAAAAAATTAATTCACACTCCATTTTGAATTGTGATAATCGACTCCTTAATACTATAACAATTTAGTTACAATATCACATTTTTATCCGTTTGACATTAAAGAAGCTAAAGAAAATTGGCATGTGAGCCATACACACTACAATAAATTAATATTTTAGATATAAAAATTTTGAAATTTTTTAGAGACGAAATATTTTTGTTGCCAGAAGTATTATTATTGTATTCTTAGTGACAAAATTGGACATTAAGCGATGAATTCTTTTTTAGATAAAAATTTTGTCTAAAAAAATAAACCTTTTTTGGACCACATTATTTTGTCCATAAAAATACATTTAATAGCAACATTTCAGAATATTGTTCTAAAAGTCCTTTTTTTGACTTTTTCAGAGTGATCTTTTAGCGATTATCTTTGAGACAACAAAAATTGATCCCCAAACATTTTTTACAACAAAATTTTTACTTTTGGGTACAAAAATTTTATCCCTAATAAAATACTTATTTGTTGTAGTGATACATGATATTTTTTTGAGGCGACAACAGAAACCAAATGAAATTTTGATGAAAAAATGTAACCAAAGTAAAATTTTAGTAAAAATATAAAAGTGATAATGGGGCAAGAAAAATGTCGTGTATGACCTTCATGTCAATTTCTATCAGCCTTATATTAATGTTAGGTGAACGAAATGATGGTATTGCAATTCAATTTAAAATGTGGGAATTTAACTGTCTACTTGAAAATAAAAGGGTTAAAATAAAATTTATAAAAATGCAAGCACATTATTTATAATAAACCCAAATTTATTTATACATGTCACAGCATGAAATTTTACCTTCTTTCTCAAAATGATTGCCTTTGACTTGGTCCTTTATCCTTAGCTTATATTCAGCATACAATTTCCTTTCAGAAAGAAGGGTTTCACTATCAGCCAACACCAGAAACAACGAAGAGCTTTTCCATTTTGCATTTGCTTTTCCTTTTGGATAAAACCATAACTTCCTGAATGAAAATAAATTCCATAATGTATCTAGTTGAACAAAAAAATAAAATAAAAAAATAAAAGAATTGAACTGTCAATACCACTTGCGCCCTCCAACAACAAACTCTTCAGAGAAAAGAAAATCTTTATCTATTGCTGAAAATTTACTAATATTCCAAGTGAAAGTGTTTTTCACAGGATCCTTCATTATCGACGCGCATTCGCCTTTACCATTATATTTTATAACAAAAACCTCTGCTCCAAACACACAACAATCATCAAGAAGATACCCATTTGAGGGATCAGTGAAAGTATCTAAGGGAAGCAATTGGTCGAAACCCCATTCAGTTTTCATTTGATGAAAGCGCTTAATTTCCTCTTCATCTACATAATTAATGAGTATACATAAAGATGGTTAAGTTAAGAATGAAAATTATGGACAATATTAAAGAAATTTGAGTACAAAGGTCGTTAGATATACCTTGGATGGTTAAGTATTTATCTCGAATATGATCGAACACAAACAATTTGAAGTTGACATTGATCTCCCAACCAGGAGGAAGGGTTTTTGTCTCTGCTATTGCCAAGTAAAGAGAAATGTGACCATTCACATTCCTTCTCTTATTTCCATTTGGGTGAAGAGACAATTTCCTGAATCAGAAAAAGGGAATTGAGAGTACTAAATGATGAATAACCGAATCTAAGACTCTTTGTTTTGGCAAGAATATTTTGTGATTGTTTGTTACATTGAAAATTGAATTTATTTGAATGAAAAATGTTTTTCGAACTTTAAAAAGAAATACATCTACACCTTTTTTCATAAATTTGTTTTTTACCAAAACAAACAGAAGGTAAATATTTGGACCCACCATTTGTAGCCACCAGCTTCAAATACACCAGATTCATAATTTTCTGTACTAGCGTACTTGAGAAATGACGAGAAAAACTCTATTTTAAGATTGTAATGAGCTGGTGGAACATCTCTTAATGATCTATGAATTCCTGCATAACATTTAAACATCAAAACACTATCCACCACTACTCTACCAGTCGTAATAGGATATAGAGTTGAATTTAAAAGAGGGGAAGAGACCATACCAATGGCATGTTCGTTGCTATCACTTGGATCAAAAGCCCTCACTTCCATGTCTTGTTTTTGTTTCTTGCTTTTCTTTTCTTCCGTGGCTTCAATATGTGATTTAAATAGATGTATATTCGTTGCTTCCTAAGGTTTCTTGCTATTTTTTGCTTTCAATGAATATCTTTTTTCTTTTTTGAACTTCCCTTTCCCCTAGTTTCAAGTTAAACAAAAAATTATAAGAGGCCCAAATTATTACGTGAAAACTAATTTGGTACTCAGAATTTACATTATTTGAACTTTTTAAAATTTGATAAATTTATTTCTCGCCGTTTGTTTCCATCTACAATCAAACGAACGTGGCACCAAATTTCAATTGAAATTTCATTTTATCCCTTAAATTATACTTTAAAAATCAATTAGCCCTCCAAATATATATAAAAAAAAATTTAAATATTAATAAATAATTTTTTATCTTAATAATGAAAAAATTAAATTTTAATTAATATATTTTGCAAAAACATAAAAATATATATATATATAAATCATCATTTAGAATTATATCTTTAAGTGTCAAATTATCTCGAGTTGATCCTGGAAAAACTAATTGAGTCGAAAATTTCTTGGTTATTCTATGTGTGCCAGCGCATGTAGTTATAGCTAGTCTATTCTCTAAATTAATTTTAATAGAATTGATCGACTAATAGTAATTTCAAAATTGAGCGGATAAAAAAATTTAAAATTCAATTATTGCCTAAAGAATACATAATAGGACCAATTCTCAATTGTTTTATTTAAAATTTAATTTTTTTCATTTTAAGATGAAACCTTATTTGGTTCTAATTTTTTGAATTCAATTTTTTGAAAATTGATTTTTTTTTAAGTGAATTTTTTTAATATTTTAAGAATTTTTCTTTTTTTTTTTTACTCTTTAGATGCACCTAACCTACCTAAAAAGTAAAATATTTGTAAAAAAAAAAAATTAAAAATAAATATATACACAAGAATATGAAAATGTACTGAATTTTTGTATTTCTTTTGTATTTTTGGTATTTAATGAATTTTTTAAAAAAAATCATAAATGTTTTTCTTTTTAATTTAATTGTATTTAGATTAAGTGTATCTAAAAATTAAAAAATATATATTTAAAATATCAAAAAATTCAGTGAAAACAAAAAATAAAAACATGAAAAATAAAAAACTTCATTTTTAGAAAATTGAATTCAAAAAATTTGAACCAAACGAGGTGTAATTAAATATTTAAATTTATTTATTTTTAATATTTGGCGGACTAATTGATTTTTAAGGTATTTGAGGGGTAAAATAAAGTTCTAAATAAAGTTTAGTGACATGTCAGTAAGTTTCATTTGATTGTAAATGGAAACAAACAATGGAGGATAAATTGACTAAATTTTAAAAAGTTTACGGTCAAATTAAAATAATACGAAATCTAGGTGCCAAATTAATTTTCACGTAATAATTTGGGAAGCAAAATGATATTTTCTCAAATTATAATATATTATCAACAGTTTGGTTAGTGTGTACAATAAACTTGTTTTTCAATTACTAGCGCGATTATAGCCCCGTTTGGTAGAACTGTGGGAAAGTAATTATAGCTTATAGCTTATAACTGTGAACATAAGTTGATTTTTTACTTATAAATTAAGCTTCTCCTCCCCTACTCAAAGAATAAGTTGATTTTTGACTTACAAAAAGCTATAAGCTATATTGTTAAGCTGAACCAAACACATCAAAATAGCTTAAATTAAGCTAAAAACTGAAATAAGCTAAAAATAAGCCTTACCAAACAGGGCCTATGTTGATTATAAGGATATAATTTGGTTTGGGTTTTCAACTCCTTCATAACAAAAGAGAAAAGCTCTACTCCAAACACACAGCAGTCCTCAAACAGATATCCATTAGAAGCATCATTCAAAATATTTAAAGCGAAAGTAATTTGCCAAAACCCCATTCAGTCTTCCTCCGATGAGAGCGCCTAATTCCTCCTTCGGCATCTACATAAACCAATCCTTATAGTTAAGAAGTAGCTACAAATTAGTGTATATGACCACACACACACAAAAAAAACAAAAAAAAAATACCAATCATGCAAGTCTTTTCTGTGTAGAAAAACACACAAAAAAGTTGCCCCCAAAAGATTCCCATCTTTTTGTAATAATCTGCCCAGCATCCCACTAATACCGAATTCCACCCATAGTTAATTAGGCTAGTGACAAATTGTGGAAGATAAAGATTGAATACAAACCTAGATAGCTAAGATACCTTGGATGGTTAAGTACTTGTCTTGAATATGATTGTATACAAAACAATTTAAAGTTGAATAGTTTGAATTATCAAAACTAGACCTGCGGTGAGACCCGCAGGCCCAACAGTACATTTCAATCCAATTTTAAATTGGAGACAAGCCTGATCCATACATAAAAGGGTGAATTACACTTTATTAATTATTATTTTTTTCATTTTAGTCCTTCATATTTTAAATTCTTTTTCATTTATTTCAAAATTAATTTATGTATAAAACTACTCACAAAATAATACATTGATAGTCACGTGATCTAAAAATATTTTATTATATATAACTCACATCTTAAACATAAATCTAAATCCAATATAACATTATATAACAGTTAATGTGGTTTTTTTTTTTTTTAATCTAATTTTGAATCGAAATAAATTTAAAAAGTAAATTTAAAAACTTGAAATATGAAAGATTAAAAATTTTAAGAGCCAGTGTGTGAAAATAACCAAACATAAAAATAACAAAGTGTAATTTACCCAGCATAAAACAAATATATATATATATATATATATAAGAACATCTTCAACGGTTCATCAAAATTTTCATCAAATTTGAGTAAAAATTTGATAAAAAGTTTAATCTGATATGATGCACTCCAATAGATTTCATCAATTCGGCCGGTCGTCCAACTGGTCGCTCGGTAAGAGTAAATTTTCATCCTAATTCATCTCAAACCTGGTTGTCTGGAAAGACGTCCGGCTCAATAATCACCTACAAATTTGATGAAAGCACTCCTTTGATTTGACGAAAAAAGTAACTCACCCTTCATTTGATATAGGTTTGATGCCATGGTTGGAGCGGAAAAAGTGGGCAAGGTTTGATGCCTCTTCATCCCAACATCCAAACAAACAGATAAAAGATTAAAAACATGTTGGGGTATGTTTAGATGGGCACAAGAAGCACAACATTCTCAGATACTACAATGGAGGCTGATCTAATTCCATTTGAAAGACAAAACATTCTCTCCACCATTATACAACCAGGAAACAGCATTTGCATATTATATTTTACAAGTGCATACTTGATAACAGTGACAAAAGTTCGTGAGCTCTTCCTGCTTTCCCAAAAATTCAAAACAGGAAAGAGTTGCAAAAGACAGGCACCACAACTACTACTTCAGAAATCCTTGAAACCAGATAGAAGCATGATTTGAGCTTCAATAATTACTGCATCATTCACCTTGAATCCCTTTCCAGCGTTATTGAGATCATTCAGGGACATGAAGTTTGGATAACCAACGGTTTGGACTGAGGCACTGAACCAATATGTGGCGACTGCCAAAAAAATAAAAATAGAAAACATACATGTAGGAACTTTTTTGGAGGAATAACACAAAATAAGTTGGTTTGGCAAAAATCAATAGAAAATAAGTTTATGTGAGCACAAAATATTTTCTGCTTTTGAAAGGTGAAAAATAATTTCCAAACTAAAGTTTTACTAATGCTATCAGACTACCACTATCACTAGCAAGTTAGTTTATGAAAGTGTTTTATGTTGAAACAAACAAATGTAAAATGCATGCGTAGATAAATTTGGATTTTACCTCCCCTTTCGAAATGCTTCATATTGATCTGGTTCTTCACCCTTAGCTTATATTCGGCATACAATTTGCGTTCAGAAGGAAGGTTTTTGGAATCAGCTAACTGCAGAAAGACTGACAGGTCTTTACCTTCTGAAGTTCCATTTCCTTTGGGATAAAGGCATAACTTCCTGCATGCAAAAAAAGTAAAATAAAGTAAATAATAAAAAAATAAAACTCACATAATAGTTTGCATAATGTTTCTACTACTACTGTCCTAGAATTTAAGCTGGAATGAATTAACACAATTGAACAGTCAATACAATACCACTTGTGCCCTCCAACAACAAACTCTTCAGAGAGAACATTTTCATATACAATTTCTGAAAATTTATCAATTTTCCAAGTGTAAGTGCCCTTCAGAGGATCCTTGATCATTGATATACATTCGCCTTTGCCGCTATGCTTTATAACAAAAATCTCTGCTCCGAACACACAACAGTCCTCAAACAGATATCCATTAGAAGCATCATTCAGAGTATTAAGCAAAACTAATTCGTCAAAGCCCCATTCAGTCTTCATCCGATGAAAACGCCTAATCCCCCCTTCGGCATCTACATAAACCAATACATATAGATAATCATACTACTAGTGAAAAATTATGAAAGTTACTAATTCACTACAAATATAGTTAGCTACGATACCTTGGACGGTTAAGTATTTATCTCGAATGTGATCATACACAAACAATTTGAAATTGACATTAACTTCCCAACCAACAGGAAGGGTTTTTGTCTCCGCAATTGCTAAATAAAGAGAAATGTGACCATTCGCATTCCTTTTCTTATTTCCGTTTGGGTACAGAGACAATTTCCTGAATCAGAAAAAGAGGATCAAGAGTGTGCAAGACTAGAAGAATCTAAAGTAGAGAAACAGTGGGACATTGATAGGGAAACTAATAAGAGAGCATTTAATGCCAACCATTTATAGCCGCCAGCTTCAAATACACCAGATTCAAGATTTTCAATCTTAGAGTTGAGAAATGAGGAGAAATACTCAATTTTGAAGGTGTAGTGAGCTGGTGGTACATCTCTTAATGATCTCAGAATCCCTGCAAGATATATTGTAAACATTAAACTGCAGCTCACTGCTCCAATGAACATTTTTTAGGATTCTCAAGTTGCGTGCACACGCGCGCGCACACACATACACACACACACACACACACATACACATATATATACACACACATTTAATGAGAGGAGAGATTTGGAAAAAGATAAAGAGTTGATGAAGATACAATTGATGATGATCATTCAGGGGGAAAAATGTAAGGAATCGAGTTGAAAGAAGGGAGATATCCAAAGCTTCTGTTTACAATATACTTTTATCTCATTAAATTACCATTTTTAAATTAGATAAATTACACAAATGGTTCCCGAGTATAGCACCTATTCATTTTGGTTCTTATAATCTTTAATTTATATAAATTAAGTCTATAAACTTCACACATCAATTTAATGTAATCTCTTCCCTAATTGTCATCTAAAAAACATACAATAATGTTTACACTAGTTTCACACCAGGTATTGAAAAGAATTAAGAATATTTTAACATGATTATGCAAAATACTACCAATCAAAAAACTAAACAAGCTATCATTAATAGAGTGAAAGGTTTGAATGTGCATATCATGGGTCTCACAGTTAATTTGGGCATAAAATGAAAATAATAGATATGTGACTAACATAAACAATTTTTGTAAATTTTTAGATCATAGTTCCACATTAAATTAATGTGTGAAGTTCAGAGTTGCAAAGTAAAGATTAAGAATCAAAATAAAATGCAAAAGGATTTATTAGACTTTTAAAAACGCTCCCCAAATTCACTTATAATGATAATTTTTTCATTTGCCAGAAACTCAATCAAACCCAACTCCTTTCTAAAAAAGCTCCCCTTTCCCAATGCTTAGCGCGTCAACCACCTCCCTCTCTCCTCTCCTCTCCTCTCCCTCCCCATTGATGGATCTAGGGGGCGGAGGGGAGCGACTGTACCCCTAAAAATTTGTAAAATATCATATATTTATGGACAAATTACATTGACAGTCCTCACATTTTGTTCCTTGAATCATTTTGGTCCCTACACTTTCAATTAGCTCAATATTGACCCTTAATTTTAGATTTTGTGTCAATTTGGTCTAATTGATAATATCATTAGTATTTTTGATAAAAAAATGATTACAGAATTGGTTGAGATCTATTCACTGAGTTGAGTAAATTATAATTTTGCCTTTAAAAATATGATGAATCCCACTTATTTGCGTATTTTTCATACAAAAATATTAAGAGTTATAATTAATTAGACCAAATTAAAACAGTTATAAATTTAAAGTCAAAAAATTCAATTGAATTGAAATTACAAGAAACAAAATAACACAAGGACAAAGCACAAAGACGACGTAATTTGCCCAATATTTATATTATTAAATTTAAAATTATAAGGTTTGTACCCAAACATACATTTTCGCAGCCCATAGTGACAATACTAGATCCGTCCCAACCCATTAAATCCCTTGATCTGAAAACCCTAACCCCACCGGCTTAGAACCGTAGATTTCTCTCACGAATTGCACAAGTGAGTTTCTGTCACGGTGGCAGTCGGAGGTGGTGGGTGTGGTTGTCGGAGATGGAGGTGGTGGTCGGTTGGATTAGGGTTTGCAAAGATAAAAGTGTGTGGAGAGGAGTAAATGTTAAAAATAAAGGTGCAAAGTAGTAAAAATATAAAATATCAAAATTTTACAGACATTAAAATGTAAAAAAGAAATAGAACATCTGAAAAAAATATGTACATAAATTTACCAGTGGAGTGGTCCCCCTTAGCAATGGGATGAACGCACTTGGCTCCTCCTCCTCCTCCGTCCTGTTTTCGTTTCTTGCCGCTGCTGCTGCTACTGCTGCTGCTTCTTTCTATGTCCATAACCATAGCTTCAACTGTTTTCCGCTTTCGAAAGTTTCTTTTCATTTGTTACTTTTATCGACTGAATTTTTTTACTTGCCCTTTCCCAAGTGTCAAACTTCCGAGGTATTTATTATACTCTCTACGAGGGTGGACATCCGTCGATTGGCCTACTCAGCTCAGTTTTTTTTTCTTTTTTTTAAAGGTTTAAGAAGTTGTTTTAGCAATATGGTTGGGTTTGGACCTGTATTTTCAGTTCAAAATATTTAGAGGGCTGTTAAATGTCCTACTTTTTTCCTTTGGAGCCCCATCTTTTGGAATATTTTATTTTTACACACAAAATTATTTACGTATATATTTTTTTCTCAATCCACACATTTTAGTAATTTGATTTTTACTTCTTATCTCAGTTCACACACTTCATATTCCAAATATACCTTCACATTTTTTGTGCACATCTTCTCCTTCCATCATTTCTCACTCCAAATATACCCTCACATTCGCTTTCAAACTGCTTATCCATGGACCCACACCTCTCTGATATTCTTCACCCGCCGTTCATCTCTATGCCCTCGGCAAGTACTGTGGTTGCAGCATCAGCTGCTTTCCTCCACTGCTCTGTATGCACTCTCAATTTCTTCATTTTAGTTTCCAACGCCTCATTCGCTTCTTCTACAGCTTCAAGCTTCTCCTTCAACTTGACTTCATTGCCTCTACTTTCTTCCAGATCTACTTCTAGTTGGCTTAACCTTGAAGTCATTTCCTCTTTCTTGGCTTGACCTGTTGATATCTCCGAAGCTGCTTCATTGAGCTGACCTTTTAGGCTCTCGTTTTCTTGGTGAAAAACTTCTAGTTCCTTCTCTCTCTTCTAACTTAGCTTTCAACAAATTTATTTCATCATTCTTCAAGGCCAAGTCATCAAATGTAGGCTTTTCTATCTCCAGTGATTCAGTTAACACGCTAATTGGTTTGGCTTCTTCACCATCTTCTTAATCAATCTGTTCGCTGAATTCAACCTTAGGTTCCACTGACACTTTTTCCATTGGAACTTCAAAAACATCAGTTTCGCACTAGTTGTCATCAAGAATCTCATGTCGGTTGTTGTCATCCGAGAATCTCATGACATTTTTTCTGATTGTTGTCATCAGTTTCCTGTGTATGGTTGAGATTTGGGCATGAGAGGCGATGGCCAGCGGTGGCCAGCGGTGAAGTGGTTGGTGAGATGGTGGTAGGTGAGGTGTATGGAGAAATTGTGAGATGTGTGGGTGAGATGGTAATTTTGTTAAAAAAATAAAATTGTGATTCTGAAAAAATTCATTAAGTATGTGGAGTAAAGAAACTTGGTGTGTGGAAATAGAATTTCCCCTATCTCTCTTAAATTTTTTTATTATAATTTTATCCTAACATCAATTTCTATTTTTGACCCCATTTCTATTCTTCTAACTCAAACCCCAACACTAACCCCATCTCCATCTCCACCTCCATCTCACCGGCGACCACCCTCACACCACCTCTCACCACTGTGGTCGCCAGCGACCTCCCTCCCACCGAAGGCAAGGTTCAATTCAACAGAGACACAAAAAACCCTTTCGAAGCTCTTATCTTCTCGCTCTGAGCATTGCTTCACATTGTTTTCGAGAGAGAAAGAGAAATATCAGTGAAGAAGGGTCCAAAAATGGTGGTGTCACTAGGTGTGTTTTGGAGCTTCTTCGCCAGTGATACATTGTCATCCTAGTCTTATCTACGGCTCAGTCTTCAGTCAGTTCCTTCTTCTCAGGTTAACATGCGCTCTGTGCACACGGTAACCTCCACCAATGCGTTGAAGCCGGCGACGGACCAACCCTACCAACGACCACCCTTCCACCAACAGATTGTAATCGGTGCTAAGAATGCAAACTCAGATCCTGAGCAAGAGCACAAGCGAGGAACACCACATCATCGCTGCGCCACCGTGGTTGACTACTGGGGTAGTGATGGTTGATTTCCAGTGAGAGATGAGGGTTTGAAGTGTTTCTGGATATGGGTTTGAAACATTTGATATTCTAGTTGGTGAATGATGGGTTTTCCTAAAAGATCTTTCTAGGGATGTAACGAGTTGAATCAAATTGAATTTATTTATTTATTATTCTTTTCAATATCTGTGTAGTAAATTTTTTTAAAAAAAATATGTTTGTGGGTTCGGGTATTGATTGGAGTTGCATTAGTATGAATTTCCAAATCGTTTGATTATTTAGTTGTTATTATTATAGTTGTAGTGTCGTGGACCATTCTATTTACATTGGTGAAAATAAATTATATTACTTCTTGATTTCAACTTCGTAAGACTTGCTTGGCAAAATTTTTGGCACTTGTTCGATTAGCCCATACTTAATCATTTTTGTTCATATATTAATTATGTGAATGGTGGGGACCATCTTAAGTCTTTTAAAATTTATTTATACTTTAATCTCAGTTGGAGATTTATTTTAAATTATTAAACTCTATTCATTTTGAATCCAATTGATTGAATCATGACTCGTTCGTAACCATGTATTATTGTTGTTATTGTTATTATTATTTATTTTATAATCTTGAGAGAGTAACAAATATTTATGGTGTGCACTATCAAACGAAATATATTTTCTAGTGAGAAAATATTATGTCTTTTTTGTCATTAATGATGTTGAAATATACTTTTAAGTGATATATATAGATGTATATGTATAGATAGATATTTGCATTGATTTGAAAAAAAAAAAAAAATTGAAAGCAACACACGTGGGCCCTCTCTCTCTCTCCTCCCTCATTTCCTTTCTTTTTCTTTTCTTCTTGGTAGGCAGACCATTTTTCCCTGTTTTTCTTCTTTCTCTCTCTTTGGTCTCTCTCTCTGAATTTTTTTTTTTTGGTTACATTTATCATATAAAATCTTTGATCTATCAAAATCTATTAGGTTTTAGACCATAGTTCTTAAGATCAAAGTGAAAAGTTTGGTGAGAACAATGTTTTGACTGGTGTAGATCGAAATTCAACAAAGTCAAAAATTGAGATTTTTGCTTGCTTCCTCTTCTAGCTTTTGAGGTAGTGATTTTCTAAACATTTCGTATGTATTTTAGCTTTATTATGTGTTATTTTGATAGTGTGATATTCGAAAAGATTAGAGTTTTATTAAAGGTATATTAAATGCATGAAAAGGGGAAAGTTCTCAACTTTTTTTTTTTTAAATCTCTTATTGGTTGAGTGAGATTTTGTATGACTCATAGATTTTGAGGAATGTGTTTTTTTATGAGAAATTCCCAAATTTTAGTGAAACCCTAAAAATTTAAAATGCTAAGATTAAGATTTTGGCTAAGTTTGTGAAAAGTTTATAAGGGTTAAAAATATGTGTTTATTTGAACAAATGAAAATTTGAAAGTAGATGTTTAAAGGAATGAGATTGATGTTGGGAACATTGAAAACCATTGAGGTCTCTTTTGAAAATTGTTTAATTTGAAAATATTGAACTTTTGAGAAAGATGGAAATATTTATCATGTTGAGGTATTGAGAAAAGTCGAAAGAAATGCATGTTGTTTTCGTGTCACGACCCAAACCTGCCCCTATAGGTTTATCATCGTAACCGCCCAGTAATCCTGGGATTGCCGAAGGCCTCTGAGACAAATTAACATAATATTAGGGGTTAGCGGAAGCAAATAACAAATATACAACGTCCATTGAGCTGTGCAGACTTATATGAGACAGAAAAATTTTAAAATTTTTATATACATATATACATATCCTCCTTACGTCATTATATATATATATACAGATTAGATAAAAAGGGACTTAGCCCTATTTACAAAATACACAAGACTTGTTTAACCAAACAAGAAAACAAAACTTAAACTTTAAATCACATAGCCACTTGACATATCTAGAATCTTCTCGGGAGGCACATAGGTTGGCTAACAAAAACAAATCCCAGGCAGATGCCTCTAAGCCTGGTCACGCGCCTGATCACCTACATACATAAATAATATAGTGAGCTAGAGCCCAGTGAATAATAACAGGTAAAGGGTTTTAATGAATGATGTCCATACGAGATTAAGAAATCATAATTCAGATTCATAACAGATTCATGTTCATATTCATATTCATATTCTTGTTTAGGTCAGATACAGAAATCAGAGTTCATGCTTAATTATACGTGGTACATTCATTAGCGCTAACAGAACAGATACAGAACATATGGTGGTTATAAATAACCAGTTCCATAAAGGAACCTCCGGATCCGGGTAACAAAGAATAAACATGTTAAGCCCCATGATGGAGCCTCCGGCACGAGTAATAGATGACAGACATAATAAGTTCCATAATAGAACCTCCGATATTGGGTAATAGAGAATATACATGCTGAGCCCCATGATGGAGCCTCCGGTACGGGTAACAGATGACAGACATAATAAGTTCCATAATGGAACCTCCGATACCGGGTAACAACTAACAGATATCACATGATGCTAAAGATGCCACGAATACATTGTCAGAAATTGGACAATCACTCATTGTACAAAACATATCATTTTAGAAAATAGCTCTTAATTCATCATACAGAAAATAAATAAAGTCGAACATAGCTTTAGTAAGTTATTACTCACAGTGTTCTAGTGCTTGATTCATCTCTGTGCTTGACCCTACATAATTCATATACATTGGGTCATATTATAATTCATTCCGTTCTTTAACTTGTTTAACATTCTTAGGCTCCTTTCATATTCTTCAATTCATTTGCAATGTTTAATGCATGCCTAAGAGTGCTTTGAAATGAAAGAGAACGGAAAACGAAGTATAAAACATCTTTTCAAAATTTCTGAAACAAGGCCCTCCACTCAAGCGTAGCTTCGGCTGCTCAAGCGGACCCCTTTGGTCTGCAAAAGTACTGGTTGCTTGCAAATTACGCTCGAGCGAGACTCTCTACGCTCGAGCGGACATGTCGAATTCTGGGTTTTTCCTAGATTATTTTTTAGCTTCAAAACTTGGTTCCAACCCATGTAATTAATATCATAAGACTCATATTTCCACCATATAACTTTTAACATGAATATAAAGGCCAATTTTACAAGATTTGAATCTCAAATTTACAAAAATCCATCTCATAAAATCACTTCATAATTCAAAGCTCATGCAAATTAATTTTCATATCATTTACATCAAAACTCCTTTAATTTAAAAATTGAACTCATTTGTTCATAAATTCATAATTTTCCAAAGCTTAGTTCTTATTTCATCAAAACATGAAATCAATTCCAAGAAATTTATGATGCATGTAAATTTACATCTCATATATATATCAAGGTTTCCAAACCCAAGCTCAATTGAAGAATTATAATCATTTCTATATTGATTAACCTTAACCACGTTCATGAATTAATTCCTTAATTTCTCCAAATCACATGCATATAAAAATAAGGCTCAAATTCCTATAAGATATTCAAAATCAAACCCAAAATAATTAATTTCTAAGTTAATTTTCATAATCATGAACATAACTGCTTAGAAAATCATTTGCATGCATGAATCATTTATCAAAACCCAACCAATTCTACATAGTCAAGCTCAATCCATAATTAAAATCTTAAATTGCTCTAATTTAGATTTTTATTAATTTTTCTCATATCAAATCCAAATTCACATTCAAACTAACTACTTTCCAAACTTATTTCCTTAAATCATAAATGTTCCAAAATATGTTTAATTTGAGTTGAACTCTTAAATTACATTACATGCATGGGTTAGGGATTTAAAATCAAAACCTCATTTATCTTCAAGATTAATTCTAGATTTGCATGAATTTTAATATTTACAAAAATTTTCCTCATTCTTTTCAAAACATGAGTTGATTATCTCAAATTCTTCAAAATCCAAGATGAGAGTACTAAAACTAATAAATTTTCTCATGCATGTAACAATGAAACTTAATCTCATGCATGACTACAAAATCACACTCAAATTATTAATTTCTAAATTTATTTCCATAATCTTACACTTAACTCAATTTTTCTTCATCTTCTTGCTAATTCTTTTTAATTATATGATGTTGATTCCAATTACCTCTTGATTTCAGCTTCTAGATGATTATCTACAATATTTGAGTTTTAATTTCTTACCTAAAATCTTCAATTAATGAATCCTTGGCAAAATCTTGAACTCCTTTTTAATCCTTCACTTTCCCAAGCTTTTTCCTTTGCCTTTCTTTACCATTTCCAGAACATGAGTTCTACGCTTTGAACTCTCTCTCTCTCTCTCTACAATGTCTCAACTCTTAAACCCATTCTTTTTCAGAAATGCTCTCTGCAGAAAGATAAGCCACATACACACCCACTTCTCTCTCTTTGTACTTGAATTCTCCAACGTACACATAGCAAGATGACCCCCTTCTTTTTGATTTTGAAAAGTCTCTCACGAAGTGATATACACTCTCAGCACAATACACAATACACACACCTCATTCTTCCATTACACACCACGTGTGCACATAGACACTAGCACATTTCATTGAGGCTCCAGCACATCACTCACATGTGCACACACACACAGCAGATTTCTCAATACACCTACGACCATAAACACTCTCAATTCTAGACTTTTACATAATTCAATTTATGTTTTTGCTTAATTTAATTGAGTAGCACTTAATTTTAATAAATCTTGATTAACACATAATTAAATTAATCATACCTAATCACAAATCTCACATAATTTAATTGGTCTAATTGACTTCCATTAGAGCCTAATTAAATATATTCAAATTTATCAACTGAATCAGATTTTTAATCAAACTTCCAAAAGGCTCCAAATATCAAATTAAACTTATTGAGTTCATCAATTTTGGTTTCTCAAACCTTTAAGGTTTTCAATTTCAGCTTAAACTTCAAAATCCTCGTCAATAAATTACATATTCAATTGAATACCTCATAAATAAATTTAATTCATAATAATCTTAATTCCTAGTTTGTATAACTTAATTAACTCCAATTTGGACCCAATTAATCAAATCTCAATTTTATAAATCTGAATCGAATATTTAATTAAACTCCTATATGGTTCGATATGCAAAATTTAAATAATTCAATTCATCATTTGTACTTTCTTGAGTCATTTAGGCTTTCAATTTCTAGAACCATATATAAATCAATCTCCATAATTTTCGTAAATCCCAAATTAAATTAGAGTAATTGGCAATTAAATTCCAAATCTCCTTAATTAATTAAGTGCTAATCATTATACGTGGTGGGGTCGTCACATTCGACATCATAAAAATTTTTGGTAAATTCTTGAGTTTGAATAAAAAGGAAAATTTGATGAAAATTTCTAGAATAATATTTTGATTCTTGATTGAGTTGGAAAAGAGGAGATCGAATATGTGATTGTTACTACTATGTTAAAATGATTGAAAATATGAGATTATGAGTTATATTTGTCTCTTGATATATTTTGTATAGAGATAATTGTTTGGGCAACCGTGGAGGGTTGTATTGATTATTGTAAAAATTGTATGTGAAATAGGTAAATTGAAATATT
The DNA here is from genome assembly GCA_025200525.1 of Camellia lanceoleosa. Classification (NCBI taxonomy): domain Eukaryota; kingdom Viridiplantae; phylum Streptophyta; class Magnoliopsida; order Ericales; family Theaceae; genus Camellia; species Camellia lanceoleosa. Next base: position 191,326,469 of record CM045760.1, on the reverse strand, counting down.
TGCAAATTCATGCATGGCATTGAACATTGCATAATCTTATGATTTAATTCTTGCATTGGATTTGAGAAATTGATTTTCAAATTGATTCATTGAGAATATTTGAAATGTGTTGAGTTATGGAGTAAATACGTTTGGTAAATCCAGATAGGGCGTGTAAATTGGTATTGTTTAAGTTGGCCTGAGTGTCCAGGGTGAAAGAACGAAAACACGCACGGAGTAGGTGCCATGTGCCTTCCGGGTTTGGAGCCGGTAAAGTGGAGATTAGTAGTGTTAGTTATGCTTACTTGCAGACATCAGCCTAGGGATTTCTAGTGTCGTATTTACCATTCCTTGTTCTATGAAATGGATGATTGAATTGGTTATGCTTTTGAACAAGTGCATGGCATGAGAGCTTCAAAATGAGAAAACCTATGATTTTTTGGCATTGGCATCTCATATGCATTGCATCTCATGATATTGTTAAACTGCATGCACTTTATTTAGATTATCTCTACTGAGCATACTCATCCCTTAGTGGAAACCATTTTCAGGTGACTGCCATGTGCCTTTTTCGAAGTGTAGGCAAGGAAGAACTTTTAGAGCACGAAACTCGATTTTTATTTGTTTTCTTTTTGTAAGCCAAGAGTTATTCGTGTTTGGGTGTGAACACCATTTTTGTGCAACTAGGCAAGGCCTTGGAACTTGAAGCCAATAGGGCATTATTTCATACTTAGCTTGCTTTAAATTTCTATCATCACATGCCATAGATTTATATTTTAGAAATAGTGAATGTATGAATGCATGTTATTTCTATTATGATTCTTCCTAGAAAGTCATGAATAGAAAAGAAAGGGGTTTTGGTCCTTACATTAATAAATGTAATATTTATCATTCTCTCTCTCTCTCTCATGTTAATGATGGAACAATTGAGAATTAGATCATCTTGAGTTAAATTGGGTTTATCGGATGTATATTTTTGGGGCATTATAACTTGGTATCAGAGCTATTAGGTTTGAATATTTAGGCTCGTGGGAAGTGGTTTTTACCACAGTGAGTTCATTTCATTCATCAGAAATGTTGTATATCTTATGTGCGATGTGACAACATATTTATATGACTATATGAGTATGGGGTTAAACTTCTAAGATGTGATTTGCGTTGATGAGATTCTTAGAAGTCTTTTTAGAAAAGCACCTGATCAATGCTATTTCTATTTGGAAGTCTTTGAATGCTTGTAGGACGAGCCAATATCTTGGAGGGGTAACTCGTATCTGCTCTATGGGACTATGTGCTTATATGGTTTGCCTTATGTGATGCAGATACATGTGTTGGTTTATGTTAATCCGTATGTGACGTGTGAGAACTAGTGTGGAGTACTTACTTCTATGCTAAATTATGTCTCTTTTGAAGATGTCACAAAGCGGGAGGGGCCATAATAGAGGTACTCAGGGTGCTCAGGTTGTTCTCATGTAGGAGGATACCTTTTCCCTAGGAAGAAGGTGTAAGCTAGAGTAATATGGCCTGGATGATTGGTCAAGATGTTATGGAATTAGCATTGAAGCGTAGGTTAACCGATTTGTATGATTGTGGATGTAAATGTGACCTTAAAATAGTAGAGTTTGAGTTGTATAGTGGCTGGTTTGTTATTATGAGGAGTCATTTATTTTTTAAATTTTATATTAAGTTTGTAGAAGTGGACTAGATGAAAAATTTTAGAAGTTGAATGAGTTAGAGATTAACCTTATTGCAATAGTATGGTTTGGTTGTGACTTTAATGATGATTAAAGTAATCTAAGATAATATGCTTTGGATTGTTGATATTAGAACACGTAAAACTAGTTCTAAATTTTCTTGGGATAGATGAAGTTAGTTATGGTTGGGTTGTTTTACTTGCTTGATGAACTACGTGCGAAGTTAGTAATGGGCTTTAGGCCAATTATTTTGTATGTGTTTGGGAATAAACGTAGTCTTGGCATGATAGAAATTATAACATGTAGTAAGAGATGTGTTTCTTAGATAGTTTGTTTTATTCATAATTTTGTTGCAAATCCTAAGAGAGCAAATGAGATAAATAATTTTGAGATAGATTTTAATGCGATTAAATTTGATTTAAGTTGCGCCATTTGATGGGATTTTTAGTAGTAACAATATTGACTTGTGAGTCAATGCTTTAGAATATGTAGGTGAGTTTCGAGTGCCTTCGAGATTGGTGGAGTCCATTGTCTCAGAGTTAGTTGTTGATGTTTTCGAGTGCAATAAAAGAGTGTTGAGGGACATGATGTGATGGATGTTGTGGAGTTGTGTTAGCAACCAATGTTCTTAGAGGAAATTTTTAAGATTACTTTATGAGGATATTATAATTCTAAATTAGGTGCTTTAGGATAATTAGTATGGTGGTAATTTGAGTATTTCTATGGGAATTTATGCTTGACCCATCGAGAGTGATTAATGTTAACTTTTACAGTTACTTTTATGTATGAGTTAGAATTTGTGAAGATGAAAGGTATAGGAGAGTATTATGGGTTAGATTTGGTGTGTATCCCGATGGTGTGGTTCATGTAATGGAAATTGAGATTATTTTGTGTTCCTTATCCTTTAGCTATAAGATTATTTTGTATCATTGGTGTAAGAGTTGTGAATCCCTTATATTGATCCTTCGTTTTGCTATAAGTGTGGTGAAAATTCGTGTTGTTGGTATGTTGGTCTAATATTACCATTGAGTTCAATTTGAGTGTATGTGACCTTAAGTGGTAAGTGTTTTCTTAATTAAAATATATTTAGTTTTGCTTAATAGAGGATGATTCCTTATTTTAATTTTGTTTCATTGTGTTTTGTGGTGATATTACCTTAGAAGAAGTTATTCAGAAGACCTTTCGTCAGGGAATAAATTGGTATGAAGTACTTTCGTTATTTTGTTAGTCTTGGAAATTGTTATGGGATGACTATTGTTGACATATAAATTTTTTTTAGAGTGAATGAGTGGCATCATAGCTTATGGTTGTATCTTTTAGAATTTGGGTAGAAGCAAGCTGGCTAGAAACTTCAAAAGAGATTTCAAAGTCACTACAACTATGAGTATTTGTTGGGGTAACCTTTCGTCTTGAGTTGTGTAGGCCTTTCATGGTGGATTTGATATGGTTGGTGTCGTTATTTTGAGACGAGAGCAGTTATGAGGATTAGATTTTATTTTCTTTGCATTTTAGTAGGTTATGGTGGATTACTTCCTGAGTTAAATTGTTTTACAGTTAGAGCAGATTTTGTAGTGATTGGATTGAAGGGCTGAAAATATTATTTTTTTAGAATTCTGAATCAGAAGTGTAAAATTATTTCTTTTGGCAAGGGATGTACATTGAATTTCCTTTGGAGAGATTTTATTATAATTTGAGGTTAATCTATTTATTAACGATTTGAGAATTTTAGAACTGTTTCAGTGTTAATCTATGTATGTGTCTTATTGTGATTGGTTTTCTATACTTCTAGGGTGAGAGGTAGACTATTCTGTTAACTGGCCTCAAGAGAAATATTAATATTTGTTGATAAGTGAGTTAGTATAGTAAGAGTTGTTTAATTTCGGTTTGATCTCGTGGGTTATCGTAATATAGTGTGATGTAGAATCATGTTGTAGCTTTGGAGTTAGTGTCATGGCTTGGGTTTTAAGGAATGAGAGTGGCTTTGAGTTAACTTTTGTTGGGAGTACATTAGTATTGTTAGAATGTGTATCTAGTCTTGATGAATTTTATGTGGACTCGAAATGCATTGTGTGAGCATTTGGGTAAATTCTATGTTGGAGTGAAATTGTGTGGGTGGATGTAGATACGTTTGCGTAAATTGTTAGTCGGTTCGTCGAGTGGAAGAAATAGAGTGGATAGGTAAAAATGATACAAAAATTTCTTTGTTGGGCAATTAAAGTTGTGGCTGAGAATTTTCAAGTAGTGTGTTTGGCATGATTGCATTATGTTTCATAAGGGTTGGTGTTTCTGGTTGTTCAAGAGAAGCAATTGAGGCTAAGGTGATCCGCGATTTTTTTTTTTTTTTGAATAATTCAGGGAAGAATATGATTGTACTAGGGGATGAATGGAGGTTCTCATGGGATAGAATATTTGAAGTCATTGTTTGTATTAGTTTTATTCAATTGGGTAACTGAGTATGAATTCATTTAATTTTGAGATGAGTTAGTTGTCGTGTGATGGTTGCGATTACAAAATATGTCATTGAATTGTGTCTTTAAAGGGAGAGTGTTCTCATTGGTTAAGAGTCTTGAGATAATCTCTTTGGATGGATATTAAGTAAATTGTTGCACTAGATTATGGAAAAGATTGTTTATGGTGAGTCATCTTTAATGGTGTGTAATATTTGAATACTTTTTTGAGTGCTCTTCAAAGTAGTGGGATTCTTTTGTTGTTGTGGCCTGTTGAGTTAGTTGTGTGGAGTAAGCAAATTTTGTGGGTGTGTTTAAACGTGTTCAAGTGAGATTGCGAGCAGGGGTGTATTCCAATTGCGAGTTAGACAGATTTTAATTAACCCCTAGTATGTTGCAAGAATCACCTACATTTTTCCCTTTTATTATAAATTGTTTGTCGAAATTCTAGTACGAGTGGTTTTAAGTTGAGGGGTGGCTTCTATGGAACAATGTATCTTAATATTATGGATAGTTAGTGGGTGTAGAAATTTTGTTTTTGAGTCTATTGAAAATTTGTTACTTCATATTGGTAAAATAATTTTGCACATGTAATTAGAATGAGATGTTATCACGATTGCAGGGCCGATTGGATTAGACCATTTGTCATTCTTGTTTGATTCGAGCTATAAGAAATAGTAGTACCATCATTGAGGGGTTATTGTTGTGCTCACAGCTTTAAGATTAAAGTGAGTTTGAGAGTTTCGATTTTTAGTTACAGTGTCTTTTACAATGGGAGGTAAGAGAGCATTAAATTCTTGAGAGTGAGCTTAGTACGTGTTTGAGTCATTGAAAGAATGTCTCAATGTGAAAATGGTTATTGAGAGTTTAAGGCTCAAGTGATTATTTTAAGAGTAAATCCCATTATTCTTTTTATCACGGCAAATTTTGGGGGCAAAATTTCTTAAGAGGGGAAGGTTGTAACGAGTTGAATCAAATTGAATTTATTTATTTATTATTCTTTTCAATATCTGTGTAGTAAATTTTTTTAAAAAAAAAATGTTTGTGGGTTCGGGTATTGATTGGAGTTAGGTTGGTATGAATTTCCAAATCGTTTGATTGTTTAGTTGTTATTATTATAGTTGTGGTGTCGTGGACCATTCTATTTACATTAGTGAAAATAAATTATATTACTTCTTGATTTCGACTTCGTAGGGCCTACTTGGCAAATTTTTTTTTAGTTTGGTTATAGTTGAGTAATAAATGAGATATAAATTTAATTTTTGGCACTTATTTGATTAGCCCATACTTAATCATTTTTGTTCATATTTAATTATGTGAATAGTGGGGACCATCTTAAGTCTTTTAAAATCTATTTATACTTTAATCTCAGTTAGAGATTTATTTTAAATTATTAAACTCTATTCATTTTGGACCCAATTGATTGAATCATGACTCGTTTGTAACCATGAATTATTGTTGTTATTGTTATTATTATTTATTTTATAATCTCGAGAGAGTTACAAATATTTATGGTGTTCACCATCAAACGAAATACATTTTCTAGTAAGAAAATATTATATCTTTTTTGTCATTAATGATGTTGAAATATACTTTTGATTGATATATATAGATATATATATGTATAGATAGATATTTGTATTGATTTGAAGAAAACAAAAAACAATTTTGAAAGCAACACACATGGGCCCTCTCTTTCTTCTCCCTAATTTCCTTTCTTTTTCTTTTCTTCTTAGCAGGAAGAACACTTTCCCCTGTTTTTCTTCTCTCTCTCTCTTTGGTCTCTATGTCGGCTCTCGGCTCTCAGTTCTCTCTCTCTCTCTCTGAACTTTTTTTTTTTGGGGTTACATTTGTTGGAAATGGTTATAAAATTCTGGGTAAAACTAGAATTTTTTCCTATGTTTGGTCTAAATTTTAGGTGGGCCCCGTGCATCGATTTACACTGGTCAAAGTGGTAACGCGTTCTATGCCGCGTTGTGATTCACGTGGTATATTTGGTTGCTCAAAACCATTACCGAGTGAATGGGAAATTGAAGCCAAAGTATGCTCTATGGAAATGGAGTTTTGGTGGAAATTCCTTAAAGGTTTGAATAAGGCTTGTCCCACATTGATTTGGTGGAAGGTTTTGAGAGGGTTTATAAGGCATGGGTTTGGTACTTGGGGTGTGCCCCAAGGGGTACCCAAGTGTTTTAGAGGGAGAGGTTATGGACAAAATGGGCTAGACCCATTGGACCCAAAAACAACCACGCGCCGCCGCCGTCCGTCCGGTCGGTCTGGCGGGCTGGGCTGGGCCTGGACGCGGGTGCGTGGTGTGAGGTTGGGTTGGGCTTGTTCAGCCCAATACTAATACTGTTCATCCAAACAGGGCCCTTCCCGAAATTAAACTGGTTTGGTTTTATTGTACATCCAAACAGGGTCCTTCCCGAAAATAAACAGGTTTGGTATTAGTGCACAGCCAAACAGGACCCTTCCCGTTTTTTATATCTGTTTGAAATATAATTCAACAGATTCAAATCTGTTTGAATTCAAAGCCAACAGGTTTCATACCTGTTCAATTCAAATCCTACAGCCACCATTACATCTATAAATAGAACAACCCTCATTTGGATTTTGGAACTCTAATTTTCGTCCTTCATAATTCTGCAAACATCCTCTTCATTTTGCTGCATAATTTTCTTGTTAGAGAGAGTATAAACACTTAGTGTGTTCGTTAGGCAAACAATTTGTAGTGCTACTATTGTTTGTAGTAGATCATTTTATCCTGGGAGATAGACGTCCAAATTCTGAAAGTACCGTGGAGAGGACGAATCTGTCTTAAGGACACAGTGTCAAACACTGGACTTGATCAGATAATTATTTAAAGAAATTAATCAAGTAAGTTTAATTTATTATTCTGTTTTATTTATTTATTTAAATCAGATTTTAATTTTGTTTTTATAACAAAATAAAATCTGTTTTTATTTATTTATTTTATTTCAAGTTTGATTTTTGTAATCAAACAATTTCTCTCATTTTCTTTATTTCTTTAAATTCTAGTTGTTGTTTTGTACACAATAGAATTAAATCTTTTAAATACAGTGAAGATTGCCCAACAATCTTAAGACGGATAATTTTTTGGTATCTTCATTGTATTTAATTTTCTGATTTCATAAAGACATATTCTGGTTGGAAAAATAAATAGTGTTTATGCTATTTGACAGATAGTAGTAATATACTGTCTCTTTTCTTTGACAACTAGTAGTAATATACTGGTGTCATTAACAATTACAGAATATTAATTGTGTTAACAGAAAATTATTGTGCTATTTTATTTTTCTAGTTTTAGTAACAAGGAAAATAAAATTATTTTGTTGTTATCATTTATATTCTGGTTTTAGTAACTAGAATTTATTTTCTGATTTTGGTAACTAGAAAATTATTTTGTGTTTTTCTGATTTTTGTAATCAGATATTTTTGTGATATTTTATATTCTAGTTTTAGTAACCAGAAAAATAAAATTATATTATTTTCTAGTTTTAGTAACAAGAAAAATAAAATTATTTTGTGTTATAATTTATTTTCTGGTTGAAGTAACTAGAAAATTAATTTGTTGTTTGGTTTTCTGATTTTTGTAATCAGATATTATTTCGGTATTTTATTTTACTAGTTTTAGTAACAAGGAAAATAAAATTATTTTGTATTGTAATTTATTTTCTGGTTTTAGTAACTAGAAAATTAATTTTGTTAATCAATCATGTAATTTTGTGACTTGGTCATAATCTGTTAATTTTGTAAGTGACTTATGGTTTCGTTTGGTAGACCACTTATTTTTTAACCCTTTGTGAAAAGATGTTAATTCTTTTGACTTTATCATAGTTCATCATGAGTATACATGGAAGAATTTGTTTCTAGAGTAAAATATTAGTTTTACAAATTAATTTTATTTTTATTACAATGTGGATTCATAGTCTTGAATTGTTTCTGCACTTGAGTCGGAAAATATATATATATATATATATATTCACTAGAACATTTTAATGCATATTTAATTTGTTTATTTATGTACAAATCAAACTTATTAAATGAAGGTATGTTTTGTCATTTTGAAATTTAAAGTTTAAATGCGTTGGATTTTATTTATGAGTTGAGAATCCTTTTATTTCATGATGCAAGTTATGGGATCATGCATGATTAATTTATTTTGTTAATTCATTATTTGATGCGTTTGATATGCATGTATGATATCAACTCAAGTTATTTCTTAACAATAATTTCAAGTGATTTGGAATGATAAATTGTTATGTCGACTTTGGACATAAGCAGTATTTGAATTTTTCTAAATCAATTTTGATGGGTGTTTAAACACCAGAGAAATTTAAACATGAAGATGTATGTAATTATATCGTTCCGTTTAATTGGGAAGTAATTTAAGAAATCTTTTATGTTGATTATTGGTTTATTTTGAATTATGTGAAATGAGATATCATTAATAATTATTTTACTTGCGTAGTAGAAATTGTTAAACCATAAACCATTTTTATTAATATGGGGTGTATCTCTTGCATTAATTGAGATAATTTAATTTTCTTCTGTCACAAATATTTTTATGACAGTGACATTTATTTATAAATGAGTTGCAAGAATGTATACAATCAATTGGGTTTTGAATTGTTCGTTTCTTAGGCAAAATTTTTATGATTTTGTCAAAACATTAAATCTGATTTGTGTAGTCATAATTAATTTTGGATTTTTGGATTTGAAATTTATGAATCAAGTACATCATAGACAACAAATGATGAATGGCATGTTACTAAATTCAGGCTTACCACAGAACTTGTGGGGGAAAGCAATATTGTCTGCTAATTATATTCTTAATAGAATACCTCACAAGAAAACCAAAAGCATTCCTTATGAATTGTGGAAAGGTCGACCACCTTCCTACAAATACTTAAAAGTGTGGGGGTGTTTGGCAAAAGTTGAAGTACCTGTTCCTAAAAAGACTAAGATTGGACCAAAAACAGTAGATTGTGTGTTTATTGGTTATGCTCAGAATAGTAGTGCATATCGGTTTCTGACTTATAAATCAGAAATACCTGATATAAATGTGAACACTATTATAGAGTCAAGGAATGCTATGTTTTTTGAACATGTCTTTCCTTACAAGAAAAGACAGGAATTAAATTCACAGAAAAGAACTTATGATTGTACACAAAGTCAAGCGACTAATGACAATCAAACACAAGAGACTAGTAATGGTCTCAACCAACAGGATTTAACTGATGATGAACCAAGAAGAAGTAAGAGAGCGAGAACATCAAAATCCTTTGGTCCAGATTTTCTGACATACTTGTTAGAAAATGACCCTCAAAGCTTTAAGGCAGCAATGACAGGTCCTGAAGCACCTTTGTGGAAAGAGGCTGTTAATAATGAAATTGAATCCATTATGCAAAATCATACTTGGGAATTGGTGGATCTTCCACCAGGTTCTAAACCTCTTGGATATAAATGGATATTCAAGAGAAAAAATGAAAGTAGATGGTTCAATTGACAAGTATAAAGCAAAACTTGTAGTTAAAGGTTACAGACAAAAGGAAGGTCTGGATTATTTTGATACATATTCCCCTGTAACAAGAATAACATTCATTCGCATGCTTATTTCTATAGCAGCATTTTTTAATTTAGAAATACATCAAATGGATGTTAAGACAGCTTTCTTAAACGGTGATCTAAATGAAGAGATCTATATGGAGCAACCCGAAGGGTTGGTAGTATCAGGGCAAGAAAAGAAAGTTTGTCGACTTGTAAAATCACTTTATGGATTAAAACAAGCACCTAAGCAATGGCATAAAAAATTTGATCATGCAATGCTTACTAATGGGTTTAAGATAAACGAATGTGACAAATGTGTGTATGTTAAACACACTGACCAAGGCTATGTCATAGTTTTGTCTTTATGTGGATGACATGCTTATTATTGGAAGCAGTCAAAACATAATCAAATCAACTAAGCAAATGCTTAGCAAAAGATTTGATATGAAGGATATGGGGGTCGCAGATGTTATATTAGGACTGAAAATTACTAAAACATCTGACGGATATGCATTATCTCAATCTCATTATATTGAGAAAATTCTTGATAAATTTATCAAGGATGATTTGAATTTAGCAAGAACACCTGTAGACATCAGTCTTTATTTATCGAAAAATAAAGGTGATGCAGTGTCTCAGTTAAAATACTCCCAAATCATTGGAAGCCTAATGTACCTAATGAATTGTACTCGTCCTGATATAGCTTATGCTATCAGTAAATTGAGTAGGTACACTAGTAACTCTGGAGAAGACCATTGGAAAGCGATCATTCGGGTTCTTAGATATCTAAGATTCACCCGTGATCATGGTTTTTTACTCGATATCCAGCAGCACTTGAAAGTTATTGTGATGCCAATTAGATATCGGATACTAAAGATTCAAAATCCACTAGTGGATATGTCTTTACTCTAGGAGGCGCTGCTGTTTCTTGGAAGTCCACGAAACAAACTTGCATTGCACGATCCACAATGGAATACCGAGTTCATTGCTTTAGATAAAGCAGGAGAAGAAGCAGAATGGCTTCGTCACTTTTTAGAAGACATTCCAATGTGGCCAAAACCTGTGCCAGCTATTTGCATTCATTGTGATAGTCAATCTGCAATAGGCAGGGCACAGAATCATATGTATAACGGTAAGTCACGACATATTCGTCGTCGACATAATACCGTTAGGCAGTTGTTGTCAAATGGAATAATCTCAATAGATTATATAAAATCTAAAGAGAATATTGCGGATCCGTTAACAAAAGGTTTGACAAAAGAGCTAGTATATAGTTCATCAAAGGGGATGGGATTAAAGCCTATTACATAAGAGTCGTCATAATGGTAACCTTACTTATATGACTGGAGATCCCAAGAACTAAGTTCAAAGGGACAACTAAGTTATGTATGGCTCGCCAGAAATCACCAAGGGATTCAAATTCCCTACCCATTCTGTAACAAGCCCGCGAGGGACCTCGCTACAGTTCGGACTCGATTTTTGTCGCAGTTCCAAATCTTGAACCAAAGAGTCCAAATCCGGCAAATCGTTTTTGAGAAAAACAGATTTTTTTGAAAGAAGTACCAAACATGGACTGCTTTGCAGATAATGAGTCGCCACCTAAATATTTTTAAATGGGAAATTTAGGAAACCCTAACTCGGTGCCAAAGGCCACGTGTCCGCTATCACCAAAGTTGGCTCGAACTTGGGTACGATTGGGAAGGTCACATCGTGAGCATTTCGCCCGGTCAAAGACCGGCCTCTACTAACCATGATATCTGTTTTTGAAAACTTTGTGCGTTCTTATTCCGGTTATTAGCCTAGGTTACTATGTGATGTGCACAGCATACAAGTATAGACTGAATCGCCTGAATTGGAACAAAACATTTCATGCTTGTTTGTTTGAAAATGGTTTGATGGTGCTACCCGCAGGTAGGCTAAGACGCGGGTTTGCCACACTCGGGTGGGCTTAGAAAACATGATTTTGCTACTATCTAGTGGGCTTAAAACAAACATTCGATGAATTGTCCCAATTCAAATAACTCAACTTCCACCCACAGGCATTCATGGCAGTTATATCACATAAGCATATAGCCTCATGGTAAGCATGCTATTCATGGCAACACTCACACGCGTGCAAGGATGCTAAAGCATAAAACTCACCGAGTACTCCAAGCCAAAACAAAAACTGATTAGAAATCATGCATGATCCTAAGTATACTGTAATGTCTAATGCAACACATGCAAAGATGCAAACTATAGCAGGCTCGGCTATTCTAAAGATGGCATGTGAAATGCAATAACTATCAAGTATTCAATTTGGAATTGAAATACAGATCTGATTTGTATGATCTTGAGCCCGGTGCGTGCAAAACAGATGAATGATGCAAACATGCTGTCATACTGTATGCTAATTGAAATATGCCCTATATCTAACCATCATAAGCAGGTAAATAAAAGGGAAAGAAAGACGTGGGGTTGGAAGACATACATCACACTCACCCACACTTATTACAATTATGCCCTCGCGCAGAGGGTCCGAATAAATAATAATACAGTCCCAATAAAAGAATATTACAGTCCGAAATAATACAGATTCCTAATTAATTATCAAATTAATCAAGAAAGCGGGCAGCGCAGAGGGGTGCCTTTGCTTCGATGAATGATGTATCTTTGAAACGCTTAGTACGAAATCCACCGATGCCCCAATTTGCCTCTGCTTTGATTTTCGAAATGCGCCACGGACCAAAAGTTGTTGGTCCTTGGTTTTGCTGTAACAGAGAGCAGGAAAAGGGCATAGCAATGTATTTTCACAAATATATGCATGCCTCGATCCTCGTGCCACCAATCACGCATCTCGATGCATGATGGCCGAGGAGCCGAATTGCACAACTCAATATAGGATGAATGCAGATGGATGCTACAACAAAACCTAACTCCATCATGGGTAATCCGGAGTGTCGGTGACTTGGGAATTGAGACACACTCCGCCACTCGGAGTACGAAATATACCTGCTTCCGTGCTGCTAATGCCTATCCCGAACACGATGCAATATGCATGGTATGCATGAAATACAACTAACAATGCTATGAAAGTGGGATGTCTCGAAGTGCGTGCCCGCGGGCACGCATACCGAAAAAATGCATGAATGCAATCTAAGATGCAACCTAGTATGCACAATGCGGGGAAAATGGGATACAAACCGGATAAAATCGAAGTGTCTCGAAATGCGTGCCCACAGGCACGTAAATCGAGGCGATGACGTGAAATGCAAATCGGATAAAACCGAAGTGTCTCGAAATGCGTGCCCACAGGCACGTAAACCGAGGCGATGATGTGAAATGCAAATCGGATAAAACTGAAGTGTCTCGAAGTGCGTGTCCATAGGCATGCAAACCGAGGCGATGATGAAATGGAATGAAATGGCATACGGAATGCAATGATGGGCTTACGCCAACGTGAGAGGGCTTCAGCCACGCTTACATAGGCTGCCGTCGGATAAAAAGAGGTGCCTCAAAGTGCGTGCCCACGGACACGCAAATCGAGGCGATGATGAAATGGAATGAAATGGCATACGGAATGCAATGATGGGCTTACGCCAATGTGAGAGGGCTTCATCCGCGCTCACATAGGCTGGCGTCGGATAAAAAGAGGTGCCTCAAAGTGCGTGCCCACGGACACGCAAACCGAGGCGATGATATACAAGCATGAAAATGGTACAGAAATGCAATGATGGGCTTATACCAACATGAGAGAGCCTCAGCCTACTCACATAGGAAGCCAATGAATGAAAGCGAGTGCCTCGAGCGTGCCCACTGCACGCAAAACCGAGGCAATGCACTAAGGCATGAAATGACATGGAAAATGATATGCAAGCATGCAAACCAAATTTCAGCAGCTAAATGAAGGGGAAAACAGCCCCGAAATGATACGAAATGACAATCAATGCATGAAATCATCCCGAAATGTGATTTTAAGTACCCGAAATGGCCTACGGCTATGCTAAACATGCAAAATTAGTACATGAAAGCAAAAACAGTAGCAAGGCAGCCCCAAAAATGGCATCTTTTCAGTACAAAACATGGCCAAATTGTGAGCATAGATATGGCAACAATGGCATGCAAAAATGGGGGAAAAGAGGGGATTTATTAAGCAAGTAGTATATAGAAAATTCAAACCACAAAATTTCCTTCTACAACTTTGAAGAGGAGCCCAAAATATGCATATTTACAGTGAATGAAAACTCCAAAATCAGTATGTAGATAGGCTCAAAATAGCATGCGATATATGGACCAAAAGAAGGCTATAATGATAGATCATGCATGGAAGCACCAAACAACTTTGGACCCTTAACAAAACATGAATAATGAGCCAAAATAAGACACTTTCTAAGCCTGATGAAAGCTGAATACAGGAGCTAAGCAAGCCTAACAAAGCATGCAATTTTACGGAATTAAAGAGGATATTACATGAAGTACCAAAAGCATTTACCAAATGGCCTAAGACCCTTAACAAGACATGAAGATAAAGCCAAAATAAGGCCCTTTTCGGGCCTGATGAAGGCCAGAAACAGAAACCAAATAAGCTTAAAGAGGCATGCAAAATGGGGCCAAAGAGAGGTATAAAGAGAAGCCATGCATGGAGGCACCAAACAAGATTGGTCCCTTCTACAATGTTGTAGAGGGACCTAAAATAAGCTCAATCTCAGTTAATAGAATGCTCAAAATCAGACTTAAAATAGGCTAAATAAACCATGCAATTTTACGGTAAATATGAAAAATTACAAAGCAAGTGCATGATAGAGAGGCCAAACATGGTTGAGCCCTTCTTAAATGTTGAAGAGGAGATCAAAATAGGCCCACTCACAGTTTATTGCATGCTCGGAAATGGATCATTCATAAGCTAAACAAAGCATGCAAAATATTGGCATAAAAGATGATTTTGAAGGAAGAGCATGATAGAGATGCCAAACAAGGTTGAGCCCTTCTACAATGTTGTAGAGGGGCTTAAAATAAGCCTAAAATCAGTAGGGGTCGGAGCCCAAAACAGTGAGCAAATAGGGTAGAAAATTGAAGCAAAAATAAGCTAGAAAAAGGGAATTTGAGACTTACCCTTGAAGATCAAGCTTTTGTTGCTTCTTGGCTTCAATTTTCTGGTTCTTAGCCTTTGAAAAAGCTTCCCTTGCTGCTGGAATGGAGGTGGTGATGGTGAGGCTTGGTGTTGATGAACAAATGAGACCAAAACTTGAGAGTTTTTGAGAGATAGAGAGAGATATGCTTGTATATCCTTGAGAGATATTTTCCAAACCTTCAAAAAGATCTGGGAGGCCAGCTATATAGGCAAGAAAATCGGAGAAAAGGTGGGAAAAAAGTGCTTTAGTTGTAGGTGGCTGGCCGGCTGGAAATGGTGGCCGGCCAGCTAGGTTGAAAAGGTCCAAGGCATAGGACTGTTCGACCATGTAGCCCTTGAAGTTAGCTTTCCAATGCCGCAAACCTTGCATCAAAATTCCTCCTCAGAGAAAAAAGTTATGCCGCTCAAAGTAAAGCAGATTTCGGTCCAACCGGAGTGATGCCCTATTCAATCAACCATATCTCCTCCATCCGGAATTGAACTTAGGAGATTCTTAAGTGAAAAATGAAGCCCCGGAAGTAATATTTCCAATGGTGGTGGCCTCATACTTTAATTCCTCTTGTGGAAAGAGTTACGCTCATTTCGGTGAAGCCGCGCAGACTTTTCTCCTTCCCGGATTCATGCTGAACCACCTTTGACCAAGCAGATAACTAGTTTCTGAGACAATTTCTGGTCTCCCACCCTCCAGTGATCTTCCTGGTGCTAAAACAGAGGTACCTGCCAAAATTGAACAAAAATCGATGCAAAACGAATGCTCGGGGCCCAAACCGCGAGGTTCGGGGCCCGAAAACCGGCCGTTAAGCACCGAAAGTGGTGTTCGGCCACGAAGTGGGTATCAGAAGCCCCAGTGTTCCTCGGAATGATAAAACAGAGGCACTTGCCAAGAACCGGAGAAATCAGAGATGGTTGGGCGGTCCTTACCGACGGTCCAAAACCGAACCGGTTCGAAATGGGCAAAATGGCCTACGGGCACGAAACGTAGCCCACGGCCACTGAGAGATAGTCTACAGGACCACTCCCTCTCCTCAGGACGAAAAACAGAGAAAACCGAGTCTGGTTCGCAAACCGAGGCAAGGCACAAGAGAAAGTTCGGAGGTAGGGGCGACGCGACTCTGAGACTTCTGAATGAGCACAGTATGCAACATCACCGAGCGCTCAACCGGTGACGTCTGAGTCTTAAGGTCGGTCAAAAATGGGGTGTCTACAGTTGCCCCTCTTTGACAGAACTCGAAAGTCACAAGTGACGGGAGTGAATGTCAAAGCCCAGAGACGACCCATTTTTGACAAGGCCGAAGACTTAGACAAAGCAGACAGGATAGACAAAGATATGCGCGCAGGCATGCCCGCAGGCAAAAGGGGGCAAAATGCAAAGTGATATGCAGGAAGATTTTGACAATTGGACTTACACGCTACGCGAAGCCGGTTGGAAGATTGGACTTATACGCAAAGCGAAGCCGGTTTGTAGATTGGACTTATACGCAAAGCGAAGCCGGTTTGTAGATTGGACTTACACGCTACACGAAGCCGGTTTGTAGATTGAAGTGAGCAAAGTGTGATGGATACACTACAGGTGAACAAAGTGTGATAGATGCACTTGATGAACAGGTGTGAGTGTGTGATTGATACACCAAAAAAACGTGTGTGATTGATACACAAAGCGAGTGTGTATGATTGATACACAAGGTAGGCATAGTGTGATAGATACAAAGCGAGTGTGTGTGATTGATACACAAAGTGAATGAAGTGAGCAAAGTGTGATGGATACACTAAAGGCGAACACGAAGTATGATAGATGCACTATGTGAACAGAGTGTGATTGATACACTAAAAGTGAACACGAAGTGTGATAGATGCACTTAGTGAACAGGGTATGATTGATATACTGAATGTGAACACAAAGTGTGATAGATGCACTATGTGAACAGAGTATGATAGATATACTAAAAGCGAACACAAAGTGTGATAGATGCACTATGTGAACAGAGTATGATAGATATACTGAATGCAAACACAAAGTGTGATAGATGCACTATGTGAACAGAGTGTGATTGATACACTAAAAGTGAACACGAAGTGTGATAGATGCACTTAGTGAACAGAGTATGATAGATATACTGAATGCAATGAACAGAGTATGATAGATATACTGAATGCAATGAACAGAGTATGATAGATATACTGAATGTGAACACGAAGTGTGATAGATGCACTTAGTGAACAAAGTATGATAGATATACTAAAAGCGAACACAAAGTGTGATAGATGCACTATGTGAACAGAGTATGATAGATATACTGAATGCAAACACAAAGTGTGATAGATGCACTATGTGAACAGAGTGTGATTGATACACTAAAAGTGAACACGAAGTGTGATAGATGCACTTAGTGAACAGAGTATGATAGATATACTGAATGTGAACACGAAGTGTGATAGATACACTTAGTGAACAAAGTATGACAGATATACTAAAAGCGAACACAAAGTGTGATAGATGCACTTAGTGAACAGAGTATGATAGATATACTGAATACGAACACAAAGTGTGATAGATGCACTTAGTGAACAAAGTATGATAGATATACTAAAAGCGAACACAAAGTGTGATAGATGCACTTAGTGAACAGAGTATGATAGATATACTGAATGAGAACACAAAGTGTGATAGATGCACTATGTGAACAGGGTGTGATTGATACACTAAAAGTGAACACGAAGTGTGATAGATGCACTTAGTGAACAGAGTATGATAGATATACTGAACCAATGAAGTGTGATACAAAAACGAGAATGTATGTGATAGATACACAAAATGAGTGAAGTGTGATTGATACACTGAGTGAGAGTGTAATAGATACACAAAAGCAAATATGTGCATGATAGATACACAAAATGAGAATGTGTGTAATAGATACACAAAATGAATGAAGTGTGATTGATACACTAACTGATAATGAGCGTGATAGATATAGAAAATGAAAGAAGTGTGATTGATACACTAACTGAGAATGTGTGTGATAGATACAGAAAATGAAAGAAGTGTGATTGATACACTAACTGAGAATGTGTGTGATAGATATAGAAAATGAAAGAAGTGTGATTGATACACTAAGTGAATGATCTCAAACGGAACTTCTTTGAATGATCCGTACATGCAATATCGTGCATGACTGAGAAAGAAACTTGACAAGTACAATGCATTACAATGCATGATGCTTATGGAAAGCAATAAATGGACAAAGCGGCGCTTTAGAAAGCACCTCATGAGGTGAGTGGCGGTGAACCGCTTCTGCCCGACGGGATCTCCTCGTGCTCTTGAACACTTTACCTTGAACTCAAAGACAAAGACTCAAGAATGCTAACAAGTAACAATATCTGCATGTAGAGCCACGCCGCTTGTCTTCTGATCATACTCACAACTTTCCCTATTCTCCAATGGGGTGCCAGACTAGGTTGGTTCAGTATCCGGGATTGAGGAGCATACACTGCCTCAACCTATGGGGCTTCCATACTGATTTCAAGCCGAGGGCACGCCTGGGTATTTAAACCAGACTTTAGTCTCGAAATCGAACCTTGCGTTCTAGGCAACGACCATTCGAACTCTGGTTTCCACCGACGCAGTTGGACCCCTAGGAACCCATTGCAAACCCGGCCAAGATGTCCCTGGCACGAAACGGTACACGAGGAGAGCACTTCTGATCGCCATTCTGGCTTGAGGCTGACTTGATCTTGAGCTTGAGGTAGAGGCACACTCACACTTGAGCATTGACAAGACGACAAGGTGCATACGGAATGCGATCTCGAGCTTATGAAGTTGGAACAAACTCGGATGCCCGACATTTTCCTCTTTGCTTTTCGCTGCAAATCGGAACCATTATAGCCCAGATAGGTCCCGGTTCTCTGTTCTCATATGACTCGAGTTGAATCCTGCGGTTTTATGAAAGAACAAATTTTGTTTTGCACAAATGTGGAGAACGACTAAGACTCCGGAGCACAAAACGATTTTGTTGAAATTGAGAGATGAGTTTTTCGACCAGTGCATCGAGCCTACGTTGAACACAAATAAACGACTCAACAAGGAAATAAAAGGCACATACCGACACATCGAATAACACTCAAACGACTCAAAACAAGAATCGAAATAAAACAAAAAGACACGACACTCGACGCGCAGACAGGAGCTGTTTCACCGGGTAGTGTTTCCCACCATTTCTCATTTGTGATTCTCACATCACTCGCCCTCAAGCTCGCTTTTTTCCGAAAAAGCCCTTTTCACTTTTTCTCTCATCGCACATCTCTATTCTTCAATCTCTCATTTTTCATCCCTCCCCGGTGGTTGATGGATAAACAAAGAAGTTGTGGGCTCGTGCCCCTTAGCATTCTGCTCGATTCTCTTTCTTCCGCTCACAACTAGTGAATTCCTCCCATAGAAGGGTCGCGCTACAACTGGGTGTGTAGCAAATCTGTAGCTAGCATCGGCTTTGCTCTGCTGGGGAGTTTAGACATGATCAGATCCGTCTAGATGAGGGAGTGGAATATCCTGATCCATTCCAACAGGTTCAGACTTGGCTTGATACCTCGTTGCTCGAAGGATGGGGGAGCTTTTGGCCCTTTGTTGTGCCCTTTCCTGGCAGGTAGAGTGTCCTTTTTGGAAAATGCATTGACAACAGGGAAAAGACAGGAAGCCTGACTCAACTGTGCCCCTAGTTCATCATTTCGACCATTTTTATTTTTGCCTTTCTACTAAAACAGTTTTGACCAAAATGAGAGTTAGATTAACATGCTTGTTCAGTTTTTGATTTGAAATCATGCAAGTCAGGCTATGAGCACTGAAAAGTTTCCTTTTTTGGGTCCAAGAAATGGTCCAATTTTAGAAAAGATAGAATGATTTTTCGAGAAAATTAGCCAACCTCAGTAAAAATTCTCAAAAAACTATTTTTGCACACGGCCATTTGCTCAATGAGCATGAAACCTACTCCTGAGATGCACAACCTTGGATCCAAAGGAAAATTGCCCCGTACTTGTAGAGAGCTGCATGGCAACGGAAAGTTGCCCCTTGTTTGTACGGCACTGTGGCGCATTGGATGGCAACGGAAAGTTGCCCCTTGTTTGGATGATGCCGCAGCGCATTAAATGGCAACGGAAAGTTGCCCCTTGTTTGAATGGCGTCGCCGCACACTGGTTGGCAACGAAGAGTTGCCCCTTGTTTGAATGGTACCGCAGCGCATTGTAGTCAGTCCTCAGAGCTACGAACACAAACAGACTCTCAGATACAGAAAAGGCAAAAGATGATCAAAACCATCGCATGGACATAATTGAATTTTGAATTGTTTATGGCTGGACTTCAGAATGAAGTTGCCTACGTATCCCAAAGATAGGAATCAAGCCTTACGTAGTTCGGGGTTAAGGTACACTCGGGTATTTAACCTCTCCTTTTTAGGCTCTAACTTTTGCCAAGGCGCCCGTTGCAGGTTTTCGACCTTGCGAGCTTTGTTTTTCTTTCTTTTCTCTTTTTTTCTTTTTTCTTCTTTTTTCTTTTTTTTTCTCTTTTTTTTGTTTTTTTTTTTGTTTGTTTTTTGCATTTTTTCTCTTTTTTTTTTCTTTTTCCTTTTTTTCTTTGCTCTAACTTTTGCCTGGGTCGCCCTTCCGGGTTTTCGACCCAGCGAGCCTCTCAAAGGGTAAAGGTGTAACTAGTCCATGCCAAATGGTTTTGAGATTGGAGCCCTCTGTACCCAAGAGAGTGGCTGTTGTATTGATTAGTAGAAAGATCCACATTTGGCTCTTCGAGCACATCGGACATTTTTGCCCCTAGTTCAAGGGGTGCTTCTGATTTAGCTTCGCAAGCTTCTTCTGATGAGGTCTGATCTTCTTGATCTGACTTTGGTGCTTCTTGTTCGAGAGCTGCTTCAAATCTGGCCACACAGGCCTCACATCGTAGTTGACCGTTGAACCTTCTAAATTCAAGTTCAAGGTCTGGAAGCAAAAGGGGTTGAGTCTTAAGGCTGAGAGCGATCCTAGGCTGCACAATCTCAAGAGCGATTCCACACATGTCTTCGCAGGACCGCGCAAAACATTTTTTGAAAGTTTTTAAGAAAGCGACAAATCGCTCGCGCTGAAGACAGTGTAGGACCAATCTGGATCAAAGCTAGGGTCCTTCTCAGTACTCACACTAACAAGCATGATTTCATTCATTAAGGGCTTAGCACGCCTCTCTTTCTCTCAGTTTGATCAAAGTTTTGCAAATCCCGAGGAATTCCTTCCTCTTTGTTTTTACCGCAGTGTTCAAAAGGTTTCGAAAAAAAAACTCAGGTCATTATAATGACTTCAAGGCACAAGAGAGCAGGTGGAATGCACTGCCATTTCATTCAAATCCCAGCACAACTAGCACACGGCAGAAGCAAATGTGAGAGCGTGAAAATCACTGCTGTTTCATTCAAAATCTGTTGGCATAACTGGCTCCTTGGCAGAAACAGACTCAAAATAAAACAAAAAGACAAACGCGAAACAAAATGGTGACGCTCGAGGTAACACCCCCGGAATCACCCGACTCCTATACAACAGGACTGACTCGATACAACAAGACAGACCCAAAACAAAAGAGACTGACTCAAAACAAAAAGACAGACTCAAAACAAAACAAAAGACTGACCCAATACCCAAGTTAGAAAGAACAAAAACTGGTATTTGCACATTGCTCAGAACAGGGCGTGCCATTCCCACTACCGAGTTGATTGAGCGCCCGCAGTGGTTCATCCCCATTCACATAACATTATCCCCAAGTTCATCGACCCAAAGGCCGATAGACTTTGCAGGACTGGTGCAAAGAATGACCCTTTGTCAAACAGATCTTGTACATCATGGCGCAGATTTAAAGCAATCGTCGGTGTCATGACCGGTTTCTTGATGGTAGGCATGATTTAGTCTGGTCATGCTTTGCAGGGATAGGATCGGGTAGGGGCCGTTGTTCCAACGGTTTCAAATGTCCTTCCTGGAGTAAGACCTCTAGAGCCTTTGACAGAGGCATATGAAGTGGAGTGAAAACCCTCTTGACTCGGTGTGGTGATTTGGCCGTCTGTGAGTTACTCCCGGACGCACCGGTGAATGGAGTAGCCTTTCTTGATGTGGTGGTAGTGACCATGCCCACTTCAGAAGATCTTGCAGCTGCATCACCACTGGTGGTCACATTCGAATTGCGGGAAAATGCCCGCCTAGGTTGCTCTTTCTCCTGGTCAATAAGGCCCTGCTTCATGGCATCCTCGATCCAGACTCCCATCTCATGCAACCGAAAAGGTAGGGAAGGGGAGCACGATCATTTTCTGCATTAGTTTGGGCTGGAGGTTGCGCACAACCATCCGTATTTGATCCTTATCCGTTGGCCTAATGGTCATCATTGAAGCCTTGGCCCTCCACCGGGCTACAAAGTCAGAGAAACCCTCTTTCGGTTCTTGCCTGGTCGCCTCGAGATCACGGGTTGTGATCTCAACTGGTATTGTATGAATATTGTGCGACGAAGACCTCGGCCATCTCCTCCCACCGTTTCTTTGAATCCTCCAATTTGGCGTGCAGATGGTCGCAACACGATGTGGTCTTGCCAAAAAGGGAGAGCTTCTGTAATCTTGTCAAGCCCATCGGGCGCAGAACATCTGAAAACAAACTCAGGTGGACCATGGGATCTCCTGACCCGTCAAAACGGTCAATGTGAGGCATCTTGAACCGGTCCGGCAATGTCACCACCGAATCAGTATATCCATCTCCAATGTCCGGGATGGAGTTGACTCCTTGAGATTTCTTAAACATCTTCTCAAGTTTGCTTAATTTCAACGCTGTAGGGTCGACTTCAAACTCGAAGGGAGAGTCCGGCGGATTGGTAGGTGCTTTGGATAGCTGGGGTAAAATTGGAGGCGGAGCAGGCCCTACCGGAATGTCCGTACCTTCCTGGACATTGGGTGTTTCCCTGGGTGTCTGAACCCCTGGTGGTGGAGGAGCTTGATGCGAAGCAGATGCTCCGTTCTGCTGTTGCAACCTAGTGATGAGCTCGGCTTGCTGAGCCATGATTGCAGCCTGCTGCTTGGAAAAGTCCGCTTGGCGGACAGCGTCCTCCTGCATGAGCTTCATACTTTCTTGCATCTGACGCATCATGGCCTCCATCCCTGACGTGTTCTGCTGATCCATCTGACTGACTGGTATATCTATCCCTGCAGTAGAAACTGAGACCTCAGCCTGACTGTTCACTGGTGGAGTGGATAAGGGCCACGGATCCGTAATCGAACACCGATGGCCCTTGAATCAATCTCGACCGACAAAGTCTATCGGTACAAGTTTGATGAACCTCGGGGATATCGAGCCTTCGAAGCTATAGTTCGGACTACCTAGCAAAAGAGAAAACGGACAAAGATCTCAAATTAATTTCACCGTAGCAGAATCTGAACAAAACCGAATGAGTGTGTTTCATCGCATTTCGCCTCAAAATTCGGCCTCAAATCGATACCCTCGAGTAAATCAATCCGAACATCGAATCGGTGCCCGCAGTTCGATGCCCAAACTCATAGATCGACATGCATTCCTGTAGAGACGACTCTAACAAGCACATAGCAGATAAGTGAGAGCCAAAACACCCCTATGTTGGGGTAGGGTTTCCTTGTCCTATTTTGTTAGGAGCTAGGGTTTCACTACGCGCGCAACGGCTTCAAACAACCTATAAACGGGTAAGCAACCTGTCCTAGTTTGGAATGGTCACTATGGATCCGAATATGCACTAGGTCGAATGGTCAAAGGGTGCCCCAGAAACCGGGTTTGTGTTCCCATCTGTCAGAGCTCAGTGATCGACCTTTTACGGACATGACTTGACAAGACAAGCCTCCCAAGAATCGTCGAATGGCATATGGCAAACACGGTGTCCTAGGCGCACCAATGCAAATGCAATGCAAAGAAACACACAAGTGTAGTCAAAAACAGATGTCATGAGTTCGAGTCAAGTTCTCTAAATCCCCAGCAGAGTCGCCAGAAACTGTAACAAGCCCGCGAGGGACCTCGCTACAGTTCGGACTCGATTTTTGTCGCAGTTCCAAATCTTGAACCAAAGAGTCCAAATCCGGCAAATCGTTTTTGAGAAAAACAGATTTTTTTGAAAGAAGTACCAAACATGGACTGCTTTGCCAGATAACAGAGTCGCCACCTAAATATTTTTAAATGGGAAATTTAGGAAACCCTAACTCGGTGCCAAAGGCCACGTGTCCGTCATCACCAAAGTTGGCTCGGGAACTTGGGTACGATTGGGGAAGGTCACATCGTGAGCACCCTTCGCCGGTCAAAGACCGGCCTCTACTAACCATGATATCTGTTTTTGAAAACTTTGTGCGTTCTTATTCCGGTTATTAGCCTAGGTTACTATGTGATGCGCACAGCATACAAGTATAGACTGAATCGCCTGAATTGGAACAAAACATTTCATGCTTGTTTGTTTGAAAATGGTTTGATGATGCTACCCGCAGGTAGGCTAAGACGCGGGTTTGCCACCCTCGGGTGGGCTTAGAAAACATGATTTTGCCACTATCTAGTGGGCTTAAAACAAACATTCGATGAATTGTCCCAATTCAAATAACTCAACCTCCACCCACAGGCATTCAAGGCAGTTATATCACATAAGCATATAGCCTCATGGTAAGCATGCTATTCATGGCAACACTCACACGCGTGCAAGGATGCTAAAGCATAAAACTCACCGAGTACTCCAAGCCAAAACAAAAACTGATTAGAAATCATGCATGATCCTAAGTATACTGTAATGTCTAATGCAACACATGCAAAGATGCAAACTATAGCAGGCTCGGCTATTCTAAAGATGGCATGTGAAATGCAATAACTATCAAGTATTCAATTTGGAATTGAAATACAGATGCAGTTTGTATGATGCGCCGAGCCCGATGCGTGCAAAATAGATGAATGATGCAAACATGTCATTACATCAGTATGCTAATTGAAATATGCCCTATATCTAACCATCATAAGGTGTAAATAAAAGGAAAGAAAGACGTGGGGTTGGAAGACATACATCACACTCACCCACACTTATTACAATTATGCCCTACAGAGGGTCCTAATAAATAATAATACACCCCAATAAAAGAATATTACAAATCAAATAATACAGATTCCTAATTAATTATCAAATTAATCAAGAAAGCGAGTGCCGGGGCCGCCTTTGCTTCGATGAATGATGTATCCGGGTCGCTGGTACGGAAATCCACCGATGCCCCAATTTGCCTCTCGCTTGCAGATTTCTCGAAATGCGCCACGACTCAAAAGTTGTTGGTCCTCGGTTTTGCTGTAACAGAGAGCAGGAAAAGGGCATAGCAATGTATTTTCACAAATATATGCATGCCTCGATCCTCGTGCCACCAATCACGCATCTCGATGCCTGATGGCCGAGGAGCCGAATTGCACAACTCAATATAGAATGAATGCAGATGGATGCTACAACAAAACCTAACTCCATCATGGGTAATCCGGAGTGTCGGTGACTTGGGAATTGAGACACACTCCGCCACTCGGAGTACGAAATATACCTCGTTTCCCGTGCCCGGGCTAATGCCTATCCCGAACACGATGCAATATGCATGGTATGCATGAAATACAACTAACAATGCTATGAAAGTGGGATGTCTCGAAGTGCGTGCCCGCGGGCACGCATACCGAAAAAATGCATGAATGCAATCTAAGATGCAACCTAGTATGCACAATGCGGGGAAAATGGGATACAAACCGGATAAAACCGAAGTGTCTCGAAATGCGTGCCCACAGGCACGTAAACCAAGGCGATGACGTGAAATGCAAATCGGATAAAACCGAAGTGTCTCGAAATGCGTGCCCACAGGCACGTAAACCGAGGCGATGATGTGAAATGCAAATCGGATAAAACCGAAGTGTCTCGAAGTGCGTGCCCATAGGCATGCAAACCGAGGCGATGATGAAATGGAATGAAATGGCATACGGAATGCAATGATGGGCTTACGCCAACGTGAGAGGGCTTCAGCCACGCTCACATAGGCTGCCGTCGGATAAAAAGAGGTGCCTCAAAGTGCGTGCCCACGGACACGCAAACCGAGGCGATGATGAAATGGAATGAAATGGCATACGGAATGCAATGATGGGCTTACGCCAACGTGAGAGGGCTTCAGCCGCGCTCACATAGGCTGGCGTCGGATAAAAAGAGGTGCCTCAAAGTGCGTGCCCACGGACACGCAAACCGAGGCGATGATATACAAGCATGAAAATGGTACAGAAATGCAATGATGGGCTTATACCAACATGAGAGAGCCTCAGCCTACTCACATAGGAAGCCAATGAATGAAAACGGAGTGCCTCGAAGTGCGTGCCCACGGGCACGCAAACCGAGGCAATGCACTAAGGCATGAAATGACATGGAAAATGATATGCAAGCATGCAAACCAAATTTCAGCAGCTAAATGAAGGGGAAAACAGCCCCGAAATGATACGAAATGACAATCAATGCATGAAATCATCCCGAAATGTGATTTTAAGTACGAAAATGGCCTACGGCTATGCTAAACATGCAAAATTGGTACATGAAAGCAAAAACAGTAGCAAGGCAGCCCCAAAAATGGCATCTTTTCAGTACAAAACATGGCCAAATTGTGAGCATAGATATGGCAACAATGGCATGCAAAAATGGGGGAAAAGAGGGGATTTATTAAGCAAGTAGTATATAGAAAATTCAAACCATAAAATTTCCTTCTACAACTTTGAAGAGGAGCCCAAAATATGCATATTTACAGTGAATGACAACTCCAAAATCAGTATGTAGATAGGCTCAAAATAGCATGCGATATATGGACCAAAAGAAGGCTATAATGATAGATCATGCATGGAAGCACCAAACAACTTTGGACCCTTAACAAAACATGAATAATGAGCCAAAATAAGACACTTTCTAAGCCTGATGAAGGCTGAATACATGAGCTAAGCAAGCCTAACAAAGCATGCAATTTTACGGAATTAAAGAGGATATTACATGAAGTACCAAAAGCATTTACCAAATGGCCTAAGACCCTTAACAAGACATGAAGATAAAGCCAAAATAAGGCCCTTTTCGGCCCTGATGAAGGCCAGAAACAGAAACCAAATAAGCTTAAAGAGGCATGCAAAATGGGGTCAAAGAGAGGTATAAAGAGAAGCCATGCATGGAGGCACCAAACAAGATTGGTCCCTTCTACAATGTTGTAGAGGGACCTAAAATAAGCTCAATCTCAGTTAATGGCATGCTCAAAATCAGACTTAAAATAGGCTAAATAAACCATGCAATTTTACGGTAAATATGAAAAATTACAAAGCAAGTGCATGATAGAGAGGCCAAACATGGTTGAGCCCTTCTTCAATGTTGAAGAGGAGCTCAAAATAGGCCCACTCACAGTTTATTTCATGCTCGGAAATGGATCATTCATAAGCTAAACAAAGCATGCAAAATATTGGCATAAAAGATGATTTTGAAGGAAGAGCATGATAGAGATGCCAAACAAGGTTGAGCCCTTCTACAATGTTGTAGAGGGGCTCAAAATAAGCCTAAAATAAGTAGGGGTCGGAGCCCAAAACAGTGAGCAAATAGGGTAGAAAATTGAAGCAAAAATAAGCTAGAAAAAGGGAATTTGAGACTTACCCTTGAAGATCAAGCTTTTGTTGCTTCTTGGCTTCAATTTTCTGGTTCTTAGCCTTTGAAAAAGCTTCCCTTGCTGCTGGAATGGAGGTGGTGATGGTGAGGCTTGGTGTTGATGAACAAATGAGACCAAAACTTGAGAGTTTTTGAGAGATAGAGAGAGATATGCTTGTATATCCTTGAGAGATATTTTCCAAACCTTCAAAAAGATCTGGGAGGCCAGCTATATAGGCAAGAAAATCGGAGAAAAGGTGGGAAAAAAGTGCTTTAGTTGTAGGTGGCTGGCCGGCTGGAAATGGTGGCCGGCCAGCTAGGTTGAAAAGGTCCAAGGCATAGGACTGTTCGACCATGTAGCCCTTGAAGTTAGCTTTCCAATGCCGCAAACCTTGCATCAAAATTACTCCTGTAGAAAAGGTTATGCCAGTTTCCGTAAAGCCGCGCAGATTTCGGTCCAACCGGAGTGATGCCCTATTCAATCAACCATATCTCCTCCATCCGGAATTGAACTTAGGAGATTCTTAAGTGAAAAATGAAGCCCCGGAAGTAAGCTTTCCAATGGTGGTGGCCTCATACTTTAATTCCTCTTGTGAAAAGAGTTACGCCCGTTTCGATGAAGCCGCGCAGACTTTTGTCCTTCCCGGATTCATGCTGAACCACCTTTGACCAAGCAGGTAACTGGTTTCTGAGACAATTGCTGGCCTCCCACCCTCCAGTGATCTTCCTAGTGCTAAAACAGTGGTACCTGCCAAAATTGAACAAAAATT
Source organism: Camellia lanceoleosa (assembly GCA_025200525.1). Classification (NCBI taxonomy): domain Eukaryota; kingdom Viridiplantae; phylum Streptophyta; class Magnoliopsida; order Ericales; family Theaceae; genus Camellia; species Camellia lanceoleosa. The sequence continues at coordinate 191,298,240 of CM045760.1, read as the reverse complement.
GATGCAAAACGAATGCTCGGGGCCCAAACCGCGAGGTTCGGGGCCCGAAAATCGGCCGTTAAGCACCGAAAGTGGTGTTCGGCCACGAAGTGGGTATCAGAGGCCCCAGTGTTCCTCGGAATGATAAAACAGAGGCACTTGCCAAGAACCGGAGAAATCGGAGATGGTTGGGCGGTCCCGAATCGAGGCACACGGCCTAACGGTCCCGAAAACCGGGAACCGGGCTCCGAAATGGGCAAAATGGCCTACGGGCACGAAACGTAGCCCACGGCCACTGAGAGATAGTCTACAGGACCACTCCCTCCCCTCAGGAAGAAAAACAGAGAAAACCGAGTCTGGTTCGCAAACCGAGGCAAGGCACAGGAGAAAGTTCGGAAGTCCGGAGGTAGGGCGGACGGCCGCGACTCTGAGACTTCTGAACGAGCACAGTATGCAACATCACCGAGCGCTCAACCGGTGACGTCTGAGTCTTAAGGTCGGTCAAAAATGGGGTGTCTACACATTCCTATGGTGAGAGTGATATCTGCAACATATGTTGTCTGCAGGGGCATAAGGATAAGCTTCGCTTTTAATGATTACTTATATCTTGATTGAGGCATAAAATCAAGACGAGTATAAGTAGATACTCACAATAAGAATCACCTATATGAGTGTCGAACTGGGGCCGGTTCTATGAGAATGCAAAAGGCTACATTCTCTAGAAACACTCATGAAAACCAGGTGCGTTCAAGGCCAAAATGAACACAACAGTGAGAACCACGATGTGTTAGAAGATATTTTGTGTGAAATCTATTGTCTTGGCTTACACAAACGGCTGAACAATTCAAGGCATCACGTCCATTGGTTAGCCAGTAAGTCCGATAGGTTATCACTAGGGAAGGTTCAAGGCCGAAAACTACTTATCCTGATGCAAGATATTTTCGACTTATACTCTTTCGTTAAAATCTGCATATTGTTGCATTTCCGTTGTCATCAAATTCCATTCATGTGGGGGATTGTTGGAAATGGTTATAAAATTCTGGGTAAAACCAGAATTTTTTCCTATGTTTGGTCTAAATTTTAGGTGGGCCCCGTGCATCGATTTACACGGGTCAAAGTGGTAACGCGTTCTATGCCGCGTTGTGATTCACGTGGTATATTTGGTTGCTCAAAACCATTACCGAGTGAATGGGAAATTGAAGCCAAAGTATGCTCCATGGAAATGGAGTTTTGGTGGAAATTCCTTAAAGGTTTGAATAAGGCTTGTCTCACATTGATTTGGTGGGAGGTTTTGAGAGGGTTTATAAGGCATGGGTTTGATACTTGGGGTGTGCCCCAAGGGGTACCCAAGTGTTTTAGAGGGAGAGGTTATGGACAAAATGGGCTAGACCCATTGGACCCAAAAACTACCACACACGTGCGCGCCGCCGTCTGTCCGGTCGGTCGGGCTGGGCTGGCCTGGGCGCGGGTGCGGGGTGTGAGGTTGGGTTGGGCTTGTTTAGCCCGATACTAATCTTTTTGGGCCAAAAACATTTGAATTTAATTCAAATAAACTGGTTTGGATTTACTGTTCATCCAAACAGGGCCCTTCCCGAAATTAAACTGGTTTGGTTTTATTGTACATCCAAACAGGGCCCTTCCCGAAAATAAACAGGTTTGGTATTAGTGTACAGCCAAACAGGGCCCTTCTTGTTTTTGATATCTGTTTGAAATATAATTCAACAGATTCAAATCTGTTTGAATTCAAAGCCAATAGGTTTCATACCTGTTCAATTCAAATCCTACAGCCACCATTACATCTATAAATAGAACAACCCTCATTTGGATTTTGGAACTCCAATTTTCGTCCTTCATAATTCTGTAAACATCCTCTTCATTTTGCTGCATAATTTTCTTGTTAGAGATAGTATAAACACTTAGTGTGTTCGTTAGGCAAACAATTTGTAGTGCTGCTATTGTTTGTAGTAGATCATTTTATCCTGGGAGATAGACGTCCAAATTCTGAAAGCACCGTGGAGAGGACGAATCTGTCTTAAGGACACAGTGTCAAACATTGGACTTGATCAGATAATTATTTAAAGAAATTAATCAAGTAAGTTTAATTTATTATTCTGTTTTATTTATTTATTTAAATCAGATTTTAATTTTGTTTTTGTAACAAAATAAAATCTATTTTTATTTATTTATTTTATTTCAAGTTTGATTTTCGTAATCAAACAATTTCTCTCATTTTCTTTATTTCTTTAAATTCTAGTTGTTGTTTTGTACACAATAGAATTAAATCTTTTAAATACAGTGAAGATTGCCCAACAACATTTATCATATAAAATCTTTGATCTACCAAAATCTATTAGGTTTTAGACCATAGTTCTTAAGATCAAAGTGAAAAAATTGGTGAGAGCAACGTTTTGACTGGCGGAGATCGAAATCCAACAAAGTCGAAAATTGGGAGTTTTGCTTGTTTCCTCTTCTAGCTTTTGAGGGAGGAGTTTTCTAAATATTGTATATGCATTTTAGGTTTATTATGTGTTATTTTGATAGTGTGATATTTGAAAAGATTAGGGTTTTATTAATGGTATATTAAATGCATGAAAAGGGGAAAGTTCTCAATTTTTTTTTTTTTTTTTTTTTTTTTTTTAAAAAAAAAAAATCTCTTGTTGGTTGAGTGAGATTTTGTATGGCTCATGGATTTTGAGGAATGTGTTTTGTTATGAGAAATTCCCAAATTTTAGTGAAACCCTAGAAATTTAAAATGCTAAGATTAAGATTTTGTCTAAGTTTGTGAAAAATTTATAAGGGTTAAAAATATATGTTTATTTGAACAAATGAGAATTTGAAAGTAGATATTTAAAGGGATCAGATTGATGTTGGGAACATTAAAAACCATTGAGGTTTCTTTTGAAAATTGTTTAATTTGAAAATATTGAATTTTTGAGAAAGATGAAAATATTTATCATATTGAGGAATTGAGAAAAGTCAAAAGAAATATATGTTGTTTTTGGCATCATGAAAATTTTTGGTAAATTCTTGAGTTTAAATAAAAAGGAAAATTTGATGAAAATTTCTAGAAGAATATTTTGATTCTTGATTGAGTTAGAAAAGAGGAGATCGAACATGTGATTGTTACTCCTATGTTGAAATGATTGAAAATATGAGATTATGAGTTATATTTGTCTTTTGATATATTTTGTATGGAGATAATTGTTTGGGTAACCGTGGAGGGTTGTATTGATTATTGTAAAAATTGCATGTGAAATAGGTAAATTGAAATATTTGCAAATTTATGCATAGCATTGAACATTGCATAATCTCATGATTTAATTCTTGCATTGGATTTAAAAAATTGATTTTCAAATTGATTTATTGGGAATATTTGAAATGTGTTGAGTTATGGTGTAAATACGTTTGGTAAATCTGGATAGGGGGTGTAGATTGGTATTGTTTAAGTTGGCTTGAGTGTCCAGGGTGAAAGAACGAAAACACGTGCGGAGTATGTGCCACGTGCCTTTCGGTTAGGAGCCGATAAAGTGGAGATTGGTAGTACTAATTATGCCTACTTGTAGATATCAGCCTAGGGATTTCCAATGTCGTATTTACCGTCCCTTGTTCTATGAAATGGATAATTGAATTGGTTATGCTTTTGAACAAGTGCATGGCATGAGAGTTTCAAAATGAGAAAACTATGATTTTTTGGCATTGGCATCTCATATGCATTGCACCTTATGATATTGTTATGCTGCGTGCACTTTATTTAGATTATCTCAGCTGAGCTTTATGCTCGTCCCAAAGTGGAAACCATTTTTAGGTGATTGCCATGTGCCTTTGTCAAAGCGTAGGCAAGGAAGAATTTTTAGAGCATGAAGCTTGATTTTTATTTGTTTTCTTTTTGTAAACCAAGGGCAATTCGTGTTTGGGTGTGAACACCATTTTTGTGCAACTGGGCAACGCCTTGGAACTTGCAGCCAATAGGGCATTATTTTGTACTTAACTTGCTTTAAATTTCTATCATCACAAGCCATAGATTTATATTTTAGAAATAGTAAATGTATGAATGCATGTGGTTTCTTTTATGATTCTTACTAGAAAGTCATGAATAGAAAAGAAATGGGTTTTGGTCCTTACATTAATGAATGTAATATTTATCATTCTCTCTCTCTCTCTCTCTCTCTCTCTCTCTCTCTCATGTTAGTGATGGAATAATTGAGAATTAAATAATCTTGAGTTAAATTGGGTTTATCGAATGTATATATTTTTGGGGCGTTACAGGGGAGGACAATGAAGACAGTGATAGGATCTAGAATTCTTCTTGTAAGCTAATTGATTGAAAATGGTAATGCTAGTTTTAGATTTTTGATTAGAAACATTGGATATTCTGGGTGATGAATCTGGGATTTTCTCCAGAGGTCTTTCTGGTGAGCAAAATGAAGAAGTGTTGGGGATCTAGAAAAATGAAAAAAAAATTGGGCTGAGTGCTGTGGAAGGGGTCACCGGAGTTGAGGGTGAGGTTACCGGTTGAAAAATGAATTTTTTTTAAATATTTGGGATTATGGTACGGGTATAAAGAAAAATGATGAAGGTAGCAATTTTGGTGGTGAGGGTTCAAAGAAGTGGGAGTTCCTAAGAAGAAAGGTAGGGACATTAAGCAGCCCTTAATATTAATAGGTTGAGTTTAAAATTTATATTTTTAATTCAGATCGATCCAGTCTGTCCCGTTATTGAATTATTTATTTATTTATTTATAATATATTAAAAAATATATTTTTTTTTGTTAATATCTAAATGTTATCTTTGTTGATTTTATTAAAGTTAACCTTTGTGGTGATGTATAATTGAATTTATTTAAGAAATTCTTTAATTTATGCACAAAAATTTTCAATTTATAATGATATCAATATATTTATTTAAAAATATAATGTATGATTGAATTTAATTATTGAAAGTTTTAAAATTTTTTAATATATAACTTGATGGGTGGACTTGAGATTTATAATTATTTTTTGAATTTGACTTGGATATATATACAGGCCCGATGTTAGGGCCGGGCCAAGCTTAGATAGACACAGTCCTTTATTATGTAGTGTTGGCCCGGCCTAAACCTTGCCCGACCCTACGTTCGTCCACACCTACTTTCTACCATTATATTATCATTAAATTGTCTACTTAATACTTGAACTATCAATTGAATTTACTAAATTCTTAAATTATGTAAATCAACGTTTATTGAATTCCTAAACTATCGATTGAATATATTAATTCTTAAAATATTTTATTTAAACACATTTGGTTTTTGAAATGATTATAAAAATAAAATATAAGTCCATAAATATTATAAATTAGTAAAAGGCTCTATTTAGATAAAATTTTATTTTAAAAAAATCTTAAATTTTTATTATTTCTTTGAAATGTGATTGTGAGTTCTTATGGGGAATTTTCTTTAGATTCACCATCATCTATTATTATGCATCGGACTTTAGATTCACATTTATCTAGGATTATGTACCGAACTTTATTTGTAATTTTTAATTGATTCTTTAAATTTTTTGCTAAGTTTTTTTTATAACTTAATTAATGTATTATTTTATTCTATTATTATTTGTAATAAAGTATTATATTATTTAAATTATCTAATTTTATTTTTTCAATTTATTTAATAATCGTATAATTTTATTGTAAGACTAAAAAGTCAAACTCTGATTCTAATTTAAACAAACTGCGAAATAAAATACTTTTAATAATAAAATAGAAATTTAAGATTCTTTGGAATAAAATCTTAAAAATGGGCTGGATTTTTGGTTTTTTATTTTTGTAACTATTTTAACTTGGGGCTAAAGAGTTTGTTTGGGTTAGATTTTTTTGACTTTTGTAAGAGAAAAAATAAAATGATTATGGTTTAAATGTGACATTGTCTTATTGACTTTTTAATCTTTTTTTTTTTTTGTGTGTGGTTATTTTAGCCCAAGCCTTAAATAAGTAGGATTTTTTTACTAATTTATAATACCTATAAGCTTATATTTTATTTTCAAATACTAAATAAGTTTGAATTAAATATTTTAAGCACTTAATATATTCAATTGATAGTTTAAAAATTAAACAAACTTTGATTTTTATATTTTAAAATTTTCACAAATTTAATCAATAATTTAAAATTAAATAGAAAATTTAGCGATATAAAGGAGAAAAAATAATAAGGGTAAATTGCAAACACACCCTTGAGATTTACTTAAATTATAAATTACCTCTGTGGTTCTAGAAATTATATTATGCCCCCTAAGGTTTCTAATTTCATAACAAATAGGTCCCTTAATTAATAAATCATCAAGTTAATTAATAATTTTTAATAATGTTAAAATATTATTTTAATTAATAATTTAGATAATTTTATTATTGTATAAGTGAACAGTTAGAAATTTCACTCTTTCAATTAATTCTGATGAATAAAAAATTCTGACAGAAAAGTATTTGTAATTTTTCAATTCATATTTTAAGTAAATCTCAGAAGGTGTATTTATAATTTACCCAAATAATAACTATTCAACAAGTTTCGTTCAACAACTATTCAACACCATGGTAGAGGTTGGGAGTTCAAGTGGTGGTTTCTTTTTCTTGTTTGGTGGTGATACATGTATCGATTGATATATCAACTAGTGTACTAATATATGTTATAACATTAGGGTCTAGCTTGTATCATGTTGAGATCAAGACTGGATCCGTCCAGTCCTGCTCATGGGTCTATTTTGGGTTCCTTTTCCATAATCCGAACCGTTAATGTGTAGAACTCGTCGAGTGCTATATCCCTGTAAAAAATCATATTGATCGAATATCGATAGCTATTTGATCGGATCAGATTTGTATTAAAAAAATGAACGGTGAAAAAATAAATGATTGATAGAATTCTGATCCGATCAAATAGCTATCGATATCCGATCAATATGGTTTTTTATAGGGATAGAGTACTCAATGAGTTATGAATATTGAACAGTTTGAATTATCGAAACGAGACCCAAAAATGAGCCCATGGGCTGGACTAGACGGGTCCAGTCTTAATCTCAACATGAGACAAGCTGGACCCTAACATTATTATTGATTTCACCCATTATATAAATTATAAATATTTAAAATCTCTAAAATTATATTACATCATCTGTTAGTACACTAATTAATATACTAATTAGTGCATATAGTATTATTCTTTCTTGTTAGGTCTTTGTTGGTCTTTATTTATTTATTTATTTTTGGGACTTATGCATAGGTCTCAATAGATGGACTTATTGTCTAATAGTTCTGTGAAAATTAATAGTGTTTTTCATTAAATACTATTAAAAAACGTCAATAATTGTTAATTTTTAGTAACAATTTAAAATTTGTCACAAAAAAGTTACTAATTATAAGTTTTAGCGTCAGTTTAAAAATTGTCATAAAAAAAGGTCAATAATTTTCAACTTTCAGTGACAGTTTGAAAATTTTATCACAGAAAAATGTCACTAATTGTAAGTTTTAGTGACAATTTATAAAAATGATGATAAAAAAGCCACTAATTATCAATTTTTAGCGACATATATAAAAAAATTGCTACAAAAAATTATTTTTAGCGACAATTATACTAGAACTTATTTCAAATAGTACTTGATGGGAATTAAGTCCAACTATTAGGACCTATTGGTAATTTATCATTTGTTTTTGTCCGTTTATTTTCTTGTTTTAATGAATTTGTTTTTAAAAAAATTAAAAAATTTTAAGTTTTTATATTTTTTTTCTTTCAATGATACATATAGAAAATTTTAAAATTGTCAAAAAAAAAGTCCAAAAAAGATAAAAATAAATAAAAAATAGTAGAATTTTTTTACTTATTTTGACTTTTTAAAATTTTTCATAGATTTTTTCATTTTTTTTTTCTTTTTAGAATCATCTATATATGACGGATAAATAAAATAATAAAAAAAAATTGACATAATTTTAAAAAAAAGTCACTAAAACAAAATAAATAAATAAATAAATAAAAGGGTGGCTTAATTTGTTTGAGAAGCTTAAATTTTAGTCATAAAGTCACTACAAAAAGTCAATTAATTTTCTTAATTATTTTGCATATCTTTTCTTAAGAAACTAAAAAGTCACTAAAAAATACAATTTCTAAATTAATCCTAAATTTATCTCCTCAATAATTATAATTTTATTAATTTAAACAGTGAGATACATTGTTTGATGTATCTTTTTAATAATTTTTAAAAAAATTCTGGTAATCTTTAGTTAAAAAAATTATACCATTGTTTGATGTTTAATCTTTTTAATAATTTTTTAAAATTTTTTTGGGAATCTTTAGTAAAAAAAATTATTTGATGACATCATTGAATAATGAATGCTAGTTTTTTTTATCGTCTCTTTCATGACATGAACCAATTTGTTACACAAATTTAACATTTAAGGAAGAGTTATAAATTATATCAAAATTTTAAATTTTACTGTAATTTTGTTAAATCTCAGCAGAGATAAGTGTAATAGCATAGGAAAAACGTTGTTCAACGAAGATCAATCAGTTGGACTATAAATTGGTCACTAAAACGGTCCAAATAAATCCTTTAAATTATTTTTTACTAAAAATTAGTGTTGTCTATGAAAATTAAACTAGTAAACCATTCAAACAGATCCCTATTTGAAACCTTATTTGAAAGAACGGGTGGAATTTGTTGGTGAGAGTGGAGTGCAAACCACTTATGATGATTCACAAAAACAAATACAAGAGAGAATTTATAATCTGAAAATAGATTTATTACACTCAAATATTTAGAATACACTAAGGAGAGGAAACACAGTTTTATTCTCTAACTCTCTTCTCTCTTCCACACTCTGAATTCTCAAAGTATATTAGCTATATATAGATAAAACTAGCAATGTGAAACTATTAAATGAAAATGTAGTTGATGTTGTGAATTTCAAACGATTGCAACCACATTTGACAAACTTGATTTCAGCCTCCACCTTCTACTCTTAGGCCGGTGGAAAAATAATTTTTTTATTATAGGTGAAGCAAGATTACTTCACAACATCCCCCATTAATCTTGATTCTCCATGCTTCTTCATTCCAAGCATCAACTTCATTCTATCGAACAGATCATTTTTCAATGGCTTTGTGAAAATATCTGCAAGCTGATCTTGAGATTTGCAAGAAAGTAACTCCACCTCTCTCTTTTTCACATGCTCTCGGATGAAATGATAGCGGGTATCAATATGCTTACTTCTTTCATGATAAACTGGGTTCTTTTCTAATACAATTACTGAGTGATTATCAACGTAGATTTCAGTAAGATTTTATTGTGGAAATCCTAAATGCTTTAGCACATTTCTTAGCAAAATTGCATGACACACAGTTGAGTTGGTTGCAACATACTCAGCTTCACAAGTCGATAACGTCACAATAGCTTGCTTCTTGGACGGCCATGTGAAGGTTGTATCTCCCATAAAGAAAGTAAATCCCGTAGTACTTTTCCATTCATCCAAGTCACGTCCCCAGTTGCTATCTGAGTAGCCAACAAGACTGAACTTATCAGTTGGTTTATAAAATAAACCATCATCGATTGTACCTTTGATGTAGCGAAGAATTCTCTTTGCTGCATAAAGGTGTGATTGATCTGGTGTTTCCATATATCTGCTAATCAATCCTACTCCATGGAGTATGTCTGACCTGGTGCAAGTAAGATAACGAAGACTTCTAACTAAGCTCTTGAAATAAGTTGGATCCACATCACCTGTCTTTGTACCTTTTTTGAGCTCCACTCCACTGTCTACAGGATTGCTTGCTGAATTACAATTCTTCATTCCATATCTCTTGAGAATCTCCTTAGCATAACCACTTTGGAAAATAAAAATTCCATCTTTTCTTTGTGCCACTTCAATGCCGAGACAATGAGTCATCAATCCAATATCTGTCATTTCAAATTCTTGGACCATGCTTCTTTTAAATTCTTTGAACATGGTTGGATTGTTTCCAGTGAAAATTAGATCATCAACATAAAGACAAGCAAGCAACACGCTTCTATCAGCTTCTTTCTTCAAATAGAGTGCATGCTCATATGGGCATTTTTCAAAACCATTGTCATGAAAATACTAATCAATTCTAGTATTCCATGCACGTGGAGCTTGCTTCAATCCATAAAGTGCTTTCTTCAATTTGTACACTTTGTCTTCATGCCCATTCTGAACATACCTCGAAGGCTGTTCAATATAGATTTCTTCTTCAAGAAAACTATTAAGAAATGCAAATTTCACATCAAGTTGATAGATCTACCACTTGTGCTGGGCAGCCAAAGAAATCATTAGCCTGATAGTCTCCAACCGAGCAACTAGAGCAAACACCTCTCCATAATCAATTCCAACTTTCTGCTTGTAACCTTTTGCCACTAATCTTGCCTTATAGCGTTGCACTTCGCCTTGTGCATTCCTCTTTGTCTTGTATACCCATTTCACTCGAATGGGTTTGTGTCCCTTCGGTAGACTAGTAAGCTTCCATGTGTCATTTTTCTCAATGGCATGAATTTCTTCATCCATTGCTTTTTTTCCATTGATCTTCTTTGATGGCTTCTGAGAAAGTAAATGGATCACTATCTGTGAGTAGGCAAAACAAATTCAGATCTTCTTCTTCTGTTGCTTCATATATCTCTTGCAAATTACTCATTAGTCTTGGTTGTTTGAAAAAACTATCATCTAATGGTGATGATGATGATGCATCACTTCTATGAGATATTGGCGATCTAGGTGCAGGTATTCTATGTGGAGGAGTTTGTAGCTCATCTTGAACTTCTCTTGTGATTTTAACCGGAGCTTTTGATGTTTCATCTTCAAGAATGAGTTCTGCATCTTTAATAACTTCATCTTTATTCTAATTCCAAGCTTCTTCTTCTTCAAATATCACATATCTACTCATGATCACCTTTTTGGTAATGGAATTATACAACTTGTATCCCATTCTGTCTCCATATCCAACAAGGATACATTTTTCTCCCTTATCATCGAGCTTGGTTTTTTTTTTTTGCTTCTGGAATCTTGGTGTATGTAACACACCCAAATATTCTGAGATGGTTGATGCTTGGCTTATGTGAACTCCAAGCCTCTTCTGGAGTCATAGAGTGAAGGCTTTTAGTTGGACATTTATTTATCAGATACACAACACATGATACGGCTTCAGCCCAAAATTGCTTGGGCAATCCTTTTCCTTTCAACATGCTCCTTGCTATATCTAAGATTGTACGATTTTTCCTTTCAGCAACACCATTCAGTTGTGGCGTATAGGATGGTGTTGTTTGATGCTTGGTTCCATGCTCTGATACCACTGTTGGTGGGAGTGGGGTGCAAACCACTGGTGGTAATTCACAATGAGAGGATTAACACTGAACCAAACTTTACTTAAATTCACTCAAATAATTCTGAAAAAAGAAACAGAGCATGAGCCACAATCTTTTCTCTTTTTATTTTCTCATCTGATTAACAATGGTCAATGTTCTGTTGAAGTACTTAGAAATTGACTCATTCTCATTCTTGTGCAGCATCTTGAATTCACCACGTAACACTTGGAATCGAACTCTGATCGTCTTCTCAATTCCATAGTGTGAATTGCGAAGAATACTCCATGCCTCTTTAGAGGTTGTTGCTGCTGAAATCTTCTCAAAGCTTGACTCATCAATGCCTTGATAAAGCAGATACAAGGCCTTTTTATCTCTCTTCCTTGAATCTTTTAACGCCATCTTCTGAGCTTCATTTAAATTTCCTTAATCTTCTAGAGTAGTTGGCTCGTCATATCCTCGATCCACTAACTCTCACAAATCTTGTGAGGCTAGTAGGACTTGCATTTGAATACTTCAATTTTCATAGTTCTCCTTGTTGAAAGAAATTGTTTGTGTTGGCCATTGGTTGACTTTAAGAAATCTGTAAATTTTCAGAATGGAATTTGCAAATTCTGACCATACAAATGTGTCCGGAATATTCCAAAAAGTTGGAAAGCACTATTGGATCACCAAAAACGGACTTCAAACGGCTTAGATATAGCAAAAACAATTGAACGGTTCAGATCGGCAGAATCTAAAACTTCTGAGAAGTAGCAAATTATTTCTCCGGATCAGATGACGTTAGCATGACGTCAGTGATGTGGCTCAGCTCGGTCTATAGCTTGGCAGCGCGGCTTGTCTGTGGCTTGGCAATGCGACTCGTCTGCGGCTTGGCAATGCGGCTCGTCTGCGGCTCAGCTCGACTTGTGGCTCGGCTCGGGCAGCTCGATTCGGCTTGTGGCAGCTCGGATAGCGTCAATAATGATGTCGTCAATGACGTCAGCTCTTGGATACGGATCTTGGCTAATGGATTGGATCGTACGTCAGACAAGTCGGACTCTGCAAATTCGGGCGAAGAAGATGCGTGGAAGCACATGGATGCATTTCTGCGCGTAGCGACGACGTCAGAAGGCGCGTGGGAGGCATGTGAGCTCTGTGGGACTCGGTTTTCAACGTGGTTTTTTCCAGTGTGATCGTCTCGATGAGGCCTATACACTGGTATGTTCAAAAATTTATTTCAACAACTTTGATTTCTAGGCAAGATTTGAAATGATGCTGTGTTCTATTATTTTTTGAAAGAAATAGACTCTCATGGTGCTCTGATACCACTGTTGGTGAGAGTGGAGTGCAAACCACTTATGGTGGTTCACAAAAACAAATACAAGAGGGAATTTATAATCTGAAAACAGATTTATTACAGTCAAATATTTAGAATACACTTAGGAGAGAAAACATAGTTTTACTCTCTAACTCTCTTCTTTCTCCCACACTCTGAATTCTCAAAATATATTAGCTATATATAGATAAAATTAGCAATGTGAAACCTTTAAATGAAAATGCATCTAAGGTTGTGAATTTCAAACGGTTGCAACCACATTTGACAAACTTGATTTCAGCCTCCATCTTCTACTCTTAGGCCGGTGGAAAAACAATTTTTTTATTATAGGTGAAGCAAGATTACTTCACAACAGAATTTATATTTCTCTTTTTCTTCATTTTATTTATTTCCTCTTTCTTTTTTTTTTTAATTTATAATTATTTGTTGAATATATCATGGATAAATATGTGATTTTTCAAATTATTTTATTCCATCACCATGTCCAAACTAATAAAAGCTGCCAAGGAAGATTGAAGCAGCTTAATTATTCAGCTAACCAAACAGTCAAATAAGTTTATTTCCTATGCTACCCTCTTTATTACAAATACAGAAGGGATATCTAATGGGAACTCTAGTTTAATTGAATATAAGATAACATGGAATTGGATTGAAGATGCTGAGAGTGTTAATATCAAAGATTGTAATAAGCAAGCCACCTTTGAAGCATAGGAAGACATTCTTTAGGCTTATACTCTGGAGCTGTGTGACCTGCTCCCTGTAAAAACCAAACAAACAACATATATATTATATATAGTTTATTTCATTTAGGTTTTTTCTTGGAGAGAATTAAGAAATGGTATTTAGGCTCCGTTTGATTTAGTTTTGAGAATCAATTTTGAAAGATAGTCTTTTTAAAAGAGTTTGCAAAATTTTAAATTTTGTTTGGTTGTATATTTTGAAAATAGTTTGACATGATTTGCAATTTTTGGTGTAGTTGAATAGATAGGTATGAGAAAAAAATTGATTAATTAATATGTAAAATGTGAGAGAAAGAGAGGAGATGGATAAAAAACGATTGATTGATGTATAAGATGTCAAAGAATGAGAGAAAAGAAAACAAATTTTCAAAATTTGTAAACCAAATAAATTTTTTGGAATTTTCATTTCGAAAATTGATTTGAAAATGTAACCCAACACAATTTCCTTGCCTTCACAGTTGCAAATGTCAGATGAAATCCTTTCTCTACATACTTCATTGTGTACCTACAAAGGGAAAAAAGAGAAGAAGGTAATTCTTTAAGTAGTTTTATCCAAATTAGATTTTAGTGTATTATTTTAATTTGAACAATGTTGATTCTAAACTTTAAGTTTAGTTTCAATTTGATATTTTCGTCCAAATTAGCATCATGTAATTATTTAGTAAGTTTTTAATTTAAATGAAAAAAATCAAAATGAAATGAAACTTAAAAATTTAGGATTAACATTCCTCATGTTGGAAAAATAAACACTAAAATAAAATTCCGGTCAAACTATAAAAATGAAAATTATAATTTACTCAAAAAAAAATAAATTAATGATATAATGGTAAAATAGAAGTGGTTTACCCTTAATGTATGTACACGTGGTGTACCAGACCAATTAGTATGCGAAACTTTTAATTATTATAATCAAAAGATCATTGATTAAAGTAAAACTCGGATTAAAATTTATGAGTGAAAAGTATAATTTAGATTAAAAACTGTTTAGCAAATATCTAAGAACTAACCCGCCAACTTGACCATCAACAAACCATGGTCTCCAATCATCGCCAACAGGTAAAGCTAGAGAATTTATCCATTTGTGTGTACCCACATATGGAATTGCCATGTCATGATCACCACTGTGAAAAGGCAAAAATTAAACATTAATTGTTAATAGTCACAAATTTAAACCCCTGTTCAACTTTATTTTGAAGCAAGAAAATTCACAAATCTAGTACATAAAAAAATTGAGCAACTTTCTTTTTGGAAAATACCAATATAGTTGTGAAAGACATGACCTGTAAATTAGAGCTCGGAGATCTGTATGACTGAGATTTCGGTGATATTCGATGCTTGTCAAGAGATCTTCATTGTAGGACAATGTCTTATTACATCTTACCCATTTCTCTATTGATCCCTGCTTTTTCCCACAAAATAAATAAAGTGAAAAATTAATTTGAATATAAATACTTGGACATATTATAGTAGTAGTCTATGTAATTTATTGTTTATGTTAATATAATCCATATAATTTTAATTATAACAGATTATCTTTTAATTTTATATTTTATGTCAGATTTATTCAATTAATAATGACCGCCAATATATGTAACTAAAAATGATCCAATCTTACTCACGTATTTATTTTGTAATAGCAAAATGATAAAATCAATAAATAACATATTTAATAGAAAATGGCCACTCTCAACTATTCATTTTTTATGGACAAAATAATAAAATGAACAAATACTAATCACAATAACGGGCACCAAATTCATGCAAGAAGTAAACTAGAAAGAATAATAGTGTAAGTTGCGTACATATCAAAATTTCAAATATCAATCTATATTTTTTAGGATATTGCCCTTTTGATATCGATATATTTGATAAACTGGTTAGAATGATCACAAGACCTAATTTTCAATATGCTCAATACCATTACACTGCGATTGATAGCAATACATATGAAGCAATGTGTGAGTTAGATCTAATTCTTGTACAGTAAAACGCACACATGAAATGAATTTCAATTATCTAACATGTTTTCTAGAACAATCTTCTAGATACCGCAATTCTGAATCTTCTTGCGAAAGTCTAAGAATCCAGAAAATTTAACTAGAAATTTAATTAGAAAAATGATATGTAGGCTAGATCTAATTCTTGTACAGTAAGACCCCCACATTGAAATGAATTTCAATCATCCAATATATCTTTTAATAAATTTGTTTGGAACAATTTTCTAGTTAAATCAAAAAGTACCTTTCGGATGTGAAGAGCCTTTTGAACCCTTTCATCATTTGCCCAAATGTCAGAGAGCACATAATTATACACCTAGAGAACACATAAACCAGTTACAATTATACAGTTTTTTTTGTGTATGATCTATTGTTTGGAGAGAGAGAGAGAGAGAGAGAGAGAGAGAGATATACTCGGCACCATAGTTTCCTATCTTGTGATGGTGGAAGGAGGAAATGCAAAGGATTCTCTTCAATCAAACTTCTATCCCAATATTTTAGTTTAGTTGAATGTGGGGAAGATAATTCACAATTAGGTTCCAGAATATTTGCTTCGTCTATGTTGTAAAGGCACTGTAAATTCAGAGATACATTAATTCGTTACTAATGGCAAAAAAATTTAATAATAATAAGAATAATAATAATAATAATATTATAAATCATCGGGTTAATGGCACTTTACACCCTGTAAATTAAAAAGTTGCAGTTGCACCGAACAGTCTTGTTTCTGCATCTTTAATTTTCAATATATTTAAATGATTTTAAAATTTTAGAATGCAAACTGTAATATATACAAAATTATAGGGTGCAGAGTGCAACATTTTATATTACAAGGTACTTTTATAAAAGGGTAAATTACACTTTTAATCATTGTATTTTAACTCCGATTTTATTTTAGTCCCAATTGTTTCAAATTGAACAATTTAGTCCACATATTTTAAGTCTAGTTTTAACTTGGTCATTTCGTTCAAATTAGAGATTAAAATTAACAATTTTGAGACATTTGTTAATCTCCCAAACTGTGCTAGTAGAAAGAAAAAAATAAACAGAAATTTGGACGGAATGATGAAATTAAAAATGGACTTAAAGTGTAAGGACCAAATTATTTAAACTGAAACAAAAGCGACCAACGTAATTTGAATCAAATTATAGTGATGAAAAATATAATTTACCCCTTTTAACAAAACCATAAAGTGCAAGTAAAAAAAATTATTTTGTAAGAGAAAAAGTGCAATTTCAACAAAATTATAAACAATAAAGTGCCATTAACCTAAATCATCTCATGTAAAACCAAAATGATAGTCACTTACTTTTGTGACAAGTTGAAGATCCTTTATACATGGTGCATTGCTGGGATCTACATCCAAATACTCACCATGACAGTTTGTTTTTGTTGACTGAAAAAGGTCACAAAGCAATGCAAATTTCATTAATATCATACATTGATTAAAATGAAAAAAATAAATAATATGGCAAGTGGTGACCATGGTATTAAAATAATAGATAAAATAATAATAATAAAATGAGATGAACTAGTCTGTGAGGTCATGGTATTAATGTTAAATTGCCAATGAGTTCTTAAGATATTAGGGGAAATTAAAACTCGGACATTGATGTATTTGGTAACGTTTACGTTTATATTTACAAAAATTTTATAAACTGATTTTTGTTTATTTTTAAAAAAACATAAACTACAAACGCGTTTGGTAATTGACAAAATATTTAAAAAATTTTAAAAATATAAAAAAGAGTGAGATATGGCAAGTGGTGACGGTGGGTGGTGGGTAGCTGGTGGTGGTGGGTGGGTGGGTGACGGTGGTGGTGGTGGTGGTGGTGGTGGTAGTGGGTGGGTAGGTGACGGTGGCGGGTGGTAGTGGTGGTGGTGGCGGGTGGTGGTGGCAGGTGGTAGTGGCTGGTGGGTGGGTGGTGGTGGCGGGTAGTAGTGGTCGGTGGATGGGTAACGGTGGCGGGTGGTGGTGGTGGGTAGTGGCGGATGGGTGGTGGGTGGTGATTTTGGGTGAGTGGGTGGGTGTGGTGGTGGGTGGTAGCAAGTGGGTTGTAGTGATGGTGGTGGCGGTGGATGACGTGGTGGTGGGTGGGTGGGTGGGTGTGGCGAGTGGTAGATAGTAGCAGTGGGTGGTGGTGGGTGGTGGGTGGATGGCGGGTGGGTGGTGGGTAATGGTGGTGGTGGTGGTGGTAGTGGGTGGTGGGTGTTGGTGGTAGGTGGGTGACAGGTGGGTGGTAAGTGGTGGTGGCAAGTAGGTGGCGAGTGGTGGTGGCGGGCGGCGGATGGTGGTGGCGGGTGGTGGGTGGTGGCGAGTGGATGTCAGGTGGGTGGTGGGTGGTGGTGGTGGTGGCGGTGGCGGTGATGGATGGGTGGGTGGTGGTGGTGGTGGTGGCGAGTGGGTGACAGGTGGGTAGTAGGTAGTGGTGGCGGGTGGTGGTGGCAAGTGGATGGTGAGTGGTGGTGAGGGGTGGGTGGTGAGTGGTGGTGGCGGAAGACGGTAGTGGAAAATGGTGGTGGGTGGTGGCTAGCTAGTGTTGAGTGATAAAAAAAAAAAAACTGAAAACTCAAAATGGAAACACGTTTTTTGTGTTTTCGTTTTTTGGTCAAATTTATAAACTGAGACCACTGATTTATAAATCAAAAAGTTTTCCAAACAAGTTTTTATTTGAGTTTTTAAAATTTTTGTAAATATAAACAAAAAACTGAAAACGTAAGTGTTACCAAACGGCACCTTTGGGTGTGTTTGGTTTGTGTTTCGAGATAAATTTTCAAAAAAAAAAATTGGGAAGAGAGTTTAGAATTTTTTTTATTTATTTGATTGTATATTTTGAAAATAATTTTGAAGTTTGAGAGTTTGGAATGATTTAATAGTTTGTTGTAGTTGAGTAGATATGTGTGAGAGAAAAAGTGATTGAGAAGGAGAAAAGAGAGAGAAAAAATGATTGATTAATGTATAGGAGAGATAAAGCGATTTGAGAAAAAAATTTCAAAATATTTGAACCAAACAAAATTTTAAAAAAAATTTCTCAAAAATTTTATCTTGAGATACAAACCAAACAAGTCATTTATCTTTCATGATATAAGGGTCTAAATAATTGTTTGGTTGGATTTATTATTATTATTATTATTGAAAAAAATTGAAACTAAACTGGTTTAAATTTAGTGGAAGAGAAATACCTCATAAAGTCCATCTGATATAAGTGCAAGTCGGTGAGCAAATTCAACTCTGGAATTTGGATCATCATGCTCATGTGTTAGTGGGTTCCCAAGTACGTATCCCTGACTCAATTTCAAAAAATAAAAATAAAAATGGATTATTGAACTATAAACCACATGAATACATAAAGCATTATTATTCATGAAACATCAAAGTTATTTTAGTTTTAAAAAAATTTCATCATTTACTTTGAGCTTAATTAGGGGTTCAACTCCAACTTCCAAGTTGCCTGCAATCAGGGAAAAAAAAATGATTAAATAGGGAAAATCATGTTTGACACAACACAAGCTAAAAAGTTTAAATTCTTGTTAGTGCTTCATATACTTTAAATCTAATTTTAATTTGGTCATTTCATCTAAATTGAAAGTTAACAATAATTTGGATAAAATGACTAAATTGAAACAAAACTAAAAGTGTATAAACTCAATTACTCAAACTAAAACATTAGGAACTAGTGAAATTTGAGCCAAATTATAACGACAAAAATTGTAATTTAAAAAAAGAAAAGAAAAGAAAAGAAAAGAAAAAAAAAAAAAAGAACGAGAAGAAGTATGAAACTTTTGGTATTGGAAATGTAATATAGCATGATTACATACCTACATATATTTTCTGAACAATGATAGGCACAATCAAACCAGAATAGGAATCACCAGAAATGTAGAGGTCATTTGACAAAAATTGTGGGTGATCCATTAGCCACTGCATTGCAAATTACATAATAACCAAAACTAGGTTTAAAATAAAATGCATCCTTACACTAATTAAGTGCTCAACTGTTACTTAAACATATGACAAACATTTAGTTGGGGCTCAAGATTAGGTGATCAAACAAACACCAAATCATTTTCCATCATTGCATGAATTTTGTACTCACTATCATCAAGAAATTATATGTCTCAGTCGCTGATAATTGATCATCAAGGACATAGCTTTCCCAATTGCTTGCATAAGAGAATCCAGTGCCAACTGGTGCATCTAAAAATATTATGTTGGCAACCTGAAAGATCAGAAAAATGGATTGGTGGTCACTTATCCAATTCTATAAATTGATGTTAAAAGATAATTTTGCCTCACTTTACAAAACCAACAAAAGTAACTTGCATGTGATAAGATTTTTTTATATTATAAATTTAATACCAACTAACTAATACCAACTAAAACAGTAGGGTTAGATATTTCTGCACCTTTGTCCAGGAATACGGATTCAATACAAATGTTGGAAAGTCTCCATCAAAATTTTCTGTGTCAAAATTTAAGGGACCTGCAGAAAAAAAGTAAATGAATCTCAAATTCTGATATTTATGAGGCCAAGAAATTTTCCTCCTTTTTTTTTTTTCATCCCCAGAAACATAAATATCTTTAAGGTTTCATTTAATGATGAAAATTTTAAAATGTTGTTGAGAAAAAAAGTAGTAAAAATTACACTTTGAACCCATGCAATATGACCCAAATTCTATTTTAGTCATTATTATTTTAATTTGAACAATATTAACCATGAACCTTAAATTCAAATTCAATTTAGTCATTTTGTTCAAATCGAAAAATAAAATTCATAATTTGTTTTAAGAAGTGTCGCTCATGTAAGTGGTACACATTGAAAACGTTGACTGTAATTTGGATGATTATTTTGAAAATAGATTTGAATAACTTATTCACCCAAAAAAAGAAAATAGAATTGAAACTCTAGTTCAAATCAAAACAATATATCAACAATAATTGAGACCTCTATTTTCTGGAGACCTCCACAATCCCTTTTGGATTTCCACCATTGATGGTGTAGGCCCCATACATACATAAGTGGGTCCCACACATACATCAATGGTGGAGATCCAAAGAGGGTTGTGGGGTTTCCAAAAAATGAGGGTGTCAAGCATTTTTCATAATATATACGAAAATAAAATTTAGATCAAACTATATGGTGAAAATATAATTTACCCAAAAAAAAAAAAGTTACTATCATCTTTGCAGTATTTACCTAAGCTTTAGTTAGATACCTTTCAGCCTAAATTTTTAACATTTTCTTCATATAACAAAACTAGGAGAGCCAAGCAAACAACATCCACATGCATGGGATTGCAAAGTCTTCTGTGGCTCCAATTTGGGGCAGTTTTTCGTAAGTTGAAACAAATAATCAGAATGCAAAAGTTAATATCACTTCTCTCCTTGCTTTTTTGATAATTAACTTTTTTTTTTTAAATTTAAGTTAATTTTTGTTTCATAAACGGTAAGCAGAAGTCTCAAATTACCAATAGGGATTTGGCTACCGAGTTTTTTTTAATTTTTTTAAAATTTTTAATTTTTTTGCCATTTCAAGAAAAAAAATTCCCAATATGATATGATGGAAAGGAAAGTATAAAGGAAATTCACCTATTTCATAGACAAGTCCAGAAAAACCAGAACAACCAGGTCCTCCAGTAAGCCAAAGCATGAGAGGGTCCTCTCTTGGATTGCCCTCTGACTCAATGAAGTAGTAAAATAGGTTTACAGCATCTGACTTTCCCACACTAACATTCACATATCTTAAAAAACCCAAAAAAGACACCAAATCAGAGTCCTCCTTTCTACATGTAAGTGTGTGTATAATCTATAAAAACTATTAAGTAAAGAAAAAAAAGTCTAACAATACATAAATTGATCACATCACGGCCTCTTAATGAGGTGGGTTGTGTTTAATTCTGTGCTTGGTTTCTGTGCAAGTATGAAGAACTGCTAAGAAAAACTCACCCAGTTTCAAGTTTGAAGGGAAGATCACCTTTGTAGCCTGGTAGTGTCTTGACAATGGAATGTGACAAAGCAACACTGCAAAGAGACAACAATACTAGTAGTAGAAGTTTGCATAATGGTGTTGAATGAATGTTACCAAGGGTGATGTGAAACTGGCTCCTGAGGCAGTGCTGGCCTTGGATTGTCTGCATGTTAAACTTACAGATGGAATGGGGGAACAAGAACTGGTTTTCTTCTAGCTTGCAATGCGTGCAGTTTGATGGGAGTCCAATATTTTATAATGGAGGCTCACTACACGGGAGCAGCTCCTCTCAAAACTCTATTTTCTTCATAACTCAGGAATATTTTGTAGGTCTCGTGGAATTCACGACAGTGATATAAATCGTCCCATCTCGTAAATCTTGAAGAGAAAATTATGTGTAAAAAATTAACTTTATCAAAAATTGATAGACATATTGTATTTTATTTTATCAAATTGATAATAAATATGATTTAAAATTAAAATTATTCATTTTATAAAATAAAATACGATAAATTAGCATATTTATCGATATCTGTTAAACTAATCAACACGGAAATGTGTTGAGTTGGTATTTTGGGAATAGTAGGAAGAAAAAAAAAAGGAGGGGAGGCTTAAGAGAAATATAAAAGGGCATAAATGGAGTGCCATACACAAGTTTCATTTTTAAAATTAACAATCACTTACGTTCTGTTTGGGCGGAAAATAATTTTTGATTTTTTTTAATGTTTGGTACAATAAAAAATAGAAATTAGCGGAAAACATTTTTCATGATCAATGAAAAATAAGTTTATTAGAGTAGAAAACGCTTTTATCTTTTTAAAGGCAAAAAATACTTTTTGAATTAAAATTTTACTAATATAACCACACCACGACCACCACTCTCTCCTCCATCACCACACCACCATCATCACAGCCGCCGCCACCATCACCCCATCTCCAAACATAGAAAAATATTTTCTTTGAAAAAAAAAAATTCAGTAAAAAATATTTTCTATCCAAACAAATGAAACGTTAATACACAAAATAGAGTCTAATTTTTTTTAGTACTTTTTATCAGTTAAACACATAAATATAAATAATTTTAACATCTATATTCAATGGTTTAATAACGGGGCATTTTCTCACTCTCTAGTGCTTGTCTTCATAATCCATTTCCCTTTCAAGGTTCCACTCTTCCAGTCAAACTCAAATGCAGAATAGTAGTTGACAAAGATTTGTGTACTCAACAAACATTTGCAGTCCAGTTGACATTCATCAACCTTTCTTTGGAAAAATTGGTGCATGTTTTTTTTGTTTTTTGTGTGCGTTAGAGCTGTACCACAAAAAATAAAAAAAAAAAAAAAAAATTTCCATCTATAATATCATTATTTTCCCACTATACATTGATTTGCAATTTCTCCCCGTTCTTTACCATCTTGTTACATGTTTTTCTTCCAATGATTGTTTATTTGTTTTTATTAATTAGTCCAATTTCATTTATGAATAACATTAAATTCTTTTTTTTTTTTCTTTTGAACTGAGTAACATTAAATTCGATGGATTTCACCTTTTATACATAGCAAATATTTTAGAGTGATGCTACATGTATTAATTGGTATATCAATTAGTGTACTAACATATACTATGATATTATCAATTCAAAACTATGGACCCCGCCTATTAGAAACTATAAGACCCAAAACCTCTAAAATTATGCCACATTATCTGTTAGTATAATAATGTATCAATTGATGCATATAGCTTTATTCAATATGTTATTCTAAATTTGTTACCCAATCTTAATCCTAATCTTAAACTAGAATAAATAAAAATAAATAAGTGAAAGGAACTATATTTTTTTTTAGACTTTGTTTGGCAAGTTGGGTTGGCTTTTTAACTATTTTAATTTAAGTTAAAAAGTTATTTTGGGTTGGTTTTTTTTATTTTATTGATTTTTTTAAAAGAAAAAATAAAATAATTATGATTTGTATGTGACATTTTGACCTATTTTGGCAAGCTAGTTAAAAGTTCACTTTTTGATTTTTTAACTTTTTTAGATTACGTCACATCTCACTCTTTTACATATTTAAAAAAAGAAGAAGAAAAAACTAACTTTTAACTTACTTTTCAAAATATCCCATTATCTTATTGGGGTAATGATACATCCTACTAAAAGTGGTGCTCTAAAGTACCACTAATGAGTTAGCAAGCACTTTAAAAAAACAAAAAAAACAAAAAACAAGACACAAGCAGTGGGCCCCGTCTACTGCCACATCACTAGTGGTGCTTTTAGAGCACCACTTTTAGTGGTCTCAAGCATTATTGATCTTATTGAGGTTTTAACCTTTTTATTACAAATAACCCAACCAAATTGCCAAACAACAGCTGAGTTAATTTCTAGCTAGCCCAACTTGTTTTGCACTTCAATCTTTTATCTAGGAAGCAGTTGGAGGTTTTTATGGAGGGATTTGAGATTTTTGATTGATTGATTTTTTGTGTGGTTTTCATGTATCGATTTGAGACAATTGATGAAAGAACTGCCACGATTAAATGCATCCTTTGTCGTAGACAATGGACCACTGATTTGAAAACGCTTTGTGGGGAAACTACCTTTTTTTGTGTGGGTTGGGTGGGGGGGGGGGGGAGGATCCTTTTGATTTGAAAACGCTTTGTGGGGAAACTACCTTTTTTTGTTTGGGGGGGGGGGGGGGGTTACTGATAAGTCCCATGTCTCAAGTTTAAGATCCAGTTAATCCTCAAACAAAACACTTGCACCAATTAGTCCAATACATTTTTAATTGTTGCTAAGAAATTCTTTTTTTTTTTTTTTTTTAAAATTTACAGACACTGTTCACATCTTACTACCGTCGGACTTTCCGTCAAACGGTCGCCGGAGACTCGTTGGAATGTTCAACATCGCCGGGAAGTCGCCGGAGTTTCGCCGGAAGTTCACCGGAGTGTTAAGAACGTTAATGGAAGTCGCCGGAATGTTCAGAACGTTCACTGGACGTTAAGAACATCACTGGAGACTCACCGGAATGTCTAGAATATTGTCGGAAAAAAAAAAAGAATAAATGGATAAATTATAGCAAAAAAAAAAAAGCAAAATATGCTAAATATTGATAAACTAAAAGGGAAAAAAAAAAATGAAACGACAAAAAACAGCAACAATAGAGAAAACATATGTTATTTTTCAATTTTTGTAAGGTTCAAGCAAATAATCTCTAAATAGTGATCAAACTGAAAAGTAAGTTTTGAAACTGTAAAATGTTACAGTTTCAAAACAAAAATCTATTAAGCATTTATCCTTATTAATCAAACTGAAAAACATGTTATGAAACTGTAAAATTTTACAATTGTAAAGAATGTTATAAAACTGCAAAATTTTACAATTTTAAACCATGTTTCATTCCAGCATCAAAAAAAAAATTCGAAATTGCAAAATTTTACAGTTTTCACCGCCTGTAACAAAAACTTGAAAACTACTTGTTCAGAATTTGAAAATCTTCTCCATTAGAACAGAAAAATAGAAGTATATAGCAAAGAAAAAAAAAAAAAAAGAGATCGAAGGAGAAAGGCGGATGTAAAGAGAGGATTGTACTCCGGCAACTATTTTTTGTTTAGATCTAGCCAAATCTGATATAGATCTACTCAGCTCATCTTCTTCGTCGGAAATATATCATCTTCACCGTCGGTGAGAGTGAAGGTACGAGTTGATTTCGATGGTTGGTGGTTATCGGTGAACCCCGATCAATGGAGAAAGACATGATCACCGGTCGTCGTCCATGACCAAGACAATGAGAGAAAAATGCAGAAAAGAGAGAGAGAGAGAGAGAGGAAAACGTAAAGAGGGAGGCAAAAAACAGAGAGAGAGAGAGAGATAAGAAGGACTTTTGGGTCTACTCAAAAAGTTACAAGATTAAATGGTGTCCACATGTTTCACATGGGACCTGTGGGTAATTTCCTCCTTTTTTTTTTTAGAAATGACTCTTAACTCAAATTTCGTCCGGCTCGAATGGTTCGAATTGTCCAAAACGATATCGTTTTGGGCAGTTTTTTTTTTTTTTCTTTCTTTCATTTTCATTCTTTCGAACAGACATAGAGGGAAGAGAAGAAGAGAGAGAGAGAGACAGAGAGAGGAGAGAAGAGAAGAGGCGATCGACGGTGATGGTCGGTGATGGTGGCGGCGATCGCAAATCCGAATCTGAAAAAAAAAAAAATCAATCTGCATTTTTTCTAAGTAGATCTGGATCTGCAAAAAAATTTTTTTTTTATTGATGATGATAATATTGATCCGGATTTGTAGAGGAATTTTTTTTTTTTTTTGTTGATGAAGATGATGGTGATGTTGAAGAAGATGAAGATGATGATGATGTTGTTTTCTCTGCATTTTTTTTCTCTGTTTTCTCAGCATTTTTCTTCTTCTTCTTTTTCTTCTTCATCAGAAAAATCCGCAGAAAAATGCAAAAAAAAAAAAAAAAACACACACACACATCAAAACGACATCGTTTTGATGTCGGGCCATTCGAGCCATGCTGATTTCGAACTACGAATCGGAACTGTTTTTTTTTTTTTTTTTTTTAAACTCATTTAAAACATGACGTAAAAAAATCGTGGTATGCCCTGAAGAGATAGGGATATATCTATATATATTAGAAGAATTACTTTCCTACGGATGGCTTGTTATTTTATTCTTATTTTACCCTTCATTTTTCTTTTATTTTATCATACACACAATTGTCCTTTCATTTTGAATGAAGGAAGGTTTTTTTTTTTTTTGGAATTATACAAACATTCTTGGTCAATTATGAAATAAATTTTTTCGTAATTACGCAAACATTCTTGGTTAATTATAAAATATAATTTTTTATTTTTTAACAAATTACAAATACACCCATAAAATTTGTTTAAAATATGAATCAATTCTATAATAATAGAAATTACAACTATAATTTGTTATAAATTTTAATTTAACACAATACTCAAGGAAAAGAAGAAAAAAAAAACTATTCTCTTATGCAATAATAAATTATCAAATTTGTTTATTGAAAAATATTTTTTATATCATTAAAAATTGTTAATCGACTTAATGATTTATTTATTAACAAAATGGTTAACTGTTTTTTTCATATCATTAAAATTTTTTAATTTACTTAATGATTTATTATTAATTAAATTGGTCAGTTGTTATGCGAGTATAATATATGTATTAATAAAATTAGTTATTTGTATATATATGTATTTTCTTCTGCTTCTTTATTAGTTCAGTGACTTATCTTAGTAGTTTTTTTTATAGGGGAGAATTATCTTAGTATTTGTTTTATATTTATCTATTGAGAATAACTACACACCATAATTTTTTTATTTTATTTTTATAAATTTGAAAGAAATGTTAAAGACTCATAAATTCACCCAAAACGATATGGTAATAAAATTCGAGTCGACATCATTGGGTGTATAACAAATCAAAAAATCATGTATATCATACCACATAATTCTATCATAATGACTGTGGATGCTGAAGGATCTGCAGGTAGCCTATTATGCATATGGGATCCAGGTGTGTTTCAGGTATTAAGTTATTGTTGTAATAGAAGATTCATTCTTCTCTCAAGTACTTTATTCTTCTCCTTCGAATATGTCTTAATTAATGTGTATGCTCCTAATGAAGTGGGTCAGAGAGGAAAACTGTGGGAGTGTATCTTGAAACTAAAAGAGGAGTTTTCTAATCCCTGGTGTATAGGGGGGACTTCAATAAAATTACAAATATTGGAGAGAGGAAAGGTTGTTCTAGGAGGGAGAGGGGTATGAAGGAATTGAATGATTTCATTGATAAAAGCGAGGTAAATGACTTGCCCCTATTGGGTAGAAGGTATACATGGTGTAATGCCAGGGAAGGAGAGAAGTGGAGCAGAATTGATAGGGTTTTAGTGGATCCAAAATGGCTGGAATCTTTCAATCTGAAGTTGTGGGGGTTACCTAGAGTTTTGTCTGATCATAGCCCTTTACTTTTAATGGAAGATGAGAGAGATTGGGGCCCTAGACCCTTTAGGTTTATAAATGCCTAGACTCTACATACTAATTTCCTACCTTTTGTGGAAAAGTGGTGGAGGGAGTAGCAGGTGGAGGGATGGGCTGGTTTTAGATTATTTCAAAAGCTGAAAGGGTTGAAAATAGCACTTAAACAGTGGAATTGTGAAGTTTTTGGTAATGTGAATACTAAGTTGAAGCAAGTACAGGATGAACTTCATATGTTTGATCTGGCTGCAGAAGAAAGGGAGCTTGAAGAGGTAGAAAAAGCTAGAATAAGGAAGGCTAGAGCTGAAGCTTGCAGGTTAACTAGAATGGTGGACTGGTTGTGGTTACAAAAGTCAAGACTCAACTGGAATTTGAATGGGGATAAAAACACTCGGTATTTTCATGTGATAGTTAAGTGTAGATAGGGGAGAAATGAAATTAACTCTCTAACCATTGGGGATGTGGTATTTGATGATCCATGCAAAGTTAAGCAAGAGGTCCAAGCTCATTTTCAAAAACAATTTACTGAGGTTTGGAAGTGTAGGCCTTTATTGGAGGGACCCTTCCAGTCGGTGAGGGAAAGTCCCTATTTTGATTTGTTGGAATCAGATTTTTCTGAGGAAGAGATATGGAGTACTGTTAAGGGTTGTGATGGTAACAGGGCTCCAGGCCCAGATAGGTTTAACTTGACATGCTTTCAGAAATTATAGAAGGTAATGAAGTCTGATGTGCTATCTTTCATGGCTGATTTCCATAAAAACAGTAAGCTGGTCAGAGGGATAAACAGTTCATTCATTACTTCGGTCCCTAAGAAGGAGAATCCTATGGGCTTAGCCGATTATAGACCTATCAGTCTGGTTGGGTCATTGTATAAAATCCTCACTAAGGTTTTATCCTCAAGGTTGAAGGCAATCATCCCTCACACCATTAGTGTGAATCAATAAGCATTTATTGGAGGCAGGAACATTCTAGATGGTGTGTTGGTGGCTAATTAGATTGTGGATAGTTGGAAGAAATCTAGGAAGAAAGGTTTGATTTTAAAACTTGATTTTGAGAAAGCTTTTGACACACTGAATGGGGAGTTTCTGTTCTCAATGATGGAAAATTTGGGGTTTGGGGAGAAATGAGTGCAGTGGATTAGGGTGTGTATAACTTCTGCGAGATTATCTGTGCTTGTCAATGGAGCTCTTACTGAGGAATTCAGTCCCCAAAAAGGTCTTAGACAAAGGGATCCCCTGTCCCCCTTCTTGTTTAATATAGCTGCAGAGGGGTTGAGCATTTTAATGTCAAGAGCATTGAATTTGGAGATAATAAAAGGGGTGAAGATTGGCTCTGGTGGGATGGATCTTACTCACCTTCAGTTTGCAGATGATTTACTAATATTGTGTGAAGCCAATGTTCGGGAGGTGCGAAATCTTAAGAAGATTCTAAGGTGTTTTGAGATGCTTTCAGGTCTAAAGATTAACTACCACAAAAGTATAGTTAGTGGAGTGTGTGTTCCAGATGAAGAGATGTTGGAGTTTGCTTCAGTGTTAAATTGTAAAGTAAGAACTCTGCCATTTCAGTACCTTGGACTCCCATTGGGTGCTAACCCAAGTAGGAAAGCAACATGGAGACCTGTTCTGGATAAGTTTAGAAGCAAATTAACAGGCTGGAAAAGGAAATTACTTTCATTTGCTGGGAGACTTACTTTAATTAAATCTGTTCTGTCCTCTTTGCCCATTTATTATTTGTCATTGTATAAATTGCCTCAAGAGGTAGCTAGAGACCTGGATAAGATTCAGGCTTCTTCCTCTGGGGTGGATCTAAATTGAAGAAGAAGGTTCACTTGGTAAAATGGAAGGAAGTAGCTAAACCAGTGGAGCAAGGGGGTTTGGGGGTTAGGAGAGTTAAGGAGGTTAATAATTGCCTTTTGTTGAAATGGAGGTAGAGGTTTGGGGTTGAGAGCAAAGCTCTGTGGAGGAGAGTCATTTGTAGCAAATATCAGTTAGAGGAGGGGAGTTGAAACCCTCCTGCCAGCCCCAATAGCAGGTTTTCTAAAATGTGGAAAGACATATTATCAGGTTTTGATCAGAGTAGCAATCTGCTAGAGTTCTTTCTGAATAACTGTAAGGTGAAAGTAGGGAATGGCCATAGAGTTAAGTTTTGGGTGGATAAATGGTGTAACAACTTATGTCTCAAAGATGAATTCCCATTCTTGTATAGGTTGGTAGGTGAAAAGGGTGTGACTCTAACATGTCTTTGGAAAGGAAGGAGGATCTTTGGTGAGTGGGTGTTCCGGTTTAGAAGGGGATTGTATGATTGGGAAAGTTTGGAGGCAATCAGATTGATAAACCAGCTAGAGGCAGGCTCAGTTCTTAGGAACTCTGAAGAAGATACACTAGTTTGGATGGCTTAAAAAACAGGGATTTTTTTGGTTGAATCAGTGTACAGATTTATAGCAGAGGGTTTTGGTAGCTTCAGTCCAATCAGTAAAAGGATTTGGGTAAAACACATTCCACCTAGAGTTCAATTTTTTAGATGGCTTGCTTGGAAAGGAAAATTAAAGACTATAGAATTTCTTACCAGGATTGGTGTACTGCATGCTAATGCATCGTCAATATGCTGCCTGTGCAAATCTGGGGTTGAGTCACTTAACCATGTGTTATTGTCATACCAAGTGGCTTGGAGTGTCTGGTCTGCAATACTAAAATGGTGGGATGTTCAAGGTGCTTTGCCAGATTCAATGGAAGCTGTTCTTGATTGGTAGGCAGGGGTGAGGTTTAGGAAAAATGTGAGGTTGATGTGGAAAGCTCTTCCTTTGGTTGTTATGTGGACTCTACGGAACCATCGCAATGAATGCTTATTTCGAGATGTTGCCCCAAGTGGGGAGGGTGTTTCTGATCTGATTAAGGTTAGAATGGCTGTCTGGTTTAAGGAGGTATTTAAGGATTGTAGGTTCTCTGTGCATGATTTCATTTTTAATTTTGAGCACATCAGATTTTGCTTGGGGGATGGATCCAGGGGTGTTTCATGATGCTTCTTGATGCTTTGGTTTGCTACTGTGCTATTAATCTGCTTCATCTGTTCTGATCTGTTTAATCTACCTCAACTGTTCTGTTAATATACTTCATCTGATCTGGTTCATTGGATAAGTTAATCTATTCTGTATGTTAATCTACTTCATCTGAGTTGCTCTGTTAGTCTGCTTCATCTGGTCTATTAATCCTAGTCTGCTCTGTTATTCTGTCTTGTTCATTCTGGTAGAATGCGAATATGAGCTGCTCTGTTATTCTTTGGCTTCTCTGCTCTCAAAGGGCCGCAGTGTGGTTTGTGTTGTTCTGCTGGGAGCTCTGCAATTCTGATTCGATTTGGTTGCAGTGAAGGCCCTATTTGATGCTATGCACTGGTTGGTATTAGGCTGCAGTGAAGGTTTGTTTGATATGCACTGGCCCAGGAGCAGTGTGGTGGTCTGTTTGTGTATGTTTAGATGGATTATGTATGACTGTGGGACAATCCTCCAAAATGGCATTTGCTACATTCTAAACACTCTGTAGGATCCCTGTATCTATGCTGTTCCTAGGCCTAACAGTGGGTCTGTTTTGCTGCTGGATTGAGGACAGTGATATTTTACAGGTATTATTCCATATAATATTATGCATCTATCAATTTGAGTTTGATAGGACACACATCATGATTCATGAGCAAAGCCCTTGTACAATCTAGTCAAAGGAAACATCTATCAAAATATCTCATATCTTCTGGTGGTCTGAGGGTAACGGGAAGTCTTGGATCTTTAGAGCTTGGCAGGCTATTCCTTCTTTAGTGTTGTGGTCGGTTTGGAAGTTAAGAAACGAGTGTTTGTTTAAGGGTGCTGAACTAGATTTTGGTGGATTATGCGAGATATTGAAAGTTCACATAGCAATGTGGGTAAAATGGCTATTTTGCACCAGATCAAGGTAGATTATTCAGTTCACGATCTGGTATCCAATTTGCACCAGATCAGATTAAGAAAGGGACTTGTTCTATTTTGCACCAGATCAGATTGTTTGCTTGAAGTCTGCTGTGAAGTCTACACAGCAGATCTGATTGTATGCTTCAAGTCTACACAGCAGCAAGAAAGGGAGATTTTCTATTATGTACCAGATCAGATTGTCTGCTGTGTGTTTTGGGTTGTTAGATCAGATTGTCTGCTGGTGGATCTGTTGTTCTGTTTTGCTTACCAGCTAGTTTGTATTTTGTAGCTCTGTTGAGGCAATTTTTGGGAGTCTTTTATTCTGTTTTTTTCCTTTCCCTGTTGGTTTCTCACCAACTGGAGCTTCGTGCTTCATTAAGCTCTTAGCTCCTTTTTATTGATGTACTATCTCATCTTTGTTTTGTTCCATCAATAAAGATTTATTTTGCCGATCAAAAAAAAAAAAAAAAAAAAAACATAATTCTATCATATATCTAATGATTTATTCTATTCAATTTCATATAATAATATTTTAATTTTAAAAAAATTATCAAAATATCAAATTTAAACATACTATAACAATAACCCGGGTCCTATACGAGCCTGTGTAAACTAATATATATATATTGCATTGTTACGTAGAAAGAAAAGGTGGAGAGAAAGAATGAAGGGTTGAATGTGTTTTTACAAATCAAATAACTTCTTTTTTCAATACATACATAAGGGCATTGTATTCTCTAAACCTCCCTTTCCTTTCACTTAAATACTAGCCAGTGTTATGCACGGTTTTAAATAAATAATTAATTTAAAATTAAAAGTAAATAGTATAAAAATAAAATTAATTAAATTTTACCTATTTTTATTACAATTTCGCTTATAGTTTTTTTTTTCTACCATTAATGCTATATTTTAAGTTCTAAATCATAATAATAAGAATCATAACGTAATTAGTCAAAATTAAACAAAAATTATGATAAATTATAAAATTGCACTTTTTAATTTTTATTTTTGGTAGAAAAAACTACACCTATGATAAAATATAAATACATTATTATTTTCTAAGGATTTCATAATTTTAATTTGCCCTATATTAGATGATATCGTAAACTATATGAAACTCAATAATCATAATTATTATTTTTACTAATTACACTTTTTTAGTTTTCCATATAATAGTAATAATAATAATAATTTTATTTTTGTAAAACTCAATCTAGCAAAATTTGTTTAAATCAAAAATTGAATAACAAAATGAAAATGGCAAATAATGAACTACCAGTAATGTCTGAGATTGATGTACGCAAAGGTGGTGATGACACTAGTAATGTTGATCCTGATCCGTCGATTTCAGAGGTTGGTGTTAGCAAAGTGGAAGTTGATCGTAGAGGATCAGTTGTTATGGACCCCGTAGAATTTTCTAATGTTTTACGAAATATAATCATTAATGTAAAAAATAGTGATGTGATTCAGGATATAATAGTTGATGATAAGGGAAATATAGTAAGTAAATAAAAGTTTGAGTGGTTTCATCAATAAAATTAATAAAATTTTTCATTAATCATGACAGTGGTTACATTTATATCAAACCATTCTCTCACTTTTGGGGACATTGTATCTAACCAACTACTATCCCCATTAGTTAATATAATACATGGAATTCCTCATCTAATAATGAGATCTGGTTGAAATTTAACAAATACATGGAAGTCTATTTGGCAACCTACTAAATTCTTCATTAATTCAGTAGGAACTGTCGAGTATTTGATGTCGACTATGACGTTGTAGATGGCGTCTTGATCGTAGTCCTTGAAGCTTATTCTGTCGGAGAAGTAATTGTGTTGTCCGAAACTTCTGGCCTAGACGGTTTTTCCTATTCTTGAGGGTCCTTCGAGGTAGAGGGAGATTGGGCGGATGGGGGCATTATTCTGTTTCCTATTATCAGACGAGGAAAAGAGTTCTTCGTCAGTATATAAATTGTTGATATTATTTTTGTGTATCCCTAATCTAATCCAGTCGCCTTCTCTCCAAACGGAGAGACATCAATTTTGACCTAACTCGTATTGTACAAAATTTCGACTTACAAACAAAATATTATTTTCTGTCCATTTTTTTACTTCTTCATTTAAGAAAGGAAATGACTTAAAGGGGCTAGTATATGGGGGCCTCTCTTTTGTAGTGATCCCTCAAAAATGTTTTTAATTGGGGGTATTTTGTGATGTAATCGGTGGGACATCTTTCTTTGCATAGTGCAAAGAATTGTTCCTCCGTTTCTGCTTCTGCAAGTATTCCCCGCCAGAGTTCGTCTCTATTTTTTGAAGGACTTTTCCCCTAAGATGAAAATTCTCACCACTCGACGAACTCGTCCCCTTTCTGTATATACTATCGACTTGTTGTTGGAGAGTGGAGTTTTCTATATTTGGATGATAGATTATGCCGTTGGTTCTAGTGCGATCGAAAAATCTTGGGTTGGTAGTTTGGATCTTCTTTGTGCATTGAACCATGGCATGAAGGTGAGGGTTTCCATCTTCATGGAGCTCCCTTGCGACAAGTATGTAGTATGGCTAATAGGCTAGTTGGAGAAGGGATTGGAGGAGTTCTAAGAGTTGTTCTTTTGGGCATGGGCATTGTGGGTAGGTGAGGAAAATATTCTTGGCATAAAAACGGAAAGAGACTTGGTGAGGCATTTTGTAGTGGTAAACAGTGAACTCACGCCAGCCATACAAGGCCTCCCTATTAGTTAAAAAACTTGGTGTGAATGGTATGAGTGGTGTGACTGGGGGGGCGCTTTATTAATATTACCAACACCCCCCCTCCCGCTGATGTAGGCCGTCCATTGTTGTACTTATGGACACGTATATGGATGAGGTTAAAAGGAAGTCACACCCGGGCCCAGGTGTGAGTGGTGTGAGTAATTTTGATTCCTTTGCCAGATAGTGCTATACACGTGTCACTTTTCTAGTGATTTGCGTGGTTGTAAAGTAAATATACTTGTAGCAAGGGAGCTCCACAAAGATGGAAACTCTCGCCTTCATGCTATGGTTCAATGCACAAAGAAGACTCAAACTACCAATCCGAGATTTTTTGATCTCACTAGAACCAACGGCAAAATTTATCATCCAAATATAGAAAAACTCCACTTTCCAATAGCAGGTCAACAGTATATACAGAATGGGGGAGAGTTCATCGAATGGGGAGAATTTTTATCTAAGGCGAAAAGTCCTTTGAAAAACAGAGACGAACTCTGGCGGGGAATACTTGCAGAAACAGAAACCGAGGAACAATTCTTTGCACTATGCAAAGAAAGATGTCCCACAGATTACGTCACAAAATACCCCCATTTAAAAATATTTTCGTGGGATCATTACAAAAGAGAGAGACCCCCATATGCTAGCCCCTTTAATTCATTTTCTTTCTTAAATGAAGAAGTAAAAAAGTTCTTTATCAGAAGAGAAGGAAAGTTCTCTATCAGTATATAAATTGTTGATATTATTTTTGTGTATCCCTAATCTAATCCAGTCATCTTCCCTCCAAATGGAGAGACAACAATTTTGACTTAACTCATATTGTACAAAATTTTGACTTACAAACAAAATATTATTTCAGAACAACGGCTCATCCGCCCAATCTCCTTCTACCTCAAAGGACCCTCAAGAATAGAAAAAACTGCTTGGGCCAGAAGTCTTGGATGATACAATTACTTCTCCGACAGAATAAGCTTCAAGGACTATGATCAAGACGCCGTTTACAACGTCATAGACGACATCAAATACTCGACAGTCCCTACCAAATTAATGAAGAATTTAGTAGGTTGCCAGAGAGACTTCTATGTATTTTTTAAATTTCAACCAGATCTCACTATCAAAGGAGGAATTCCATGTATTATATTAACTAATGGGGACAGTAGTTGGTTAGATGCAATGTCCCCCAAAATAAGAGAATGGTTTGATGTAAATGTAACCATTTTCATGATTAATGAAAAAAATTATTAATTTTATTAATGAAACCACTCAAACTCTTATTTACTTACTATATTTCCCTTATCATCAACTATTACATCTTGAGTCACATCACTATTTTTTACACTAATGATTACATTTCGTAAAACAGTAGAAAATCCTACGGGGTTCATAACAACTGATCCTCTACGATCAACTTCCTCTTTGCTAACACCAACCTCCAAAATCGACGGACCAGGATCAACATCACTAGTGTCATCACCACCTCTGCATACATCAATCTCAGACAAACTTAGACGACCTCTGCGTTCATGAATAACTGAACCACTTTCCCCAAAACCTCCTAACAACAAATCTCTTCGTCTCTTCGATAACCCCACAGACATAGTCCGTGTCAGAATTGGAATGGCCTTCGTTGGAGGACAATGCCAAACATCAACATTTTCATTAGTATATTTTTTAGATAACACAACAATAGATGGGGCCCTCATTTGCGAATCTTCTGACATGTCACTCGTAGAATACTTCAGATACCCCTTTATTTTACAATACGTAATCCCCCTTTTAATATTCAAATTTTCAAGTCGATACTTCACCATCCATGACACATGTTTGTCATTAATTGAACAATAATCATTTCCATAATAGACTAACTCATATTGACAATCCACAGGGAAAAGAAACCACTCTTGCAAACTGTTATTGCCATCCAACCTTCGATCATAAACATTTACTCTAACCAACCCACCGGCATTAGGTGTGTAAAGGGGAGAATATTTTATCAATATTTTATCAACCTTAATACTCTTTTGTTTGTATCTCAACCTCAACTGAGAAAATAAATTAGGCAAAGCAAGTTCAATACTGCTGAAATCACTTGCTGAAAGACCTTCAACAACACCAGTTTTTATATCGACCACCTCCATTAACTTGAACATTACAAATAAAAATACATAAAATTATAATTCTAAACATTTTTAAAGTACATTTGACTCCTTAACGTAATTTTGTATTCTTTTTCACTAACAGTAGCAGCCACTAAATATATGGCACCCTTTTGAATGCTTCCAATACTTCCCAACAGCGTATCTTTGTAGTCCATCCAAACATCAACTGGGAAGAACCGGTCCACAATTTCTATCTCATGACGAACGTACTCTTTGTCCTTGCCACCAACAAGCTTGAATCTTATTTTTTTTAGCATCCGAAACCGGTCGGACTGGTCAGGATCAACAATCCAGGTCTCAGGATTACCCTCACCAACTCCAATAAATATCTTGTCAGGTGTGGGGATGGAATCTGACGGACTATTATCACTTATGATGAAAAACAATATGTGGTAGACCATAGCTTCGTCTTTAGCATCTTGTCCCAATTGAACATTCCCAATTAATTTTATACCCTTAATCACGATCTTGTCTGATTGATGGTCACATCTCTTATTACCCAACTCAATACCATTAAGCAATCTCGCCACACCTTGATTATCAAATTTAACGTCCCTTAATTGTTCATCGTACAGTTGTAACTTCCTTACTCCCCTCTTAGTCTTCTTAATATATCGGGGAATATTCTAAACATGCCGTCTGCGAATATACGTCACCTTAAAAGGTACACGACCAAGGTAACTACGATTATATCCACTGGCCGTCGGTGTCCTTGACCGGCGGTACGCAAGGGGAGTCCAATACTGGCTGTTCATTACTCCTTCCATTTTTTATAAAACACTTCAAATCTTTTATCCTATAAATTCTGTAGATTCTCTTACCTCTACTAACCCTTCTGTTTAGACACTTTAGCTTTGATATTTTTTCCATCTACTCTTCGTACCCACGAACAAACTTCGCCAGAGCTGACCGCTACCTCTTTTCCCACAGTCCTATTTGCCACGTCAAAAAACAATCTACACACATTTGAGTGAATTGTTTGTAATTCTCGAGATACTCTTCTAAGGAGTATAACATTATATACCAAAACAATCAACAAAAAAGAAAAAAAAAAAACTAAAAATAAGGGACGAAACAAGGTACCAGAAAACAACTTCACCACAATAACCATCCCACTGCAAAAGCATATTCCTCTCTGCCATAAAATGTTTTCCAGTACCAAATAAATAGCCAAAGTGGCCCGCGTGTAAGGACGAAGATACCCCATTCGAAATAATTCAAACACATTTATTTTCTCACTTTTGCTTTATGTCTATCATTCTGCAAGAATATTTACTTTACAACCATGCAAACCACCAGAAAAGTGACACATGTATAGCACTATCTGGCAAAGGAATCGAAAGTACTCACACCACTCACACCTGGGCCCGGGTGTGACTTATTTTTAACCTCATCCATACACATGTCCATAAGTACAACAATGGACGGCCCAGATCAGCGGGAAGGGGGACGCTGGTAATATTAATACAGCGCCCCCTCAGTCATACCACTCACACCATTCACACCAGGTTTTTTAAGTAATAGGGAGGCCTTGTACTGCTGGTGTGAGTTCACTGTTTACCACTACAAAATGCCTCGCCAAGCCTTTTTACGTTTTTATGCCAAGAATGTTTTCCTCATTTACGCATAATGCCCATGCCCAAAAGAACAACTCTTAGAACTCCTTTAATCCCTTTTCCAACTAGCCTATCAGCTATACTATATACTTGTCGCAAGGGAGCTCCACGAAAATGAAAACCCTCACCTTCATACCATGGTTCAATGCACAAAGAAGATCTAAACTACTAACCTGAGATTTTTTGATCCCACTAGAACCAACGGTAGAATCTATCATCCAAATATAGAAAAACTCCACTCTCCAATAGCAAGTCGACAGTATATACAAAAAGGGGGCGAGTTCGTCGAGTGGGGAGAATTTTCATCTAAGGGGAAAAGTCCTTCGAAAAACAGAGACGAAATCTAGTGGGAAATACTTGCAGAAACAGAAACGGAGGAACAATTCTTTGCATTATGCAAAGAAAAATGTCCCACCGATTATGTCACAAAATACCCTCAATTAAAAACATTTTCGAGGGATCATTACAAAAGAGAGAGGCCCCCATATACTAGCCCCTTTAATTCATTTCCTTTCTTAAATGAAGAAGTAAAAAAATGGATAGAAAATAATGTTTTGTTTGTAAGTCAAAATTTTGTACAATACGAGTTATGTCAAAATTGCTGTCTCTCTGTTTGGAGGGAAGACGACTGGATTAGATTAGGGATACACAAAAATAATATCAACAATTTATATACTGATGAAGA
The DNA here is from genome assembly GCA_025200525.1 of Camellia lanceoleosa. Lineage (NCBI taxonomy): Eukaryota > Viridiplantae > Streptophyta > Magnoliopsida > Ericales > Theaceae > Camellia > Camellia lanceoleosa. The sequence goes on along the minus strand of CM045760.1, from coordinate 191,259,771 downwards.
ACTCTCCTTCTCCTCTTACAACAGGAACCAGAACAGCGACTCATCTATCTAATCTCCCTCTACCTCGAAGGACCCTCAATAATAGGAAAAACTGCTTGGGCCAGAAGTCTTGAACGACACAATTACTTCTCCGGCAGAATAAGCTTCAAGGACTAAAATCAAGACGTCGTCTATAACGTCATAGACGACATCAAATATTCAACAGTACCTACTGAATTAATGAATAATTTAGTAGGTTGCCGGAGAGACTTCTATGTATTCATTAAATTTTAACCAGATCTCACTGTTAGAGAAGGAATTTCATGTATTATATTAACTAATGGGGACAGTAGTTGATTAGATGCAATGTCTCAAAAAATGAGAGAATTGTTTGATGTAAATGTAACCACTGTCATAATTAATGAAAAAATTTATTAATTTTATTGATGAAACCACTCAAACTTTTATTTACTTATTACATTTAACTTTTAGATTTTTTCACACGCTGATTTTGGCATCTTACATTGGGCCATTTCTTTTTATTTTTTTCTCTCACTCACCTTTCTTAACAGATCTTCATAGCACGGGTGCAATTTTTTAAAATTATTTTATAAACCATAATACCCATGCTATGCACCGGTTTAAATAAATAATTAAAAATTAATTTTGAAGTTAAATAATAACATAAAAATTATTTATAAGAAATAAATAAATTATGTTAGAATGTATTTTTAAAAAAGTGCAATAAAATTACAAAAACTATATTTACAATGAAAAATAAATGCATTTTACGTTATAATTTTTTGCAATTTAGTTTATTTTATGTCAGAGATAGCCTAATCATATAATAAATTATATTTTCTCAATTTATTAACTACCCATTTTCTATTTTGTAAAAGTTTAACAATATGTCTATTTAGGCATAAAATTATATATCCTATGCCATAATTCATGAATACAAAAGAATAAGAGTTGGCTTGAGGATTTATAGTTATGTTAGATACTAAAAGTAACATAATCTGATTGACTCAATATTTATCTCAACTTGGTCATGACCTAATCATTAGAGAGTCTAGGCTTAAGCATGTACCATTTAACTCATTTCTTTACTAAATTGGTGAATAAATATATGCTAATATTTTTTATAATAAAATAAAAAAATATGTACATGTTTATGCATGGTTATATTTATATTTAAAATATGTCAGCCTAAAATATGGGTATTGTTCTAACCATACTTTGGACCTGATTTAAAATTTTGATCAATCAATTAATAGAAATAGTTGGTAATAATCAATTTAAATTATATTATAATTTCTCAAGTTTTGGATAGGATGAACTAATTTGAGAGATAGTACTTGCATTAGACATTAAAAATAGTATAGAAGTTATATTAAGATCAATTTTTATGACAACAATTAAATTCTCTCATAATTATCTTCATTCATGCGCAATTCATGGTCACTTAACCCACTTATTTTTTTTTGTTTTTACAATTGGTAAATATATTATGATTATTTTTTATAACCAAAATAAGAAAATGTATGTATATTTTTGGCATATATTTTTTTTTATAAAAAATTAATATATTTATATTAAAAATTCTTACACAAATAGTTATGTATATTTATGTATAAAAAAATTTATATAATACTGGATCGACCTAAAATATGGAGCTTGTTCTAGTCATACCTTGGGCTTGAATTAAAAATTGATCGGTCAATTTGTGAAAACAGTTAATAATAATCAATTTAAACTTATGTTTAATAATTTGTTAAGTTATGATGGGTATGAGCTAATACTGGATCAAATACTAAAAGTAGTGTAAAAACTGGATTTGGTTAATTTTTATGCTATATATCAATCCAATTTTTAAATAATCGATTTAGTTCATGCCCAACTATCACATTGCCCACTTATTTATTTTTAAAAATGGTAAAAATATTGTAAATTTTTTTTATTACCAAAATATAAAAAAAATATGAATATGTATTTGGCATATTTGTTAATATTCTAAAATTTCAATTAAGAAATTATATAATCATTTTAGGAAAATTTACCTATAAATCCCATCTTGAGGAATGGTGATCCATTTAGTCCTAAGGATTTTCTTATAGACCAATTAGTCCCATTGATTTTAGAAAGATAAATTTAATATATTATTTAAAAAATAGATTTATAGTTATACCCTTATTTCTATTATATTCCTTCTTTTTTTTTTTCTTTTTTTTTTCTTTTTTTTATGCTAGAAAGGTAAGATATATATGGAATCAAATTTTGGATGAATTTTTATATAATTTTTTTTTATTTGGAAAACATTTTAAAAGGAATACAAAAAATAAGTTAAAATATGGGATTCTTCAAACATTCCAAAAAAATGTGAGATTTTTCAAACATTTCAAAAGAAGTGCAAAAACTACTTGGTAAGTTTTGGCCAAATGTATAATTTCAAATTGTAATACTCTAATGTAACACTCAAACATAACATTCCAATGTAACACTCAAAAAACATCTTAGCGTAATACCCTAATGTAACACATAAAAAAAACTTCTTACTTTACTTTTTTCAAACGCAACACTCCAATATAACATTCTAAACAAAACTTTTTAATGTAACACTCTAATGTAACACACAAAAATTTGTTATTGTAACACTCTAATTGTAACAACCCTCATCTTGATTTAGTCATGCTTACGTACATCTTTGTATGACCTTCTCTTGCCATGATTATGAACCTTGTTATTTTGTTCTGTCTTGCTTGATAAGTATTGCTTGCTTGCTTGATCTTGTACCTTGCTTGATGTATAGCCGAGGTCAGCTTAGCTTAGCTCGCCTTTAAACCTTTGTACTTGGAATCGTTTTGGAACCTTGGTTGACCTCTATCTTCACCTCGGCATGTTTGCCGAGATGTCACTCTTTGGGCCGATGTGCTTAGAGCCGAGGCCGAGATGCTTTGTGTTAGCGATCCTTGTCCTTGGGTAGGTGTGGCCTAGACCGAGGTGTGGCACACCCAGGCCAAGGTGTGGCACCACTTAGTCAAGTGCCGACCTCCCTAGCCGATGTCCTTGTTATCCTTGCAGAAGCTTTGACTTTAGCCGATGTCCTTGCTTGCCGATGTGTTTTGCCATCTAGCTTGTTGTATACGCTTTGTCAGAGACTCGTCTTGTCAATCAGTCACCTTTTTGAGTTGAACCAACCCGGTAGTGCCACGTGTCCGAGCTGTGGTATAAGACAGCCGATGGACTTAGAAACAATCATTTCTGGTTTCAAATCCTTGTTTTAGAGAGAGAAGCTCTCAAGAGAGAAGAGGGAGCTTTTAGGGAGAGATTGGTGACTTTCGAGCTTGGTCTTGGTAGATCGAACCGTTGGATTTAAGTTTTGAGGTTTGATTCTTGCTCTACTCTGTTTGTTCTCATTAATTACCGAGCTGCATTACATGATTGGGTTTGTTTTGTATGCCATGCATTGATTGAAGTTGGTCTTGAAAGAGAAAATGGTGTTTAAATGTTCTTGGAAGGAAAACCTTGATTTGATCCGAAAGTTTGAAACCCACATCACGTTTTTGTGTTTGTTCTTGCACGGTCTTCTTGTAAGGGTACTCAGGTCCATATTTTGAACACTTAGCATGGTGTCTCAGTTGTGATTCTAGCATGCATGTTTTGATGATTCTTGATGCTCTTGTTCCTTGATGCTCTTGTTCCTTGCATTCTTTAGAGGGAAACTCAGGTTTCCCGACTTCGTTTGTATGTGGCCAGCAGGACCACACCTCGGCTAGGAGGTGCGGGACCTCGGCATGACCTGGGCAGTACCCAGCTTGACTTAGCATGTTTCGTTTCGTTATTGATTTGGATTCGGTGGTAGTATCGAGATCATTATGTGTAAGTAAAGCTTGTTTTGAGAATGTGATTTGCTATGTGAATTGACAGGACTTTGATCTTGCTTTGAGCATACACCTGAAGAGCCAGGTGAGTGGTGCTTTTAATAAAGCTATGTTAAACCGTTTTGATAAATCTTGTCTTGCTTTATTTTGATGAAAGTATTTGTTAAGCATGAGTGTTTAGCCTAATGCGATGTATCATTGTGAGCTTTGTCTTGATGCTATCTTGAAAAGTCCCTTGGCTGGAGGACTATAAACTTTTGCAGCACTAAGTGTGAAAGTCCCTTGGCTGGAGGACTATAAACTTTCGCAGCACTAAGTGTAAAAGTCCCTTGGCTGGAGGACTATAAACTTTCGCAGCACTAAGTGTAAAAGTCCCTTGGCTGGAGGACTATAAACTTTTGCAGCACTAAGTGTGAAAGTCCCTTGGCTGGAGGACTATAAACTTTTGCAGCATCATTTTGTCTAGAACGATTACGGATCGTATAAATCTTGGTTTTGCCGCTAATGGGCTAATACACGTACTGATTGTTTGGAAAGCTTTTGTCCTTGGTTGCCGATGTCATGAGCATCCCTTGAAAACTTGTAAGGTTTGAAAGATGAATACGGTTCATCCCTTGTCTTGGTAAAAGGTTTATTGTGTTTCGCTTTGAAGGACCTCGACTAATATATGTATGGTTTTGGCATGCTTGTTTTGTACAGACTTCGGCTATATTCATGCAAAACCTTTATTATTAGTATCATTCACTGAGTTTCCATACTCACCCTCTATATATATATAGGTGATGAGCAGGACGGCGGCGACGCCTAGATGTGTTTACCAGCTTGTTTTGGATACTTGATTTACGTCGGCTTGTTTTGCATTCTTGTCGGCCATGCTGTGTCTACCTCGGCGTTATATGTTTACGTCGGCGTTATATGTTTACTTCGGCATTATATGTTTACGTCGGCATTTTGTATTTTCGTCGGCAAATCTTGAAAATCATGCTTCTTGGCTTGAATTCTTTGTATTTTGTACATGTCGGCTTAGAAGCCTTTTGATCAAGATGTGAATTGTATTTTATTTTTGGACTGGTTGTAAGACTATTTTGTATATGTCTTTTCCTTTGACTTACGCACAGCTCTCATGGACCATTTGTATTTGATTTATTGCTTCCGCATTTTTGTAAGCCCCCTATGTGTACTCTGTTGTGTGTGGATTTTGATAAGTTGGCCTTCGGTAATCACGGATTACTGGCCATCACGGCACCATCCTACTAGGGGCGGGTTGGGGTCGTGACACTAATGTAACACACAAAAAATTTTCTTAGTGTTTTTTTTTCAAATGTAACACTCTAATGTAACGCTCCCAAAAAACTCTTTAGTTTAACATTCTAATGCAACACATACAAAAATTTCTTAGTGTAGCACTCTAATGTAACACACATAAAACAAAAAAAAAAAAAAAAAAAAAAAAACTTCTTAGTGTACTTTTTCTAAATGTACCACTCGAATAATACTCTAAAAAAATTCCTTTGTAACACTCTAATGTAACACACAACTCTTTAGTGTAACATTCTAATGTAACATACAAAAAGACTCCTTAATGTACTTTTTCTAAACGTAACACTTCAATATAACACTCAAAAAAAATTCCTTAGCACTTTAATGTAATATACAAAAAAAATCTTTATTGTACTTTTCTCAAACGTAATGTTCCAATGTAACACCAAAAAAATAAAATAAAAAAATCTTAGTGTACTTTTCCTAAACGTAACACTTCAATGTAACACTACTAAAAAAAAAAAAAAGAATGTTAGATTCTTCAAACCATACCAAAAGGAGTACAAATATTCCTTAGTAAGTTTTGGACAAATGTATAATTTCAAATTGTGAGTGTTATGTTTGGAAAAAGTACACTAAAGAGTTTTTTTTTAGTGTTTTTGTGTGTTACATTGGAGTATGTTACATTGAAATGTTACGTTTGGGATTACACTGATTGAAGTGTTACGTTTGGGAAAAGTATACTAAGAATTTTTTTTTTTTTTTGGGGTTACATTGGAGGGTACATTTAGAAAAAGCACACAAAATAGTTTTTTTTTTTAATGTTACGTTGTTACGTTTGGGAAAAGTACTCCAAGAAGTTTTTTAGTGTTTGAGTGAAAATTCAAAACTTCTATAGTGCAAATTGTCCAAATATGTAATTTTACATTTTAAGAAACTCAATTTTATCCCTAAAAAATAAACCCAAACATGTAAGTGACTACCCTTTTATGTAATTTTTACTTTAATAGGACCTTTGGGTTCAAAAGAAAAAAGAAATGACTAAACAGTTCACAAGATCGCATTTTAGAATTTATTGGTGCTTCGCCCTTATTCTTAAAATATGTATCATACTAAATTATATTTACATCTAAAAGAATTATTTAAGATCACATTAAACTAGTTCATAAATTTTATTTTTAGTATAGAACTTGATCAAAGAAGTGAAGTCTCAAAAACAAATCATAATTTTCAATTTAAATTTTATTAAATTTTTATTTAATACAAATTTTCACATAAAATGTTTTAATATTTTAAAAATAATTAATTATTTGTGATATGAAGTTACCATTATAAAAAACATAATTTTTTTTTTTTTTTTTTTTTGTGAAAACAAAATCAATGAATGAGGCTAATATGAATGGTGCTTATAATCATACTCACATGTATTAAAAAATTTATAATATAAACATAAATATTAGTACATATGAGTGTGTGGAGAAGTGATTTGGAAATACTCTTTGGATCTTGTAGGACGCTTTTGATCCTCAGCTAGTCACCTGAAAAGGAATGAATACTCTGGTCGGGAGTGCCAGAATTAGCACTCCGACGGATAAGTCAGTGTATACTCTCTTGGTTGCTTGTATCTCAAGTTAATCTTATTTGTTCTCACATACCTTTCTTTGGCAGATGCTCTCTATTTATATTTTTCTTTTGGGCCTTAGGGTCGGGCCCACCCTTAATTCGTTGCACGTTTATTTATTCGGCTTTTGTTCAACCGGTTCTACACCCGATTAATATATTCGGCTTTAGGGTCGTTCAATATGAAGCCGAATACAAATTCCGTCCTTGATTGTCCTCATACCGTTATTCGGCTTTATTGCCCCCATAATATCCGGCTCCCATAATTGCCCCCCAAACATCCTACTAATGCCAGTTAGTCGGCATGTTTGGTTTCGAACTTGAAAAGTCAAGGAAAGAACGGTGGTTAACCTCATTTTAACACATGTCAGAACACACGCTTTTTAGGCATCATTACATCTTCCCGCCTCTTCGTACGCTTTCTTCATTTAATGCAATTTGAAATAATGTTGTCCCTTCGAATGTAAGTTTTTTGAATACTCTAAGCTTCTGGTTTGCCTTTCAATATACCTCCATTTCGTGACCTCTGCAACTTCCTCATGTTTTTTATTGTCTCTTCTGCTTCTTGTAAGTTCTCTTCTCCCTCATTTCAAATCCCATTTCCTTGTTTATTTTTAGTTTTGCATAATCCTTAGGCTAGCCAGGATGGAAAAACACTTGAAAGAACTCCTTTCTCCTAAACAAATTTCCGGTTTCCGACGCCATTATTCCATCCCCGACGATGTCCATCTGTCACTCGTGGCAGACAACACCATTGATATGGAGAGGACTGATGAAAGTACAATCATCTTTCCTCTCTTGTCAATTGCTGAGGGCGGAGTCCGTTTTCCCCTTCACCCATTTTTAAGGGCCGTCCTTTGACACTGGGGTCTAATCCCTTCCCAACCTAATGTAAATTTTTCTGAATCATAATGGGGATTATAGAGTTGAACCGATACCTTAGGATTAACCTTGGTATACCTGCAATTCGGAATTGTTATGCCTTAGCCAAATCTACTAGCCGGCTGGGATGCTATTTTCTCAGGGCCAAGGATGCCGATCATCACTTAGTGACTGTGCTTGCTAGCTCTAGCAAGCGTGTTGACGATGTAATGGTTGTTATCCGAGGCAACTGGGAATTCGGTGAGGGTAAAGATCGCTAAGACGAAAAGGTGAACCAGGTGGCCGTATAGCTCATTTTTTCTTTTCTATTATTATATATTTATTCGGCTTTCCTTCTATGTACTTACCGTTTGGTTTATGTAGGCAACAATTTGAAAATGGTTTTGGTTTCAGTCGACGACGTCGTACTTGCAGAAATTAAAATCGCACTCCAGTTCTTTGGCTGTCCAAGCCTTCAGAAACAAGAGCGGGCGGCCCACATTCTTCTAAGATACAAGCCGACCTACGCAATGTTTTCAGCGGCAGACAACATTCCAATTCCGAGGGGCGAAGAGCATCTTACGGCCCTTATCTTCCCCAACTTTAGAAACCTAAGGCAAATTGGTTTGGAAGCCTCCGATTCGAAGCAGGTGGAAGAACAAGTAGCCAAAGAGGTCGCCGAGTAACCGAACCAGTCGGGAGCCGAACTAGTCGGAAGCCGAGGTAGACGAGGCTCTAAACTTGGCCTTTGAGGAAGACGGCCTCAATTTATCCAACCCTCCATCCACTTCAGGCCGAGGGGACGTCTCCTTTGAAGACATTTTTACAGACTTCGGAGACCTTCATGGCGCGTATCTTGAGAATATGGCTGGGGAGTCACTCACGCAACTTGCTAGGAGGAAGAACACCAAAAGGATGGCCGCTCAGAGGAGGGCCGAGGCCATCCGATCGAAAACTCCACCCGCTGCCATCGCTGAGTCTTCTCTGCCTGTTATTGAGGAAGAGATGGTTCAGACCGAAACGGCCGAGATGGAGGAGGTAGAACGGGGGGATCAGGAGGCTAAGCAAAGAGGGAAAAAGCGCCCCGCCGAGCAAGAAGCCATTTCTGGTGAAGACCAAAGCGATAAATGGCCGCGCATTGAGGAATTGGACTTGGTTGTTGCATCAGCTTTAAAGGACCCGGTTGTGGTTTTGAGCATAGCCTCCTCGATGTCCCTGCCGGTTGACAAAGCCATATTTTGGGCAGAGCCAGATCTATTGTCAATTGCATTAGCTGCTCAATCGGCCTTATTGGTATATGCCTTATCTGCAGTCTTCCGTCTAGATATATATATTTTTTCTTATTTTTTGTAACTCTATTTTCTTGTTTTGCAGACGGTGGGCAGGATAGTCGAAATCGGCAGCCGTCAACATGATGCTATAGAACAGATCGGCTTGTTGAAAGTCGAAATTGAAAATGAAAAGAGCAAGGCTTTGGAAGCCTAAAAAAGAGCCGATTCTGAGGCGTCGAAAGCGATGGAGGAACGTGCAAGAGCCGACTCTGAGGCCAAGAGCGCGAGGAATTCCGACCAACTAAGGTTGGCCGCCGAAGAAAGGGCAAAAGCGAGCGAAGATGCGCTCAAGTTAGCCAAGGAGGCGATCGCTAAGCTAGAAGCTGATTTGGAATAGTCAAGGAAGGCAAAGAAATTAGCTGACTCCAAGATTTCCAAAGCGTTCCAAGCTGGGAAGGACGCCGCCTTGGAAAACTACATGGAAGAAGTGCCCAAGTTTGAGAATCGAGGCTTCAAACACGGCTGGCTCAAAGCCTTCACTACTGTGAATGTGACATTGGCGCAACTAATTCCATACGAGCAGGTAGACGTTCAGCCGCTGGAGTCTGACCCTGAAGATTGATTAAGGTGATATTTTGATTTTTGTTAGCCATCTTAGATGTATAGTTTTTGTAGGTTTTTGTTAGTAGATTTTCATTTATGTACTTCGACTGGAAGTTTAAATGTAAGGTAATTTTCATGTGTAAAATGACTACTATCTGTAATCAATTTATTAATGAAAATTTCCTATGGTTTTTGGTTTACTACATTTACTATTTATCTTCAATTTATTAACGACAATTCCTTATGCTTTTCTGTTTGCTGCATATGAGTAAATTAAACATCCGATAAATTAACCGAATCAATCAAACATCCTATGCTTCTTTGCTATTTAGCCAAATAGATAAACGAATCGACAATTAACAATTTGGAAAGGTGCATGCATATTCGATAAAATTACGAGTAAATCGGCTCAAGGAATATTCAACATTTGGCCGATTAGATTAATGAATCTACCCTTGCCCCAGCTGATGCATGAACTGGAGCGCCGAATGTTATTAGTTCATGGAGTGGCTAGGCACATGAGATGATCAGCACCAGGCCTGGACATTTGGCCAATTAGATTAATGAATCTGTCTTTGCCCCAGCTGATGCATGAACTAGAGCGCCGAATGCTATTAGTTCATGGAGTGGCTGGGGCACATGAGATAATCGGCACCAGGCCTGGACATTTGACCGATTAGATTAATGAATCTGTCCTTGCCCCAGCTGATGCATGAATTGGAGCGCTGAATGCTATTAGTTCATGGAGTGGCTGGGGCACACAACCTGATCGGCGCAAGGGCTCGACATCTGGCCAATTAGATTAATGAATTTGCCCTTGCCCCACCTGATGCATGAACTGGAGCGCCGAATGCTATTAGTTCATGGAGCGGCTGGGGCACATGATGTGATCGACACTAGGTTTTGAAATTTAGCATTGATGATATCGCCTCGGGGGTGGTACACCTGTAAGGTATAAATGGAGCGGGTGCTGGGTGCGTGAAGGGGTCATTATTCCGTTCAGAGCCAATAAATTAAGGGAGGGGAAGAGCAGTGTGGACAATTGTGGATGGCAAGAAAATTATTCTTCAACAGCAGAGGAGAAGGGAGAACACTCGCTGAGTTGGATGCAAAGATGAATCGAGGTGGCGAGCCTACACGCACGGGAAGTAAGACGCCGAAGGAACATGAAAAACGCCAGTCCTTGCATCGTCAAAGTAGGTCACCCAGAAGGGAAAAACAGCAACGGGGCAGCTTCTCTCTACCACGCTCGAGAGGAGAAACCAGTGCAACACCGCGCCTGTTAAGTTTTGCGATTTTTGTGGGGAACAAACCGATGACGAAAGCGGATTCAATTGTGCACGACCCAAATATGGTAGTCGAGTTTGCTCGACAAATTTTTCCACCAGAAGTCCAACAGTCGATGGTCAATCAACCTAATTTCGAAGTGTTTCAGAAGGGCATCCATGGAGCGGTGAAAGGGTTGTATATCGCCAATGAAATCGGTATGCGTCTTCATGCCGCGCGGCGGGAGATAGAGCAAACAGATGAATGCATTCGAAGCTTAGAAGCTCATGCAGAGAAGGCTGAGCGCGAACGAAGAAAGGTCAAAACTGCCGAGACACAATCGGCCTGCCAAGCTAACCCGATTGTGGAAGAAAGAGTGGCCCAACGGCTTATAAGTCATGCGATTACTGATCGAGATACGGCAAGCATGTTTGTAATAGAGGCCGCAAAGACCAGGTCTTATGAACAAGGCTTCCACAACAACTGAAAAGTTGGGATACAGAGGACTAAGGAGAAGCTCGCCGAGGAGGTCTGCCGATTCGAGAATCGTGGATTTAAGCACGGGTGGGTCAAGGCTCTCCAAGCCGCAAAGGCTCTCCAGGAAACAGGCGTTGATTCAGCGTCATCACTATATCAGAGTCATCATTTTCCCTTTGCGGCTTTCGAAGTCAAGAAGAGCGATGACAAGGGGGACGTCGAACAAAACTGAACATATTATACCGCTCTAACGTATATTGGGAGCGAATTATGTATTATCGATTAATTCAATGAAACATATTATTTTAAATGTTTGCATGTTGTTTCAATTTATGTTTATAAATTTAGTTATGATCATCTTCCATTTTTCGTCAACTGCGTTTATGTTTGCCAATCATAATATTCACGAAAAGCGCGCCGAATTCGGAAGCTTTTATCTTGGCCAATCATGAAATCTACGAAGGGCGCTCTGAATCCGGAGACTTACTCGGCCCAATCGTGTCTTGCACGAATGGGGCTCTAAATTTGGAGGCTTTTATCTTGGCCAATCATGAAATCCACCAAGGGTGCTCCGAATCCGAAGTCTTACTCGGCCCAAAAGTGTCATTCACTGATGGGGCTCCCAATTCGGAGGCTTTTATCTTGGCCAATCGTGAAATCCACAAAGGGTGCTCCGAATCCGGAGTCTTACTCGGCCTAAAAGTGTTATTCACTGATGGGGATCTGAATTCGGAGGCTCTTATCTTAGCCAATCGTGAAACCCACGAAGGGCGCTCTAAATTCGGAGGCTTACTCGGCCCAAACGTGTCTTGCACGGATGGGGCTCCAAATTTTTAGGCTTTTATCTTGGCCAATCGTGAAATCCACGAACGGCGCTCCAAATCCGGAGTCTTAATTGGCCCAAAAGTGTGATTCACTGATAGGGCTCCGAATTCGGAGGCTTTTATCTTCGAACTAAAATTTCATATAGCGAGATAAGAAGTATTGCATTATAAAAGTGAAAGTTGTACACGGTGAACATTCAAAACAAGTTATCATGCTCACAAGTCGGGTTAATGATAAAATTTACGCAAATGCGTGGAATTCCAAGGACATGGCAGACTTCTCCCAGACATGTCTTTGAGCCGATATGCCCCTGTTTCCGCGATTGAATAGATCTGACATGGGCCGTCCCAGTTAGGACCCAGTTTTTCATCAGCTGGATTCCTGGCAGCTGGAAGTACTTTCTTAAAGACCAATTCTCCTAGTGTATAACGGCGCAGCTGAACACGTTGATTATACGACTTAGCAAGCTGTTGCTGGTACCGTGCCATAAATGTAAGGGCACGGTCTCGTCGTTCTTCAATCAGAGTCAAATCTAAGGCCAACATCATGTCATTTCGGCCAACATCAAAAACTTTCAATTTCAAGGTCGAGCGGCCGATCTCCAGGGAGATGATTGCCTGGGTTCTGAAGCATAAAGCAAACGGCGTTTCCCCAGTGGATCACCTCGAAGTAGTGCGATAAGCCTACAACACACTCGGTAATTCTTCGACCCATCTGCCTTTAGCTTTCTCTAGCCTCTTCTTGATGCCGTCCAAGATGGCTTTGTTGGAGGCTTCAGCGTAACCATTGCTCTGTGGATAAGCCGGGGTGGAGAAATAGGGTCGAATACCATACATGCTGCATAATTCTCGGTAGACGCCACAATCAAACTGGGTGCCATTGTTTAAAATGAGTACTCTTGGAATGCCGAATCGTGTTATGATATTCTTCCATACAAAACGCATAACATCAGTATCTCGAATGTGTATTAGTGCCTCCGCTTCGACCCATTTTGTGAAGTAATCTGTCGTGACAATCAAGAATCGCTTGTTCCCGAGGGCCAGTGGTAAAGGCCCGATGATATCAAGCCCCCATTGAGCGAAATGCCAAGGATTGGTGATTGAACTCAACTCCTCAGCAGGCAAATGGGTTAAAGGGGAAAACTTCTGGCACTGTTCACATTTCTTGACGTAACACTTGGCATCAGCTCTCATGGTCGGCCAGTAGTACCCCTGTGTTACAGCTCGATGAGCCAAAGAATGCCCACCAGAATGGGCACCACAACTACCTTCATGTATTTCAGTCAAGAGTTCTTGGACTTTATCCGGATGAACACATTCCAGGTATGAACCAGAAAGGGATTTTTTGTAGAGCTTTCCCTGCGGATCCAAGTAATATCGCAGAGCTTTATTTTGTAGTTTGTGCACTTCTTTCTTGTCCATCGGGAGCTGTTCGGAAAATAGAAATGCAGTGATGGGGTCCATCCAACTTGGACCTAGTTCTATGATATTGATTTGAATTGGCTCTGAGGAGGCAACGCTCGGCTAAGGGATGAATCCCACTTCAATTGTCCGTTTAATTTCTAAGTTGATGGCGAAGGCTAGGCAAGCCAGGGCGTTTGCATGTGTGTTTTGATCCCGGGTTATTTGATTTAGTTCATAATGGTCAAATTTTACAAGCAAAGAATTCGTCATTTTCATATAAGATGCCATACGGCTATTTTTGGCTGCATATTCCCCCTTCAATTGGTTGATGACTAGCTTTGAGTCGCAAAAAATAAGCAGATGCCGAGCACCAAGGATAAGTGCATTCCGTAAGCCTGTTAACAATGCTTCGTATTCGGCCTCATTGTTCGATGCTTCGAAGCCCATTTTGACAGCCTGCTCAATTATTGCCCCGTCGGGAGCCATGATCACTACGCCTGGCCCACTGCCATGTTGGTTGGATGATCCGTCACAATATAACTGCCAAACATCCCCAACGTAAATTCTCCAGTTCGGCTTAGGTTGAATTTGATCAGACTTAAAGTCAGTGAGGCATCTAGTGAATTCGACCACAAAGTCTGCAAGAATTTGCCCCTTAATTGAGGTTCTGGGCAGAGATTGAATATCGTACTAGCTAAGTTTGAGAGCCCATTTTGAAACGCGCACTGATGCTTCTGCACTACGGAGTACTGACCGAAGGGGGTAGTCTGTTAGTACCCTAATGGTATGCCCCTGAAAGTAATGCATCAATTTTCTTGCTGCCATGACAAGAGCAAGGACAAGTTTTTCCAACGGAAGGTAACGTGTTTCGGCGTCAACCATTGCTTTGCTCACATAATAAATTGGTCGCTACTTCCCAAGTTCTTCCTTTAACAATACGACGCTAACAGCCCGGTCAGAAATTGCCAGATATAAAATGAACGGATCACTTGCCGAATGTGTTGTCAAGAGTGGAACTAACCAGAGGTAAGTCTTCAAACCGTCCAAAGCAGCTTAGCACTCGGGGGTCCATTCAAAAGCTTTACCCTGCGGAAGGGTATGAAAGAATTGTCGACAACGATCTGTGGAACAACTGATGAACCTGTTGAGTGCGGCGGCCATCCCCATCAGCTTTTGAACCTCTTTGACCGACCAAGGAGAATCGAGTTCTAAAATTGTTATGATTTGCCTCGAGTTGGCTTCGATTCCGCGATGGTTAACAATGTAGCCAAGGAATTTGCCGGATCCGATGCTAAATGCACATTTGGAAGCGTTTAGCTTCATTTTGTATTTGCGATGTGAGAACCTGAATTTTTAGACAACTAATTAGTTTGATTAATAATAATATTAAGTCAGTTAATAGTGATTATTAAATTATCGAATTATAATGTTAATAGCATCATGATTAATACCAATATTAGATTCCTTTAAATAAAATTATTTATCTTCCTGTGAAAAAAAATAATAAATAATAATAAATAAATAAAATTCTGTAGCTAATGCAGTTGTAAAAGCTAAATGGATTAAATTAATAGTAAATAAGCTAGTTAGAGTTGAGTAGGAAGAAAACCATCCAGTTAATAATAATAATAATAATAATAATAATAATAATAATAATAATAATAATAATAAAGAGAAATAAAAAATTTATTTCAGGCAGAGGGATTTGGCCCAAACATGCCAACGCATGCCTTTGCTTCCTGCCACACTCCTAAGGCCTTTCCTTATGTTTGTAGTATATGTCATATATAGTGAGCATGCTCCTCTCCAACAACAAGCAACCTCATTAGAGGAAGCAAGCAAGCATGCCTTAGGATAGAAATCCAACCCAATAGGAAATTCTAGTGAAGATAAAAATAAAGTAAAGTAATAGAATAAACAAATATAATTTAAACACCAATTTCGCTTTTACAATGCCTACATAAGAACTCTATTTCAGCCACCTTAGGAGGTACACGGCTGAGTAAGGAAAGAAGGGAAATAGTAGAAAAGAAAAGAAAGAAAAAAGATGAGAGGGTGCTTGGTGGTCACCAATTCAAAACAAATTTTTGAGAATAGTTTGTAAGGAGCTCTTGAAGTAAGAATACTCAACCTCTATCCTTCCGTACATATTTTTTTTTACTAAATCTATACATCAAAAAAAAAAAAAACGAATATATGCAAGTGTATGCATGGTTAATATACAATAACTCAATGTATGTTGATAGAATGATGATCTTATGATTATATGATTTCTATCCTTCTTGCAAGTGTGGATTAGATGGTTTAGCTACTGATTTTCTTTTTTCTTCTTATGTGTTCAAATATTCTCCATTGTTTGAATTAGTCTTGCATGCTTATGAATTTGTGTTTATTCTTCACAAATATTATTTTTATCTATTCCCTATCACCACTAATGAAAGTAAATATGAAGGATTAGAGTTTCACATGAGAATAATAGCAAGAAACAATTTTTTTTTATTCTTGCATGTGAATCATGGCAAATACAAAGTGTGAACTTCACAAAATACGGAACTTCCAGCAAAACAAATTTTTAATTTGTTTTGAATAAACCCAAACAAACTCATGAGAACACTTTCAAAAAAAAAAAAAAAATCTGAAATTGCTGGAGTTCATTTACCATGCTCTCACGATGCTAGAATATCGAAAGAAAAATTATTTGATAACGTTTCGTGATCAAAACATGTTTTTAACTTCATTGCTATCTGGAGGCAGCAGCAATGCTGACTTTACCAAGCCACCGTTTATTCTACAGAATGAATTTTCAAGTGATTCAAATTGGAAAAGTTAGATTTTTAAGTTACCTTTCAAACGACAACATCAATTTTTCCAAAATGTGACAAAATCTGTCCAGTTTTCTTATAAAAATTATTTGACCATGTTCGACTGGTTTTCAGCCTTCACACACTTCTGGAAATATGTTCTAAACTCAAAATTTTAGCAAACCATTCTGACCATACCCCTTTTCGACACCGTTTGAGGCCCCATTTTATTTTTTGAACACAGAACACCTGTGTTGGAGGGTAATGTAACTCACTGTCCTAGAAAACCAGTTTTCTTCCAAAAATTATTTCTCCATTTTAAAATCATTTTTAGCCCTAGTATTCTTCTCGAAATATTTTCCAAACTCGATGAACTAGCACCAATTAAAATATTATAATGGTTGAACATCATTTGGTATGGGTTTCATATTTTTTTTGTTTGACCATACAGTGCTGAAAGAAGAAGTATGTGAATTCTTAAGAAATCTTGTGATGATTCCTAAGACACTCTATCACATTTATTTTGGTTGCCATATATGATTGTGTTGTGCTATATAAAACTGTGATTCTCAAACTAAAACTCTCATATACATTAAAAAAAAATGTGAATTCGATGAAATAAAAAAACATGAAATTGAACCGATGATACATTAAAAATTTAAAAGTGATGGGGGCAAGCCCGGTTTAGAATATTGCGCAAGTAAGTTGCGAATCCTAACACGGCACGGGAAGGTATTTCGGCTCTTATCGGTGTAGGCGATATAAGGTCGGTGGTGCAGGTGTCACAACAAAGACCGTTCCCTTGGGGCAGACCGTGATGTCACGACTCGGGTATGTAACCCTGGTGCGTGGGGATCATTGGTAGTTACAGCAAGTAACATTTGAATATTTCACCAAGAGAGAGTTAGAATTGCCCGTGGCCATTGCTTAGCGGTTGAGTGGAAATAGTGCTTCGCGGGGAGTTACTTAAATTTATCTGATAAATTAAATCTATGGGAATTTAAAAAGGAAAGTGTGCATTTTCCTTATGATGAAATATTGTTTCCGTTTGCCATTTATTTATTTATCTATTGTTATCATTTCAACTGTTGGTATTCCTGCTATGCTTATTAAATGCTACCTGTTATTCTGTTATTACGTATTATTCATTAATTGTGATTATTATTATCGGAGTGGGTATTTTCGGGTTGTAGTATATTACTGAGCTCGTCGTTCATTGGCATTCCCGTTGCCCTGGCGTTTAATGCAGGTACCGAAGAAAATGAAGGAAACACCGAAGCCTTACAAGGCGACTGTAGACACCCCATTTTTGACCGACCTTAAGACTCAGACGTCACCGATTGAGCGCTCAGTGATGTTGCATATTGTGCTCGTTCAGAAGTTTCAGAGTCTCGGCTGCGAGCCTTGCCTCCGGACTTCCGGGCTCTTTCGTGTCTTGCCTCGGTTTGCGAACCAGGCTCTGTTTTCTCTTCCTGAAGCGAGGGAGAGGTCTCGTAGATCATCTCTCAGTGGCCGTAGGCTACGTTTTGTGGTCGTAGGCCATTTTTCCCGTTTGGAGACTGTTTCCCAGTTTTTCAGAGCCGTTGGCCGTATGCCTCGGTTCGGGACCGCTTAACCACCTCCGTTTGCTCTGATTTTTCGTGTACATCTTATTTACTCCCTTTTGAGGGACAATGAGGCTCGAGAGACCAACTTCGTGGTTGAACGCCACCTCCGATGCTTAACAGTCAGTTTTTGGGGCCCCAGGCTACGTGTTTTGGCCCCCGAACCTTCGTTTTGCATCGGTTTGGGTTCATTTTTGGTGGAGGCCTTATTTTCATTGTTAAGAAGGTTGTAGAAGGATGGGAGGCCAGTAATTGTTCTGAAAACCAATTTTATTTCTTCATCGCCCTCCGTCGCCTGTTTTTCTCACTAGAAAGCCAATGTTGACCACCCTTAGGCCACTTTTTCTAGCCCTAAACCACATATTTGTGTTGTGCACACCTGAGAGGCCACTAATATGATATGGCCGGCCAGTAATTGTCTCTGACCCTTTTGAACCCCTCTAAAAAATTAGTTTTTCTCTCTCCTGGTTCACTTCTTCCAGTTTTTGACCACATAGTTGTGTTGTGCACACATGGGAGACCACAACTATGAGGTGGCCGGCCAACAATTCTTGATTGACCCTTTTGACCCTTGGCCGTGGGGGAGGCCGACCGGCCACCTAAACCCTAAAAAACTGGCCAGCCAGAATCCCCTCTCCAGGTACATTGCAAATACACCCTCATTTTCTCCCTAAATCCGGTATCCGGGGGGGAATCTTTTGGGGGGGAAATTTGAATTTCATTTTCCCCCCCTTTCCTCCACTCTTTTGCCTATATAACCAGCACCCCCAGTTCCCTTTTGGAGGGTTACGAAAATTGGTTTGAGAGCTCTTGCATCAATTCTCTCTTCTTCTCTACTTCAACCCTCAAAACCCCTCAAGTCCTACACCCTTTCTACACCAACCCATAGCACAACACATCCACACTCCATTCCAAAAACTTGGAGGCCATTTCCAGAGGCTAGGAGCACCATTTCTTGGACCAAAGGTTGTTGAAGACATAGGCTACAAGGGTGAGTCCCATTTTCCCTCTTTTGTGCACTATTTTGGTCTATATCTTAGCTCCTTGTGCTTATATTTTTGGGCTCCGACACAAACAGGAAATAGTCTTATTTTGAGCTCTTTTTCATGTTTGATTAAGGGTCTTTCTCTGTTTGAGTTCTCCTATTATCACTTGCCTCTTTAACTCTCTTCTTGGCCTATTTTTGCATGGTATTTTAGGCTTATTTTTGAGCTGTTTTGGACTTGGTCATAAACTGTAAAATATCTTATTTTGAGGCCCTCTTAAACTTTTTTGAAGGTCTCTCCTCTGTTTGAGGCCATCTACTACCACTTGTCTCTTTATCCCTCTTTTAGGCCTTTTTCTTGCATGCTTGTTTAGCCCTACTTGTGTTCATTTTCGAGACTTGATGTAAATAGTAAAGTGCCTTGGTTTGAGCCCCTCCTCAACTTTGTTCAAGGGCTCTTTGCCATTTGGGGTCAGTTTCTGTCCCTTGTCTCTATTCTCTCTTGTAGGGCCATTTTTGCATGATAGATTAGCCCTATTTATATTCATTTTTTAGACTTGTTATAAGCTGGAAAAAAGATTTTTTTGACATCATCTTCATGTTTTATTAAGGGCATTTTCTTATTTGAAGTCATATGCTTCCTTGTATGCTTGATTGTCCCTTATTTTGAGCCTTACACCTAAGCTCTTGTTGCATGCTTGGTTTGGCCTTCTAGCCACTAAAATCCAGTGGATTCTCAGTGGGTAGTACACTTTTTTGAGCCTCCAAATCGGAGGG
The DNA here is from genome assembly GCA_025200525.1 of Camellia lanceoleosa. Lineage (NCBI taxonomy): Eukaryota > Viridiplantae > Streptophyta > Magnoliopsida > Ericales > Theaceae > Camellia > Camellia lanceoleosa. The sequence goes on along the minus strand of CM045760.1, from coordinate 191,240,158 downwards.
GGTTGATCCCCTCTCACCTTGACTTGTTTGATGGTCATTTTGGCCTTCCAAAAAGACCCTATCTTGCATGCTTTAAAGTCACATTTCAGGGTCAATTTGGTGAGTTTTGGGGCTATCATATTTGATTTCCAGAGCTTTTTTTGTCATGCTTCATGTCTATCTTTCATGTGCTTAATAACCCCTTTGTATGCCCTCTAAACGAGCCCCTCATTTGTGCATGTGTTGGCTACCTCTCCATGTTTATTTGGGCATATTTTGGCATGTTTAGTTCACTGATTTTTGCTGGTTTGGTGAGTGCTCACTTGCTTCATGTACTTGCCATGTAATCCACGTTTGATAGTCAAAATTGCATGCCAATTTAGTCCATCTTGCTAGCATCTTTTCGCCAGCTTCTGTCTTCATGCTTCATGATCAAATAATGCATACTTTGTATAGCTATAAGTCATTGCATGTGCCTAGTTTCGAGTTTCGGGATTCATTTCATGCATCGGGTGCCGTATTGCTATGTTTCGGGGCTGTTTAGCATCATATTTTAGTGCTGAAATTTGCATGTTCATATGCCATATTCCACGCCTTTCCATGCTTTGGTAGAGTGGCATTCGTGCCTTAGGGTCGGTTCTCGGTTTGCATGCACGTGTGCATGCATCTCGAGTGTCTCATTTTCATCTAATGGCCTCTTATGTGAGTGTGGCTGAGGTCCACTTATGTTGGTGTAAGTCCATTATGCATTGTGTATGTCGTTTCATTTCATAGCATTGTGTATGCTAGGTTCTATGTTAGCGCATTGTGTATGCTATGTTACCTCGTGCATCGTGTATGCCATTTCGTAGCATTGTGCATGTTAGGTCGTATCTTAGTTGCATTCATGCATGTCATGCATATTGCATTGCGTTTGGGATAGAAGTTAGCCTGAGCACGGGAAACGAGGTACGTTTCATACTCCGAGTGACGGAACGTGTCTCAATTCCCGGTCGCCGACACTCCGGATTAACCATGATGGAGTTTAGGCCTTGTTGTGTTTTCATGTGCATTCATTTCATATTGAGTTGTGCAAATCAACTCCTCGGCCATCATGCATCGATATGCGTGATTGGTGGCATGAGGATCGAGGCATGCATACATATGCGAAAATACATTGCCATGCCCCTTTCTTGCTCTCTGTTGCAGCAAATCAATAATCAACAGCCTTTCAGAGCTTTGCACAAAATTCCGAGCATAAACTGTAAACAAAGGCTAATCGGGGCGTCGCGATGGATTTCCGTGCCAAGCAACCTGAACATGCATCATTCATCATCTGGATCAGAGTTGAGGCAGTCCCTGGCATGCATGCCAATTTATAGCTTTCCTAGTTAAATTTGTTAATTGATTAGGGTTTTGTATTTATTCGGACTGTATTTATTCGGGACTGTATATTATTTATTCGGACCCTCCGAGTGAGGGCACAATTGTAATAAGTGTGCGTGCGTATGATGTATGTCTTCCAACCCCACGTCTTTCTCCATTTTATTTACCAGCTTATGATGGTTAGATTAGGACATGTTTCAATTAGCATACAGTATGATAGCATGTTTGCATTCATTCATCTGTCTTGTATGCACCGGGCTCGGCGCATCATACTAACTGCATTGTATTTCAATTCCGAGTTGAATACTTGTTAGTTGTAGCATTTCACATGCCATGTTTAGAATAGCCGAGCCTGCTATAGTTGCATTTTGTATGTGTTGCATTAGGCATTTCTGTATAGTTAGGATCATGCATTGATTTCTAATTAGCTTTTGTTTTGGCTTGGAGTACTCGGTAAGTTTTATGCTTTAGCATCCTTGCATGTGTATGAGTGACTGCCATGATAGCATGCTTACCATAAGGCTATATGCTTATGTGATATATCTGTCTGAATGCTTGTGGGTGAAGGTTGGGTTATTTGGATTGGAACAAATCATTCACTATGAGTTTTAAGCCCACTAGATAGTGGCAAAACCATCTTTTCTAAGCCCACCTGAGGGTGGCAAAATCTGCATTTTAAGCCTACTTGTGAGTAGCAAACCATCTTTCAAAAACAAACATGAAATGTTTTGTTCCAATTTGGGCGATCCAGTCTATACTTGTATGCTGTGCGCATGACATAGTAAATCTAGGCTAATAACCGGAATAAGAACGCATAATATTTTCAAAACTTAATATCATGGTTAGTAGAGGCCGATCTTTGATCGGGCGAGCGGGGGTGCTCACGAAGTGACCTTTCCCAGTCGTACCCAAGTTCCCGAGCCGAGGCAACTTTGGTGATGACGGACACGTGGCTTTAGGCACGAGTCAGGGTTTTCTAAATTTCCCAAAATAAAATATTTAGGTGGCGACTCTGTATCTAGAAAAGCAGTCCATGTTTGGCACTTCTTTCTATAAATCTGTTTTCTTAAAACGATTTTTCGGATTTGGACTCTTTGGTTCAGATTAAGAACCGTGACACAAATCGAGTCCAAACTGTAGCGAGGTCCCCCGCGGGCTTGTTACAGTTTCTGGCGACTCTGCTGGGGATTTAGAGAACTTGACTCGAACTCATGATATCTTGTTTTGACTACACTTATGTGTTTCTTTGCATTGCATTTGCATTGGTGCGCCTAGGACACCGTGTTTGCCATATGCTATTCCTGAACGGTTTGCCGGAGGCTTGTCTTGTCAAGGCATGACCACAAGGCTGACCGGTTGTGGGCTCTGCTAGTATGGGAACACAAACCCCGGTTTTACCGGGGCACCCTTTTTGACCATTCGACCTAGTGCATATTCGGAATCCATAGTGACCATTCCAAGCTAGGACAGGTTGCTTACCCGATAGGTTGTTTGAAACCATTGCGTGCGTAGTGAAACCCTAGCTCCTCACAAAATAGGATAGGGAAACCCTACCCCAACATCGGGGTGTTTTGGCTCTCACTTGCTTGTTATGTGCTTTAGAGTGCGTCTCTATACAAATGCATGTATCAGTTTACAAGTTTGGGCATCAGGCTTGCGGGCACCGGTTCAGTATTTTGGGACTCAGTTTACCTGAGGGTATCAGTCTGCAGGACAGAGATTTGGGCAGAATTCAGTAGAGGGCACACTCATTCAACTATGCTCGTATCTGTTCAGGTGAAATTAGGCTGTGATGCTGTCCATTTTCTCTTTTGCTAGGTAGTCTTGGAACCATAGCTTCAGAAGGCTCCAATATCCCCCGTGTACACTGACCTTGTATTGATAGACTTTGTCAGGTCAGAGATTCAGTTCAAGGGCAATCAGTGTTCCTTTACCAGAGGCAGGGTGAAAAGGTCGGTCAGGTACAGACCACCAATACAGCAGCTACCAGCTTAGTGATCTTTGAATAGCAAGGTTGAGATTTTGGGTCTACTGCAGAGATAGATATATTGGTGGTTCAATCAGATCAGGACAGCATGTCAGGCTTAGAAGAGACGGTGCACCAGCTCCAGGATAGTATGAAAGCCATGCAGCAAGACGCTGTCCGTCAAGCGAAATTAGCCAAGCAACAGGCCGTGGTCATAGCCCAACAGGCAGAGACAATTGCTAGGTTAAAGCAGCAAACTGGAGTATCTACTTCACACCAGGTTCCTTCCCCACCAAGAGTTCGCATACTCAGGGAGGCAACCCACGTCCTGGATGATACGGACATTCCAGGCGGGCCAGCTCCGCCCCCGGTTCTACCCCATCCATTTAAAACACCCACCAACCTACCAGACTCCCCTTTTGAGTTCGAGATGGACCCCACAGCATTGAAAGTGAGCAAGCTTGAGAAATTGTTCAAAAAGTCTCAGGGGGCCCACTCTATTCCTGATATAGAGGATGGTTATACCGACTCAGTGGTGACATTACCTGATCGGTTCAAGATGCCACATATCAATCGATTTGATGGCTCTGAAGACCCAATGGTGCACCTCCAACTGTTTTCTGATATCTTGAGGCCAATAAGTTTGACCACAGCCCAGAAATTGTCACTATTCGGCCGAACCCTATCTGGGATAGCCGCAATCTGGTATGCAAAATTGGAGAACTCTGTGAAATGGAACTGGGAAGAGCTAGCTGAGGCCTTTATTGCTCAATACTTCTACAACACACAGATCGAGGTCACAACTCATGATCTTGAAGTCACCCGCCAAGAGCCAAAGGAGGGTTTCTCAGAGTTCGTGACGAGATGGAGAGCAAAGGCCTCAATGATGACTACAAGGCCTTTTGACAAAAATCAGATTAGGATGATTGTTCGGAATCTGCATGGCAAGTTGCTGCAAAAGATGGTTGTTCTACCTCTGTTTACCTTTCCAGCTCTTCATGAAATGGGGGTTCAAATCGAGGATGCCATCAGACAAGGGATCTTTGCAGAAGATAATGCGCCTTTGAAGAGGAATGTTGCTCGCAGTTCCAATGCTACTACTGATGGTAGCACAGCCGCGAAATGCTCAGAAGTAGACACTATCACCACTTCCCTCATTGGCCAAGAACCAACCACTTCAACTCGGCCCCAAGCCTGAAAATTCCATCCTCTTTACATGAGTCTCTCTCAAGCTTTGAAAAAGCTACGAGAAGAAGGGCACCTAGAACTTCTAGAACCCCAACCCCTTCCAAACCCTCTTCTGCCAAGATATGACCCAGCTAAATACTGTGCCTACCATCAACAGCACGGTCATGATACGAACCGTTGCATCCGCCTCCGTCATAAGATTCAGGATCTTATTGACGAAGAGACCCTAGCTCCACCAAAAGGACCTCAGGTTAGTACTGACTCATCACCTCTACATCTCAACCTCATCCATATACTGCCGTCCACCTACGACCCCAGCATATACATCACCCCAGCCCATCTACCCAAGCCTGAGGTGTTCATTCCAGAAAGCATGGACTTATGCATGATGAATGCACTCGGACCCCAATCATCTCAAACCCATGAGCCCACTACTTCTAAGCTGAAGAGAATGATTGATGATCTTCAGAGAACTATGACAGATTTGGCCTCCGGGACATTGGCTCCGTCATCAACCACATCACATACCAGGGAGTTCATGTCAAAAGGCTCCCCAGTCTCGGAACGGGCTACATTTGAGGAATGCCAATCCCTTGGCAAAGTGGAGGCAAGTGGAAAGAACAAGATAGGGGCAGACATGGATCCCCATGAACATCTCCTGTTGGCTTTTAGGCTTTGAAAGCCGAGGGACTGAACAAAGAGCAAGTGCTCGCAGTTGTTGCAAAAACTGTGGACGACATTTTCGCCACTCAAGTTGGGGGCAGTTTGAATCAAGGGGCAAGCCGGGAGAAGGGCCGTTGTATCAGAAACGTTCCTTTTAGCTATAATCCTGCACTCAGAAGAGATCAACAAACCAGACCAGCATCTGCCAATCCCTTTACTGGTGCGTCCAACAAAAATCCACAAACCTTGAAATACTAACCTCGAGGTCAGAGGGTCTTCCATGCCCTCTATATGCCTTTGTCCAAAGCTCTCCAAGTCCTTGTTGGACAAGGCCATCTCAAAGCCCTTGAGCCTCGGCCTCTCCCAAGTCCTCTTCCGGCTATGCATGATGCCGCCCAGTATTGTGCCTTCCATCAGCAAACCGGTCATGGCACCAACAATTGCTCTCGTCTTCGCCACGAAGTGCAAGATCTGATTGACAACGAGGTCATTGCCGCGCCAAGCTCTGCAAAGTCTATCGGCACTGCATCGGTGAACTTGGGGGATAATGTGACCATGTGATCGGGGGATGAACCACCTGCGGGCGGCGCTCGATTAACTCCAGATATGGTGGATGGCATGCACTGTTTTGAGCATTTGCGAATGCTAGCTTTTGTGCTTTCTGACTTGGGTATTGGGTCAATCTTGTTGTTTTGTTTTTGAGTTTGTCTTTTTGTTTTGAGTCAGTCTCTTTTGTTTTGGGTCTGCCTTGTTGTATCGAGTCAGTCTTGTTGTATAGGAGTCGGGTGATTTCGGGGGGGTGTTACCTTGGGCGTCACCATTTTGTTTTGTGTTTGTCTTTTCGTTTTGTTTTGAGTCTGTTTCTGCCAGGGAGCCAGTAATGCCAACAGATTTGAATGAACAACAGTGATTTTCACATTCTTGTGCTCGCTTCTGCCTTGTGCCAGCTGTGCCAGAAGTTCTGAATGAAATGGCAGTGTATTCCACCTGCTCTCTTGTGCCTTGAAATCATTGCATTGACCTAAGTTTTTCAAAACCTTTTGAACACTGCGGTGAAAATGAAGAGGAAGGAATTCCTCGGGTTTTGCAAAAATTTGATCAATTGAGAGAAAGAGAGGCATGCTATGCCCTTAATGAATGAAATCATGCTTGTTAGTGTGAGTACTGAGAAAGATCCTGGCTTGATCCAGATTGGCTCCACATTGTCTTCCGCGCGAACGATTTGTTGCTTTCTTAAAAATTTTCAAAAACAAAATGTTTTGCGCGGTCCTACGAAGACCTGTGTGGAATCGCTCTTGAGATTGTACAGCTTAGGATCGCTCTCAGCCTCGAGACTTGAGCCCTTGCTTTCAAACCTTGACCTTGGATTCAGAGTGTTCAACGGTCAACCGCGATATGAGGCCTGTGTGGCCAGATTTGAAACGGCCCTCGAACAAGAGGCACCAAAGTCAAATCAAGAAAATCAGACCTCATCAGAAGAAGCTTGCGAAGCTAGAACAGAAACACCCCTCGAACTAGGGGCAAAAATGTCCGATGTGCTCAAAGAGCCGAAGATGGATCCTTCTGCAAATCGATACAACAGCCACTCTCTTGGATACGGATGGCTTCGAGATCCTAAAACCATTTGGCATGAACTTGTTACACTTTTACCCTTTGAGAGGCTCGCTGGGCCGAAAACCCAAAAAGGGCGACCCAGGCAAAAGTTAGAGCAAGAAAAGATATATACAAAAAGCAGAAAGAAAAAAAGAAGAAAAGAGAAAAAAGAAGAAAAGCAAAAAAAGAAAAAAGAAGAAAAGAGAAAAAAAAGAAAAAAAAAAAAGAGAAGAAAAGAAATGAAAAAGAAAGAAGAACAAAGCTCGCAAGGTCGAAAACCCGCGATGGGCGCCTTGGCAAAAGTTAGAGCCTAAAAAGGAGAGGTTAATACCCGAGTGTGCCTTAACCCCGAACTACGTAAGGCTTGATTCGCATCTTTGGGATACGTAGCCAACTTCATCCTGAAGTCCAGCTATAAAACACTTCAATTTGATTGTGCCCATGTAATGGTTTTGATCATCTTCGCCTTCTTTGTATCCGAGAATTTGGTTGTGTTCGTCACTTTGAGGACTGACTACAATGCGTTGTGGTGCCATTCAAACAAGGGACAACTTTCTGTTGCCATTCAATGCGCCGCGGTGCCATTCAAACAAGGGGCAACTTTCCGTTGTCATGCAGCTCTCTTCAAGCAAGGGGCAATTTTCCTTCGGATCTGAGGTTGTGCATCTCGAGAGTGGGTTCTATGCTCGTTGAGCAGTGGCCGATTGCAAAAATAGTTTTTGAAAATTTTACTGAGGTTGACTGATCTTCTCTAAAAAACTATTCCATTTTTTCCAAAATTGGACCTTTTTCCTGGACCCAAAAAAGGAAAATTTTCAGTGCTCATAGCCTGACTTGCATGATTTTAAATCAGAAAATTGAACAAACATGTTAATCTAACTCTCATTTTGGTCAAAAAATTTTTAGGAGAAAACTAAAACAAAAAAATGGTCAAAATGATGAACTGGGGGCACAGTTGAGTCAGGTTTTCTGTCTTTCCCCATTGTCAACATACCTGCCAAGAAGGACACTCTACTTGCCAGAAGAGGGCACAACTGAAGCTAACAGCAAAAGGGCAAAAAGCTCTCACATCCTCCAAGCAATGAGGTATCAAGCCAAGTGCGAAGCACGAACTAGAATGGGGCCAGATATTCCACTCCCTCATCTGGACAGATCTGATCACATCCAAACTCCCCCGCAGAGCATCGTCAACCAATGTCAGCTGCAGATTCGCTACACACCCAGTTGTAGCACAACCCCTCTATGGAAGAAACTCACTGTTGTGAACAAGAAGAAGAATCTAGCAGAATGCTAGGGGCAAGACCCCGCAACTTTCTGTTTATCCATCAACCACCCAGGGAAGGGATAAAAAATGAGAGATTAAAGAATAGAGAGATGTGCGATGAGAGAAAAAGTGAGAAAAGGGTTTTGAGAAAAAAGCCGAGCCTGAGGGTCGAGTGATGTGAGAATCACAAATGAGAAAGGATGGGAAATAATACCCGGAGAAACTGGCTCCTCGCGAACTGAGAGGTCTCTCACTTTTGTAGCACGTTTGTGTGTCGTGTCTCTTGTTTTTTGTTTGTTTCGATTCTTGTTTTGAGTAGTTTCAAGTGTCTATGTTTGTGTTTAGGTTGTTTACCTTTTGTTTTTCGTTGTTGAGTCATTTTGACTGTGGTCAGTTGTAGGCTCAATACCCAATTGAGAACTCCTCTCACTTTCAAAAAAATCGTTTTGTGCTCAGAGTGCCGTGCCGTTCTCCGTGTTTGTGGAAAACAAGATTTTGTTCTTTAAAAAACCGCAGGGTTCAACCTAGGTCACGTGAGAACAATAAAACTAGGACCTATCTGAAGCTACATGGGTTCCAGACTGCAAAGCAAAAGAAAAGAGGGAAAATTGAAGCATCTGAGTGTGCTTCAACTTCAGAAAATTCCGTGATTGTATTCTGGATGTACCTTTTCAAGCCTTGTCAATGCTCCGAAGTATGAGTGTGCCTCTACCTCAAGCGCAAGATCAAGCCTGCTTCAAATTTATGCACCCTTCCACCCGCATTGTTATGCATTTTTCCACTTGTATTGTCATGCACACCATACTTGCATTTGTTTGCATCTTGTGTTATCTTCTACCATTTATCCTTTTACGCTGAGCAACGTTTGAGATCGTTGTCCTCCGGGACTTTCTCAAGTTGCGCCGAGCACGCGCCTGATAGGTTATTTTTGGACCTCCTCTCACAGTTTCAGCGTGGTTTGAGTGTCCCGTTCCTCACACGATTTAAGCGTGTTTGGATCTTATCTCAGGTTGCGTTGTGCACGCACTTGAGCGGTTGTTTTTGGACCTCTTCTTACGATTTCAGCGTGGTTAGAGTGTTCTTTTCCTCACACGATTTTAGCGTGTTTGGAATTTATCGAGTTGCGTTAAACGCTACTTTGGTTGTTTTTGGACCTCTTCTCACGATTTCAGCGTGGTTTGAGTGTCCTGTTCCTCACACGATTTCAGCGTGTTTGGAATTTATCTCAGGTTGTGTTGTGCATGCACTTGAGCGGTTGTTTTTTTTGGACCTCTTCTCACGATTTCAGCATGGTTAGAGTGTTCTTTTCTTCACACGATTTCAGCGTGTTCGGAATTTATCCCAGGTTGCGTTGTAGACACGCTGGGCGGGTTGTTTTTGGACCTCTTCTCACGATTTCAGCGTGGTTTGAGTGTCCCGTACCTTACACGATTTCAGTGTGTTTGGATTTTATCTCAGGTTGCCTCGTGCGCGCACTTGAGCGGTTATTTTTTTTGGACCTCTTCTCACGATTTCAGCGTGGTTAGAGTGTTCTTTTCCTCACACGATTTCAGCGTGTTTGGAATTTATCCCAGGTTGCGTTGTGGACGCGCTGGGCGGGTTGTTGGACCTCCTCTCACGATTTCAGCATGGTTCGAGTGTCCCCTTCCTCACACGATTTCAGCGTGTTTGGAGTTTATCTCAGGTTGCGTTGTGTGCGCACTTGAGCGGTTGTTTTTGGATCACTTCTCATGATTTCAGCGTGGTTAGAGTGTTCTTTTCCTCACACGATTTCAGCGTGTTTGGATTTTATCTCAGGTTGCGTTGTGTGCGCACTTAAGCAGTTGTTTTTGGACCTCCTCTCACGATTTCAATGTGGTTTGAGTGTCCCGTTCCTCGCACGATTTCAGCGTGTTTAGATTTTATCTCAGGTTGCGTTGTGTGCGCATTTGAGCGGTTGTTTTTGGACCTCTTCTTACGATTTCAGCGTGGTTAGAGTGTTCTTTTCCTCACACGATTTCAGCGTGTTTGGAATTTATCCCAGGTTACGTTATAGACGTGTTGGGCGGGTTGTTTTTGGACCTCCTCTCACGATTTCAGCGTGGTTTGAGTGTCCAGTTCCTTACACGATTTCAGCGTGTTTGGATTTTATCTCAGGTTGCGTTGTGTGCGCACTTGAGCGGTTGTTTTTGGACCTCCTCTCACGATTTCAGCGTGGTTTGAGTGTCCCGTTCCTCACACGATTTCAGCGTGTTTGGATTTTATCTCAGGTTGCGTTGTGCGCGCACTTGAGCAGTTGGATTTTATCTTAGGTTGCGTTGTGCGCGCACTTGAGCAGTTGTTTTTGGAACTCTTCTCACGATTTCAGCGTGGTTAGAGTATTCTTTTCCTCACACGATTTCAGCGTGTTTGGAATGTATCCCAGGTTGCGTTGTAGATGCGCTGGGTGGGTTGTTTTTGGACCTCCTCTCACGATTTCAGCGTGGTTTGAGTGTCCCCTTCCTCACACGATTTCAGCGTGTTTGGAATTTATCTTAGGTTGCGTGGAACGCGCTCCTGATTGATTTTCTTTGTTCTTCCTCCACTCACGAGTCCAGCGTGGTTGGCGTATGTCACCATTTTGCATCTATTGTACTCTCTGTTGCATCGCATCTATTATCTATTGCATCACATCTATTACATCCATTGCATCGTGCATTTTATTATGCAGTGCAGGAGACCTTAAATCCTCCGGTCTAAGGAGACCTTAAATCCTGTATCTTCATTCGTACTGTCCTGTGCATTCTCTGGTATAGGAGACCTTAAATCCTCTAAAGGTGTAATTCCTTTGGTGTTTGTCGTGCCCGAACGACTTCCAGCGGTCTGGTATAGCCACCTGCCTATGTTAGCAGTGAGTTCCTAGGAGACCAACTGAGACGGTGGAAACTAGAGTTCAAATGGCTCATGCCTAGAACACAAAGGTTCGGGATTTTCGAGACTAAAGTCTGGTTTGAATACCCAGGGGTATATTCTCGGCTTGAAATCTGTATGGCAGCCCCATAGATTGAGATAGCATGTGTATGCGCCTCAATTCTGGATACTAAATCAACCTAGTATGTCACCCTGTTGGAGAATAGGGAAAGCTGCGACCATAGTCAGGGAGAAAAGTAGCACCTGTTGTTCAACCAAGAAGAAGCGAGAGATCCCCAGCACCATGAGGCACAATATTGTATGTACAGTTCATTTGAGGCTGGTGCAACCAGACGAACCGCGCAGGTATTGTATCTTCTCCGTGTGAGACGTGGCGAGAATTGAATAATTCTCCGCATTCTTAACTGCATGAAATGTAGTTGTTGCTTTGCATTCTTGCTTAAAACTGTTGCATCTATTGTGAATATGCGCTTCATTACAGCTTGCTGCATTTGCATAATCATTGAGTCACCTTCGGCGTGTTGCATTGCCAGTTGCATTTTGTCCCCTCCTGCCTGCGGGCGCGCCTACGGGCACATCTCTGTTTATCTCACCTGTTTGTCTAAGTCTTCGGCCTTGTCAAAAATGGGTCGTCTCTGGGCTTTGACATTCACTCCCGTCACTTATGACTTTCGAGTTCTGTCAAAGAGGGGCAACTGTAGACACCCCATTTTTGACCGACCTTAAGACTCAGACGTCACCGATTGAGTGCTCGGTGATGTTGCATATTGTGCTCGTTCAGAAGTTTCAGAGTCTCGGCTACGAGCCTTGCCTCCGGACTTCCGGGCTCTTTCGTGTCTTGCCTCGGTTTGCGAACCAGGCTCTGTTTTCACTGTTTTCTCTTCCCGAAGGGAGGGAGAGGTCTCATAGATCATCTCTCAGTGGCCGTAGGCTACGTTTTGTGGTCGTAGGCCATTTTTCGCGTTTGGAGCCCGTTTCTTGATTTTTCAGAGCCGTTGGCCGTGTGCCTCGGTTCGGGACCGCTTAACTACCTCCGTTTGCTCCGGTTTTTGGCATACATCTTATTTACTCCCTTTTGAGAGACACTGAGGCTCGAGAGACCAACTTCGTAGTCGAACGCCACCTCCGGTGCTTAACAGTCAGTTTTTGGGGCCCCAGGCTGCGTGTTTTGGCCCCCGAACCTTCGTTTTGCATCGGTTTGGGTTCATTTTTGGTGGAGGCCTTATTTTTGTTGTTAAGAAGGTTGTAGAAGGGTAGGAGGCCAGTAATTGTTCTGACAACCTGTTTTATTTCTTCATCGCCCTCCGTCACCCGTTTTTCTCACTAGAAAGCCAATGTTGACCACCCTTAGGGCACTTTTTCTAGCCCTAAACCACATATTTGTGTTGTGCACACCTGGGAGGCCACTAATATGATATGGCCGGCCAGTAATTGTCTCTGACCCTTTTGAACCCCTCTAAAAAATTGATTTTTCTTTCTCCTGGTTCACGTCTTCCAGTTTTTGACCACATAGTTGTGTTGTGCACACATGGGAGGCCACAAATATGAGGTGGCCGGTGAACAATTCTTGATTGAGCCTTTTGACCCTTGGCCGGCCGGCCATGGGGAAGGCCAGCTGGCCACCTAAACCCTAAAAAACTGGCTAGCCAGAATCCCCTCTCCAGGTACATTGCAAATACACCCTCCTTTTTCCCCTAAATCCTGTATCCGGGGGGGAGTCTTTTGGGGGGGACATTTGAATTTCATTTCCCCCCCCTTTCCTCCACTCTTTTGCCTTCATAACCAGCACCCCCAACTCCCTTTTGGAGGGTTACAAAAATTGGTTTGAGAGCTCTTGCATCAATTCTCTCTCCTTCTCTACTTCAACCCTCAAAACCCCTCAAGTCCTACACCCTTTCTACACCAACCCATAGCACAACACATCCACACTCCATTTCAAAAACTTGGAGGCCGTTTCCAGAGGCTAGGAGCACCATTTCTTGGACCAAAGGTTGTTGAAAACATAGGCTACAAGGGTGAGTCCTATTTTCCCTCTTTTGTGCACTATTTTGGTCTATATCTTAGCTCCTTGTGCTTATATTTTTGGGCTCCGACACAAACAGGAAATAGTCTTATTTTGAGCTCTTTTTCATGTTTGATTAAGGGTCTTTCTCTGTTTGAGGTCTCCTATTATCACTTGCATCTTTAACTCTCTTCTTGGCCTATTTTTGCATGGTATTTTAGTCTTATTTGTGAGCTGTTTTGGACTTGGTCATAAACTGTAAAATATCTTATTTTGAGGCCCTCTTAAACTTTGTTGAAGGGCTCTCCTCTGTTTGAGGCCATCTACTACCACTTATCTCTTTATCCCTCTTTTAGGCCTTTTTATTGCATGCTTGTTTAGCCCTACTTGTGTTCATTTTCGAGACTTGATGTAAACTGTAAAGTGCCTTGTTTTGAGCCCATATTCAACTTTGTTGAAGGGCTCTTTTCCATTTGGGGTCATTTTCTGCCCCTTGTCTCTATTCTCTCTTTTAGGGCCATTTTTGCATGATAGATTAGCCCTATTTATATTCATTTTTGAGACTTTTTATAAACTAGAAAAAGGAATTTTTTGACATCATATTCATGTTTTATTAAGGGCATTTTCCTATTTGAAGTCATATGCTTCCTTGTATGCTTGATTGTCCCTTGTTTTGAGCCTTACACCTAAGCTCTTGTTGCATGCTTGGTTTGGCCTTCTAGACACTGAAATCCAGTGGATTTTCAGTGGCTAGAACACTATTTTGAGCCTCCAAATCGGAGGGGGGTGATCCCCTCTCACCTTGACTTGTTTGGTGGTCATTTTGGCCTTCCAAAAAGACCCTATCTTGCATGCTTTGAAGTCACATTTCAGGATCAATTTGGTGAGTTTTGGGACTATCATATTTGATTTCCAGAGCTTTTTTGGTCATGCTTCATGTCTATCTTGCATGTGCTTAATAACCCCTTTGTATGCCCTCTAAAGGAGCCCCTCATTTGTGCATGTGTTGGCTGCCTCTCCATGTTTATTTGGGCATATTTTGGCATGTTTAGTTCATTGATTTTTGCTGGTTTGGTGAGTTCTCACTTGCTTCATGTACTTGCCATGTAATCCACGTTTGATAGTCAAAATTGCATGCCAATTTAGTCCATCTTGCTAGCATCTTTTCACCATGCTTTGAACAGGAAATATGCATTTTTTAGGACTGCCTTGCTTCTGTCTTCATGCTTCATGATCAAATAATGCATGCTTTGTATAGCTATAAGTCATTGCATGTGCCTAGTTTTGAGTTTCGGGATTCATTTCATGCATCGGGTGCCGTATTGCCATGTTTCAGAGCTGTTTAGCATCATATTTTAGCGCTGAAATTTGCATGTTCATATGCCATATTCCATGCCTTGCCATGCTTTGGTAGAGTGGCATTCGTGCCTTAGGGTCGGTCCTCGGTTTGCATGCACGCGTGCATGCATCTCGAGTGTCTCATTTTCATCTAATGGCCTCCTATGTGAGTGTGGATGAGGTCCACTTATGTTGGTGTAAGTCCATTATGCATTGTGTATGTCGTTTCATTTCATAGCATTGTGTACGCTAGGTTGTATGTTAGCGCATTGTGTATGCTATGTTACCTCGTGCATCGTGTATGCCATTTCGTAGCATTGTGCATGTTAGGTCGTATCTTAGTTGCATTCATGCATGTCATGCATATTGCATTGTGTTTGGGATAGAAGTTAGCCTGAGCACGGGAAACGAGATACGTTTCGTACTCTGAGTGACGGAACGTGTCTCAATTCCCGGTCGCCGACACTCCAGATTAACCATGATGGAGTTTAGGCCTTGTTGTGTTTTCATGTGCATTCATTTCATATTGAGTTGTGCAAATCGACTCCTCGGCCATCATGCATCGATATGCGTGATTGGTGGCACGAGGATCAAGGCATGCATACATATGCGAAAATACATTGCCATGCCCATTTTTTGCTCTCTATTGCAGCAAATCAAGAATCAACAGCCTTTCAAAGCTTTGCACAAAATTTCGAGCATAAACTGTAAACAAAGGCTAATCGGGGCGTCGCGATGGATTTCGGTGCCAAGCAACCTGAACATGCATCATTTATCATCTGAATCGGAGTTGAGGCAGTCCCTGGCATGCATGCCAATTTATAGCTTTCCTAGTTAAATTTGTTAATTGATTAGGGTTTTGTATTTATTCGGACTGTATTTATTCGGGACTGTGTATTATTTATTCGGACCCTCCGAGTGAGGGCATAATTGTAATAAGTGTGCATGCGTGTGATGTATGTCTTCCAACCCCACGTCTTTCTCCATTTATTTACCAGCTTATGATGGTTAGATTAGGACATGTTTCAATTAGCATACAGTATGATAGCATGTTTGCATTCATTCATCTGTCTTGTATGCACCGGGCTCGACGCATCATACTAACTGCATTGTATTTCAATTCCGAGTTGAATACTTGTTAGTTGTAGCATTTCACATGCCATGTTTAGAATAGCCGAGCCTGCTATAGTTGCATTTTGTATGTGTTGCATTAGGCATTTCTGTATAGTTAGGATCATGCATTGATTTCTAATTAGCTTTTGTTTTGGCTTGGAGTACTCGGTAAGTTTTATGCTTTAGCATCCTTGCATGTGTGTGAGTGACTGCCATGATAGCATGCTTACCATGAGGCTATATGCTTATGTGATATATCTGTCTGAATGCTTGTGGGTGAAGGTTGGGTTATTTGGATTGGAACAAATCATTCACTGTGAGTTTTAAGCCCACTAGATAGTGGCGAAACCATCTTTTCTAAGCCCACCTGAGGGTGGCAAAATCTGTATTTTAAGCCTACTTGCGAGTAGCAAACCATCTTTAAAAAACAAACATGAAATATTTTGTTCCAATTTGGGCGATCCAGTCTATACTTGTATGCTGTGCGCATCACATAGTAAATCTAGGCTAATAACCGGAATAAGAATGCATAATGTTTTCAAAACTTGATATCATGGTTAGTAGAGGCCGATTTTTGATCAGGCAAGCGGGGGTGCTCACGAAGTGACCTTCCCCAATCGTACCCAAGTTCCCGAGCCGAGGCAACTTTGGTGATGACGGACACGTGGCCTTAGGCACGAGTCAGGGTTTCCTAAATTTCCCAAAATAAAATATTTAGGTGGCGACTCTGTATCTAGCAAAGCAGTCCATGTTTGGCACTTCTTTCTAAAAATCTGTTTTCTCAAAATGATTTGTCAGATTTGGACTCTTTGGTTCAGATTAAGAACCGTGACACAAATCGAGTCCGAACAGTAGCGAGGTCCCTCGCGGACTTGTTACAGCGACATTCAGCCTTCATTAGCTTGAAGAGTCCCCAAGTTCCATGAACCATTTTCTCAGTTTCCTAGTTTTTCTCTAGTTTTCTTTTATATTTGTGTAATTTTTTTTACGTATCTGTAGACGTCCCCGAACGTCCCGGGGGGGGGGGGGAATCCCCCGTTCTGTTCGTTTGTGGGTCTACTACAGTTCAGATTCAAATTGTCACGGTTCTTAATCTGAGCCAAAGAGTCCAAATCTGGCAAATCATTTTGAGAAAACAGATTTTTAGAAAAGAAGCGCCAAACATTGACTGCTTTGCCAGATACAGAGTCGCCACCTAAATATTTATTTTGGGAGAATTTAGGAAACCCTGACTCGTTGCCAAAGGCCACGTGTCCGTCATCACCAAAGTTGCCTCGGCTCGGGAACTTGGGTACGATTGGGGAAGGTCAGCTATGAGCACCCCCGCTCGCCCTATCAAAGATCAGCCTCTACTAACCATGATATCTTGTTTTTGAAAACACATGCGTTCTTATTCCGGTTAATTAGCCTAGAATTACTACGTGATGCATACAGCAAAACAAGTATAGACTAGATCGCCTAATTTGGAATAAAGCATTGCATATCCATTTGTTTGAAAATGGTTAGAGATTTGTTACTTGCAAGTAGGCTAAAATACGGATTTCAATGAATTATTCCAATTCAAACAATCCAACCTTTACTCACAGGCATTCAGGCAGTTATATCACATAAGCAATTAGCCTTATGGCAAGCATGCTGTCATGGCAAACACTCACACGCATGCAAGGATGCTAAAGCATAAAAGCTTACCTAGTACTCCGAGCCAAAACAGAAACTAGTTAGTAATCATATGCATGATCCTAGTTCATGTTAAGATGGCTAATGCAACACAGGCAAAATGTAGCTAGAATAGGCTCGGCTAATCTAAACATGGCATATGATGATGCTACAACTAACACGTATTCAACTTAGAATTGAAATACAATGCAGTTAGTATGATGCGTCGAGCCCGATGCATGCAAGACAAATGTATGAATGCACGCATGCATAGTATAAGGTATGCTAATTTAAATATGCCCTAATACTAACCATCAAAAGCAGGTAAGTAAAAGGGAGAAAGAAGTGGGGGTTGGAAGACATGCACATACGCACCCACACTTATTACAAATTCGCCCTCGCTCGGAGGGACCAAAAGAATAATACAAATCAATTAACCTACAAGCTAATTAAATATTACAGACCACTAATTAATTAATAAATTAACTAAGCTATTAAAGCAATAAAAGGCCTCGGAAAGAGGGATGCACGCATGCTCGGATTGGCTTCGCCCGGAAATTCATTGCCATGACATATGTTACCTCTGTTTTCACTGTTTGGAACCTCTAAAGACTGCACAAGTCCCAAGGTATGCTCTCTGCACACTATGGAGTGCCACCGGCCAAGGTAAATGATCACCGACTAAGGGGATGTGGTCATCGACCACTGGTGTGACTCTCAGCCAACAATACATGGTCGGTCGGCACTGTATGTAGTCAACCGGCCAATTCTTCCTGTAGAATCTATTTTGACAGCAGTAGAGGGCAAAACAAGGCATAGCAATGCATTTCAAGCAAATGTGTGGACCACCACACTCTATATCATGTTTAAGACTCAAGGGAGTATGGTGTTCGACCCTTGGACCACCAATCACGCATTTCAATGCATAATGGCCCAAGAAGCCAAAGTATGCAATTTCAATGTGGAATGAAATGCACATAAATAAACAATGAACTCAACCTCTATCATACTCAATTCAAGAGGCAAAGCATGCATGCCAATGTAATGCAACCTAGGAATGTGAGCTAAGTGTGCAACATGATCATGCAAACAACAAAACCATGTGCAATGGGCACATGAACTAAACAAGTAAGCATGCAAGGCATATAACATCAATGTTAATGACACACATGCAACAACATAAAAGGCATAACACATGTAAATATGCAAAGCAACTTAGCACAAGAAACATGCCAAATGCGATGACACTTAAACATGCAACATGTTAATAGGCTAAGTACCTAAACATACAAACATGCATAGCATGCAACAACATGCCAAAGGGATGGTCTTAAATTAATTTGGACAACTCTCTACTACGTCCAAAACAGTGGCCAACATGCTCAAGAATGGAAGCCAAAACACATACAAATAGGCATGCATGCAAGGTCCAACACTTAGGCACATAGAGATAACTTTTAAGCACACTTAAAAGAGGAACGACATGGGCATATGGCATGCAATGTAAGCTCTGAAAATCATGTTAATGATGGTACCAAAACAAGCAAACAAGACAAGCATAGCATACAACAAATGGTCTAAAGCCTAAGGCTCACCAAAGAAGCATTGAACTACACTTAGTGCAACCACACATGGCATGAATTAAGTGACTGAAAATAGAGATGTGACATGCTAAAATGAGCCTCAAAACCCACCTAAATGGCATCTGAATGGCTTAAGTATGGCAGCATGCACAAGGGCCCAAACAAGGAGCATAAGACAACAACCTTTTAACACATTAAAGGAGTATCAAATGCAAGCATATAGGCATGCCACAAGGACTGAAATAACATGACAAGTGGTTCCAAACCACTGAAATGATGCAAGGATGGCATGCTAGAGCGGTCAATGCTCAAGGCATACAAGAGAGTTTGCATGGTAGCTATACAAAGCAAAGCATGGATGACTCAAATGACCAAAAACAATCCCTTAGAATACTAAAAAAAGCATAAAATCTTCACAAAGCTAGGCCAAAACAAGTAAGCATAGTGGTCTAAATGCTAGATACATGTTAAGGCAATTTCATGGCATTACAAGACAAGTATGCAAAGCAAGCATGGTGTGTCTAAACCAATTAAAAATAGTGTTATATCATGATAAAATAAGCACAAATAACACTTAATACATGGCCAACATGAACTTAAAAATGGTGCTCACACATGAGGCTAAAATGGCCAATATTGAAGACAACAAGGAGAGGGGATGGCCCTCTCCTTCTTAGGACCTTAAACCATCATCCACACCACTGAAATCCCTCAAGATTTCAGTGGTGAGGAGGCCCAAATAAGATGGTCCCGGAGCTCACCAAAAATGCACAAAAATGAGGCCAAACAAGGCCTAAGAGGGGGTAAACGACCCCAAACACAAAAGTGACCTTAAACAAACTTCAATAGGAGCTCAAAATAAGACTTTTTTCAGTTTATGACAAAGCCCAAATATGCTTTAAAGTAAGGCTAAAAGTGTGTGCAAAAACGGGGAATAAAGAGGGAAAAATGGTTACCTTTGAAGACCAGCAAGAACCAGCAGCCTTTAGACCCAAAAATGCAACCCTCAACCTCTGAAAATAAGCTCCAAGAACCTCCAAGTGATGATGGAAGTGTGTGGCTATGAAGTGGTGTGCAATAGGCCAAGAACAAGACCCTTTTGAACCCTCTAACACACCCAAATGTATAGAGAGAGGGAGATATAGAGAGAGAGTGATATATATATATATCTTATATATTAGATTTTTCAACCATTAAAATGGAAGGAGAAGCTCTCCTTATATAGACAAGGCAATGGCTCAAAGCTTCTAAGAGAAGCTAACATAAAAAGGGTCAAAGGGGTCAAGCTTATCAAGGAAGCTAACCCAAAGGTCCAAGCTTCTCTTAGAAGCTTGGAGCAAAGGGGCCAAGCTTCTCCAAGAAGCTAAGAAAGGTTCAAGCTTCTTGGAGAAGCTAAGCCAAGGGTGCAAAGGTTCAAGCTTCTTGGAGAAGCTAAACCAAGGGTTCAAAAGGTTCAAGCTTCTTAGAGAAGCTAAACCAAGGGTTCAAAAGGTTCAAGCTTCTTCAAGAAGCTAAAACTGAGGTTCAAAAGGGTCAAGCTTCCTCAAGAAGCTAAAACAGGGGTTCAAAAGGGTCAAGCCTCCCCAAAAAAAAGGTCTCGGCCAGAAAAGGAGTCAATCGGCCAAATTAATGGTCGGCCGACCAAACAAAGTGCCGACCGGCCATCACCAATGGCCGGTGGCAAGAAAAGAGGGCCGGTGGCCTCAAGCCATGGCCGGTGGGGTGTTGGGATGGCCAACAAGCCATTCCCTGCCCTCAGAAGCAAAAAAACAAGTCGAGAGGTCTCGAGGCAAGGCACGCAGCTGAAACCTCCGAGAAGTCAAGACGAACACGAACATGGATGATCACCGAGTGTTCGAACAGTGACGTCCAAGTCTTGAGAACGGTCAAAAATGGGGTGTCTACAGTACCAAGACTAAGTTTTAAGTTTTATTAAGAATTGTAATTTTAAAACTTTAGATTCCTTGGTTGTTAATTTATGGATGTTAATGATGTTTGGTGTCACGACCTATCCCGGTGACCAAGGCTGGATTGCGACTAGCTAATCCTAAAATCCCACAGAGTGATTCTAAGTAATTAATTTAAATAACGTAGCGAAATGAAATAAAGAAGGTAGATTAATATCCAAAGCATACATAGAAATTATTATTTATTTTACGATGTAACATCAGTCAGATAATGATTACAAGGAAAAAAAAAACATGATATCCATAACAAATTTGAGGTTCTGATCCATAGGGTAAAACCATCCTTCTTTAAATTTCTTCACCTGAAAGGGGTTTTAACAGCTATAAACACATGGCAAAGTGAGAAATATTATACTGAGAGCATGAGGGTATAAAATCACCATGGATAATTATTTAGGCTAAAGATGAATAGTTTGATCCAAATAAATTATCTTTAATAACAGACATATAACACGAAACTATATAACAAAATAATCATAACCACGGTACAGAACAAAATAGAAGGTCAATGGATCCAAGACAAACAGAGGGTCACGAAGTGACTAATTAGAGGGCCAAAGGTTATTTAAGTCCCCCAAGGCATGGGACTGTCAGAGGGTCACCAAAATGACAATTCAGAGGGCCAATGATTATTTAAGTCCCCAAGGCATGGGACCTCCGTGGTGGTACTTATTCAAAACAAATGTTTATAAAATTATTGTCAAATATTTTCTAAAATTTAAACAAACATATCCATGGGTTTCAATTTAAACAAATGGAGTTCAGAAAAATAATCCACGTAATTAAAACATTAACATAACTATAAAACATAATTTATATAAAAGAAATTGTGATAACTCAAAACATTCGTAAAATATATTATGGTAGTTCAAGGTATAATATCACTCACCTAATTAGTAATTCCTAATTGGGCTCCCCTCCTCCGCGAGCTGACTCTCTCACCCGATCACGTTTTTTTTTGGTCTCCTCTTCACATCAATTCTCCTATTTATACTAAGCATCAAACTTGCTCAGCAAGTTCATAGGGGACACGTTGCCTAAGCTAGGTAATTGATGCTCTAGAAGGTATGAACTTATCCATTTGGGATAAGTTTGAATAGTATTTTTTTTAATTTACTTTTTATTTATTTATTGATCTTTGGGTTCAAATTCTAACATAATTAAATCATTAGATTACATTTTAGCACACGTCATTTAAATGTTTTCCTAGTATTTTTATTTATATATATATTATTATTTTATTTTATTTTTAAATTAATCAACCAATTGGGGTGTCACATTTCTCCTCTCTTAAGTGGAAGTTTGTCCTCAAACTTGACGTACCTTGGTTTTCAAAGAGGTGTGGGTATTTGGCTCGCATTTGGTTTTCAATTTCCCATGTAGCTTCTTCGACATGATGGTTTCGCCATAAAACTTTGACAAGAGATATAGTCTTGTTTCGGAGAATTTGGTCCCGATGATCGAGGATCTGCACGGGTTGTTCTTTGTAAGAGAGATTTTCTTGAATTTTGAGGCTCTCATAATTAACAGCATGTTCTGGATCTCGAAGATATCATTGAAGCATCGAAACATGGAACACATTGTGAACATTGGACAATTCTGGTGGAAGAGCAAGACGGTATGCTACAGGGCCGATTCTTTCTAGTATTTCAAATGGTCCGATGTAATGCGGATTCAACTTCCCTCGTTTTCCAAACCGGATGACTCCTCTTGTTGGTGAGACTTTTAAGAAAACGTGCTCGCCTACCTGAAATTCCAAATCTCGTCTCTGTGTATCCGCATAGCTTTTCTGGCGACTTTGAGCTGTGCGAATTCGCTGTTGGATGAGTTAAATCTTATCACTTGTTATTTGCACGATTTCAGGGTCTAATAGTTTCCTATTTCCGACTTCTGCCCAACATAGAGGTGACCGACATCTCCTTCCATATAATGCTTCATATGGTGCCATACCGATGCCTGCGTAGTAGCCGTTGTTATAGGCGAATTCCACTAGAAGTAGGTGCTTATCCCAATCACCCTTGAGGTCTAACACGCACATCCGTAGCATGTCCTCCAAAGTCTGAATTATTCTTTCGAATTGCCCATCAGTTTGCAGGTGATAGGTAGTGCTAAACTTCAGTGTTGTTCCCAAAGCTTCTTGCAATCTGTTCTAGAAGTGAGATACGAAGCGGGGGTCTCGGTCAGACACGATTGACACTGTGGTACTGTGACAACCATCACCTCTGATTAGTGTTAAACTGTGATTGAGCATGATAAGTAATTGATTAGGATGAAATCCTAAATTGTTTGCATGAGTATGTTGCTTTAATTGCATTTCTATCTGTTTGTCATTTAATGATCTGTTCATGTTTTGACTTCAAATTGCAAATTGAAGGCCTTATCGACGACTAAATCAGAAATTGATTAGTGTTATATACTAATTAGTATCTATGTGATTTTATGGTAGGTTTAATTAAAATTCAATTTGGAATGATTAAATTAGAATAAATGAAGTTAAATTACATTAGTTTGGGTTTATTACATTTTTGCCATTGAAACGGGCCACTTTGTTAAAACTTTGTTTGGAGCTTAATTCACCTTTTGACATACCATTCTTCACAAACCTTCTAGACCAAACAAGAGAGAGAGAGAGAGAGAGAGAGAGACAGAGAGAGAGAGAGAGAGAGAATTGGGAGAAATTGAGTTCAACAAGGAGTCTTGCTTGAGACAGAAGAAATTGAAGGAGAATTGCATAATTAGGCTTCTGCATTGGGAATTCAAGACTTAAGGTAGGAAACTCACCCTCTTGAATATGAATTTGAGTTGTTTCTTGCATGGTTCATGGAAATATTGGAGATTAGAGTCAAGTTATAGCCTAGAGAGTTGAATTGAGTAGCAATGTGTGCATGTATGTCCATATCATTGAGTTTTGAGATCTTTTACATGAGAATTTCCACATGCATGTTCATATTTTGGTTGTAGTCCATGAATTCACCATGTTTTAGAGTTCAATCTTGCATTTGACCATGTTTTGGACCATTGGAATTCATAAGAACTCATACATGTCATGTTCTTGCATTGTTCTTCATGTTTCATGGAAAATTATGTTTAATTGTTACACCTTTGGGCTTGATTTTACAAAATGATCTTTGAAACATGTTGTATTATGGGTTTCTAAGTGTTTTCCAGAAAATTAGCCCAGAAAAATCGAATTTGAAGCTTTGGAAGTTAAGTTTCATGCTTGAGGATCAATCTGGAAATTCCATATTTTGGATCCATGCTCGAGCGGAGGACTTCACGCTCAAGGGTACACTTTGATTACATGCACTCTCGCTCGAGCGTAGAAAGTCACGCTCGAGCATGAAATGTATATGCCCAAAAGTTCATGTGTTTTGCAATCTGCTCGAGTGAGAGAATTCACGCTTGAGCGAGGGTCTGAGTCTTACGCTCGAGCGGAGGTCGAGCGTCCATCGAGCGTGAATATCATGCAACCAGTACTTTTTCATGTGTTTTGTAGTCCGCTCGAGCGACGAAAGTCACGCTCGAGCAGAGCTTCATTGTCTGCATGTCCGCTCGAGCGTGGACCCCTATTTCAGTAAAGTTTGAAAAGTGTTTTAAAGTACATCCTTGCATCCTCATTTCATCATAGGCATTCCTAGGCCATATTTAAGGCATCTTGATGAGGATAATGTTATAGAACCACACCAAGTCAAGATAGGGACTAGTTATTGATTCCCAAGTGTGTAACTTAGTGTGTGTTCGTTTTGCAACTGTGTAGGGTTGGCATCCGAGGACGCTCATTAGCTTGCCAATAGCCCATCACTCTGTGAGTAACAAAGATACGTTCAATTATAATTATTTTCTGAACGATTGACTGGACTGCTTTTTGAAATGACATTGTTTACTGAATGAATGTTTGCCCTATTTGTAAACTGTCCTTGTGGCATCCATAGCAACTTGTTGTTACTGTTACTGCTACTGCTACTGCACTATACTGTTACTACTACTGTCATAGAGATCTCTGTCAGTTTCAACGTTGGAACTACTACTGTTTACTGTTATGATGGCCATCAACTGACTGTTCGGTCTGTTAAGACCTACTGTTTACTGTACTGTTTTGCTATGGGATGTACCGCATATGACTGCTATGGCTTCTAAATGACTGTTCTGATATGAACTATTAGCCACTGATTGAATAATTGATCTACTGATGCAATTGACTGTTTTAATTACTAAAATGGCATTCATTCTTAACCCCTTTACGCATTTGTTATTTACTGGGCTTTAACTCACTGTTTATATTTATATGTAGGTGTCCAAGCACCGGATCGGAGCTAGAAGCATCAAGTTAAGCTCTTGTTTTTGTCAAGCCAACCACTATGCCTCACCTTGAGGTTCCAAGCCCATTCAAGCCAAGGCTATTTTGGGGTGTTCTAGATCCACCCTCTCTGTCTCTGTTTTGTACTGACTGAATAGACTTCTATTGTACAGTTATGGTGAAGGGATTTGGTCCCTAACCTAAATGTTTGTGTATATGATGTATATATGTTTTGGTTTTGAATGTGGCTTGTTCATAAAAGTCTTTTCGCATTCAGATTGTCATAGCTCATTAGACATCTTTTTATTACTATTTGGCTTCCGCCAGCCCCTTACTCTGTATTACTGTCATTACTGTTAAGCAGGCCTTTGGTAATCACGTATTACTGGCCGGTTACGATGCTAAACCCATAGGGGCGGGTTTGGGTCGTGACAGAGTGGTATCAGAGAATCAAATGATTTCTTTGATGTATAGAGTGGCGAACTTAGTAACGAAGTACATGATTCTGATTGGTAGGAAATGTGCTGACTTCGTTAATCGGTCTACTATAACCCATATCGCATCATTCTTTGAAATTGATTGTGGTAGCCCGACCACAAAGTCCGTAGTAATGTGCTCCCATTTCCATTCAGGAATAGGGAGTGGTTGCAGTATCCCTGCAAGTCTCTAATGTTGCGCTTTAACACGTTGACATTGCAAGCATTTAAAGACATGGCTTGCTATGTCCTTTTTCATTCTTGTCCACCAGTAGTGTTCTCTCAAATTGTGATACATCTTGGTGTTGCCAGGGTGGACTGCAAATCTCGAGCTATGAGCCTCCACCAATATTTTCTTCTTGAGTTCTGGTATGTCGGGTACGCAAATTTGATTTCAAAATTTTAGCATCCCATTGCTTATAGTGAAGTCAGGATTAGGAGTAGTTTTCTGTTCCTCATACTTTTTCTTCAAAAGTTTGTCTTCACCTTGGCGTGCTTTAATTTCTTCAATCAATGTGGGTTCCACAATTACGTTGGCGAGCAGTCCATTGATCTTACAGGGGACAAGGATACATGCCAAACTTCTGGTAGTCTTTCGACTTAATGCGTCTGCTACCACGTTAGCTTTGCCCGGATGGTGATGGATCTCTACATCGTAGTCCTTCATAAATTCTAACCATCGACGCTACTGCATATTCAGTTCCTTCTACGTAAACAGATATTTAAGACTCTTGTGATCTGTGTAAACCTCGCAGATTGCACCGTAGAGATAATGACACCAGATTTTGAGGGCAAAGATTACTGCAGCTAATTCTAGATCGTGAGTTGGGTAGTTCTTCTCGTGAGTCTTCAGTTATCACGAGGCATATGCAATGACTTTTCCATTCTTCATAAGAACGCAACCCAACCCATTGTATGAGGCATCGCTATAAATTACAAACCCATCAGTTCTTGTGGGAAGTGCTAGTATAGGAGCTGTCACAAGCCTATTTTTCAACTCCTGGAAGCAATGTTCCTGCTTGTCAGTCCATTCAAAGGGTGTGTTCTTCTGAGTTAGTTGGGTCAAGAGTGATGCTATCTTTGAGAAATCTTGAACGAAGCGTCGGTAATAGTCGGCTAGACCCAAGAAGCTTCGAATTTCGGACACGTTAGTAGGTCATGGCCAATCGACGATTGCTGCAACTTTTTGAGGATTAACCGAGATGCCATCTTTGTTGATGACATGGCCGAGGAAGTGTACACTAGTGATCCAAAATTCGCATTTCTTCAACTTGGCATAAAGTTTGTGATCACGTAATGTTTGCAACACAGTTTGTAAGTGTCGCTCATGATCCTCTGGTGACTTGGAGTGTATGAGAATGTCGTCAATGAAGACGATGACAAACTCATCAAGATATGGTTTGAACACTCGGTTCATGAGGTCCATGAAGGCCGCTGGAGCATTTGTGACGCCAAATGGCATGACAAGAAACTCGTAGTGTCCGTAACGTGTTCTGAAGGCCGTCTTCTCAATGCTTTCCATTTTGACTTTTAGTTGATGATAGTCGGAACGCAAGTCGATTTTGGAGAATACTTGGGCACCTTGAAGTTGGTCAAACAAGTCGTTGATTCTTGGCAAGGGGTATCAATTCTTGATGGTGACTTTGTTCAACTCCCGGTAATCGATGCATAACCTCATTGTGCCATCCTTTTTCTTCACGAACAGTACTGGAGCTCCCCATGGTGAGGTACTTGGTCGAATGAAGCCTTTGTCTAGGAGTTCCTGGAGTTGGGTTTTTAGTTCCTTCAATTCTGCCAATGACATGCAGTAAGGAGTTTTGGAGATCGGTTGTGTATTGGGTTGAGTGTCGATGGTGAATTCGATTTCTCGATCAACTAAGGTACCAGGTAAGTCTTCAAGGAAAACATCAGGAAATTCTTGAACGACCGGTATTGAATCGAGTGTTGGGTCTATTTGTTGAGTGTCGACCATATAACAAATACAACCACCACAACCTTTTCTCAAAAGCCGTTGGGCTATAACAGAGGATATCAAATACGGAGGGGTAGAAACTCCAGTTCCTTCGAAAACCAGCTTGCGTTGATCAGGTAACCGAAGAAAGATCTTTTTGGTCGTACAGTCGATAGAGGCATGGTTGGCAGCAAGCCAATCCATCCCTAAGATTATGTCGAAGCTACTAATGTAGAGTGGAATTAGATCCACATACAAGGTTTCATGCTTTAAGGATATAACACAGGACTTGTATACCTTTGTACTAAGTGTGGTGACACCAGATGGAAAAGCCACAGATAATGCATATCCCAATGGTTCAGGTGTTGATGTTAACTTGGAAACAAAGTGTTGTGCCACAAACGAATGAGTGGAACCAGAGTCAAAGAGAACACAAGCTAAGTGGCCACAGACAGAAAGTGTACCTGTCACAACGTTCTCCGTAGCATTGGAGTTTCCGGGTACTAACGCAAAAGCTCTTCCTTGGCGTCTTTGTTGCTTCTTCCCTCATGTGGCAATTTCTGGTTTTTGAGCTAGTTCAGAGGTACTTATCACAGAGTTGGTGAATTTCGGGCAGTTTTTCATCACATGGCCAACTTGGCCATATCTATAACATGCTCCTATTGCCCGATAGCACTATCTCCTATGAGCCTTTCCGCAACTTGGACAATTTGGAATGGTGCTACCCTTGGGAATAGTAAAACCTTGGTTAGCTGAACCAGTTGAGCTAGTAGATCCGGGATTTACTTTCTTTGGTGGGGTTGCCCTTGATCCTTCGACTGGTTCCCAAAACTGCCTTTTTTGACGCATTCCACTGGAACGTGCGGTTTTAATTCCTTTTTCGGCGATATATGCTCGATCCACCACCTTTGCATAGGTTGGTAGTTTTAGAACCTCGAGCCTATCTTTGATTTCTACATATAATCCTGCTTCGAATTTTCTTGCTTTTCGGACTTCTGTCGGAATAACATACGGTGCAAATCGGGCTAGTCGTGTGAACTTACTTTCGTATTCCGCCACCGATATTGTTCCTTGCCTCAAATGTAAGAACTCGGATGCTTTTTGCTCCCGTAGTGATTCTAGAAAATACTTTTCATAAAACACCTCTAAGAATCTCGCCCAAGTCACGACCTCTTCTTTTTCTAAGGTGAGAAGCCACCATTCCTGCGCATCTTCCTTGAAGGTGAAAGTGGCGAAGGATACTTTCTATTCTTCTGTGCAGGGTAGGGTATGAAAAATTTTCTCCATTTCTTTAACCCAAGCTTCAGCTATCAACGGATTTGAACCTCCTGTGAACGTGGAAGGATTCAGGTCTTGGAATTGTTTAATCGTGGTTGTCCCTTCTCGATATTCTGGTGACCCATTGTTCTGTAAGGCTTGTAAGAAACTGGTAATAGCTCTCTCCACAATCCATTCCATTGGATCGGCTCCATTGGATGATGACTCGGTACCATTTCTATCGTTAGCCATAGCTATAAAACAATTTTAATAAACGTGGTGCATGATTTCTATCAATTACCTAAATTAAAACAAATTCACATAATCTACAAAACATATATACATTATTCACATAACACCGATTTTATTTATGTATAATGGTGTTGGTACATTACTTGTAGTTATGTCAATTTTAGTGCCTAACCCTTTATGACAAAACAGATTAAAACTAGGTCATGGTCAGCTTGCTTAGACACCAAACAAAAGAAAAACACAAAAACAACAAAAGAAGGGATTTTGTTATCAGGATCTTAGGTTGAAAACAGCCATGGGTACTGTAACTGCATGTGATGCTCAAACTCCCATTCGTTTTGCTCTATGCCAAAACATCGCCATGCCACCTCCACTTAGTAAATGGGGATGCCTGCCTCGTATCCCCACAATTGTCGTCCTATGATACGCACAGGTACCTCCACATACATCGTAATGTCACCAAAGTCAACCGTCTAAGTGTCAATTAGGTTTTGAGGGGGAGGGACTCTTGCTTGAATGTGATCACTTAAGAAGGCATTCCCTCGCTGAGCCATAAACTCTGAAGGTAAAGGTGCCACTAAATAACGAGGATATTCCTGACTCGGGGTCATGCCTACTACCCGTGTAGGTCCTAAAAACCTGTCTAAGGTACTCATAGCGTCAACCCTCCACCACTGTGTGTCTACTGTTGTGGAGACGGCCCTTAAGTATACTGGTCGGCCCATAAGTCGGTTGAGGATCGGGTCTGTCTGCCTAACTATTGCTTCAGAGTCCCCTATTTCCTCTAGTAAGTTTGGAACATAATTGTTATTTTCAAAAATTCCTTCAACGTCTAGGGGATCAGGTCCATACCAAAAAGAGTCGCCAAAGTTAAGTTCTGACATTGCCTGCACCACAGGATGCCCAACTTAGCTATAAAATGAAGAAAAGACTTATTACTATAAGGACTAAGGTAAGACCATAAGGACTAAGGTAATTCTTTTTTTTTTTTTTTTTTAACCATTGCTCTGATACCACTTTTGTCACGACCCATCCCGATGACCAAGGCTGGATCGCGACTAGCTAATCCTAAAATCCCACAGAGTGATTCTAAGTAATTAATTTAAACAACGTAGCGAAATGAAATAAAGAAAGGTAGATTAATATCCAAAGCATACATAGAAATTATTATTTATTTTACGATGTAACATCAGTCAGATAATGATTACAAGGGAAAAAAAAACATGATATCCATAACAAATTTGAGGTTCTGATCCATAGAGTAAAACCATCATTCTTTAAATTTCTTCACCTGAAAGGGGTTTTAACAGCTATGAACACATGGCAGAGTGAGAAATATTATACTGAGAGCATGAGGGTCTAAAATCACCATGGATAATTATTTAGGCTAAAGATAAATAGTTTGATCCAAATAAATTATCTTTAATAACAGACATATAACACGAAACTATATAACAAAATAATCATAACCACGGTATAGAACAGAACAAAGGGTCAATGGATCTATGACAAACAAAGGGTCACGAAGTGACTAATCAGAGGGCCAAAGGTTATTTAAGTCCCCCAAGGCATGAGACTGTCCGAGGGTCACCAAAGTGACAATTCAGAGGGCCAATGATTATTTAAGTCCCCAAGGCATGGGACCTCCGTGGTGGTACTTATTCAAAACAAATATTTATAAAATTATTGTCAAATATTTTCTAAAATTTAAACAAACATATCCATGGATTTCAATTTAAACAAATGGAGTTCAGAAAAATAATCCACGTAATTAAAACATTAACATAACTATAAAACATAATTTATATAAAAGAAATTATGATAACTCAAAACATTCGTAAAATATATTATGGTAGTTCAAGGTATAATATCACTCACCTAATTAGTAATTCCTAATTGGGTTCCCCTCCTCCATGAGCTGACTTTCTCATCCAATCACGTTTTTTTTTTTTTTTTTTTTTCTTCTTCTCCTGGTCTCCTCTTCACATCAATTCTCCTATTTATACTAAGCATCAAACTTGCTCAGCAAGTTCATAGGGGACACGTTGCCTAAGCTAGGTAATTGATGCTCTAGAAGGTATGAACTTATCCATTTGGTATAAGTTTGAATAGTTTTTTTTTTTTTATTTACTTTTTATTTATTTATTTATCTTTGGGTTCAAATTCTAACATAATTAAATCATTAGATTACATTTTAGCACATGTCATTTAAATGTTTTCCTAGTATTTATATATATATATATTTTATTATTTTATTTTATTTGTAAATTAATTAACCAATTAGGGTGTCACATTTGGTGGCAACATTGATTTTAAGTTCTAAATCGTATTATGATGTCCATAAAATTTGGGGCATCACATGCGAAGAATGCCAAATGTCTCTTCCAGATCGGCTAGATGAGTTTGCTTTTCTTTGGACTTGACCACCATATCATCAATGTACACTTCCATAGTGCGGCCGAGTTGCTTCTTGAACATGGCAGTGAGTAGTCTTTGGTAGGTTGCCCCTCATTCTTCAACCCAAAAGGCATAACCTTATAGCAATAGGTTCCTCTTGGGGTGAGGAATGCAGTTTTGTCTTGGTCCTCTAGATACATGGCAATTTGATAGTAGCCTCTGCAGGCATCCAGGAAGCTCATACGTTGTTGATGTGCCATTGCATCTACAAGTTGGTCTGTTCTGGGGAAGGGAAAGCAATCCTTGGGACAAGCTTTGTTTAAGTCCGTGAAATCCACACAAACATGACAAGTTCCAATTTTCTTCTTTACAACCACAGAATTCGACAACCATGTAGGATAGGTCACTTCGCGGATTGCCCCGGCATCAAGCAACCGGTCAACTTCTTCAACAACGGCAGCAGTGTGTTCGGCCGACTTTTCTGAATAATCGGCTTACATCTGGAATCAACGTTTAAACAATGCTGAGACATAGATGGATCTACCCCCGGCATCTCATATGGTGACCATGCAAATACATCAAGGTTGCTGAGTAAGAAGGAAATTAGCTGCTGTCTGTCGATTTTATTCAGGGAAGCGCTGACCATGAAGAACGTGTCAGGATTCCTATCAATTTCAACTCGATCCAGGGCTTTGGTTGCCTTTTTACTTGGGAGCCGCCCAACTTTGTCGAGGCTCTCTTGATCCGACACCTCAATTGAATTCACTTCCAGCTCTCTTGGTGTCTTTGTGGCAAGAAGATAACATGCTTGCGCCGATTTCTGGGAACCTTGAATTTTTTCATTGCCGCGTTCAGTTGGAAAGCGAAGTAGTTGATGATAAGTGCTTGGCACGGCCTGCATGGTATGCAGCCAAGTTCGTCCTATGATGAGATTATACGGTGAAGGAAGCTTGACAACCAAAAATTCTACATCCACTGATCGGGAGCCCGCCCGAACTGGTAGTGTGATTTTGCCCAACGGCTATTCTAGATTAGTGTTGAAGCCAAATAACGGATAATGAGCTGGAGACAGGTCCGACTCAGTGAAGCCAAGTTTGATGAAGGTCTTGTAGTACATAACTTTCGAAATACTCCCCTGGTCAATGAGAACACGTTCAACGGTGAATCAGTTTACGCATAGTTCGATGACCAAGGGATCAATGTGGGGGAGCGTTACGCCGACCAAATCAGAATCATCGAAACTAATACTCGCAGCTTCATGGGGCCGTTTCGCTAGTGTGATTTGCTTTTGGGGGTTAGGATACGACTGAATTGTATGTACCGCAGATGCCATTGGCAAGCTGTATATCATGTGGATTACGCCGAGTGGAGGTGAATCCTGCCGTAAAGTAACTGTTTTGGTTGAGTTGTTCTTTCGGACGTGTTGCTTAAGCTGACCATCTTGTACCAACTCCTCAAGGTGATCCTTCAACGCATAACAACTGTCGGTATCATGACCGTGGTCATTGTGATATTCGCATCGCCTATCCTGTCTCCTCGTATCGGGAGGTCCCACTATCTTGGGTGGCCATTTGAAGAATAGAAGGTGTTGAACTTTAGACATAACCATGTTGATCGGCTCCGACAACTCTGTATATTTCTTGTTTACGTGCCTTATGCACCTGCTATCTACTTAAAGTTGTTCATTAGCTTGGTGTGAACACTAGTCATTTGGTTGGTGCGAATCATGTCGTTTGTCTCATTTAGCCCGATTTCGTGGTTCAGGGCTCCAAGATGGTACAGAATTTATCTGCTGAACGATTTCAGATAGGGCCGTCTTGTTGGCCTTGTGCCCGGATTTGATCCGCAGGGCGTCATCTTCCACTTTGCAGTATTCCTCGACTTTCTTCATCAGTGATCAGACTATTTTAGGGGGCCTTCTGGTCAAGGAGCTGTGGAGGGCACTATCAGGATGCAATCCCATTTTAAAAGCGATGATGGCCATGGAGTCATTGCACGCATCATCTACTAGATTAAAGTATTCCCAATAGCACGCTAAATACGCACGTAGGTTTTCCCCTGGTTGGATTTGCATTGCCTAGAGAGAATCGGCTTGCTTCAGCTGGACCTCATTGGTGATGAACCTTGCCCTGAAGGATTTTTGGAGTTGATGGAAGCTCTTAATCAATGCCGGTTCCAATTTATAGTACCATCTGATGGCCAATGGTCCCAAACTATTCAGAAATATTCGACACATGAGGGCCTCGTCGTCTGCATGAAGCGTCATGGCTTGCTTGTAATGACGAATGTGATCAGTGGGGTCCGATTTTCCATCGTACAAGGTGAATGATGGAGCTTTGAAATTTTTGGGTAGCATTGCCCTTGCGATCCATCGCACAAAAGGGTCATGTTGATCCTCTTCGTCTAAATCATTTCTTCGTCGCTTATTCCGTGCACGCGAACTTCCTTCGGAAGAATTGGAGACTTCAACTCGTCCCTTCTTTTTGGATTCTAGGGATGATGAGTCAAAATCACTGCCACTATCATGTCTCCGAATTCCAAGTCGTTGACCATCCTTTCTCAGAAGTCGTCCCAGATCTTGGCGCGCGGCTTGTTGGGATTTTGCCACCTCCAAGGCCAAATCCTGTCGAAGGCGCTCATTCTCAGCCATCATGTTTTCCAACCTCTGTTCATTCTGCTTCACCTAATCCATAATTGCTTGCATTGTCTCATGTGCTGATGTCAAGGGTGAGGTCTGGGCAACTAAGTCGAAGTTTAAGGCCCTTTGTGCGGCAATGTTCTCTAGCCCAAGCATGTTGCTTGGAGTGGTATCATCTCGTGGCGTAAGGTCGTCAACGACTACCGGAGGATCTTCCGTCACGTCTGCCATGGATGTGCTAGAGTATTCCCACAGACGGCGCCAATTGTGGAGAAGTGGTTTGGAAATACTCTCTAGATCTTGGAGGACGCTCTTGATCCTCAGCTAGTCACCTAAAAAGGAATGAACACTCCGGTCGGAGGTGCCAGAATTAGCACTCCGATGGATAAGTCAGTGTATATTCTCTTGGTTTCTTGTATTTCAAGTTAATCTTATTTATTCTCACATACCTTTCTTTGGCTGATGCTTCTCTATTTATATTTTTCTTTTGGGCCTCAGGGTCGGGCCCATCCTTAATCCGTTGCACGTTTATGTATTCGGCTTTTGTTCAGCTGGTTCCACACCCGATTAATATATTTGGCTTTGGGGTCGTCTAGGATAAAGCTGAATACAAATTCCGTCCTTGACTGTCCTCATATAGTTATTTGGCTTTATTGCCCCTATAATATCCGACTCCCACAGAGTGTATAAAACAAATCAAAAAAGAAAAAAAAAAGTGTATAAAAAAAGTAAATGTGTGTAATTATCAAAATATTTCGAAGGTTCCTAACTTTTATCATGAATTTTAAAATTTTGAGAATAGTTATGTATTGTATGAATAATATAGTAATATAGTAAGAAGCAAGTTTTAATTTTTTTTTTCCGAAGGAAATAAAAATCAATGGGAGAGGATTAGATTGGAACGATATGGAATATTTTTTTATCTTTCCTTTTGAAAACTATAAATTATGGAATTATTAATATTTTGAAAACTATTACTCTAATGAATTAGCCAATACTACTTTTTAAATTTATTTTTTAATTCAATAAATCCATAAACTTATTATAAGGTTTTAGAGCTCACACAATGTTCATCACGAAAAACCCATTTTGCTTATAATATATATATATACACTAGAGTAAAACCCATGCTATGCACGGGCAAGTAACAAAATGTGATAAAAATAGTAAATATGTTAAAAATTAACTAAATACTATAGTATTAATTTAGATGGGTATTTAAATAATAGATTTGAGTAATTTCACTATATTTATATAAATATGAATGACTAATTAATTTTTTTGAAATACACTCAATCGAATAATCTCAATTGAAAATAAAGAGTAAGAGTGAAATTTTATAAATATAAGATAAAGATTAAAAAAAAAATTTAGTTTAAATTCGGAGATGAATATAGAAAGGGAAAATTAGATAAATTTTCGAAAAAGAATAAACTCAACTAAAAATCAAGAATGAGAGTGGATTCTCAAGTTTAAATTTGAGGATGAACTATACGAATATAGAAAAAGAAAATTAAATAAATTCTAGAAAAATGAGGTAGATAGAAATTTAGTAAACAGAAAATGAAGATTGAAAAAAAAAAAAAACAATCAAGTTAAAATTTAAACACTATAACAAAAACATACTTTAGTTGCACTACACTAGTGGCATATTTTTAGAAAATACCACAAAAAATAATATTTAGTGGCACGTTTTTGAAAAATGCCACAAAACGACAAACATAAAAGGCTCTAGTGACATTTCAATGAACAAGTGTCACAAAACTACAACAAAAACATACTTTAGTGGCACTACACTAGTGGCATATTTTTAGAAAATGCCACAAAAATGATATTTAGTGGCACATTTTTGAAAAATGCCACAAAACGACAAACATAAAAGGCTCTAGTGACATTTCAATGAACAAGTGTCACAAAACTACAACAAAAACATATTTTAATGACACCATACTAGTGGCATGTTCTTAAAAAATGTCACAAAAAGAATATTTGGTGGCATTTTTTAGAAAAATGTCATAGAGCCACAAACATACAAGGCTCTAGTGGCATTTCAATTAAAAAAAGTGTCACTTCACTACAACAAAAATGTCACTACAACAAATTTACACTTTAGTGACACTACACTAGTAGCATGTTTTTAGAAAATGCCACAAAAATAAAAATTGGCATTAAATGTTTTAGAAAAATGCCACAGAACCACAAAACATATAAGGCTCTAGTGGCATTTCAATAAAAAAATGTCACATCAATTTTATGACATTTTATAAAATAATGACACAAAAAATTATGTTCGTGACATTTACCAACAGATGCCACTAAACTTTAGTTGCAATGGCATTTTTTAAAAAATGTCAGGACACTAGGTAGGTGCAAATTACTTTTTATGGCACTTAGGTGAAAAGTGTCATAAACAAATATTTTATAGCATTTTGAGAAATGCCACTAAGCCAAAAACTTTCCAAGCTTATAATGACATTTTTGAAAAAACAAAAAATGCCAATATATTTTCTAAATTTTTAAAATGCAGTAAATGATTAAAAATAAATGAATTAAACTCAATATACGCTACAGGAAAAAGCATATTCGGCGACTAAATTTCCTGACCAAAAAAATTTGGTCGCTGAAAGAGAAGCTAAAGAACCAAAACAAAGATTAGTTGCCAAAAGTAAAGCTTTTTGGCGACTAAACAATTTTAGTAGCCAAAAGTCTACAATTGGCGACTAAAACTAAGTTTGGTCGCTGATTATATGGGTTTTAGTGACTAAAAAAATTTTTGTAGCCCAAAGTAAAGCTTTTTGGCGACTAAAAAAATTTGGTAGCCAAAAGTCTACAATTGACGACTAAAAATAAGTTTGGTCGCTGATTATATGGGTTTTACACTACAACATTTTCTTAGTTTAGTGACATTTGAAAGTACCACAAAACTATTGGTTTAATGACATTTTTTAGTTTTGTGGCATTTTGAACAAGTGCCATTTGTATCCGTGCCACGGTAGATATTTGCAAGTGCCACTACACCATCATACTTAAAAACTTTCAATGACATTTTGATGTCATGGTAGATATTATTTGTGGCACTATCAAGCACCATTAAAAAAAGAGTAGTGACACTTATAAGTGTCATTACACCATCAAGACTAAAACCTTTCAATGACATTTTAACGTTATGGTAGGCACTATTCGTGACGCTATCAAGTTCCATTCGTGACGATAATTCTTTGTAGAACAATTTGATCCGCTCTTGCAGATACTCGAACCGCCAACCTCCCGCACCATAAACCTTATACACCACACTCTTCCCACTAAACCTCTGTAGCACCACATGATTATATATGCAACATATATTATTTATATAGTATATACATCCATATTAATATAAAAGTATATGTATAAACATAATTATTTTATTGAACATAATTTATGTAAAATAAACTATTTACTAGCAAAATGAAAAAAGACCACTTTTGGCGACTAAAAATATTTTTTAGTCGCCAATTCTATACTTTTGGCTACTAATTGTTTTTTAGTTGCTAAAAAACTTAACTTTTGCCGACCAAAATCGGATTTGGTCGCCGAAGATGCACTTTCAGCTACCACAATTTTGGTCGCCAAAAAATTTAATTCCCGCCTTAGGATTTTAGTTCTCCCGCGCTAAGAATGACCACTTTTGGCGACTAAACTTATTTTTCAGTCGCCAATTGTAGACTTTTGGCTACTAAAATTTTTTTAGTTACCAAAAAGTTTTACTTTTGGCTACTAAAATTTTTTGTAGTCGATAAAACCCATATAATCAGCGACCAAACTTATTTTTAGTCACCAATTGTAGACTTTTGGCTATTAAATTTTTTTAGCCACCAAAAAGTTTTACTTTGGGCTACTAAAAATTTTTTAGTCACTAAAACCCATATAATTAGCGACCAAACTTAGTTTTAGTCGCCAATTGTAGACTTTTGGCTACTAAAATTGTTTAGTCGCCAAAAAACTTTACTTTTGGCTACTGATGCTGTTTTGGTCAAGAAATTTAGTCGCTGAAAGTGCTTTTTCCTGTAGTGTATATTGAGTTTAATTTATTTATTTATAATCATTTACTATATTTTAAAAATTTAGAAAATATATTGGCATTTTTTGCTTTTTCAAAAATGCCATTATAAGCTTGAAAAGTTTTTGGCTTAATGGCATTTCTCAAAATGCTATAAAATATTTATTTATGACACTTTTCACCTAAGTGCTATAAAAAGTAATTTGCACCTACCTAGTATCCTGACATTTTTTAATAAAAAATGCCATTGCTACTAAAGTTTAGTGGCATCTGTTGGTAAATGTCACGAATATGATTTTTTGTGTCATTATTTTATAAAATGCCATAAAATTGTTGTGACATTTTTTTATTGAAATGCCACTAGAGCCTTATATGTTTGTGGTTCTATGGCATTTTTCTAAAACATTTAATGTCAATTTTTATTTTTGTGGCATTTTCTAAAAACATGCCACTAGTGTAGTGTCACTAAAGTGTAAATTTGTTGTAGTGGCATTTTTGTTGTAGTGAAGTGACACTTTTTTTAATTGAAATGCAACTAGAGCCTTGTATGTTTGTGGCTCTATGACATTTTTCTTAAAAATACCACCAAATATTCTTTTTGTGACATTTTTTAAGAACATGCCACTAGTATGGTGTCACTAAAATGTGTTTTTGTTGTAGTGTTACCGACTAAAAAAATTTTAGTAGCCAAAAGTAAAGCTTTTTGGTGCCAAAAAAAAAAATTTAGTAGCCAAAAGTCTACAATTGGCGACTAAAAAATAAGTTTAGTAGCCAAAAGTGGTCATTTTTAGCGCGGGAGAACTAAAATCTTAAGGCAAGAATAAAATTTTTTGGTGACCAAAATTTTGGTAGCTGAAAGTGCATCTTCAACGACCAAATCCGATTTTGATCGACAAAAGTTAAGTTTTTTAGCAACTAAAAAACAATTAGTAGCCAAAAGTATAGAATTGGCGACTAAAAAATATTTTTAGTCGTCAAAAGTGGTCTTTTTTTTTATTTTGGTAGTAAATAGTTTATTTTACATAAATTATGTTCAATAAAATAATTATGTTTATACATATACTTTTATATTAATATGGATGTATGTACTATATAAATAATATATGTTGCATATATAATCATGTGGTGTTATAGAGGTGTAGTGGGAAGAGTGTGGTGTATAAGGTTTATGGTGCGGAAGGTTGGCGGTTCGAGTCTCCGCAAGAGTTGATCAAATTGTTCTACAACGAATTATCGTCATGAATGGCACTTGATAGCGTCACAAATAGTGGCTACCATGACATTAAAGTGTCACTGAAAGGTTTTAGTCTTGATGGTATAATGACACTTACAAGTGCCACTAACTCTTTTTTTAATGGCGCTTGATAGTGCCAC
Source organism: Camellia lanceoleosa (assembly GCA_025200525.1). Classification (NCBI taxonomy): domain Eukaryota; kingdom Viridiplantae; phylum Streptophyta; class Magnoliopsida; order Ericales; family Theaceae; genus Camellia; species Camellia lanceoleosa. The sequence continues at coordinate 191,200,911 of CM045760.1, read as the reverse complement.
AAATAATATCTACTATGACATTAAAATGTCATTGAAAGTTTTCAGCCATGATGGTGTAGTGGCACTTGCAAGTATCTACCGTAGCACTCGTATCTACCGTGGCACCGATAGAAGTGGCACTTACAAGACCAAAAAATGTCATTAGAAGAATAGTTTTGTAGCACTTTCAAATGTCACTAAACTAAGAAAATGTTGTAGTGAAAAATACAAAAATAAAATAAGATAAAACTTAAAAAAAATCTAATATAACTGTAATAATAGAATAACTGAAGATGGTAGTAGTTTAAAAATTAGATAAGAGTGAAATGTCATTTATAATTTTTTAAAATTCGTAAAAAAAATCAAAAATAAAAACTGATGTGTAGTAAGTTAAAAATTAGATAAAAGTTAGCTGACAACTATAATTTTTTAAAATTTAAATTTTTGTGTTGTTAAAAAATAATGATATCTTATTATACACATTTTAACTCTATTTTGTGCCTATTACTAATAATTTTTAACATTTTTTGTATTCTAAGCTACATAATTAAAAAATAAAAATAAAAAATCAAGGGTTCACCTTTTTATTTCTTAATTTTATTTTGTGTTAATAACCTATAAGTTTCAATAAATTTTGCATTATGAAACTACTAAATAAATAAATAAATAAAATAGCATCACATTTCTTTTTAAAATCTTAGTTATTTTCATTTTAATTTTATTTTGTGTCAATAACCTATAAATTTTAGAATTTTTGTATTTTGAAACTACTAAATAAAAAAAAAAATCACTTTTCTTTTAAAATCTTAGTTAGTTTTATTTTTACTTTGTATTAAGAGCCAGTAAAGTGGCCTTGGTAGTGCTATGCATAGGTATAAATAAGAAAAATGATCCAGACCACTAATTAGTGGTTGCACTAGGGATGTGGCAGTGGGTCCCACCCACTGCCACATGTGTTTTGTGTCTTAGTTTTTTTTTTTTTTTTGGCTTGCCACATCATTAGTGATGATGTTAGTGGTAATGTTTTAGTGGTCTGTATCATTATTGTATAAATAAATAATCAAAAATTAGTTTTAAAATTAAATAACAATATAAAATTTATCTAAAATATGTAGTAAAAATGACTTATAATCAATTAAATTTTATTCATTTTTATTAGAGTTACACATAAATAACTTGTATATTTATGCCAACCTAATATTCACCTAATTATTAAAAATTGTCTTGATCTATGCCCAACTTATGAATCATTTGACCTATTTATTTATTAAATTGGTAAAATAAATATCTATGAGTATTTTTTTTATTTTTTAAATAAGAAATATGAACATATTTTATGCATATCTAATTAAAAATTTTGCACTTAGGGAAAAAATGATATATTTATCTTAACACTATGAAATAAATAGTTACATATATTCATATATTAAAAAATTATCTAAAGTAGAGCTGCTCTAAATTATATGTCATATTTGAGCTTTAATCTTAGTAAAAATATTTGATAATAATAAATTTAAACATTATGTATAAATAATATCATAATTTATCAATTCGTGACTGGTATGAGCTAGTTTGGGGGTTCTAATATTGGATTAAACATTCATTAGACCAATTTTTTAGTCCCATTTTGATGATTCGAACCGTGCACAGTTTAGGGTGCGTCCAGCATATCATCCCTACAAAAAATAAAGTCGATTAGATAACATAAATCACATATTTGAATCAATTTTGTATGAACTGTTTATTTTCTCACCATCTATTTTTTTAATACAAAATTGATCCAAACACATGGTTACTGTTATCTGATCGACTTGATTTTTAACAGAGATGATGTACTCAACGAATCCTAAACTAAGAATAGTTCAGATTATCAAAATGGAACCTAAAAGTGAGCCGACAAGGCCCGACAACACCTCTCCAATTCGATGGAGGACTGGAGAGAAGCTCTAACCATGTTAAATAATCAATAGTGTTTAAATTTTTAGTTAAAGAAATAATTCTTTTCTATTTGCGTATGTATGAATGTATCAAAATCATGCATTAATGCAATCTTAGGGAAGTAATTTTGAAAATAAATTTGGTATGGTAAACATAAATTAAGGAAGTAATTTGAAATGGTAATTATGGTAGCATAATTTAAGGGTTTAATATAAAACTCCATGAATTTAATTATGAACTAATTAAATGCAACACATAATGACACTTAGTATTTTCATTATTAAAAAAATTAAAATTAAAACAAAAATGAGCTGAGAATTTGAATCTTAAGAAAACTGTAACAACCCCCTACGTATATTGATTAGCACTTAATTAATTAAGTAGATTTGAAATTTAATTACCAATTATTCTAATTTAATCTGAGATTTATGAAAAATTATAGAGGCTAATTCGTATGTGATTCTACTGAGGATTTATTTTAGAATTAGAAATTGATAGCCTAAATGGCTCAAGATAGTACGATGGTGAATTGAATTATGTTAATTTCGAGTATCGGACCGTATGTGAGTTTAATTAAATATTCGATTCGGATTTTAAAAATTGAGATTTAATTAATTGGGTCCGAATTGAAGTTAATTAAGTTATACAAATTCAGAATTAAGATTATTATGAATTAAATTTATTTATGAGGTGTTCAATTGTTTATGTAATTTATTGATGAAAATTTTGAGTCTAATAAAAAATGGAAGGCTTAAATGATTTAAGAAATCAAAATTGAGGATGGAAATAAGTTTAATTTACTATTTGGAGCCTTTTAAGAGTTTGATTAAAAATTCTGATTCAAAATAATAAATTTTAATATAATTAATTGGACTCTAAAGGAAGTTAATATAATTAATTGGGCTTTAAAGGAAGTCAAATTAGACAAATTAAATTATGTGAAATTTATGATTAGTTGTAATTAATTTAACTATGTGTTAATTAAGATTTATTCAGACTAAGTACTATTTAATTAAGCTAATCTTAAACATAAATTAAATTAAGGAAGAATCTAGAATTGTGAGAGTGTGTGGGTGTGCAGAGAAACCTGTGTGGGTGTGCTGAGAAATCTGATTGTGTGTATATGTATAAGTGATGTGCTGGAAGCTTAAAACAAAGTGCACGTGTGCAATGTGCTATCAACAAGAGAAGTGTGTGTGTGTGTGTGTGTGTGTGTGTGTGTGTGTGTGTGTGTGTTGTGCTGGAGCTTTGAGCTCATTTGGGCTGGTGCTAAAACAAAAGAAAAGAAAAGAACACAAATAAAAAAAATCAACTCTAGAGAAGGCGAGAGAGAACAACCGAGAGAGAGAGAGAGAGAACAGCTGAGAGAGAGAAAGTGTGTATCAACTCTTGGAACTTAGCTGCTGGGAATCCAACTCAAGAAGAAGAAGAAGGAACAAGGAGGTAAAAGCTAAGAAAGGTGTGGAATAAAAGGGGAGTTCAAGAACTTATCAAAAAAATTCAACCATTGAAGATGATAGGTAAGGATTTCAAGCTTGATTTTTGTAGATTCATTATCTAATAACTAAAATCAAGAAGTGAATGGGTCTAATTTCATGAAAATAGAAAGCAACTAGGAAGAGAATAAAGAAAATAGAATTAAGTTTAAGAGCAAGGAAATTGATTTGGAAAATCATCTTTTGGGAATAATTTTAATTATCTTTGATAAATTTGAGTTCTAACTTTACATGCATTAATGAATTCGAACAATTGATTTATAAACATGGTTAAGGTTAATAAACATGAAAATAATTGTATTGAGCTTGAGTTTGGGAACCTTGATATATATATATATATATATATGAGACGTGTATTTGTATGCACCATGAGCTTTGAAAGGATTTGAGTCAATCAATGTCATATTTTAAAGAGAAAAAGAAAAGAGTTCTATAAACATTAAGTTCATAAAAATTTGGAGTTAATCTTAAAATTAGATGAGGTTGTGATTTTATTATGAAAATTAGACATTGGTTTAATTTTGAATTTTAATCCATGCATGTAATCTGATTTTGTAGTGTTATTCAATTTAAATATATTTTGGAACATCTATGACCATAAATTAAGTATTTGGGTAAAGATGGAGTTAAGTTCAAATTCTAAGAAATTGATTTTGCTATAAAGAAAATAAATTAAATCTAAGTTTGGACAAATTAAGGAATGAATTATAATTTTACTTTGAGAATCAAAAATTAGTTTTATTCTGATTTAAATTTCATACATGCACACATTTTTTAAAGGGCTTTATAGATTCAATTTTAAGTTTCACTAAGCAAAGAAAGAATTGAAATATGATTTTTTTTTTTTTAAATCATGGAATTTACTTTAAATATATGTAATTGGGAATGTTTTTGCATATTCGAGTGAGTCATGCATGAATTTGGAGCCTTGGTAATGTGTTTTGAAGTTTAAACAACATTCTAGAAAACTCAGAATCCGTCACCATCGCTCGAGCAAAGAAGTTGTCGTTCAAGCGTTGAATGCAAGCAACTAGTATTTTTGCAAACCAAGGGGTCCGCTTGAGCGACCAATGTTGCGCTCGAGCGAAGGGTCCTGTTTCAAAAAAATTTGAAAAATTGTTTCATATTTCGATTTCCATTCTCTTCCACTTCCAAGCATTCTAGACATGATTTATGGCTCATTGAAGATTAATAAGCTAACAATCAATATAAATTAGTTAATTAAAGAATGAATCATTGATCTAGTAGTTGTAATTGTTTAAGAAGCCAACTAAAAAATTGGTGTATTGAAAAATGACTTAGTAATAAAAGAATATGTGAAATAAGTAGAGATGGCAATTTGAAACCGGCCCGATGGGGATCCCCGATCCCGACCCCAATTTAAGCAGTTTTTCCTTGAAAAATACCCCCGATGGAGAGGGGATGGTATTCAAAAATTAATCCCCGATCAATTTCGGGCTGGGGACGGGGATAAGTGTCCCAGCCCCGGCCCGTCCCCGTCCCCGTCCCCGTTTTATCCTCGAAGTGAAAATACTCTTTTACCCCTCTATATATATATATAAACCAAACTTATTTTTCAGTCTCATTTCCTCTGTGTCTCTCTCTCTCTCACTGACCATGGTCCTCATCTCTCTCTCCCTCACTCTGACTCAAATCTCAGACTCAGTCTCATCTCTCTCATTCCCTCTCATCTCCCTCTCCATGTCTCTCTCCCCTTCTCCCTCTTTCTCCGTCCGTGAAGCGTTCCATCCGTCAGATCCCTCTGTCCGTGAAGGCTTCACGGTGAAGCCCTCCGTCTGTCAGATCGTGAAGTTTCCGTCAGATCGTGAACCCTCTCTCTCTCCCTCTGTCCGTGAAGCCCTCCTTCCATCAGATCGTGATTCGTGAAGCCTTCCGTCAGATCCTGAACCCTCCGTTTGAACAGATCTGAAGAAGAAGAACAGATCTGATTGTTGTGTATATATATATTTGTATATATATATGATTAATTTTTTTTGATGATTGTTATATATATCTGTTGTTGTTGTTGTTCTGTCGTCCATTAGACAGATTTTTTTTTTTTTTTATCTTCTTAATGTTGCTTTTTGAGCTCACTAAGATGTTGTTGATGTTGGTTTTTTGGCTGGGGATTTTCGGGGTCAGGGAAACCCAATCCCCGTTAGGGGACGGGGGTGAGAGTGGGGGTGGGGGTGGGTTCCCCATCGGGGATGGGGACGGGGACGGGGGAAAGTTCTGCCATCGGGGATCGGGGACGGGGAGGGTGATCCCTGGCCCCGCCCCGCCTCGTTGCCATTCTTAGAAATAAGAACCTGGTTCATTTGAATAAGAAAGAATAAGCATAGTAAAACTTCAGACTACTTAGACAGAAAAAGACAAGGAAAGTCAAATTTAATCGAGGAATTGATATTGTATTTCAATGTGTATCTATTATGTGCTTGTGTAGGTCACGCGCTATTGTCTACCTGATTTATCTAATCTGTCCAGTCTGTCTGATTTGCTTCTGTAGCTATCTGTGAGTAATAACATAATAAAGTTATATTCAACTTTATGTATTTTTTGTATATGGAATAAGATCTATTTTATGAAATGTTATGTTTTGTATTATGTATGATTGTCTAATTTTCAATAAGTATTTATGACACAAATATGTTAGATGTTCCCGGTCCGGAGGTTCCTTTATGGAACTGACAAGTTATCTGCACCCGGCTGGAGGTTCCTTTATAGAACTGACAAGTTATTCGTTCTCAGTCCGGAGGTTCCTTTATGGAACTGACAAGTTATCTGCACCCGGCTGGAAATTCCTTTATAGAACTGACAAGTTATCCGTTCCTAGTTCGGAGGTTTCTTTATAGAACTGACAAGTTCTCCGTACCCGGCCGGAGGTTCCTCTATGGAATTGACAAGTATGATTTTTGATACTCTGTATGTAATTTGTTAGCGCTAATAGATGTACCATGTAAGATTAAGCATGAACTCTGATTTTTCTATATGATTTAAATAAGAATATAAATATGAATATGAATCTGTTTCTGATTAAAATCAGAATATGCATAAGACTCTGTTTCTTATAAGAATCTGTTTTTTGATATAAACTCTAATTTCTGACTCTGTGATGGGCATCATTCATTGAAACCCTTTACTTTGTTATTATACATTAGACTCTAGCTCACTATATTATTTATGTATGTAGGTGATCAGGCGCGTGACCAGGCTTAGAGGCGTCTGCCTAGAGTCTGTTTTTGTCAACCAACCTATATACCTCCCGTAGAGGTTCCGAATATGTTAAGTAGTTATGGCTATGTGATTAAGTTCAAGTTTTGTTTTCTGGTTTGGTTAAACAAGTTTTTGTTATTTTGTAAATAGGGCTAAGTCTGTAACGCCCTCAAAATAATAGCATAAAACCCAACAATATAGACATGCATTAATATATAAAAGATCCACGTTCTTCCATTAGCAAAGTTTCCTTACAAAAGTATTACATGTTAATAACAAAAGCAAATGCCCTAAGGGCTTACAGCTTTCCAAGTTAACACTTGGTTACAAAAAGATAGAGTGCTAACTCATTTACACATTAAGCCCTTGGCTTGAATTTACATGTACTATATCAAAAAAAAGACAATAAAAGTCTGCCCCGCCCCTAGCCTCCCAAGCTATGTCCTTGGAGGTGGCATGCTGCCTGCACCTGAAAATGATGTTCCCATATAAGGTGAGCCACAGCCCAGTAGAAATATACTAAACCAGTTATGAATAATGACTAAAAGATTAACAGTTGATAGATGGTCAACACTTTTACACCCTTTCATAACACATTACAATTCCAAGACTTTCAAGCCTATATTCAATTCACTCTCCATTTTCATTAAATTCTCAATTTATAACTCATGGCTCAGAACCTGGCCACACAACTCATATGAGACAATAACTCATATTAACCACTTACAACTTCATTACTTCCACAGATATGCATACTAGCTATATCACATTCCCAAGACAAGCATACGAGCTCTATCTACGGAGTCCATCCCCTATCTTCTCCCAAACAACATCCGGTTTAGAGGTACATCCCCTATCTTCCCCTAAACCGCGGAGTACATCCCCTATCTTCTCCAACACAACACAATGCATATAAACAACAATTATACACATCACAAATCAATACATAAAGTTAATGTATTCTTCAACTGTCATACTCAATGACACATTTCAATGATTGGTTTTAATTTACCTAATCATCATGCATTGTCTACAACAATCAAGACTATCCTCCACCGATAGCCCAAAGCAGATATTTCTAAACAGAAAATAAATGCACAATGGATATATAATCAACATCTCAATTCCACAATTAATTATCCCAATTAATTAAACAATATAATTATAGCATTTTCCATAATTATCATTCAACTCCTAAGGTTCCATTTTCATCAATGATTCCACATTAATCTCATTTCTATGTACCAACCGTACAGATAGGTTTATTTAAAACAAAACCCCAAACTTTTATAAAATTGCATAAAAGCCCCAAAATTACACAACTATCCCCAACACATCAAAATGTCAAAATTCAAAGACAGAATCCATAAAGTGGAGTAGGATATCCCTACCTCAAAGTTTGAGCTCAAAAGGAGATGAAGACCCAAAGATCAAAATGCTCCAAACACCGACTTTTTCAGATTAAATCGAAGCCCTCGACAACCTCTACCTTTTTAACAAAGCAAGAAGGGTAGGAAATGATCCTAGATAGATCAATCCTTAGAGAGAATATAAAGTTAGAGAGAGAAGCTCTCAGATCTTGAAGATTAGATCAAAAGTTTATAAAAAATCTAACTTAAAATTCATTGCCGAATCGATATAAACAAAGCTCGCTCGGCGAAGACTTGGTCGCCGAGCGACTGCAACCTGAAACCTCGCCGAGCTAAGAAGGTCTCGCCGAGCCAACAACTCGAAGCTCGCCGAAGCGAAGAAAAGCTCGCCGAGCCAGAGCTCGACCCTTCAGTTCGCAACTAGACGCACGCCGAAGCGACAAAGCCGCTTCGAGCGAAGATCGACCAGATCGCTGAGCGAAGAAAGCTCGCTTCGAGCGAAGTCATGGTGTTCAGTTCAAGACAGACGTAGCCGCCGCCTGGAGCGAAGCCGCTCTGGCTCGACCCACCAGACACAAAACTCAACTCTCGCTCGAGCGACCAACTCCTCGCTCGAGCGAAGGACAAAAATTCTGGGCAGCAACCCTTGGCTCCCAAACACAACCAACCTGAAACAAACCTGCCCAACACATCCTATAACTCAAATACAATAAATGAAAGGACGTAAACAAGACAACAATCCACTACCAACATCCACGGACACATGTCCGGATCACTATACAACAAGGGGTAGACCCGGGATCGCTATAAAGTCCCTTTTTGTCTAATCTGTATATATGGTCGGTTACGATACTAAACTTATAGGGGCGAGTTTGGGTTGTGACAAAAATCCTATTAACGTTTATTGTATATAAAAATAATGAGATCTAATATATACATTGAGTAGTAATGGCTAAAGTGAGAGGAAAAAAAAATCCACATGTTACGAAATTTTAATTATATAAATTATTATATATTTTATAGTGAAGAATTTAAAATATTTTAATAGAAAATATTGTACGACCAAATATTTGTGAGTGTGTTATTTATTAATTATTTTTTTAATTGGAAAACTCCTTTGTTTGATGGTAAGGAATGAATGATTTTAGGAATAAAAAATACATTCTTTGTTTAAAAAAGAAAGTGTTAGTGTGTGATTTATTAATTATTTTTTAAAATTGAAAAATAAAAAAATTTGAATTGAGCACTTAGAATTCTCTTAGCTCTTCTCACTAAAAATTTCATTTTGCTTATACTACTGAAAATCTGTGTTATGCATGGGATGTGAAAAAATTAATAAAATATGTTTATATGAAATAATATAAATAATTAGATTTTTGTATGTAAATTATGAAAATAAAAAAAATATATATTGAAACTTACAATTTAAGTTTTATAATTTTATCTCAATTTATGTATCAATTTTTAATTTATCACAACTTCAATAATGTAACTTTCAACCCTTTTGCTATAGTTGTAAATTTGGGCGAGTTGAACTTGCAAAACATGCAAATTTTTAAAGATTATGTAACATAATTTTTAATTCGGTGATAACCTATGTAAAATTCAAAAATTTGAATAAATTTGAATGGACTTGGACAAAGATACCAAATAACCTGAGCAATCAAAAAAAAAAAAATCTATATGTAAATATATAAAATTATTTGCTAATTTATTTTTTTAATAATAAATAAGATTAATTAAAATTTTAATATTAATGAACAAAAGTAAATATACCTTTTAGAAAGAGATTATCGAATAAGTT